>CM002478.1:9560609-9574244 GCA_000325765.3 Leersia perrieri | reverse complement strand
CGGGCGACGGCCGGACGCGGGTGCCTCGCGGGGCAGGTCGTCGGTCCCCTCCCGACTCGCGGCACGCGCCTCTCAGTTTGCTCGTGGCGGCGGCTGAACAAGTGAGATGGACGGAAGAAATTGGGGGTGCTGTCACCGTCGGGATGGATTGGAGATAAATTTTGACCAGCAGGCGGGCCCAAGCCAATCAGCCATTGGATTCATTTTGGATGGCCGAGATGCAAGGTATGTCACCTTGTGACATAGCTACCCTAAGTCATCGAATCTGAGTCTAGCCGATCTAGGCCTCTGATTCGTAGGCCCCAACATATCTGTCCAATAAATAGTGGGCAATGACATTCTATTATTCCGACGCTTGACACAATGCATCATTTCTAATTCAATTTCGGTGGACTTCACATGCTATATTACAACTAGGAAAAGCCTATACTCCATCCGTCCCAAAATAAACACATTTCTGGGTTTGGATCTGGACATAGTCCAGATCCAAACCCAGAAATGTGTTTATTTTGGGACGAGGGAGTACGTACTAACAATTTTTTTATTAAATTTTACTAACACTTGATGTGCCAGTCTATGAGTAAATCTAGATTGTAACTTCCATTTAATTGAATTAAATGGTTTAGATTTTTTATAAGGATTTAGCACGAAAAAATTAGTACGTGTAGCAGCATTCTTGCAACTATAGTGCGATCGACTGATCAATCTCATCTGTCGTGGCTCGTGCCGCACAGTCGTGCGGCATCAATCGACGTGCTAAACTGCCGCTAATGCATCAACTGCTTACTGTCGTGCCGTGGCCCGTGGCCATGGCGCTGCATCTCTGAAGTGAAGATTGAAGACCATCCACGACGCACTGGTGCCTGCTGGGCTCCTGGCCGCCAGGCGCCAACAATAGTACTCTCGATCAGCCATCTAGGTAATTATGCTTGTTCGCTCATCTAGATCAATCAACCATCTAGGTCAAGACCAGATACTAATTTTGTTTTGTTTCTGTCAAAAGACGATACCAGTTAATTTGTTTATCATACAGTTACAAGGTGTCAAATAAGAAATAAAAAAAACTATCATACAAACTAAGATAATTTGCTGATTTAACATAATAATTGGTCTGATTTATTTCAATTAATCTGGTATTTCAATTAAATTATTAATCAGACTAAAAAAATTCCATGTATGTGAGTTGAGAATGAAATTAGCAAAATTTTAAGAAATATGCATGGATAAATATGTGTATCACTATCAGTGGCTTCACACGTACGTACAAATATCTATTGAAAATTTTAAGGTAGTACTATGTATGAACTTTCATACAAATGTTACCTTTTGATGTTCTTTAAATATTTATAGAAATAAGTGGTATTAGATATTTATATTATAGAGAACACTATTTTATAAAGTTTATATTAAAGGCCATAAAATAAGTTTCGCCCTTGGGTCACTTAAATCTCATGACCTGCTCTGCCAACGACGATGGTATATGGCTGGTGGGTGGCATTGGCCAGTGCTCAATACATGCCAAAAAAAAAAGAAAAAAAAGAGAGAGAACCAAACGCTAATTATCGTCACAGCCTGCAAGATCTGAAAAGAGAGAAACCAGAGAGTTTTTTTGACACAGAGTTTTTGGCACAAAGTACGATTGCCAAAATAAAGCAGGAAGCAAAAACTTGATCCCTGCCTGTCAGGAGCTAAGCGGCTAACGGAGTTTTTACCCTAGCTTTACTTATTTCTACATTTTTCCCTTGGACTGTGTTGGATTTTTTTCAACTGCTGACCAATATGAACACATCCTTTTCACTCTCATCCTTTCTATTTAAACACAATTGATCGATCTCTTCTTTCATAAATAAAGCATTGTTGCTTTTTTCTTAAATTTCATAGAAGACCAGTTTAGAATTGACATACAAAACTGAAACATTGCACTAAAGTTAGAGAAGAAATATTTTAAAACCATAAATATGTTAAAAGGTTTCAATAAAAATGAATTAAAATTACATAATGTAGCACTGCAATTTTAGGCTAAGGAATGTGTAGTTTTAGGTGAAAAAAATTAAACAAATGATGTAGCTAAAACATTGTTGCACCATTAGGGTTGAAATCGTTACGAGAAATGCCTAATTAAGTATATGTATGGTGTCGGAAGCGGTAATGACATCGGCAATACGTTGGAAAATATCGGAAATAGAATACTTAGAATAGTCTTGAAAACAGTTTTCATGGGGGTAAACAAGTCCTGGATACATTCTAGTAACTATAATTGCGAAACCTCCTGATATTTTAACATTACCAATGGCAACTCATAAGATTTATGGCTAGTTTCCCATATTATGAAGAGTTGTCGGTGTTATCGGGTAATTTCTTTGGAAATATTGCATGGAAACAACATATCTTTAGAATAATTTCACTACCTAGAACGGAACCGATAGCTGGTGCGGTGGGGAATTTCCGTATTTTCTTTGTTGAGTAGATATTCCATCAGATAATGGGCCACATTTTCAAGGTATGTATGTTTCAGAAATGGCCTCAAAATAAATTTTCCTCAGTTGTTTAACAGAGGGACTATCAAGAACGCAACCCATAGGTCAAACCGCAGCATTCACTTTGGTTAGGCCGATTGCAACCCTTTTACATTAGTGGCTTGGGCAACAAAGAAAGCAATGAACCCGAAAGTTGATGGGCTCATTGATAAAATTTACAAACTTTATGCCCTTCTGCCTAATTTCACAATGACTTGACCTTATGGTTAACTGGTAAGTAAACCCCTATTACAAACTAGCACGCCTAAAAGTCAGTTACTAAATGAGCTTTGGCAACCACTATATGCACTTAATTAAGCAACAGACGATTGGCGATAACTGTCTACGGAATTAGCCATGCCGCCTCACTGGCGCACATCATGTGGTGCTAGTGCAGTAGTCGAGATCCACAATCTTGCACTAATAAGCGATTAATCTTTTTTTTTTCTAATATAGTATGGCCATGTAGATATAAGAGGAGGTATTATCTAACAATATTATGTGGACAATATGGTTGATAATTTATTAACGTATAAACAATATAATTAATTTTTTAATACATGGGCAATATGATCAGTAATTTAATCTAGCCACTGGTACGTGCGTGGTGTTGGTAAGTTGGTTGCTCTGCTGTTTCGGAAGTTGCGGCCTTTGCTGGAACATCTGCTCGTGAACGTGATCAGGCGACTTTCCATGTACAAAAATATCGTTTTTTTTTAAGTATACTACCAGTGCTAGTCTGTCCCTAATCAGTTCGTATTCACGTCTTCCTTCATCATAATCCCCGTGCATTTAAATAAGACAACAAGCTGTGATGGATCTTTTCAGTTGGAATGTCGAACATGACAAATTGACAAGCGCATGCGCAGCTTTGCACACTGGCCAAACAGTTGTCCAGATACTCTTGCAACATAAACAAAGGGAGTTAATGTCATTCTTTCGTGCGACCTTCGCGTAGTGAAAGCTTACTTGTTAGCATGCATTTGAGCTTAATCTTTGTATAGTGAAAAACGTGGAGTTTGGTGCCTCTATAGTTTTAAATTATTCTATAATAATAACAATTTCATAAAACAGAGGGAGATTATGTTCTTTTGATTAATGGTCAATTGCGTATTTGATCATATTTTACAATAAATTTTTCCTTCAAAATAGTCTCACTGTACGCTAGTGTTTTCAGATAGCACAATAATTTAATTGTCCTCGTTTGCCAAGAGGCGTGAATCCAACAACAAGATTGAGGGCTCCAAACCATCTCTAGAAGCCGTATCAAGAAACGGAAAGTAAGCGAGATCATTCTAGGAGTAGAACAATCAGCCTTACCACCACACCAGTACAAACTCGATCTCACACCTTGGAAGAATGCATTATAATCCAAAAGCTTGTTTAAAAAGTTTTAGCTCATCAAGACGATCAAGTTCACGCGCTTGAATGTTTGAGTAGCAGCTGAAAGTCATCTGAGGACGACATTAATTTCCCCGATAGAGATCATATAGTGGCCCACATCTTCAGTGAGTCAATCTCGTACTCCTCAAACATGGAATAAAAAAACCACTTGAGAAGTATGCACAGTCAATGAGAAGCCAGTATCAAGGAGGCCTTGGGCAAAAACAGCAATCGCCTTCTAAGAAGGTAATCACTCAAAATCCTAGACAATGTTTGGGTGATAGCCCTTGGTGGTTGAACCGATCATTAGGAACATAAAAAATTGTATGGGCCATGATTGACGGCGGAAGCTCAATCAACCTACCCTTCGCTAATGCACACGAGGCTATGGGAATCCCATGAAGCGAGTTGCAACCTTCTAAGCGACCATTCCATGAGATTACTTGAGAATCACCATCAAAGCCAATGTGGGTAAGATTATGCATGCTTCTTGTGACGTTTGGCTCAGCTGACAACTTCCACACAAAGAAGATTGTTTTCGATGTTGCAGACTTCAACACGGCCTACAACACAAACCTTGGACGCACATCATTGGCTATGTTCATGGCCATTTATCATTATGTATATCAAATGGTCAAAATTCCTTGGCCTAAAGGTGTCATATCCATCTCCAGCGGCACAAAGAGCACAGTCCAATGTGACAAGAAGAATCTTGACATGATTAAACGACCCTACATGTCACAATCTGATAAATATCAGAGCAAAAAATGCCCTCGTAGAAAGCTGCTACACTTGGACCTAGCAATCGACTAGGGCCTGCAAACCAAAAGCATTGATGTGCACAAGACAACGGTGTTCTTGCCTTGAATAAGTAAAGAGTATGAGTTCTCTCCCGCCCAGAATATCCCCAAGACCCCCATGAGAACACCCTATTCATTAGTACACCAAAATTTGTTTATCTGATTATATGGATCTATGCCTGACATACAGCCGATTAATTATCAAAATCTTATCAACATCGGCTGGAAGCTATTCTTCACATCGGCTTATCAGTCAATAGGCTCCTGGATCATAAACACATCAACATTAGCTAGAGGCGCAACATCATATCGGCTCATCAGCTGATTAGCTCCTTAGTGATCAATGTACAACCATCTTTCCAGTTGCAATGATCAAACTAACTAGCACACCCAGATCCCCAATATTTAGGATCTGCACTAGAGCTAAGCAGATCACCCAAGCCTGCATGTGACGTGCAGATATTTTTGTGCTAACAACTTTTGGCAAAAGGTTATGGCCCCTTACTTGTTACCAAACCTGAAATATCCTACCTGACCTCATGTCGATGTCTGAGGTCGGCATAACTATTTATCCTGAATTGTATTGTAGGTACGGGGGTTGTCCTCTTCTCTGTTCATCCTCCCAGTAGGTATGTAAGTTGTGAAACATTACCTGTAATCCAATCCACGCAGGTGTAGGCTCATCCCTATAGAGTTCACGAGAAAGAAAGGATTTTCTCCTAGAGAAGGTAATTGAGAAAAAGATTCATTATTCTGCTTTCTTTCAGATGCATATTAAATAAGGAAAAATAGATTGATGAAGAAGCCCAAAAGGTGTGTGCTTAGTGCAGCCCAGTTCCTAGCCAGTGTGAAGTCCTATCAACTATGCCGATGGCTATGAAAATTTGATGTCTCATGATAACATATCTTAGGACTTTATACATGACTTGGTTTTCCAGCACATAGTTAGGGCCTAGGGGTAGTTTGCCTTGTATCCATTCAAGTTTAGGCTGGCAATCTTCTCAACATAGTGTCAAAATGAACACGTTTGAGTTTGACTCGACGCGTTATCGAAAAAGAAGACATTCGAGAAGGTGATGGGATCTAGGAGACAAAAATTAGACCTGACATAAGAGAAAGATAGAAAAGTTGCGAAAATATTTTCATTTAACATCCTACAAAATGTATATAATATTACAAAAGACAAATAACTCGAGAATTGACTTAAGAATGATTGCCCCAAGTTCTTGCATTCCCTCGATAAGCTCCCCTTGCCCTTATTTGGGTAGTCCCTCTTCAATGGATGACTTTGTATCCACTTCAAGGTGCATGTGCTTTATACAAGCAAGCGTGACGCAGTTCACGCTAATTTCATGAGCTTTTCGACGAGACTGGTTGAAGTAGTCCTCGACGAGCGTCTCTAGGTTGATGGCTAAACTCCCTATCAGCGAGGTGACAGTGATGTTGTAATACCCCGAGAAAAAAACAAAGTTGTAGTTTCAGTTTTGACTTTGGGATATTATGCAAAAGAAAGGAAAGAATGAATTTAAAGAGAAAAGTGTTTAAAATTGGGCCAAGTCATTTTGAGCCAAGGCCCAATAGTCCAGCCCTGTAGCATTGTCTCCACCTTTTTCTTCAGGAAGAGGGGGGCCGAACTCTCCCCCAACCCGCCGACGACCCCCCCACTCCCTCTCTTGTCTTTCACATACTTTGTTCTTCCTCCTCTCTCTACAACACCTCTCCCATTCATGGATCTCCTACACCAAAAGCAGATTCAAGAAACAAAAATGAAAAACAGAACGAGGGGGAGAAGAGGAGTAAGATGATAGGTTCAATCAGAGTTTTCCCCATCGCCACCTCACATGATTTTCCAAAAGGAAACCCTAGGTGAGCCATATGTCTATCCCCTCTATTTTATTGCGTTTCTTGGACGAGATAGAGCTGGGGAATCGAAGGGGATAAGATGTGATGCGTCACTTAAGTGTGTCGCTTGTTGCAGTTTGTTTCAGATTTTGGTGTTTGTTTAGGGCAGAGTTTTTCCTCATGTTAGATGTGTGATAAGGCTATGATCTATTTTATAAAGTTGTATATAATGATGTAATTTAGCTCTCAGCCAATTTTCAGGTATTTTATTAGATGGTTTGGGAGAAAACGAAATTTCAAGTCACGTGTATAATTTCTGACGAAATGGACAGTGGTAGATTAAACAGTTTTTATGGGGGCTAATGGCCGAATTAGATTTAGTACATGTTTACAAAGTTGTGGGTATTGTTTTTAGCTGACAAGAACGCATGTTGGGGATGAGTAGAACTCGAGATATCGAGTTTTTACTGTCTGCTGTTTGGATTTCTCAACAGATTCTAAACCCTGCTTTCAACTGAAGTTTTGACTTGGTTATTGTCAGAATTTGGTTCTAATGTCTTCAGTAAAGAGTTAGATCTTGTTTTGTAGATTTCCATAATGTTATCATTTTGCATGTTTTGAATAGTATAATAGAAGTTACAAAATTAATAAGCCTTGCTACTCCTGTGGGCAGATTTTCGGTTTGTATGTTGTATTGTTTGAATGGGATTTCCGGTGTAGGAAGTGATTGATGCATTTTTTGTATGAGTTTACTGTATTATTTGTAGCTAAATTAGTTGTTATCCTGGTGGTTCAACTCCGGGTCGCGACTAAGACCTGTTATCTCCATCGGTAAAGGCAAGTATATGTAGCGATGGTGCTACCCTTTATCTTATTATTGGTTGCATCTACCATAATAATTTTGCAGAACCACAATGATATCTTAAAGAATTAATTAGATCTTTATACTTGTTGTTCGTACGGTGGATATTCACTCTTGTATTTATTAGTTTGCTTACATAAACTTGGTACTATTGAATTGTGGGATGTATGTTGAATTGTGGTAATTTATATCCTTGCATTGTGATGAAGAATGTGTATGGGTATGATATGTGGAAGTTGTGCCATAATTATGTATGAAGCATGTTTTGCCTCTCATGCATTGCATGTTATGTCACACAGCATCGTGACTGTACCAGTACACCACTGTTCATTCCCGAGAAGGGGTACGATGAGGAAAAGCATGGCATGGCATGTTGCATAATTTTGCATTCATATGTAAGTGATGTTGTGACTGATGTTAAAGTGTTTTTTACATATTATACATGATGCTGTTATTGTAAGTGCTAACTTCTATTAATCTTGATGATAATTCTATTGCATTCCAATAGCTTGTTAAAGAATTCAGTTGCTGAGATTTATCCTCACCCCGTTAAAGAATTCACTTGTTGCATGCTTGCATGAAGGGATGGGAGTAGCGATGCACCTCTATACACAATGATCTCACTTGATTTGTATTTCGTATGATGTGGTAATAAGACAATTGTTATGATGTGTTAATAGATTAATTAAACACTAGTGTTGTAGTTTGTTGATTATTAAACTTTTTTGTTGGTCGATTCGTATATATTATTAGTTTGTTGTTGTTTTTGGTCATAAAAGCCTATTTATATGTTGTTTCTTCCGCGAAGCTATCTCAAATAAACTAGTTGTTGCCGAAATCTTATGGTTTTGGCAAGGTTGTATAGTTTTAGTGGTATCCCAGGCTTGTTTAGTTTTTTGGGGTGTTACATATGTCATCCCAGTCAAAGGAATATCAGACCTATGACCAAGAGCTCTAGCAGCCTCATTGAGCTCTCTCTAAAAATTGTGCTTACCACCTGACGGTGGTTAAGCATGGTATCTAGCTTCATCTCCTAGGCATCTTCTCGATCATTGTATCTCTAGGCCTCCTTCGCCAGCTTGTCCTTTTGGGCCTCAAGCTTCATTGTCTGCTTGATCCCTAACTGTAGCTCTCATTGTAGTTCTTTATTCTTGGTGAGCAATTTCCTAATTTCTGGATAGCATACTCGCATGCTCATTAGCGCCTCGCTGAGTTCTTCGATTTGGTCTAGCAAGGAGGAAGTGAAGGACACTAAACAGGCAGGCAAAGAAGGACAGGTGAGAAGGCTAGTCGCTGATGCAGCCTTTCTCTTGCTTGGTATCCTGCTAGCACCCCTAACAAAGAATAAACCATCAAGTGAAAATCAACTCGAAATCGAAAAAGGAGTACTCAATTAAAAAACAAGATTGACTCTATTCTTACCTTGTCTTCTTTACCTTGTGTGAGTGAAGGACAACATCGGAGACAAATGGAGAAATCTGATAAAACATCAAGAAGGCAATTTTCCAGATATCGAGATCAATACTTCGATGAGTATAAAGTACAAGCTAAAGGCACGAGTACTCAGCTCTTACCTCCTAATGCTCGGCGAGCCTTTTCGTTCCCAACACATGAGTAGCAGGTTGCTCTTGAGGTATAACCTATTTCTTTGAGAACGGTTTCTTGGATAGGGCTTCCTTGGAGTTCTCCACATTCTCAATGGTGAGAAGCTTACTCTGCAACACGCCAATTCTTGCTTGAGTTCATCGTGTGAAACTATTATTCTCTTGATCGAGCATGCATTCTTGGACATCAACTAAGGGCCACTCCTACGAGTGGATCCACGATTGGTAGTCTACTCGAATGTACCTCGAACTATCAGAGGCCGGCTAACCAAAATGTTCAAATAAGCAAACTTAAATTGACCATATAGTCGCACTTTTCCAAAGGGTACTTGCAGATTGGTTTCGGAGTTTGATCCCCAGATGATGCATTGTCTAGCGTGATCTTCCACTAGGTTTGTTGGGAAAGAAACCTGGATGGAAGAGAAATTGACAAGTTGATATAGGTCTCCAAGAAAGGACTACTCGTAAGATCTCAAGAAGTAAACTTACCTTCATGCAAGAAGCAAGTAGCATGATGTGGACCTTCATAGTTGTACGCTAGGTGTGAGCGCCGCTACTAAGGAGCAATGCACAGCTTCATGAAGCCACAAACGGCTCAGCCAGTCAACAAGCGCTTTCAGGAATGGAGTAAGAGGAGGCAAGTGCTTCCAGCTATCGCATTCCTCGAGGTATCCTAGGGAAGCGCGTTGTATGAGTAGTTCACGTTGGTCTAGATGTAGAACGACCAATCCTTCCACATCGGCCTCGATACGACAGATTACACGAAATGTACTCTACTTTCTGATGATCATGGCATCACAAGAAGCAGGAGCCTACCCCTTGAGCACCACTGATCAAGTTCATAGTAGTATTGGAAGAGGGCCACATCGACAACAGGAAGTAGGGTTATTACCCCGATTGGAGCCTGAACCAGTATAAAATATGTCTTCTCTGTGTCTATTTCGTATTCTTGCTAGTCGTGGTATAAGCGAATCCCCTAGGTATAATGAATTATGTATTAACTTGTCATTCATTGACACGTGTGTAAAATAGATTTTAGCATGCATTTAAGTTACGGGTGGAGCTCATATCATAAAACACCATTTATGCATAATAGGCAACAACAGTATTTGCGTACGTATGCTCGCTCGTTTGCAACTTGGCATATGTAAAAAATGTATGTGAACATCACTGTCAACGTCTGATATTCGTGACAAGGTTTTTATATAGTATGGTGATCGTCGACACCATGGTTAGTGCAAGAACGAGGTAAAAAACAATCACAGAAGGAGGCAAAGATTTTATATAGGTTCGGGCCCCATCTGACAGGTAATAGCCCTACTTTCTGTTGGCCAAAGCCGGTCTTCATCTATATTCATCATCATACATGTACAAATATGGGATAACCTATCTACTAGTTGTCGACTTAGCAGCCTGGATTACCATCACGTAGTCGACAACAGGGTGGTCTTCAACTGTAGATCCTATGAAGGCTTGTGAGACTCTTCTCCCCCAAGGGGGTCTTGTATTTATACCCATAGAAGTCTCCTTGTCCAAGTAGGAATAGGAAAACCAATATGCATACTATCCGAATAATCCTTGTAGTCTCCATATAGAACTCTTCTTGTCCTTCCTTATCCGGAATACCTTCCATATATGAGGTATGATTTCGTATAAAGTATGGTAGATGGTGGGCCTAGCCGAGCCTTAGTCTAGTACTATTGGGTACCCCTTATCTGTAACCTTGACAGTAGCCCCCGACTTCAACACAAATGAACTCACATTGTCGTCGAGGACTTCACCAGCCAACGTCTGTCACGCTCATCTGATCGTTCTCGGAAAATACCGAGAAGACATCAAGCTCTCGACAACACAGGAGGAAGTTCAATGATTTGATGTTCTCGACCGAAGACTGTAATCGAGAATCAGGGTTGAATTCAAAAATCTTCATCTCGGCGGGTACACCATCGCTTTATTCTGAAGTCCTTGTCGATCTCCACCATTTGTTCTCGAATAATCGTAATACGTAGTCATTCAACCGTTCCCGAGTAGTCAAGTAGTTGTAGACCCTGCAACAAAGCCTTGAAGTTTGACTTTTCTGAATCGATACTCAGAAAAGATTGTTAGATACAAATAGCCCCCAAGCGAACACTCAAGGGTAACATAATGTAATCTGAAAAATTGACGATAAACTGAATTTGCATATAACAATAAAAGAGTACTCTTGCCAGAGCTGCCTCAGCAATCGGAGTCTGATACTCTCCCTAGCCCCCAACTATTTTTATAGATATAGCTTAAATCTTATGTCATACCAAGTTGAATGCTGACAAAATCCTAGTCCCTAGCCGTGAAGTTGGGAAAATTTTGACTACACAGCTTGGTTAATATGTATTAATTTTTGGGATAACCTATCCCTCTGTTGTCAAGTTAGCGGCGGCGTAATCGAGATTAGAGATAGCGCCAGATTCCCTTCATCGGCCTATACAGCTCCAGATTGGGTATGTCTGGCTTGTCTTTGTTCTCGATATCAGTGGCAGCGCACTCGACGACATGGTAGTCTGCCTTCCGAGTAAATTAATAGCATAAAGGAACAATAGGATTGATTTCAAAGCAAGGCGGTATAAGAAAAGAGGATCATTGGAAAAATATTGTATATACAAAACACCTACAAAGGTTGTAGGCGAATCCATGTCTTAAACCCATCTCGTCGAAAACCTTGAAGCGTCGATATCCCCCTACGTGGCGTGCCAATGTCAACATCTGATATTCGTGACATGGTTTTTATATGGCATGGGAATTGTCGACACCAGGGTTAGTGCGAGAACGAGATAAAAACTATCACAAAAAGAAGCAAATATTTTATACAGGTTCGGGCCCCATCTGACAGGTAATACCCCTACTTCCTGTTGGCCGAAGCCGGTCTTCATCTATATTCATCATCATACAAGTATAAATATGGGATAACCTATCTACTAGTTGTCGACTTGACAACCTGGATTACAATAACGTAGTCGACAACAAGGTGGTCTTCAACTCTAGATCCTATATTGGCTTGTGTTGTCTCCTCTTCTCTCCCTAGGGGGTCTTGTATTTATACCCATTGATGTCTCCTTGTCCAAGTAGGACTAGGGAAACCAATATGGATACTATCGGAATAATCCTTGTAGTCTCCCTATAGAACTCTTCTCATCCTTCCTTATCCGGAATATCTTCCATATATGAAGTATGATTTCGTATAAGGTATGGTAGATGGTGGGCCTAGCCGAACCTTAGTCGAGTACTATTGGGTACCACGTATCTGTAACCTTGACAATCACCAACATCTTTATAGTAGTCCGCCGCTACCGAAGTCATGGTCGCTTTCCAGAGGGGAGGTGCGTTGGATCTGCACTTCCTGTCACTGTCACTAGTCATTGTCCCCTATTGGGCCACCACAGGCAGATCTGCCGCTCTTTAGCCCAGCAGGTTGTCGGAGTTTTCATTGCCGTTGCCGAGGCCTCCGTTGCGTATAAGACACTTGCATGCGCTACGCATCGTCAACCACCAAAGTTGTCATCGTTGTCCACCTCTGCCCTCCCCGCCGACCTAGTGGAGGGAGAGGGGGCGAGGGAGTGGAAGATGAGGGGGTGGAAGAGGTAGAGGAGGAGGGAGATGGTGGGGTAAGGGAGAGGGAGAAAGGTTTCATGAGAGAACGATGAGAGAGATGGGAGAAGACGATGAGTTAGATTTTGTAATGTGAGGTGGGTTGTTTGTAGGTGATCCACTTAAGAGGTCCGTCTACCAAAATAAATATATTTTTATAGGTGAGCCTGCTAAGTAGTCTAACGCAAAAATAGATTTTCACATAGGGGCAATAGCACCTCCCGATTTAGGATCATTGAATGTGGGCCACAAATTGGTCCACTTGTAATCTTGGGGTGTGTATGGAAAGAACATATTATATAGTAACGTATCGGCTTTCAAAACTGTGTTGTCCACCTGGCTTTCGTAGCAGTGTTTGGATCAGGGTGTTCTCTATTTGGTTTGGTCACTCAAAGCAAATAGTCAGATACAGTCATACGGGTCAATGACCAGGTGCATTTTTTTTCCTATGGATGCGACTAGGGGGCGACCACACACCCCCTAGCGCTATCCAACAATAGCAGAATACCGCCACCGTTGCTGTCGTCACCATCTAGGCCTCCCTCTACTCCACCTCGATCTCCCGCCACGGCTGTTGTCACTATCTCCCTCCGCCTCGCTAGTGCCAGAAGGACGTGGCCCGCCCGCCAACCTTTCTCCCAACTTCTCTCTGATGTGGACTAGGGTTCCCGATCTTCCGAAAGGTTCTGATAACCAACGATTAGGACGGAGTCGCAACACACGTCGATCCGGCTTCTTGAGCCCCGCAATCGCAGCACCACGTCTCCTCTGGTTACCACCCGTGCCTGAACACAGATGGCCTCGCCGAGAAGGCTAATCCCTGTTTGCGAATCGAAGAACACAAACACGAACAAGGTAGAAGCAATCTGAATATATTGCAAATATAGATGAAGCTCACAGTTGGGGTTCCACAAACCGACTAAACGGCGAAACTGTTCTTGACAGAAATAATCTAAGCAAAACCCAACCCTAACCTAGGCGACGGCTACTGATATATAGGTTAGGGA
>CM002478.1:9548987-9560509 GCA_000325765.3 Leersia perrieri | reverse complement strand
CGGCTTCTTGAGCCCCGCAATCGCTAAAATTTTCTGTAGATGTCCGAAAAGCTAAAATGAAAACACACGAAATTCATTGTGTAGCAATATTTGTTCAAATATATAATAAGTAAATCTAAGATAGAACATATACACCTTTGGTTGATGAATATATAAGGTAGTCATGCTCATATCTAAGCTAGTTATGTCCTCATCACTCTCCCTCCCCTCCTTTCCCGCCTCCGGCAGCGGCGACTCACAATGACTGAGTTGCCATCGATGTCGGTTGCCACCGCGCCTACCCTGCCCACTGCCCCCTCCAATCCCACGGCTCTGGCAGCGCCATCGCCACCTCGCCACCCGCCTGTATCTGCCGCCACATTCGTTCCGGCCGTCGGCCCGACCTCCCTTTAAGCCACTGGCTTCCCCCCTTCTCCCTCCCACCTCAAACCCTAAATACAGGGTTGGGGATCGGTGTCACCGTTGTCGTTGCCGCTGGAGTCGCTGTTGCCGGAGAAGAAGCTACTGTCAGAGTTGCCATTGGCCCTGTGTGCATGTTGTCGCCGTCACCATCGCCCCCACATGCACATCATCACCATGCCCATGGATGTCTAACCAGCGAGCACTAGTCGAATAGATTATATGTTTTCTTATTGTTTCTTCAACGTTTTTTTATAATTTTTTTTGTAGTTACATTCGTAACACATGGTGTGAAAGTGCCGGTATCTCCAATTTTGAAAATCGGTGGTAAGATGAGTGAAGTTGGAAAATCCTTGTCAATTTCAAGGTTAGAATTCAAAATGTGTCAAATGCACAAACAGACATCTAGGCACCAATATAAGACTGCCTAAAGAACTACATTGATTGAGATAAAAGTGTAAGTTTTTAAACTTATGATGTAACTAGCACAGTGCCCATGCTTCGCTACGGGCTGAAATAATCATTGCATGTTAAAAAACTCAATTTAAAATACATGGTATATTTGTTTTGTTCAAATATGGTGCAAATTAAATTATTATGCAAACCAATACGAATTATATGTGCAAAATTTAATGGACAATCTACTCCCATAGTAAGAGCAGTAAATCAACTACAGTGCTTTCGTCATATATGATTAAATTCACTCGCTTTTGCAGTTTACTGTACATCATCCAATTCTTCCCACGCATGGAGTACAATTTACAATTCAGTGGCTGAAGTAAAGCCGAACGGAACCAAAACTGGAGAGGAAACTGGATATATCCTAAAGATGCTAAGACCAAAAGCTTGACTTATCCTAGTACGGAGTAGAACGAAAGCTCTCATGTTAACCTAAACATGTTGTCTGGTCTCTGATGTGATGTCTTGGACACAGGAAGAAACAGAAAAGCGTCTCAGCTTGGAAGCGATTAGCGCTTGGTAGCCGCGGACACCGCGATGACGCACGCGACCGATCGATAGAAATCGTTGGGCCAAGGCAGGTGGAATCTTAGCCTGAAAATCGGATCAGGCATTCGCTAGAAAGCCGGACATAACGCGTAACACGTTATGCGTTTAGCGATGAAATGGGTCGGAGCCTGTTCCGTGTGGGCGTGGTGGAAAGAAATCGGACGTGCGGAGTGGGACGACGCAAGCGACGGACGACTGGAAGAGGTGACGAGCGGAAACATCTCCAATGTTTATAATATGATGTAATTACAATGTATATATTTATATGTAATTATAATGTTACAATTTAAATTATTTTAAAGAGAATATAGCGTCAGATATATAGCTACTCCTAAAATTTTATCACGAGCTATCTGTCTGAGAAGTCCAGTACATCTTCTTTCTCGTTTCCTCTCACTACCACAGAAGATATATATAACTATACTAATTGGACACTTTCTACGAGCTCTCATGTTAATCAGAAAAATCTGACCCTCTATTTGTTTTATCATCGCATAATGACCGTTGATTGTTACCGAGACGATCCACTCGGACGATCGTTAATGAGATGGGCCTTTTCAAGCCCATCTGCTTCACGTCTTCTAAAACCAATCTGGGAGCATATTATTAGGATCGCACAGTTATTAAATGAACAGACGGGAAATACGAGCAGAATAGATGGGGCTTGGCCAGTGAATCAAGTACATGCGTGTCCTTCGCCGGCAGGACGGCAACGCACACGTACAGATTGAGATCTCTGCTGCTTATGATTTTATTTGATCTATTTCTGAAACATGTTTAATCCGGTAGTTGCCGCGGATCAGACGATCAACAAATTGATCAAACCTGCAACTGAAGATCTGACTCACCCGTGTTCATTGCATAGATATGCAATCTGAACAGGTACATATATTTCTCCATGAATTTGCGTATTGTGTATGCATCTGACTGCAACACACAGGATATGGTTTAGGCGGATATCCATCTTAATTTAGTCGTAGCATATATGAAATCCAATGTATATCACCATTGACTTCGATATTCTATCTAACCTCTTTTTTTTTATGAATACGACCTTCCCTCCATTTAAGAGTTCACTATAATTTTTACATATTAAAATACGCCATTGAAAGTAGTTATTAATAAATACAAGTGTACCATCTTTGAACTCCCAATCTTAATGGGCCATTTGCAATATTTCTTAATTTAAATATATAATTTGGCATCCATAATTAACGTGGAGTCTTCTTTTAATCTACATAGTTTAAATAAATATCCATTAGGTACGTTATATATTTAAAAATTTTTCATTCCAAATTGCAATATAGTAATTACCCGTGCAACGCACGGGTTGACGGCTAGTTTGTGCTAAAATAGAGGGTTTATCGTCGACACACTAGCAGCTAAAATGGGCAGGGTAGTCATTTGTGCTGACAATCCGGCAAAATGAGAGCCGACCCAGGAGAAATGAGTGGAGAGGAGGGCTACTATATAAGCAAATCAATTTTTTCGGCTCCTTATCCTTATCCTCTCATATCCACTCCTCTCGTGTTGACCTCTCCTCATCTTCTCCCCTTCCTCCCCTCCCTTCTATCCCTCTTCGATAAACGCATTGGGGCGGCGGCAGGAGAGGAGGCGGGCGGCGAGCGGTGCATGCCAGAGGTGTAGGCGTAGACCCAGAGAGGAGGAGCCAGCGCGGTGCCCCCTCCCCTTCCCATCGTTGATGCCAGATACGATCGCTAGAAGGCCAGAGGCGGACAAATTTTTCTGCCCCTTGGTGGCAGGCGTTGAGTAGTCGGGCAATGGCAGCGTCTGAGAGTCGGCAATTGAGGCCGTGCAGGTGAGTACGAACTTTAAGATGAAAATTTCTTTAGAGCCATAGATGTACTATCATCAAAAAGCTCTATTTTTTTTAAAAAAATTCATAATTGTTTGCGTGAACATTAAAATTATTTTAGTACTTAAACTCAGTCTTAGCTGCTTCCAACCTATGCAAGCAATGGGACAAAAAATTCTAGAAATAATACAGTGGTAACTTATAATGTATCCATCAATCCTATGAAATTTTAGTGCAAAATACAACTTGTATAGAGATAAACAAATAAAAGGAAATTGAAATTCTGTTAGTGAGTAAATTGAGGTATAATCAGTATTTCGAAGTGTAAAATAAGCTGAAAAATTGTTTAGGAGGCTGTCTGATCCATTGAGATAGTCTGGGAATATAAAATCGATTTTTTATGCTTTGAATGGCTTCATTTCAGTGCTCTCCAATAGTTTGGCTTGTCCTATGGCATCCATTTCTCCTGGTTCCTCTTCGACAGCTATCTGTGTGACTATGTTACGCGTACAGGCGTACTATTTTGTCTGCCTAGCTTTCCCGTGTCGGCACATTTGGTCAAATTGATTCTCAACTACTGTTAAGCATGAAAAGATCAAAAGAGTCATGCTCTATCCAATTTTTTTCCACTCTCCTCCTAATTGGATGTTGCTCGAATATTCCTATACAATTATACTTTAAGTTTATCAAGCATCCGATATTATTAAGATAATTCATGGAGAGAAATGGCAAACATCTGGGACGAGGTTGCTGGGCAAAGGTACCTCATGTGAGCCCCATATTTTAGACTAGCTAGTTTCCCAATATTCCACCAACATTGTGATCTTGGACGCAATCGTTTGCTTCTTTGGTCAGAATTCTCCTCCGGGTCGGCTAATTTGGTGTCAACAAATCAAAACATGAGACAACAACAGGTGTTTGCCAGTGCTATCCAGTGAACAATTCTAGGCCTCTGTGGACAAACTATGTTCACTACTTTAATTGGGAAAAGGAAAGGGAGGAGGCCCAAAAGAGGGATTATTTTATGCTTACCTTTATTATAACGTAGTGGCTTGCTTCATGGGAACAAATAGCAAGATACGTATGTACAATCAACGCCGTCTGTTATACAGTACATTGAACGACGTTTGTTATTATACTTTCTTTGATTTTTAATGTTTGACATCATTGACTTTTTAACGTACGTTTGACCATTTGTCTTATTCAAAAAATTTATCTAAATATTTATAAATATAAGCCATGCTTAAAATTTCTTTTATAATAAAACAACTTGTAAAAAAATATCATTTAGATAATTTTTTAACAAGACGAATGGTCAAATATTCGCTCAAAAGTCAACGGCGTCAAACATTAAAAACCGGAGTATATACAGGACTATGATGCTTTTGAATTATAAAATTAATTAACTACCTAAAATAGTTTATTTTAGTGAAAATTCCTAACACTACGCGTGAAAAAACTCTTTCAGTTTAATTTCAATATGGTAATTAATCAAGTTTCAAGTCAGCCCTACGATGGACTCGCTTAAACCCAGAAGCTGTTGTGTACAGATCACATGTTCACCTTTCCGGCCTTCACTCTCTATGCGGCCACGATGACAATGTATGGCGAAATTCAACGACATAGTCAACCAGCTAGCTTGCATTGAGAGCAAATGGCAGGCACACGATCACATAGCATTGAAATCTTAAATATTAACGACTTTGAAGGTGCTGGAAGATTATTGAGTGGTGTGGGGACTTGCTTTTTGACTTATTGCTAACTATAAATTAATCGGAAGCACTGCTAAATATATATGCAGTAGCACTAGTTTTGTGCGTGTTTTACCAACCGGCAAATTAATCTACCAAACATGTGGGGTAATTTGTTCTTTAGGAAATGGCTAAAGCTAGTAACCTAGAAGAACTAGGAAAGTCAATTCACACTAGTGCACATAGAACTCACTTTTTCATAGAATGGTCATGATTGTTTTAAACAAAATTAGAAATGCACTCACTCCATCCCAAATTATGGGGCGTAATTTGACTTGTCGTTTTTTAATCGGTAATTTGACTTGTCAGGACAAGAGTTTGGCCAATAATTTCTCTATTAAAAAATAGAGTAAATTTCACAAAACTACATGTATTTTGCACAATTTATCACAAAATTACAGATTTAAAAACTTGTTTTGATAAAATTACAAAATTTAGTCTTTGTGTATCACAAAATTACAGATTTAAGAACTTATTTCATAAAACTACAGATTTAGTATTTTCATTATCATAAAACTATAAGTTTAGTGTCTTCATTATCACAAAACTACAAGTTTAGTGTCTCCATTATCACAAAACTTACGTTTTAGCATTTGCTTAAACCTGTAGTTTTGTGATAATTGAGACACTAAATCTGTAGTTTTGTAAAGCTGTAGTTTTATGATACAAAAGGACACTAAATCTATAGTTTCGTGATGAGTAAATTTCAGTGAACTACATGTTTTGTGGTCTAAGTTACGTAAAACTACATATACTTTTACACTCATTACTTAACTACACATATCATGGTTACAATGTTTTTACACTAAGTTTCACAAAACTACACAATTAAAAAATCCTTAAATAGTGTAATTTGTTAAAATTAGTATAGTTTTATGAAACATAAGTTACATGATATGTGTAGTTAAGTGACAAGTGTCAAAGTATATGTAGTTTTCTGTAACTCGAACCATAAAATGTGTGGTTTTGTGTGATTTACTATTTTGTGATAGATTGTGCAAAATACCTGTAGTTTTATGAAATTTACACAAAAAATTATATTTATGCATAAATTTATGTTGTTAGATTTATATTCAAAGTGATTATGATTATGTTTTTTCATTGCAATAATAATATCTTAATACCGAAATCATGGGTAAAACTCTTGTCCTAACAAAATAAATTATGTCACGTAGTTTAGAACCGAGGGAATATTAGATTGATTACAATGAGGTAGCCACTCCCAAAAATGGAAGAGCTAGCCATAAGAATTTGTTTAATCTGTCTCTGTTTGGTCTTAAATTTTTTCAAGAATTCCTATATATAACTATTACATGCATATTTCAATTTATCATAATTCCTATATATAACTATTCAAATTACAATTAAGTAGCGAGGAGAAAAAGGAAAACAAGTTCTATGCTCAGAGTTAATTAATCAAACTCAACAAAGTCTACATTATCTCTATGGCTCATTTAGTTAATCCTCGTATAAAAGATATTGTTGGAATAAATTCCATTCCTCAGTAGGTCTGAAATTATATTTCTCTCTAGATTCTTCAATCCCCGCTTGGAGTGTCATAGCATTCGGTATAGGATACCCCATATAGTTCATATATGATTCAATAAAACTTTTTATACTGAAAGATATAATCTTGGATAACATAAGCTTGATTCCTTTCTTACTCTACTATACTTTCTACTCGAAATCTCTAAGTACGACTAGGCCATGACTCCCTTATAGGCGTATAAATCTACATGCTCCTTGAGGATTCAAGACACATTAAGCATATGTTCAATCAAGTCTGAAAATATACAATCCTCCTGTCGGTGTGGAACACAAGGCAAGGCCCAACCGAGTGATTTATCTCTTTACATATATGAACTCTGAGTTACATACGACTCGGGATATGCCTTATCTCTTGGATCATGTCGTGGGAATCAAGGCACTGATGGGCCGGGCCTCTTCGCCTTCCTTCTATTGATCTTCTAGAACATCCATTCTTCGTGGGCTAACAATGGTCCGAGTAGATACCCGATATCCATATTTTCCACAGTAGCCCCTGAGTCATTCATAGTCGAGTTGCTTCTTCTTCTTTCGTAATCTTCAAACCTTCAATCTTCCTTCATTCTTTCCCATCATCTCGCAAAGAGGCTGTGAAGGGCTCCACCATAAAATCCATAGAAAAAATTGGTGCGCCGAGTGGCGCACCTATTAGGTGTAGCTCCCGACTCTAGAATTACTTGGGAAAACAACTAAACTAGAGTTTATTTGAGACAATCAGAACCCTTGAAGCTTAGCATCGATTATTTTGAATGATAGACCAGAGGCTGTAGCATGATACGCATAGCTGTTGCCAAATGCGATTTTTAGTCGGAAAGATATGCATCCTTATCCTGATATTTATCAGGACTCATAACTTAGCATCAATCACCCAGTTAATCTGGATAATAGGCCAGAGGCTTTAATCTCACTATTAGGCCTATAGCCGAGTGATTAGAGTACTAATAATTTGCACCTTAATTTTAATAAGGATAAGCAAACCCTTAATTAGGTCACTAATCTCTTCAATCTCACATTGTGAGTAGCTCCGAGTAAATCGTATGTGTTTTTCCATCACCTAGAGGCACAAAAGGCATGCTTGAAATTTACCGCGCTATATCAAGGTTCAGCTTAGCTTCAATCACAGGAATTAGCATTCCCGAGTGATTGGCCAGAGGGTCATCAATCTAAAACAATCCAATTATCTAGTTTTAATAGCAGTCGGCTGCTCTCTTAGTAAACGAATCCTCAAATCTTCTGAACACAATTTTTAATCCACGACTCAAACAACAAAATCAATCTCCTTACGGCAATCCGAGTGTCCAATCTGAATCTTTCTCTGCCGACTGATTACTCTGATAAACCCTTGAACTTCCTTATAACGGCTCTAAACTGACACCGTTAAACCCGGAGTCTGTTTAACCAAACTACGAAAATCGTGGCTCTGACACATGTCTCACGGCGTCAGTTTTTGAGCTCCCGATCCATTTTCGCTCCCAAGATTTGCATTGCTCCTCAACTCTTCCCCAACCTCTAGAAATCTTCCACCACCAAGCCCCAACCGACGCTATGGCTAGCGCAGGGAGCTCCAAGGCCGCCGCCGACGTATCCATCAGCGATGCCTCCGGGTGGCCTCCAAGCTCAATTAACTCTGTGGTGAAGGAGGGCGTTCTTCATTGTCGAGAGGTAGTTGCTTGGCGCCCTACTCATTTCGATATTTTTCCCTCGCCCAACGCCGGCGAGGCAGTTGTTTTCACCCCCTTTTTCTTCAGGGGGTTTCTCTCTTCCTGCCCACCCCTTCCTCAGGGGGTTGCTTGTTTTTTATGGGATTAAGATTCACCATCTTAATCCCAACTCCATTCTGCATATCTCTATCTTCATCCATCTGTGTGAGACCTTCATGGGCATCTTCCCCATTTCAACCTCTTTCGCGCTCTGTTCTTCTTAAAACCTCACCCCAGCCATGCCAATATCTCCAATATTTTGATGTCTTTCAACACCTCCAACAAAGGCTGGCATGACGAGTGGTTCTACTATCCGGATGCCGAGAAATCACTCGGCGAGTACTCCTCCGAGTACCCCACTCCCTGCCACTCCTGGAAGGCCAAGCTTACCAAGGAGGAGTTGTTAGAAGTCACCCCTCTGATGAAGAAAATCACCGAATTGAAGCAAAGTGGGCTGACTGGTATCTGGGTGGCTCGCCATTTCTTGAAGTACCGGATAAATCCTCTCAAAGAGCGACCTTTGAGTACACTGGTCACCATGACCCTACCAGGGAGTCGGAGGTCGACTTGGAAGAAACAGAAGTTGGCAACAAGCTTCAAGCACTATTCGCCAATGGCGTCGACATTCCCACCGAGAAGAACAAACCTCGGTGCAGGTCCTTCCACATCTACAGGCCGCCTCCTCGGGTATATATCTTCATCAATGTTGTATATAATTTCTCCAATTGTTGAGTATTAATTGTTGTACTGATCTTCAGGAAAATTATCAGCTTGACTCCAGGCCTCCGAGTGTCGCCAACATCGCCAGGCCCGCTCAAGCCTCCATGCCAGACGGCCTAGCCGTTGACTTCTTCGACGAACTCGGAAATGTCGAGGAAGAGGCAGCCGAGGATGCTGCCGCTGTGACTTCGGTCCACGCCGACTCCCTCCAAGGGAGGAAACGCAAGCTGATCGTCGCCAGCGACTCGGACAACGAGACAGCTGATCAGTCAGCTCCAGCTCCTCGCCTATTTTCTCCTCCACCACCTCCAGCGCCCAAGGCAAGGCCATTTTCGTCTCACCGGGCTAAATGCGGGTGTTTGAAGGTCTCCTCTGTGTATGTCTTCTTCCCTTCATCATATCTTTGGTTTGCATACTTCAATCCCCAGATTCTTTCTAACCTTGATTACTCAATGCAGTAAACCCAACACCAGTTTTACTGGTAAAGACGACGACACTCCACCACAGCTGTGCTGACTGATTCTCAGTCGGAGTTGGTGGAGGAAGGAGCTCCGTCGACTACTCTGCCTCCATCTCCTCAAGCCACCATCATGGACATCTGTCCTACCACGGCCCAAATCGCCACTTCCTCTGCCATTATTCCAACTGGTGTGTTTCCTATCATTTATTTAACTCCAGCCGAGTAATTTTCTCTCTCGATTCTTGATTGATCCCAAAAATTCTTGTTTTTAGTTAATATCACCCCATCTACCACTGCTTCCATCGCCCTAGCTGCTACCTCTCAAGCCACTCTTTCCCCAGCCTTGGCACTCACGACAACCGTCGATGTGCCAAGTGCTGATAAGGGGAAGCAGGTTCAAGGCACCCCTGCAGCCATTGAGCCGAGTGCTGGATCTGACAGTGAGAAAACTGTCAGTGATGAGGTAAACTTAAACTCTTTTCCTCTAATTCCAATTTCTCTATACATGGCTCCGGCTTAATCTTTTGAATCTTAATCTCTTAGATCATCGGGTGGCGATATGGCCCCAATCCTGATCATGTCGCGCTCATGGATCGAATTGAAGATCAAAAGAACATGACGCGACTAATTCAACTAATGTCCGAGTCCTCAGACCTTGTCCTGGTGAGTGATATCTCGCAAAAGTCTTTTCATCCATAATCTGCCTGTTGTTTTCACATACACTTTCTTTTCCAGAAAGTAGTCAAGAACTCCGACGCCAAAGATACTTTCATGTCAGTTCTGGCCCCCTTAGTCGAGGAGGGCGAAAACATCAGGGATGATCTGGCTATCTTGAAAGCTGAGATGGCTAAAAGCAAAAACTCCGAGTAGAACTTCAAAGATTCGCTCAGAGGTAAATTTTTGATTCATCCTTCAATTTTATCCAGCCCATGAGCACTCGTCTTCATATCCTGAAACTTATCATCACAGACATTGCTGGTCCCGATCCTGCTCTCGTGGAGGCCAAGAAACAAGCTGAGGAGCAAGTGCTAAAACTACAAGCTGAATTGACTCTTCTCCAAGGCAATAATGGAGGTAATTTACTGCTCTTTCATGTAGAGTGCTCTATGTATCTTCAAGTTTTGTGAACATCTTTATCTTCATCAGAACTTATCAAGGAGAAAAACTTGGCCGAGAGGAAACTAGCTCATGCAGTAGTCTTGAACATGAAATCACACGAGCAAGCCAACTAATACAAGGACAAGTTTGAGTCCCTCTTGAAGAAACATGAAGGTAAGTCCCTTTAAATTGATCACCCAGCTCAACTCTTGTTGATCAGACAAATCTCTCTCGCAATTCACTGTGCAGAGCTGAAGAAAAAAGCCGCCAAAGAACTCAGCGCCATGAAGGCCAAGCATAATGAAGAATTCTTGAAGATGAAGACTGAGCTGGAGGAAGCCAGGAGAATAAATGCTGAGCTCTGCCAAGCTACAGAGCCCATTCTTGACAATCATCATGCAGCCACTGCTGAGTCCAATACTTCAAGCCTCCAGTCAGTAATTGAGCACCTCCAGTCGGCTCCCGCAAGGCTCAAGAAGATCATCCTTGAGAGCGCCAGCGTCGCTTGTGGTCAAACCTTGGCAGTGATTAAATCACTGTATCCCAAGCTTGATCTCAAGCCAATTACCTCAGGATATGCAGAAGGGACAACCGACGAGAAGGCTCTACAACTTCTTGATGAGGTAGACGGTATAACACAGATTATGGCCAAATATGCTCTGTACCCTGATGAAGAAAACAGTAGCGAGTAGAGCTCAGTAGGTTCTTATCAGAAACAATCATTTGTATAATATTTGAATGTTTCCACTATTTATGAAACCTTTTTCTCTTTTACCAAGTCACATATTACTAAATTCACTTTGAGGCCATACATTTAAACACTCATTGATAATCAAATGAGCTTCACGATCTGGAAAGTGATTTAAATAACATGAGTCGGCAAAGATATTTTTGTTATGCCTTATATTTAAAAACTCATCCCGACTAGTTCTTGAGTATAGGAACCCGGCTAAAGCAATCAAAGCCCCTTTGCATACCGAACAAGAACATCAGTAAATAGAGCTTCATAATTAGGCATGAAAAAA
>CM002478.1:9532526-9548980 GCA_000325765.3 Leersia perrieri | reverse complement strand
TTTATTAAAGACAGAGTATATAAGATACATATAGCCCCCGACTGACTACTCGAGTAGCAAAGGTACTCGACGCAGGCAGTCGCTAAGGAGAAAATTTAAAAAAGGCTAAGTGTAGAAGGGACGTAGCTGCTCTATATTCCAAGAGTTGTCCACCAAAGATCCATCTTCGCGCTTGAGGCGATAAGCACCTGGCCTTGTTACTTTAGCAATGATGAACTGACCCTCCTAGATCGGAGATAGCTTATGTCTATTCTGGGAAGTTTGAATTTTTCTTAAGACTAAATCACTCACCAGAAAAGCTCAACCACGTACATTGCGATTGTGGTAACGACGTAGGCCTTGTTGGTACCTAGCTGACTGAAGTATTACGATATCGCGTGTTTCCTCCAGCCAGTCAATATCATCCAGTCTGCCTTCTTCGGAGCTGGACTCGCCATATGCTTGAACTCGTAAAGACTTGTGACCAACTTCAGTCGGCAGCACAACTTCCGTGCCATAGACGAGAAAAAAGGTGTGTATCTTGTTGCTCGACTTGGCGTGGTTCGCAAGGACCACAAAACAGACGGCAACTCTTGCACCCACTTGCCCGCATAAGGCTTGAGTCGATTAAAGATCCGAGGCTTAATGCCCTGAAGAACCATGCCATTAGCTTGCTCGACATGCCCATTGCTACACGGATGTGCAACAGAGGCAAAACAAATCTTGATCCTAAAGTCGTCGCAGAAGTCCTTGAAGAGATCACTTGTAAACTGAGTGCCATTATCAGTGATTATCTGGTAAGGTATGTCAAAACGATAGATAATACTGAGGATGAAGTCCTTAGCTCGTTGGGCTGTAATCTTGGGCACCGGTTTTGCTTCAATACACGTCGTAAACTTGTCCACTGCCACAAAAAGATGAGTGAATCCACCCGGGGCTTTTCTGAAGGGACCAACTAAATCCAGTCCCCAAACTGCAAAGGGCCAAGATAATGGTATTGTTTGCAGTTCCTGAGCTGGAACATGAACTTGTCGGCCGAAAAACTGGCAGCCCTCGCAAGTCTTGATAACCTTCTCCGCGTCATTGATAGTAGTCGGCCAGTAGAATCCCTGACGAAAAGCCTTGCCACTATGGTTTTTGCACCAGCGTGGTTACCACATATACCCGAGTGGATCTCATGTAGTATTCGACGTCCTTCGTTGATGCTGATGCATTTCATGAGTACTCCATTAGCTGCCCTCTTCATTAGTTCGCCTTCATGAATTGTATAAACCCTGCTCTTTCGTTCAATCCTCTCAGCTTCGGCCTTGTCAACCGGCAACTCATCCTCTGATAAGAAACAGAAAATTGGGTTCCTTCAGTCATCTTGAAGATAGGCTACGACTGATTGGCCTGGCTGCTCAGTAGTCAGATTTTTGGAGGGCTCGGTAGCCGACTGATCCAAAGACTCGGTCACCTGCTCTTTCCTCTTGGCAGTTGGCTCATGGAGATACTGAACGAATATGTCATCAGGAACTGTTTGTCGACAAGAGCCCAAGTTAGCCAAGTGGTCAGCCGCCTCGTTGTAATCACGAAGAATATGACTCAGCTCAAGTCCTTCAAATTTTCCTTCCAGTCAGCGCACTTCTTGACAGTAGGCCATCATGTTCTTGTCCTGGCAATTCCATTCCTTCATAACTTGATTGATCACCAGTAATGAATCGCCATATACAAAAAAGCGCTTGATATTCAACGATACCGCTAGTCGCAGTCCATTGATCAAGGCTTCGTACTCGGCGGCATTGTGCGATGCCTTGAAAAGTATTTGTAACACATATCTGAACCTCTCTTTCTTGGGGAAAACAAGGACTACCCCAGCTCCTGCTCCAGAAACGCGTAAAGACCCGTCGAGGTACATTGTCCAGTACTCAATGTCCTTGGGCGAAGTCACTGTTTGGGCTTCAGTCCACTCAGCGACGAAATCAACCAAAGCTTGCGATTTGATCGAAACCCTTTGTTTAAAGATCAAGTCAAAGGGCATCAATTCCATGGCCTATTTTGCAATACGACCAGTTGTCTCGTGGTTGTGTAACACATCCCCCAAGGGGAAAGATGTGATGACTGAAACTGGGTGTGACTGGAAGTAATGCACCAACTTATGTACTGTAATGAGTACTTCGTATAACAGCTTCTGGATCTGAGGATATCGAGTTTTTGACTCTGCCAATACCTCACTTACGAAGTAGACTGGTCGTTGCACTTTGTGCGCCTTGCCTTCTTCGTCCCTTTCAACTACTAGTACTGAGCTGACTACTTGTGGAGTCGCCGAGATTTACAGCAGTAAAGGTTCTTGGGGCATTGGTGAGGCGAGCGCCGGAGAAGTCGTCAAAAATTGTTTGAAGTCAACGAACGCCTTTCGAGCTTCTAGAGTCCACTCGAACTTGTCGACCTTCTTCAACAATTTGAAAAAGGGCATGCCACGTTCTCCCAGCCGAGAGATGAAACGACTGAGCACGGCCATGCATCCAGTCAGCTTCTGTACCTTAGTAAAATCACTCGGGGATTCCATATCTAGGGTAGTCTTGATCTTGTCGGGGTTGGCATCAATTCCTCTGTGTGAGATCATAAAACTAAATAACTTTCCCGACGGTACTCCAAAAACACACTTTTCAGCATTTAATTTCATCCTTTAGGCTCGAATATTGTTGAATGTTTCTTGTAAGTCGGCGATTAAGTCGTCCCTCTGCTAAGTCTTGATGACTACGTCATTGATATAAGCTTCCACGTTACGCCCGATCTGAGTTTGTAGGCACTTCTGGATCATACGTTGATACGTGGCTCCAGCGTTCTTCAACCCAAACGGCATCGTGATGTAGCAATAAGCTCCAAAGGGAGTTATGAAAGAGGTCTTCAAGCAGTCCTCCTCTTTCAAACTGATTTGATGATAGCCAGAGTAACAGTCGAGAAAACTCAACAACTCGCATCCCGTAGTCGAATCGACCACTTGATCAATCTGTGGAAGCCCGAAAGGATCCTTTGGGCAAGCCTTGTTGAGGTCCGTGTAATCAACGCACATTCTCCACTGTCCCATCTTCTTTTGTACGAGTACTGGATTGGCCAGCCACTCGGGATGAAGCACCTCTTTGATAAAACCAGCGGCCAATAGCTTCTTGATTTCCTCTTTGATGGCTTCTCTCTTATCAGCGGCAAATCGGCGCAAACGCTGTTTGATTGGTTTAGCATCAGCTTTTACTTGCAAAGTGTGCTCGATCACCTCCCGCGGGATTCCAGGCATATCAGATGGTTTCCACGCGAAAATATCTTTATTTCTTTGAAGGAAGGTGACGAGTTTGCTTTCCTATTTACAGTCTAGGTCAGCCCTATTGACGGCCATTTTAGTCGGGTCATCTGGGGTGAGAGGAATCCTCTTAGTCCTAACTTCGCCGACTTCGATCTTCGACGCCTTAGGACTCGGCACTTCGCCTTCTTCTACTTCAGAAGCCTACTGCCTAATCTCACTGCGTTCCTTGGCGGTATCAAGTCCTTGGGCGATGTCGCAGCTCTCTCTATCATAGATGAATGCCTTGCGTACGTCGCTGTGCAGAGAGATAACTCCATGTGGCCCCGGCATCTTCATCATAATATAAGTGTAATGCGGGATCGCTATGAACTTGGACATCGCAGGACGGCCGAGGATTGCATGGTAGGCCGTGTCGAGATCTGCCACTTCAAAGCTAATGTTCTCTATTCTAAAATTGTCCTTCGTGCCGAACGTGACTGGTAACGAGATCTGTCCGAGTGGAGTTGCCAACAGCCCAGGAATGACTCCATGGAAAGGGGCATAACTTGGATTGAGTACGGATCTTGGGATCTTCATGGCGTCAAAGGTCCTGGCAAAGATGATATTGAGCGTGCTGCCTCCGTCAATGAGGACACGCTTGAGGCGAGTCTCAATCACCACTGGGTCAAGAACCAGCGGGTATCGTCCTGGGTGCACTACTCGATCCGGGTGGTCAGTGCGATCAAAGGTAATCGAAACTTCTGACCAACGGAGGTAGTTAGGCACGCTTGGGGCTGCCATGTTGATTTCTCGATCTGTAAGCTTCTGCTTGCGCTAGGGCTCGTAGCCTTGGGGGCCGCCGAAGATATGGTTGAGTTGCTGAGTTGAGCGTTGGAAGCCAGGAGGCACGTCATCGTCATCCTTTTCCTTGCCCTTGTCTCTTCCAGAACCTTCTTCGCGACAACAAGTTCCTCAGGACGACGCTTTCGCTCTGATGAATGATTGGCGTCCTTGTGGTCCTTAGAAGATTTTTCCTCCTTCTTTTCTCTCGGCGTAAACGCAGGCTGCTTGTCTCCGCAGACTACTCGAACGGCTTCGGCTGATGCTGCATACTTATTAGCCATCTCAAATAGTCGGCTAAAGGTGTGGGGTGGCTTGCGAGTGAACTTGTGGATGAATTCCACGTCTCTGACTCCTTTCTTGAAAGATGCGATGATGATCTCATTCTTGACATCGGGGATCTTGTTCCTGGTTCTGAGAACCTTTTGATGTAGTCTTTAAGGGACTTGCTGGGCCCCTGCTGAAGTTGCAAAAGATCATATTGATCCCCGGGGCGTTCATAAGTACCCTGGAAGTTGGCAATGAAGAGCTCCCATAACTCGGTCCAGGATTCGACTGATCTACGAGGTAAACCAGTGAGCCAATTGCGGGCTGAGTCTGATAACGCTACTAGGAGGTAATTAGCCATCACTCTGTTGTATCCTTCGGCAGCTCATATTGCCAAGGTATAAACGGTTAACTAAGCGCTGGGGTCGGTGTTGCCGTCATACTTCTCAATCCCTGTGGGCTTGAATCCCGCTGGCCATGTGACCTGTCGGAGATTAGAGGTGAAGGCTAGGACGCCTTCATCAAAATTATCGCGCCTGGGAGGCGAGATGCCGAGTTGTCGGTAATGTTGTTCGTTCCACCATTGATCTGACTCCTATCACTCGCGGCTCTTGTTGTTGATGACGTGGCGGAGGTCATGGTGAATGAGATTACGGACGTCCGAGTGAGACTAGCGAAGATAACGGTCACGGTCTTGCCGTAACCTCTCATGTTCCTGATCCAATCGGCGCCGCTCCTCATCGTTCCTTCGCTGTTCTTCTTCAAGTATCATGAGGTTCCTCTCTCGCTCCGCTCTTCAACTCGGGGTGGTGACTGAGTAACTCGGTGATGCAGATGTTTGGCCGAGTGATGATTCAGAAGGCTCTCGGTGTCGAGGGGGTGGAGTTGTCTTCGAGGTTGACTTGACAACTGCCTGTTTGTGATGTTGAACCCCTATTGTCGAAACGAGAGCTTGGGCCTTTGTTAGCTGCGAGGTAAGGGATGCCGCAGCTGGTACATCTTCCAAAAGGGTAGTCAACAGTGTTTGAGTAGCTGCTATGTTCTGTTGGGGAGTAGCGAAGACTTGTTCCACCTCATGAATTGTGCTGAGTCGCTGCTGCATTCGCCTGCCTGAGCTGGCGAGTCGCCGAGTCGCGTCCTCTCAGGCACATGTTTCCTCCTCATGAAGTCGTTGAGCTTCTGCTTCTTCGAGCTCTTTCCATCGCCGTTCATCCTCAGCCCTTGCATCTTCCAGCTGCTGTTGTGCTTGCTCGAGGTCACGGGCTTGTCTTTCGATGTCCGCTGGCCGTTGGGCGAGTTATTCTGCAGTCAGTGGTACATCTGTGACTTCAGCCATGAAAATCCCTTGTAACTGGGAAAAGCTGCCAAAACTACTCTGCTCAAGGTCATCGAACTAAATTGATTTGTCGAGAAAAGCTACTTGGTGTTCCTCTCCCTCTCGCGCACCTGACCACTGGTAACGTTAGGCATAGAGATCTGCTCTAAAGAGCATTGCCTCGAGTGATGCTGGTGGCTTCTTGTACCAGTCCTCCTTGAACTCTACATCTCTGCATCCTCTGAAGAATGCATCCATGGCCTGGTTGTTGGTTACAGCCGGCTTGTCCTCCATGATTGCGTTGAAGCATCGAAGGTAAACATGAAAAGCCTCCTCGACCCCTTAAAGCAGTTGGACCAACTCTTGGTTGGGTGTTAGTGCCGGTCGAGGCGTTTTCTGCTTTTGCATCCAAACCTTCTTGTGGAGTGGTGATTGATGTCCTTCACTCGACGCTGGGGCTTATTCCCTTCGTTGCTTGTATGCTTTCTTGCGTTCACAATTTTCAAGTTCCGCGTCCTCTCGCAGACTTCTCTGCATGGCAGCGATGAGGCTATCCTCCTTTCTTGGCTCCGAGTACTGAATTCCCGGGGCTCCATGGATGTTGGCCAGCTACATCAGGTCTTTGATGTTCTTAGGCTTGTAGCGATACCACCGTCGAATCATATCCTGGTTTGTGAGGCCATGATAGAAGATGGATAGGGCTAACTGGTCTGAAATAGGCTCGACTAGATCGAGTGCTTGTATAAAGCGCCGAGTGAATCTGCCGAAAGATTCTCCTGGCTCCTGAGATAACTCGCTATAAAGGCGATACGCTCTAGGGTTGTTGGTGGTGTTGATGACCGGACTCCAGGGTTGTTGGGAAGCTGATTCTGTGTTGATGTAGACCCATGTTTCTGAGACCAAGTCGGAGTTGATTCTAGACCAGCAGTCGGAGTCAGAGTCGCCTTGGGTGTCGGATCCAGAGGTTGAGTCGGAGTCAACCCCGGTTCCAACGTCTCGATCTCCATCGTCTTGATTCTCGATCTACGTGATGCATGACGCCTAGCGGATCGACTCTGCTTTTTTGGCATGGGCTGGTAGCATGCCGTGATCTTGATGGTGCCATCGTCGACTTGAGAAATCACGCAACTCAAAAGGTGAGTCGTCTGCTCAGCGATGTTGGAAGGCCCATTGGATGGGTGAAGGCATCAGATAGGTTGATCTCCTCCGCCCGAGTGTTGAGTTCTCCATTGGAGTCGGCGATGAAGTTGAAGGAGCCGAATTGGAGTTCCGTCCCTGGTGGGACGATTGATCCGGCTAGTGTGGGTGTTGACGAAGATGGCATCTAGCTTTTCGTCGAGAAATTCGGCGAATAACCCCTACCTGGCGCGCGAACTGTCGGCGTTTTGGACCGGCAATAAACTATATGGGGCTACGCATGAACTCGAAAGCTAGATGGTGACGGAACACAAGTATTTATATTGGTTCAGGCCCTTCGATGGAGTAATAACCGTAATCCAGTCCGGAGGAAGTATTCCGCCGAGTTTATATGATTGAATATGATGTATGGTGTGGTATGTTGGTGATTGTTTTCGTAGCCCTAGGGGCTCCCTCGACCCCTACTTATATAGGGAGAGGGGACCAAGTCATCTAGGAATACTAAACCTAAACGGCTTAGGATTTCCCTATCTGTTACAATATCTACCCAGCCGATTGCCGTGGAACACAAGGTAAGGCAAAACCGGGTGATTTATCTCTTTACATATATGAACTCTGAGTTAGATACGACTCGGGATATACCTTATCTCTTGGATCATGCCGTGGGAATCAAGGCACTAATGGGCCGGGCCTCTTCGCCTTCCTTCTATTGATCTTCTAGAACATCCATTCTTAGTGGGCTAACAATGGTCCGAGTAGATACCCGGTACCCATATTCTCCACACCTCTAGAACACATCGAAGACCTACAGAAATGCCTCGTAATTTTGCTAATTCGATTAGCCCCACATACTCATATATAGCCATATATCCATAGGGATACTAGCCGTGTGTTAGATTGGCCTTCTGCTAAGCTCATTGTATTTGGCAGTAGTCTTATCTGTTCATAAAAGAAAATATAGCTGAACGAAAGTAGGGTTATTACCCCGACAGGGACCTAAACATGTATAAATATCTTCCTCTATGTTTCTTGCAAGTTTTTGCTAGTTTTGGCATCAGCGAATCCCCCTAGTATAACAGGTCCCGTAATCAATTTGTCACTAATCGACAGAGAGATTAACTGAACAAACCTAAATTGCGAGAATCTAAATGAAAAACTACATTTGTACATATGCATAGGAGAAAACAAGAATGCAAAGTCTAACATGTCAGCCTTAGACCTACTAAGAAGCTCTAAAATGGCATAGAACAAAAAATATTTCATGGGTAAAATGTCTATGTTGTTGTTATTTGTGATTTAAAAGGCATCAGTAATAGATCTACATAAAAAAAACTAAAATCAACTACAAAATCAATTTTAAATGGATTGTTATAAGCTGAAATCAAATTATTGTTAGATAAAAAATGAGCTAACCAACATCATCCATTTGTGGAAGAAGTGAGTATATTTTAAGCTTCAAAAAAACATAAAAATTAATATAAGAAAGTTGTGATATTCCATACCCAATTAATTTGAGCTTAGCGTGGTCATCGTGCTCCTGAGATCAATGGACAAACTTTTCTGTGGGGCGCATCTAACAAAAGAATACGAGATCACATTCACACGTGTATATAGTGGTGGAAGAACAAAAAGCATACACTGAAATTGGTAGACACGTTAGCTCAATTATACGCTAGTCCCTCCAGTTCCTTCCATAATAATTAACATTTTGAAACCACACGGTCTTAAAAAATGCCTTTAACCAATTTTTTTATTATAAAATATAGAAATGTCAATTAATATAAATATTCAATTGAAGTACATTTTCAGCCTCATCTATACAAATGGTCTCCATGTTTATAAAGTAAATGTTTTAAATTATTTATAGTCCAAGTTTTAAAAGACTCATTTCAGCCTTGTTCGAAACAACAAGTTTTAGGAAAATGTAAGGAGTAGTTCCCACTGTTTTCTTGTGTTCTTTTATTATATCATTCATGCACGCTCAACTCAATTGACAACTCACCAGTTACATATGACAACTGACCAGGCACATGTAACATGATACATCAAGCTTTACATACACGACACAGGTAATAAGCTGCCTAGACCAGAACATATACCTCTAACTTAAAGTTTACTTTAAAGTAAAGTTAGAGGACTCTTTCACTTATATTTGGGATTACACATGCAAGAGGTGGAGTTCCTCTATATTAAAGTATCATCTTCCGCCTGGCACCCCGTCAACACATGTCATGCACCAACCCTATATGGCGCCGGGCACTACTATTTGCAAGAAGAACTCTAGCTAGTCCCAATTCTGTTGCAACTGTGACTCAGTCTAATAAGCAGTCGTGTCCTCCACTATGTGAACCACCTGTGAAATTTCGTCCTAGATAATAATCCTAACTCTACACTATCTTTATTAAGACCAACAAACTAACAAATGCAACTTACTATCCATTTATACATATATTAATTGAACACTTTTTACAAGCTCTTACGTTAATAAAAAGATATCTCCATTGACAAAATAGATCATATTATTTAACCGTACGTTAATTTTGTTACGGGCCTCTTCACATAAGGATAACAGTATTCATTGTGGGCCTCTTGCCATCCAGATCGTTTAATCGGTTGGCGAATATGTTGCATCCATGTTTTTAAATCTGTCGCATCGATACCACACACGTAGACCGTATTGGCTGAAAAGATGAACGAGTGTTCCAACAAAATAATAAGATGTACGTAAGTCGTCCAAACCCTGTTGCGTTATAGATAACGTGAGTGTTTCCAGCCGGGCTTCCGGCCGTACGTCCGTATTGTTTGCGAAAAGCAACGTTACACATTTCTATAGACGGTTACATTATACCAGACAGTAACGTTAACGAATTTTACAAATTTTCTCATGAAAAATTCCAAACTAGATGTTGAAGTAAAACAAAAACGCTTTACCAAAATAAAGAGATATATGCATTTATGTTTCTAGCAGTGAGAGGTCTAGAGTGATGCATACGGCCTGGCGGGCGAGGAACCCGTGGTAACTTAGGCCATGTTTCTTTCAACTTGCAATTATTATAATCCAGATTATTACGAGTAAGCTGAAAGAAACAGACAGCTTATTGAAATAACTTATTATAATCTGGAGCTTAGATTGTTACAATCTCATTTAGGTAAGCTTTTTCCAGATTATTGGGTGAAAAATTACCCACCATGGCACCCCACTTCCTCTTTCCACTTGTAAACCTAATAATCTAGGTTCTAATAATCTAGGAAAGAAATAACTCACGGCTTATTCTACTACTGATTATAACAATCTAGCTTACAATAATATGACTCAATAATCTAAATTACAATAATCTTAAGCTGAAAAAAACGTGGCCTTAGCGAGGAGATAAAGAATCGGTGCAGCCAATAAAACAAAAACGCTTGGAAGAAAATAAAAGAGAAGGCACTGCAGTTTATGTATTAATCCAGGGGTCCAGGCCAAGGAAGAGGTCTGCCGGCCCATTCTTGTATTTAATCAGCGTAGGCTACGTTCGTCCTTGTTTTCTCAGTTGTTCGATGGGGCTTGCACACAAGGGCCCAGAGGGAGCCAACCCATTGTAAATGTAGTGTGGCTAGCCAAATGTGTAATTAACCAACATGATTTCCATAATAATACGGAATAAACTTTTGGTTTGGGACTTTCTAAAATTCGCACGATGATTTTTAGATAGAAATATTTCATATGTACCATCACTCTGTCCTATAATAATTAATTTATTTTTTGCATGGATTAGAGTTATCCTAGGACAAGGAATATAGACAGAATGATATGTTAAGAATCTAGACGGTGGTTTGTTAAGGTTGTTATATTTTGGGACAAAAGTAGTTACTGTTAAAATTCAATTTGTGTAATGGCATTTGACCTATACTATAACTACAACAAGTTTATATATGTACTATAGTTACTTATGTTATGTACTAGATCATAAGTCATACTGTAACTATTATACGTATGTAACCCCCACCATCCCAGAAAAAGGGGATTGCTGGATCCCGGAGGCAAAAATACAAGTGGCAACAATATACCAAAGTGCCCTCGCCAAAGTACGACAAAGGACAACACCATTCATTACCAGTTCAAAAGAGAAGCAGTGCATCGCACATTGCTGCCATGGTCATGGAGATAGAGGTCGTAGTAGCAGCCCAGCGCCGATGGCGCGACCAAGGAGGAGGAGCTAGAATGATGGGTGTCCGGCCTTAACGATGACAACGATACGAACGGCAGTGGTGCGTGGGTGGAACAAGCTCCCGGCCGCCGTGCGAGGACGAAGATGCATCAAACAGGTGGAGGTCACCGACGTTGTAAGACGGGACACCGACCAACGTGGCTGCCTCGATCTTGCATCGCTATCCACCCCGCGGTGCACCGTCTTGCCCTTACCATGGACCTCGTCAACCTCCCCCACCACAGCCTTCTTGTAGTCGTGGGGACCACCCAGACTACAACGGGACGGTCACTGCACCCTGCTGCCTTGTCGCCCCTGATTTTGGGTATCGGAAACCTTCTGTGTTTATTGTACCAATTCCTGGATCAGTAGTTGGTACACACATACATAGTTAAATCACAACATATCACGAATGAAATAGGACTAAAGAATTTATTACTTACATTATGGTCAAATAAACCAACCATCTTATCAGAGAAATAGCAACGGAACAAAGAGATAGTAATAGGTCCTTTTGACATGCCCACAAACAGTTGACTAGGGGAACGAGACCTAGATAAGCACCGCACTCCGATCATCTTGTTAGATACGCAAGCGCACTGGCAAGGGCTTCTCTTCAATTACTCTGCTAAAAATATAGATAGAGCAACTATGAGTACAAAAAGTACTCAGCAAATCATTACCACCACCAAGATGCAATATGCATAGGGAATCTCAAAGAATTGGCAAGGCATTGCAATTGCTCAAAATTTTACTCAAATAATATTTCAAAGCCTAAGACCTAGCAAGACTGGTATCAAGTTTTATTTTCAGCTTTTATTCCGGCATGGCTCTGCCAACCATATCTCGCCCCCTGAGATAGGCTACCCATGCCGGTTTCCTCATTCCTACTATGACGGCCCCTTCTTAGAAGTCGTCAGCAACAGGCCATCCCGTTCCTTTTATCCAGATCAATTTAGTCAAATTTGCTAGCCAAGAGTTCCACATGTTCCATGCTCCTTTAACCGCGAGAACGGCTATTCGAATAGATTGATTTACTCACACTGCAGTGGATGTACACTTTACCCGTGCTCCGTGACGTTGCCCAACACATGAGCCGAAGTTCCAACGAATGGAACATGTCACAGCATAACATTTCAGTGCCCTTGCCGAGACGAAACCCGCTCCATGAACTTTCTTCCTCATGCACCTTGGGCTTACACTGTCCCAGTAGTGAGAGGAGTTCTGGCGCTCCCATTTCTGTACGTCATAAATTCCGTTTCTTGGTAATTTATACTTACAGATCAACCCTTCCACGTTCGACCATGATCAGGTATCGCCCCGCTCGGCCACTTACTTTATTTTGTCTATACCCACTCGAGAAACACACGGTCATACTGGGATCGTTTCATGTGCTTGCACCAAGGCTTGGTCCTTACCTGGATAGGACCGATCTTCCCCTCTTACTCTCTTGCCCCCTGCAAGCCACCCTTCCGTCCACTTTTCCGCCCCAACCTTATTAATAGTTGGATTAGTGATTACTCCTATTCTAGGTTTCAATCCCAAATGGTCATGTGGTGCGCTCTGCAGCACATGCCATAGTGACCACTTCTCCCTAAAGTGACACAAAATAATATCAACCACAATATTGTCCTGAAGTATGAATAATTCTAATAGCGACTAAGCATTTGCATAATGATTAGGGACTCATCATAATATGGTTCACAAGGAATAAGGATAATCAACATCTCTGGCATAATAATAGGATATGAGCATATAAATAATTCATAAGCATGCACATTTATTTGTAAACAAAACATTTGCAATAATAGGTTCAACATGAGGGGGGGTTTGAAGTTGATAATGGCTTGCCTTGCTCAAGCAATCCTTATTCTTGGTATAGATCTTGATCAACCTTCTCCATCGATCGGTTGCATACGTTGCCTCACAAATAGTCGGTATACATATTCTATAATACGCGAGAAAAACTAATATTCAAGCAACAACCAAAATAAACAATCAAGGCTAAAATGGAAAAGATCCAACCTAGGGTTTCTTAAAGCCTTATGTTTGCTAAATGGCTCTAAAATTCCATTGGATGCCATGAGATTCATCTTCTTATAAAGGCAAAATAACTTAATGGTTCATGGTGTAGGTCACATGGGATGTTGCAAGAGAACTATGAGTTTCATCCATTTATATAGGCAAGGGGGGTTGGGTTGCTTATAAGAGAAGGAAGCTCAATGAAAGCTTCAAGGAAGTTTCCTTAGAGGAGGGGTAACTTAAGGAGTAAGTAAGCTAGAGGATAAGATTCAATACTACTAGTTGTCATGGTGGCTTAATTTAGAAAATTGATGGTTTAATGTTTATCACTTTCCTCTTACTAATATAATTAATTTATTAGTTAGGATTGTACATATGCTTAGAATCCTTCGTATAATAATTTTATCCATGCTTTGTAGGTTAATTTAATGCATTTGGTATTAAACTCAAAGATTATCACTTAGTGGAAATTTTATATGGAATAAATATTAAATTTGAATATCATAATCTGAAATTAATCATTATTTATTATTTATTAGTATTACCTTAAGGTAAGCAATTTATTTAATGAGTTGTCTCATTGATCTTAACAAGTTAGTTCGTGTGATTTGTGCAAACAGTAGCTTGGTGGTCATATAATCCCAATAAGAAAGATTTGATTCCATCTATAATTATTCATATGTGAATTAAACTTCTACAAGGTCTTAACATTATTGTGTTAATCCATATATCATTTATAGTTTTAATGATATTGGAATATAACCAATTCTTATGTTGAATTGATTTGTAATCCTATGTTTGTTTACAAGGCTTCTTAATAGGATCAAAATATGCTACAACTATAGCTAGCTTTAGTACATTAAATCTTGGTTAGCTTCAATTTATGGATTAACCGTCCTTTTAATCAATTTAGTAATTATTTATTTATTATAAGTGATAAAATTATTATTCTTACCTTATTAGATAGATCCAATAGTTAGATAAATTTAGAATCAAGTTTTACTTCATTTGGATTTAAGATGGTGGAGTTATTTCTTATGGAAGTTTTGAATTAACTCAGTTAATTGAGAAATGCTAGGTTCATGGTTTCAAATGTTTTTCTAAAAATTGTGAAACTAGTACCATTAGATAGATACTGATTTTAGATGCATTTAGGTTCTGGTTTCGCTAAATTTGGAGATACAGTTTCGAAGTTATGGTGATTTTGAGTTTCAATATCAAATTAATTCCAATAAAAATCAAATGATACTGTTCATAAATTCAAATTGTCACCAAAAATTTTAGAACTGGTACTGGTTGATAGATTTTGAATTTATACGAATTTAGATTCAAGATTCACCTCATTTGGAATTCGGATACTAAAGTTATAGCAGTTCTAAAGTTTGAATTTGAACTAAATCAGTTAATTGCGAAAGTTCACTGTTCACAGCTGACAGAAATTTGAATTCGGTCAAACTAAACCATGTTAGATTGACAGGTGGGGCCAGGATCTATATATCAATTCTCTGATTAATTTTGTTAATCTAACAGCTACTTACATGTGGGCCCGGCTTGTCATATTCGTCTTCCTCCTCCGGCCATAGCCAGAGACGACGGCGGCCGGCTCGTCGGAGCACGGCGGCGGCGTAGCGACGGCTGGGGAAAGAGGCCGAGGGTCCCAGCAGTCCTCCCAGGGCGTCACCGACGCGGATAAGCCGGCGGAACGTCGGCAAGGCGTCGGATCAGTGCGGCCGTACGGGTCCGACGGCGACTAGCCGCCGTCATGGGTCTGCGGGCTAGGATTTGGGTCCAAGAGAATCGTCTCGTCCTGGGGGTCCTACTAGGCTAGAACATCGCCGGCGGCGTTGCGCCGGAAGGGGTCCGCACCGGCGAGCTTGACGGCGGAAAAGGGGAAAATCGCGGAGGCAACTACGGCGGCGGGTTTTCGTGCAATTGAGCGCGGGGATGGGTTCGCGTAGGTACTTGGGTGCTTGGGATAGGGATCTCACCGGCGGAAGTGATTCGGCGGCGGGTGTCGTCATCAGGGTGGAGCTCAGGGTTGATGCCCGCGAGGTGTTCGTGAAAATGTTTGAACGGCAGCTCCGGCCTCCCTCCTCGGCGTCGCGTGTCCCTGGCGAGGCCCTCGGGTTCCTCACCGGAGCTCCTCCATGCTCCGGCGCAGGCGGCGAAGCTCGGCGACGATGTCCCTCCGCGAGAGTGGAAGAAATGGGAGAGCAAGAGAGAGGATGGTGCGGGGAGAGGAGAGCTCGGTTCTCGGCTTTTATAGCCGCAACATCGCCGGCACGATCATCACGGCTATGCGGCTAGGGTTATGGGCCGGCGCAGCGGTCACATGGGCGAACGGCGGAACGCGGGCGCGTGGCGGCCTGCTCGGGAGTATGGGAGCGAAGGAGAGAAAGAGAATGTTGGGCTGGAAAGAGGGAGAAGAAAGAAGGTGGCCCAAATGAATAGTGTGTGCTGGTATTTTCTCTATGTATTTGAATTGAATCTGGGAGAGTTTCAAATGGAGTTTGAATTTGAACGCGGATCCAAATTGGATAATTGGACTAAAGGATCATGGGGAATCCAAATAATGCTTGAAGGAAATACAAATAATGCCTGAACTGCATATTAGGGATGTGGTCCTATAATTTGGATTTTAATTATCATAATCAAACATTAATTGAACAAAAGCACCCTAAATGACAATACACAGTGATACTGATATATTGGTACCATAACTTTATTTGACTAGGGTTTCGTACGAGAGGATCATATTGAGCTACCTCAATTTGTTAGTAATTTGGTGGAACACCAAATTAATCTTTTAGTTATGGATTCAGTATTCAATACGTGCCCTTTGTATTTACTTATTAATTATGGACATGTTATTTGTCATGCTTGCTTCTCATGTGCACTTATATTTATTAAATCTAATAATAACTGTATATTGAACCTATTAAATTATAATATATGTCTTTTGTTTAATTAACATGGTGATAATTTAGGATTTTACAAGCATTGGCAAACATAAACATCCAGCATGATGCAAAAATTTTTAAAAAGTTCAAAAAATTAGTGATTTTTACTATTGGGAATTTCAGGGTGTTACATGCCTCCACACGCCACAGCCAATCCACTATAGTCGTCACCATCTGCTGCTGCCGCCGCCACCCAACGTAAAATCCATCGGCGCCACATTCAATCTGCCTTTGTGAGGAGGGAGGATGGAGCACTGAATGGAGAGGGATGGATTAGAGAGTGTAGCGGCGACGCATCGCTGATCTGGAGCCGCGAATGGAGAGAGGGGATTAGGCAATAGGAAGGAGATGTGAAGGCGCACAGTGTTTTTCTCTTTTATTTTGAGGATGTATTGGTGGAGATGTGAAACCGCAAAAGGACAAGGTCCACTACGGGAAACAGGGTGTCTGCCGTGCGCCTGGAGCGCACGGCAAAGCCCCAAATC
>CM002478.1:9513450-9532426 GCA_000325765.3 Leersia perrieri | reverse complement strand
GCACGCACGGCAAAATACCGTTTTCCGGTAGTGGTCGTCATACACTGATATCCTTGATTTGTGCAGCACAAATTGTTTTTTTTGGGACACAGACTCCCTCTAAATTGTTTCTTTTCAAAACCGAGGGCGTACGACACAACATGATGTAATCACACTATAATTGTTCTATTTGTCAAAATATTTTTAGCAGTTCCTCTTTTATTTTTAGGGTTCTGTATGGTAGCTACCTCTAGAAATGATATGAACTGCGAATTTATAATGGCTCGATGGTATTTTTCTCTCAATGATTTGGCATTTGGGCATCTATTTCTGTTTTTTTGTTCCCCATAGAATTCTTTGAACGGAATAGATAATTCCATTAAACCATGGTTGCGGCAGAATCGCTGGCAACCAACGTCTCCATCCCAGGTGGGGTAACATCCCACTGCTGAGAGAAATTTGGGTTACAACTGCTGCCCGTGGCAGCTAAAGCATGCGCTACTGCATTACAAGCCCGAGGGCAATGGGATCAACTGGAAGAATCGAAATATAGAGATACAATCATCTTGATTTCGTGTATCAAGCCACCAACAAGAGATAATCTATATCTTCCGCTCTGTATAGCTTGGATGAAGATGGCAGAATCAGATTCCAGTTGTACCTTTGTCATTCCCATCCGTGCTGCCATATTCACTCCCTTCAAACCTACCAGTACTTCAGAATGGAAAGCATCCATTAATCTGATCGAGTTTCCAGCTCCCGCCTGCATGACTTGGCCCTCAGAATCCCTGATGATGAAACCCCATCCTCCTACTTGATCTCTCAGATTAAAAGCCCCATAAACATTGATCTTTAGAAAACCCTGTGCTGGTCGGTTCCATCTCCAAGAAGGTTGGGGACTCCAACTGCTGGTTGCTGGACTGAGAAGGACAGGTACCCTTCAGCTTGAACATTCATAACATGTGCCAGGAAACTACATTCCGTTTTCCTTTCACCTTCCCTTCTTCTATTTCTTCCATTCCACCATGTATATAGGAGCACCACGACTTTTATTCTGTTCTTCTCTTCAGTCTCCACCATCCAATTTCGGTAAGACTTGATCTGAATCGTAGTTCAGATCCAAGTCGGTTCAGTGAGGGCGACCGCGAAAGTCACCGAATGGGTTAGCTGAAAGCACCCCATTTGCTGATTGCAAATCAGCTAGCCTACCCCGCTCATCCTCCAACTGCAGCTCCCACCAAATGTGCTTAACTTCTTTACCCTTCAAAAACAAGTGTCCTCCATCTTTGTTCATTCTCCCACCGACAATACATTTCGTATCAATGTCCATCCCTCTTCCCTTTGAATTCATACGGGTCGCTACACTGTCATGGCCAAGCCGCCATAGAAAATGTTTCAGCTTCCCCAAGCATTTCATTTTCCAAAAACCCTTCCAATTGACTTCTTGGGTGTCTCAATGAGAAGTTGTGACGCAACCCTGGTTGCTGTTTCTGCGCTCATGATCTTTCAGCACACAATACGCTGATTGGACTGTAAACATCCCCTTTTCTTCAAAATGCCAACCCGCAGTATCATCCATGTCAGTGTGCACTGGTATGGACAGGATCGGTCTCGCATCTTCTTCTTGGAAAGTGTGATTAACAAGTGCTCCATCCCAATCACCAGAGTACGGATCAATTAACTCTCTCGCGAGACAGCAGAGTACTACCATATGAGAATGTTATCACCATTCCCCACCCTCCAAATCATGCCAATCTTTAGTGCCTCAACTCCAGTCATGATACTCCTCCAAGTGTATGACATACCAGAAGTTGGTTGTGCGTTTAGGACACTTCCATTTGGAAAATACCACGCCTCCAGGATCTTAGCACACAAGGACTCTGGGTTGTGTATTAGTCTCCACGCCTGTTTGGCCAATGTTGCCTTGTTAAAAGTATATATGTCACTAAATCCCAAACCGCCATCCCCCTTTGTCCTTGTGAGTTTCTCCCAGCTCAACTAGTGCACTTTATTTTCTTTATCTTGGTTTGACCCCCAGTACCTCGCTATCATTGAACTGATCTGATCGTCTATATTTTAAATTATATCAAAGCATGGCATCGCATATGTAGGTATAGATTGAGCAACCGCTTTGATCATGATTTCTTTTCTGGCTCTAGACAAGATCTTCTCCTCCTAACCCTGAATTCGTTCCACACTCTTTCCTTCAAATATGAGAACACATTCTCCTTGTTTCTCCCAACATAAACTGGCAAGCCGAGATACCGTTCACTTTGAGTCTCTTGTTGAATGTGCAATGCTTGCATGACAGCAGTTCTGTCCCTCCAGTTTGTGTTTGGGCTGAACATGATTGCCGACTTTTCTTTATTAATCATTTGTCCTGTGCTCTCCTCATATATGTGAAGTATATCCTAAAGGCACCTTGCATCACCATAACTTGCCCGGAATAAGATGAGAGAATCATCTGCAAACAAAAGATGAGAAACACTCGGAGCATCATGATAGATTTTAATTCCTCTTAATCTTTCTTCCTCCTCGGCTTGACTCAACAAAGATGATAACCCCTCCGCACACAATAAAAAGAGATATGGCAATAGGGGATCACCCTGTCACAACCCCCTGCCTAGTGAAAAAGGAACTGATAACTCACCATTTAGTCGTATCCTATATGTAACCGAAGAAATGCATTTCATAATCAGTTCTGTCCATTCCCCTGCAAACCCCAATTTCATCATCATCTCCTTCAGAAATCTCCATTCTACTCGGTTGTACGCTCATGTCCAATTTCACTGCAGCAAATCCAATCTTCCCCTTCTTTTTCCTCATATAATGAGTTAGTTCATGTCCCACCAAGATATTAGCTAAAATTAATCTTCCCGGGATGAACGTGCTTTGGCTCTGGGAAATGACTTCGGGGAGGATGATTTTCAATCTATTAGCTAGTATCTTTGACACCAGTTTGTAGATGGCAATGCACAAACTTGTCAGTCTTAGATGCTTGATGTTTTCAGGCTTTGGTACTTTCGGAATTAGGACAATCATGGTCTCATTCCACTCAGAAAGCATCGGTCCACCCCGAAGAACTAGCACCTCAGAAACCACTTTGTCCCCCACTACACCCCAGAAGTTCTTGTAAAAAATGGCAAGCATACCATCCAAACCAGGAACTTTCAGATCACCAATGATCTTGAGTGCCTGTCTCACTTCATCTTCAGAAAAATCCCTAGTCAGGATGGAATTCATCTCACTTGTAACCCAGGCTTTCATCGCCTGAATGATACGATCACAATCTGTGACGCCATTGGATTGAAAAAGCTGCATAAAATGATTAGTAATATAATCCATCTTTTCTTCTTCCTTCACCCATCCTCCATCCTTTCTTAATCTACCAATACTATAATGCCGCTTCCTCTCCGAACATGCCGCATGAAAAAATCATGTGTTTCTATCTCCCATCTGCAACCAATTAATGTGTGCATGTTGCTTCCAGTAGATGTCCTGTTGCTCCTTAAGTTTCTCCAGTCTATACCGTAGCGCTCCCTCCCTTCCTATGCTTTCACTTCTACATGCCTCCAGCTCCTTCACTTGCTTTATTCTTTTTTCCAGGTCTCCAAGAACATTCTGGCTCTAGCCGCCACCCCTCTAGCTCCTTCTTCACTTGTTTTATTCTTTTTCCCCATAGATTTGCTTGACTAAATTGATTGCATGTTCCCACCTGAGACAAAACAATGCAATTTTTCACCTAGCACCGTAATTTTATCTTACCGGGTGGTAGTCTCTCAAAATGCTTAAAAACAAGTACTCCATGTGTCCTAAATTATTGGGCATATTTCTCTCTATTAGGATAAGTGTTTTACCAGTGAGAATGACTAGAAGCTATGCCACTGAATGTAAGAGGAATGGCAAAGCCCTAAAAGGCATATCCACAGTAGAGCGTTTAACGGCATGGCATGCAGCCGCAGCTCAACTTGGGGGGGTGTATACCCATCCCAAGTTTTATATCAGTTTTAAGGGTCAAACGGTGTCCGATTGAGCTGATTTTATGTCAATTTGGAAGGGACTGATAGATCATCAGTTTTGCCAAGTACTGTGCATTTTGATTATGTGGTTTGGATGATATCAGCTGAGAACCAAAGAGGAGAGAATCTACTATTTCTCTGATTGCTTTAGTTATACCCCTTGTTAGTTGCTATGGTTGTAGTTGGGTAATCTACTATTGTAGCTGTTGTGATGTACCTCTACATGTTCTAGTGATATATTCTCTGTAGTCCCGATCTTTTGGTAAGAGTGGACAATTCTATTGGATGGAGAAGAAGTTGACTACCCAACTACAACCGTTCAGGACGTTGCGCTTTAGTGATTGCTACACCAACCTCCAAAGGTTGTTCATGGTCTTTGACAGAGCACGATCAACCTAATCACAGGGTACACGTGCCTAGAGGCAATCAAAAACTAGCAAGAACATGTTCACCAATCAAATTTGAATGTACTCACAAAAGTGGGGTTCCGAACAAGTGGTTAAAAATTCAAGCCAAATGAGTAAAAACTACATGCGAAGTAGCAAACTGCTAACGTTCAATCTAATAAAACCCGATTGTTCTTGGTGGCGGCTAAAGGTATTAAAGAGGTAGAGGATGATAATGTAACATTCTAGATTTTTCAGGGTAAAATTTATGCGAAAATGTTTAAAGTCGTCGTTCGTCGTATTATTGAATTGGAGCTCTCTCATTTTTTTTCCTTACCATCCACCTTCTCAATTCCACCAAATGGACATGAATGATCCCACAAAAAATTCCATTCAGAAAATTCCATATCAAATTCCCATTCTAAATTCCCTCCAAATTTCCCAAATTGCCACTATTCTTTTTGAACAAAAACCTTCCAAATTCAGCTTGCACTATTATCCTTTTGTCTTTGTATTTCTTTGATTTAAGCCATTCAAGCCCAGCTCTCCACACAGCTGCCAGGGCAGGCAAGCCCAGCTGTAGCTGCTGTCCAACCCAGCCCAAACTGAGCTGCTGCTGAATATAAAGAGTTTCAAATGTTGTGTCTCCCCCAAGCCCTCGCCCCTGAATATATAGAGTTTCTGACCGAGTCTTATAGGCCTATTAGAACTCTACTTGGATCCCTATCTGAGTTCACTGAGCACCTGTTGGATCTCTACCTAACGGTGTAGGGTTTGACAGTCCCTAAGTAAGCTAATATGTATATTGAGAACCATGACGGTCTTCGATCTAAGGAATCAACATCACCACTACTTGAGACCAACTCATGCCGTAAGTAATCATTACAGTATCGCATGTGGGCCTGTCCAACATCATGTTCTTTAACATGTGTCTACATTATTGAGTTGGTATCTCTATCCATGATCCATGAGACATGACCATCATTCAATATATGTGCTAATATTAGAATCATATTCGTGTCACATATGACACGATTAGGGACCATTTAGAAATATTAATATAACACATAGTCTCATGAATGAATCACATATTCATTGATCAACTATAAATTAACTATTTCAAGAAACGGAATAACTCTTTATTCATAATATCTATAAACATAGTATGTGATGCAATCATCTTCATAATTCCCTATAGGACATATCATTAACAATATAAAGGTGTAGAGGATGACCACATGAGCAAAGGGGTTCTTACCAAACCCTAAGACGCAACACCAACACAGAAAAATGTATCGGTAATAAAACGATGATTGCGGCTAGTCCAGAGCAGATATGGCTATGAGACCAGATCCATTCGAAAATATCTTGATAAGCTTTCCATCACGTGCTTACACGCCCAGAACAGAGTATGTATGAAGCCATGGCGGTCATCACAAGTTGGTGGTGTCCTGCTGTTAAAAGCCAGCCCGCGCGAATCCTCTCCCCTTCATGTCCTCTCATCATTCCTAAGCAAAATAAGAGTGGGCGCGTCTTCAGGATAATAATAAGACAAACATGAACTCAAGAATGAACTCACCTGATAGTTGAGTTGACGTGAACGGGCGTAGTTAATAGGACCTTGAAGTGGAACTTGAACTTGCGGTGGCATGGGTGTATCAGAGGTATTGATGTTGTCATCATCTAGAGAAGATTCTATTTGTACCCATTGTTGATTATAGTGGAAGATTGAAACGAATTGTTTGGTTTTATGGCTTTTTACTCCTCACACCGAAGAGGTTTTTCCAACCTTGTGTCATTTGTGCATGTGAGTTTGTTATTCCACTGCTAATTTGATAGTTGAAACTATATTTAAAGTTTATAACAAGATAGATTGATTGTGTGAAATGTATTTATTGAGAAGTAAAATTTTCATTTGCATGTCGAGTGTACTCATGGTTCAGCCCCAACATTAAGTGCTATGGCCAACTTGCTCGTTGGTGCTATAGAAAGAGTTGAAAATTCTGTCATTTCTCTTCAACATGATGCCCTACATATGTACACAGTGACGCCGTCGAAGAGGCTCTTTTATACTTTTGGTATCCGCCGCCTGCCTTCAAGCGACTGTTACAGGAAGCAGCCCGAGTACTGGCGTGTGTTCGGCATCTGTATCCCCAGGCATCGTGAGACCAAGTCAATGAATATATAACCCTTCTTCGGTCATGTGTTCAGACAAAGTACAAGCAGAGAACACTACTGTGTTCCAATGATATATCCGTAATGGTTTTAAAATTACATGCGGACGCGGACGCGTCACACAGCACACACACGTACATTAGTTGTTATTTAGGGCTTACATTGAAGGAAGCAAAGCTAGGCCCAAATTCATATCTGCAGCAGCTCAACACCACTACCAAGTACACAACCAGATCGAGTATACATAGATACATAGTTAATCTCCCCTTGAACAAACTAAGTCCAGCCCATGATGTATATTTAATCTGCAGGGGAAACGGGACCTCGATCGACAATTAATTATAATCAGTTGGCGACGACCCGGAGCTTCATACCGGCGGCGCAGTGGCCGGGGACGCCGCAGATGAAGTAGTTGACGCCCTTCTTGAGGTCGAGCTTGGCAGTACCGGCCGCCGTGGGCGCAGTGTCTGCCGAGCTGCGCACCTTGCAGCTCCGGTACTCGGCCGCGCTCACCGCCACCGCGTTGTGCACGCCCGCCTGGTAGTTGAATACTGCACATACAAATTTAAGCAGCAGTTTATTTTCCTCTTAGATCGATTTTAAATTATAAGGAGCCAGCTAGCTCCGTGTTTCTTTCAGTTTTGTTGATTCGTTTAGTTTTTGGAGAATTCACACGTAACTTCCTTGTCCGTGTGAGTGCATGTTTTATATCCTTACAGATGTATTCACCTTTTCTCATATTACAATTTTCCATTTCTTAAATTTTCGTTATGTTTCTTGGTTAAAAATTACCCAAACATACATGGGGTAAACCTAGCTTAACTAGGTAGACTTATATTTACGAGCAATATCATTTCAGTGGTAGGTGGTGTGTGTCCCTCAATATATAGAGAGACATGTGCGATGTAGATAGAACTTGGGTTCATACGTATATGTGTACATTTGTTTGTAGACATCTGCATTAGTAATGTGTTGAGAAACAAATTACACTAACATATTATTCAAAGAGAAGGGGTCTTTTAACTGCCTTATTAATTTTTCAAAACAAAAAAGTACCCCGGAGAAAGGTACCACTAATTAATTGGCAATTTTGACACTCAATTTATCTGCTAAGCTCCAAAAGGGAAAAATCAGAAGCAAACTAAAAGTGTACTTAAAGTGAACCAGTTGTGTCTTCAATAATCAATTACTAGACACCCTTGTATTGGATAGGGATAGAGTCCAGCTACCTAGCGTGTCGCCGGCGGCGAACACCTTCCCACCGGCCCAGCTGTCATACGCGATGGAGAATCCCCATCCCTTGGAGTCTCCAACCACATGGGTCTCACCGGCTGCCGCTGTCGCTGAGCACACGAGAAGAATCAGCCCTGCAGCCACCAAGCCACTTGCACTGCAACCACCTCTTCCCATGGCTAATTAGTTGTGTGCTTGCAAACTATATATGCACTTAGGCAGTCAATTAAGTGATTTGTTAGCTGTGTGTGCTTCCAAGCTAGCAAGATTCATGGTCCTATATATACTAATTTCGTCTCTTACGTGTCATTTCACCTTTTGGTTCCTTAACAATGAAATTTAAATTGTTCGAACGTTATATATTTGCCGGCGCCGGCCAATGGTGTGTCTCGGTCAGGCGTGGTGGCGTATGAGTAAGCTAGCACGACAGAGTTAGTAGCATTTTTCGTCCCGTGATATTACATGGAACCATCCAGCTATTTGGTGCTGATAATATATCGTAGCTAAAAAAGTACTCTCTCTTAACATTTTTCTTTTGTTTTCTGACCATTACTTCATTGTGCACTGACTAATTCTTCATCATACATGTGAGTAATTGCAAATGGTGGCCTGAATATATGGAGTTGTGATCACTTTGCATGCTACTCTACTTTGGTGGAGGATCTGTATTTTCTTTTCGTCTTTAACAAATTTTCAATTGATTACGTGGAGTAATTTCTCGATCTTGAGATTTTTTAGTAAACGTTTTAGAAGCATTGTTGCTGTTGCAAAATTAATCTATGTAACATTCGGGATATTCAGTAAGATGATATACTCGAGGGTGGATATTTTGAGACGATGCATTCATCTTGGTTTTTCTTTCATGATCTGTAACTTTGTAACATAAAAAGGAAAAATTAATGTCAACAAGATCTGTTAGAACATGGATGCATATATATTTTGCTAGCTTTTAATGGTTTGGGTGATTGGAATGACTATAAATTAATTTTTCAACAGAAAAACTTTTAATGTAGCTAAGAAAAAAATTTGGTACTTTCAAAAGAGTGGTACTTTGGCAGTGGATTTGATGCGCTAATGTATATCAAATTGGTGTGTTGTGGATAGGATGTGTTGGAATGGGATAGAAACACTGCAGTTTCAGGGCCTTACTAAACATGCTTATATGAGAACTGAATGGAATGGGGGTGATCTGTTGATTCGTTCGATTTGATGATAGTTGATAAAATTTATTCATAAACTTTTGGGCGTTTAGAGAATATGGTTTCCATGTTGCAACGCACAGACATAATGCTAGTCATAAATATATATATGAAATATCAAAATTATGACCATTTGAAATTATAAAGAAACTATCAAATGTTACAATACTATTATTAGAAGGGACTAAATTTTTAATTATACGGGACTGTTAGATAATTTTGATAGTTTTCTCGATCTCAAAATAGTCGGTTTGTGGATCATTGGATCGCTTTTAGTACTGTTACATATGAGTTATACTGTAACTATAGTGCAGTTATATTGTAATTACTTCTATTATAAGTTCTACCATTGTTATCATCCATAGAAGTGGCCGAAAATGGTGATTATAAGTTTTACATAAATAGAAACAATCTTTTCACTCTGGCGCAGTAACATAGCCGGTAGTATAAAATATATAGATCATAATCCATCGGTGGAAAAAAATGATTATAGAATAGGAGAGTACAACATTGTAAAAACACTCTTTATTCTGTTCGTTCCTAACTGGGGTAAGCAATCACATAAAAAACTCTGTTGGAAGGTATTAGATGAATTCTGAATATTAAGGAATTAATACTTCTAGTTGCAAATTTGTTTTAGAAAATACAGAAAAGTTCAGATAATATTTAAAACATTTGTTTTACAAAATTTAGGATGTTATGGCCTGTGGATTAAACGAAGAAATAAATTCAGGACGTAAAATGTTCATTTGATGCCCTTTATTTTGGATAGAAAACGTGGTTGGCTTTAATTTTTCTCCTACATGAGACCTTTGGGATGAGACTTTCCAACTCGCGTACCTTTGAGATAATACTCAACAAATTATATACCAAAGTCTCATTAGTAAAACTGGCATGCAGTTCATACAAAAGTTTATATCGAATTAAGATATGCTTATGCTAGGTACCTTTATATTTTTCTAGGTAATTTACAACGAGGACGTCCATATCGAGATGCTTTAATTAGGTACAGTGGAGTGTACATGCAACCAACTCTAGCACTTGTAGTAAACTAAGTGACCAGTGAACAATGATATCAACCGTCACTCGTGAAAAGATTGATCAAAAGCTCTTCTCTTTGGGCTTGTTTGGTTTGAAGTCAATTTGTGCCCTACTAAATTTTAGGTAACTTCAATAGTAATAGATGAATGTTTGGTTTGATGTCAATTCTTGTCCACACTAGTATAAATTGTACTCTAGCAAATTTGGTAGTGCCAAAACTTATCAAGATTTTAGCACTACCAATATTTTGGTAGGGCACAAATTGCCTCCAAACCAAACAAGCCCTTTATGCTAGGTCCAATCTATATCCACTGCTCCCTTTTTCTACGTACTGCAGTATGAATAACATTTCTCATTTAGGTTTTATCATTCATTCCAAATTAATTAGGGATTTATTTTTCCTGGCATCAGCAATTTCTTCCTAATTAAAAAAACTATTCAAAAGGATGGGAGAATGAGTTATGGAGTAATTACAAAGTAACTAATATACTAATTTATGTTTATTTATTATTAAAATTATAGTTGCCACCGGGTACATTTTACATTCGTTCATGTTTATTTCAGGATATGTATCTGTCAGAGAACAAGTTCCTCAAGTGGGGATCGTAGAGATCCCCTTTTATGAATCAGCCCATGGAGCGTGACGAGAAGATCAAGTGTGAGACAGAAGTCTCCAACTACAATAACAATGCAATGCTAGAGGCGTGAAATGGAATTTTAGACAAGTTCATGCCGCACGAATCAAGGCGTAATAGGCTACTCCTATGTTCATGCTAGATATATCTAACATCTTGATTACATGCCCCCAGCCTACACGCCAAGAGGGAAATGAACTAAGTTCTTCCGGGTATCTCCAAATTGCGAACCCCCTTTTGTTTTGTATGGTCCTTTTTTTATAGTATAAGGCGATCCCACATGACAGAAAGTCTTTTATGTGGATATCCTGAGTATTATGCCATTCAGTGCCTAACATGATCACCAATGACCGGCTCCAAAGCGTGTCGTTAGGCAGTTATAGCATTACTGGGCTGGTAAGCGCTCCAAAACTGAAAACTGGTTGGACAGGAATGAGAATGCACGTACGTAGAGACACTTCCATAATTTTTTATTAGGATGAATGTTAAAATGTTGCGAGAGCAAAAGTCAAAATGTTATGTACATGAGAGACAAATAACCTTTTCTATTTGAATTGATTGTGGAGTTTGTTTACTAATGTTGAAATTTATTCAATCTAAACTGCTATAATTTAAATCCACCATGATATAACAGGCCGGTAATATTCTCTCTTTTTTTTTTCTAATTGATATGTCAGTTTCTATTCTTAGTGATGCTTCTAAGTTCTCTTTAAAATTGACTCTAGACTCATTTCTTTATTTCATATTTTTTAAAATTTTGAATTCTATTTATTTATAAATTGTATTCTAAACCTCTCTTTTAATATGGTTCTTTTTAATTCCGAAAGTTATAAATTTTATTCCTATTGTGACTTTTTTTCTTCAAATAATGTGGAAATTTCTAGTCTCCAGAGCGAACGTGAAGTTTTCTTTCAAGGCTATTTTAATACCACCTCCGTTTCATAATATAAGATGTTTGACTTTTTTGGTTGTAACGTTTGACTATTCGTCTTATTAAAAAAATTAGTGCAAATATAAAGAATGACAAATCATGCTTAAAGTTCTTTTGATAATAAAGTAAGTCATAAGCAAAATAAATGATATTTTCATAATATTTTGAATAAGATGAATGGTCAAATGTTGCAAGAAAAAAGTCAAATATCTTACATTATGAAACGGAGGGAGTAATATAATAGATTTGGTTAACCTCAAAATAAGCTATGATGAATTAGTTATGAATTTTCAAAGTTTACACATTTTTCGGGCAATTCATTATGTGTTGATTGCATATTTCATTAAGTCATCAATTATTTAGAATATTACAAGAGGGTCCTCGTTACAGTTCCATGTGTCTGGGTATTTTCTGTAATGAACCCTAGAGTTCGTAGAATTTGCACACGAGGTCCCTGGCTCCGGCTCATAGAGAGGCAGCCATGGCCTGGCTCGATCTAGGGCTCACCGGTGGCGAACGGTGGCTCGGATGGGGTTGATATATAGTAAAATGTATCCCATGTCGAAAAACACTCGTGGATGGTTGATTTGTTGTAGGTGGTGGACCATAGCTCATTGAAGAAGAGGAACAACGGTGTCAACTGCTAATATATTCATGATGGTATTCATTCCAAATTATATTTGCAATGTACATGTATTCAACAATAATTGTTTTGATTTCACATCCAGTGTTTCCTATTTTTGTTCGAATCTGAAAAAAATCTAAAAACAAAGACAATGGTACGTTGGCATACTGGAGGGGGAGGGGGTAGGTGTGATGCTTTCTTGAGCATGGCTGCACTTTGGATGTTCAATTCATCTATTCCTGGATATCCACACGTGGTTGTATCTTGCATCCTTTTCTAGTGTTGCTCTTGCCTTGATGGGCCTCTGTCACCCAGCATCTAGCCTACTTGAATGGCCTATGTCTGCGTCAGAGGTTTGCTCGGCTGCCAAGCGTCACCGTTGCTTGGCTCACCTATACCTCTCGATTGGCTTGGTTGCTGGCTAGCGAGGGGAAAATGTGTGGGCTGAAAGGACACGAAAATAGAAGGGCGAGGCAAATAAGGGTTCGGGACACTAGAAATGATAAGCTTAATTTGATTTTTAGTTCAAGTTTTCAATTAGTCAATTATGATTAATTTGGGCAATTTTTTTCATGATGAAATTTCGGCATTGTACAACCCTAATAGATTTTACAAACACAAGTATATTTAATGCAAAGCTGAAAATGGCCTTTGAAAGTTCATAATTGTCGTGTATTGACAAATCGAATATGAGATTTGTATATCTTAGGGATCGTTGGAACCACAACCTACAAGAACTCATAACAAATATAGTGGGAAAAAGGTTTTTATACAGGTTCAGGCCCTCGAGATGGGTAATAATTTTTATTCAATAGATATGGCTTGTTGCCAAGTAAAAAAAGTTATTGTAAAAGGTTAGTCTATCACTCACCTAGTTAGTTATAAGAAGTATTGCCTGTGTATATGTGGGCTAATTGATCTCGCGTCGGTGGATTGACGGGTCGCTTCCATAGGGGTTCAATGTATTTAGCAGATTAGGAGGTCGTAGGCTTGTTGTTTTGTTCCCTTGAGCCCTATAGGAGCCTATAGATTTATACCCCAGGGGTTATTGTATCCAAATTGGACTCCAATGTTTTCTTAATGAATTATGGCCTGATAGAAAAGGAATTAGACTATACTATTTGGATTACACCTTACGTGTATAATATAGTTTACTAGTCAAATACGTTTCATGACACAATCAATGGGTCTTTCTCCGTACTTGGAAAGGACTCCATGATACACAGTTCATATATACATAGTAGTACGGGATACCCTATACCGAGTATTATGATAATAATTTTTAGTGGCATTAAATCTTATTAATAGATTGATGTTGTTATAGGGACACATGAAGGTTATCCAATTGTCCTATTGGATTCCACCTCCAAAGGTAAACTGTTAACCAGAGAGTCCAACAGGTAAGTTCTAAGAGGAGAATCAAAAAGAAAGAAATGACAAAGATCTTCTAGAACAATCCTCACTACATTTTCAAGGAAGCATCCTTTTAAGCCTCCTCCAGCAGTTGAGATAGTTGCTAGTTCTTAGTACTTTGAAAGACAATGTTTCTAATGGTCTATCTTTTTAACACATTGCTTATAATGTAATTGACTTCATATGTCATCCTCACATGGTAGTGCAGCGTGTGTAAGAGATTATCTCTTCATTAAGAGATAGATTTGCTCTATCTTCTATTAAAATATAATACGAGATAGGATAGGGATAGTCATTAGAGAAAGCCTAAAAGATAGCTTATGAGACAGTCATTTGAGAAGGTCCAGGAGATAGCTTAGAGATTATCATTGGAGAAAAGTCATAAGAGATAGTTTTTTTTGTCTCTTCTATTTAAATATTGTGTGAGATAGCTTAGAGACAGTCATATGAGAAATCCTTAGTGCACTACACAAATGAAAGTAGCAATAACCCATATTTTTCTGGTGAAACATTTTTTGCGACTGGCTGATGATTTGGAAAATATTACCTCTTATAAATATTTTTACACGGTGCAAATGAGTACGGAGTACCTAACATGGTGCACAATCGATGTTTTAGCCTTTCAGGATATAATATGTATAATTGGAATGCATTGAAATCTTGCTTCGTCTGACCGTATGGACATGCATCTCAATCTTTCTCTTGAGGAAGTAATTACTGCAGTAACATACTACCTCACTTTTATGTTTATGGACCCTATCTATAACTATCTCTATATATGTTCTGACAAAAAAGTATTCTACTAAAATGTGAAATTGGTCCAAGGAGTACTTATGACTCATGCCGTCTATTTTTCTATGAATATAGTTGTGTCCATATTTGAACAACTTTCGGTGCATTTTTGGCTATATGTGTCACTAGTTTCAGTTTCTTTCTAAACCAGGCATCCCATGGTACCAAGGACATCTGGCACCCCTCTATATAACAGAGCATATCTCACAACAAACCTCATCCTCAGAATATACTCGATTCTTCGTCTTCCTAACTAGCTTCTGTAGAATTTGGTGATTCTCTCTTGTACTGCCGGATTTTGCTTATGATGGAAGGCCATTGCGATGAACACAGACAAGCGAATGCACGGAAGAAAGGAGGTCTTCGACCAATTCCGGTCATCATCGGTAATGTTTTTGGCTTTACGAAGTCAGGTATCATGAAAATAACAACCAAATAGAAAAGACCAAGCTAAAACTGTTCGGCTTTTCTGGTGCTCTGCCTGTCGCAGTTTCATTACAAAAAAACTGTTCGGTTTTCCTTTTTCTTATAATCATCAAGTGTTATTTTTTCCAGCAAAGAAATGGTGTTCTCCCAAATAAGTGTTATTTTTCCTAGCATATATAGATGTCTGTACCACAGAAAGAATTTTGAGTTCCAATTTGGTCAAAAAAAATTTTGAGTTCCAAGTAATGTGCAGTTCCAATAATTCTTTGAGTCTCCTAACTTGAGAACTAGCGTAATCAGAAAATAGTGTGTCGTTGAGATTGCTCACTTGCTTCAAGGTAATCTTTCGCTGCAAGAAATAGAACTTCGTAAGATCTATCACATGCTGTAAAAAAGGCAGTATAATAAACCACCCTCAAGGGATATAATTTCCATGTTAATCCGTGAAAAAGTATAAATCGTCAGTTATATTTTTTGGATAATGTCCATCAGTTACAATGGTCTTAAATTGTCCTGTTAACATTAATTATTTGCATATTTGAGATGTCGTAGTCAGTTGGAGAAGCAGTAATACTTTGAAACCAAAACGAAAAAAAAAAAATTGGGGGCTAAGTCCATTTAGTTCTATAGTTGCTCGACAAATGGGCTTATTAGAACAATGTTTTTTTTACATGTATCCTTTTCCAAAATTACGTCAATGTTTTTTTTTTCTGGATCTTAGGGCTGTTTGATTTCCTTGGATTTGATTAACTTGAAATTGCTGGGTATATTTTAGCTGTTACTTTTCTCTTGACTGTATATATTTGAGATTTGTCCCATAGTGAACTTTCTGAACTTGTCATAAGTTTATTGCTCAAGAATACCCAAAACATTGTTGAAACATTCCCATCAATCCATGTTTTTTGCTATCAAATGGTATGGTTGGAATTTGACGGTTTCAATTGCATTTCAGCAAACGAAGTATCTGAAAGGATTGTGAGCTCATCAGTTACTGCAAACCTTATCATCTACCTCACAACAAAGTATCACCTCGGAGCTGCAAGCAGTGCAATCATCATCTTTGTTTATCAAGCAGCTGCAAATTTTTTGCCTGTGTGTGGTGCAATTGTGTCTGATGCACTACTGGGTCGCTACCTGATGGTTACACTCACATTGTTCTCCTGCACAATTGTAAGAATACTGCACACTTCATTCAGTAACAATGATGCTATCATGCATAGGTATATCATACATTTGCTTAGCTTCTTTTTTGTGATAAATGCAGGGGACTTCCATGCTATTCCTAACATCATTGATTCCAAAACTAACACCCCCAATTTGTGCTATTCCAAATCAAGGTTGTGCTTCAGCAACTCCACTACAGCTGTTTATTCTGTGTGCCTGTCTTGGTTTCATGTCACTTGGGGCGAGTGGTGTTCGCCCCTGCTGTCTAGCCTTTGCTGAAGATCAGATTGCTCACTGGGATGATACCCACAAGGATCGTGCACTCCGTAGTTTGTTTAGCTGGTACTATGTATCGGTGGGCTTCGCGCAGATTGTGGCTATTACCATACTTGTGTACTTTCAAGATCAAATGGGTTGGAAGATTGGGTTTGGGGTTTCAGCAGCTATTATGCTATCCATGACACTTGTGAATTTGGCAGCATCACCCTTCTATGTGAAGGTGAAACCAGAGAAGAGCATATGGGTTAGCTTACTGCAAGTGGTTGTTGTGGCTGTTAAGAACCGCCATCTGGTACTTCCTGAGACTCATCAGAATATTCAGTTCCATAATGCCTCGGGATCAAGAGAGCTGGTTCCATCTGAAAAGATGAGGTAATTAATTTATTGCTCGTAATTGAATTATTACCATTTGGATATCTCATACTCAGAAACAGTATTTTCATGTCATATATGTCTATCTGTTAAAGTTCATCTCTGTTGAATTAATTTTTCCAGATTCTTGAACAAAGCATGCATTCTGGGCAATCATGCAACCAGCGTGAGCTACGGTGTAAGCAACACAAACTCATGGAACATATGTACCGTGGAGCAAATCGAGAATCTCAAATCTTTACTCAGCGTTGTACCTATGTGGTCAGCCATGGTTATGACCTTCCTGATACAAATTCAAAATTCTTCCTTTGGGGTACTACAAGCAGCCACCATGGACCGGCGAATCGGCACACAAAAGTTCCAGCTACCTGCAGGCTCTATCTCAATCTTTGAGATCGTAACCTTTACAATATGGTCAGGGTGCTATGATCGGTGCATTGTACCGTTTCTTAGAAGAATCACCGGGAGGCAGCAGGTGCTAAACCTTAAGCAACGCATGGGCATTGGTGTGTTCTTGTCCATTTTATCCATGGTGGTTGCGTCGACGGTGGAGACATATCGTAGGAAGGCTGCGGTTATGGAAGGCTTGCAGCAAGCAGCTAATGGGACATTGCAAATGTCAGTGCTATGGCTGGCACCTCAGTATGTCATAATAGGGCTTGCAGGCGCACTCAGTACTATTGGGCAGATCGAGTTCTATTATGCAGTGCTTCCCAAGTCCATGGGGAGCTTTGTGCTAGCACTGCTCTTCTTCGCTAGCGGTGTCGCGAGCGTCATAGCGACATTGGTGGTCAAGACCGTCAACATGACCACCAGTAGAAATGGGATGGCACCATGGCTTTCCAACAACCTAAATGAAGGCCACTATAACTACTACTACTTCCTTCTTGCTATCTTTGGTGCCATTGACATGGTCTATTTCATAGTTTGCTCTTATGTCTTCGATGAAAGTTCACAAAACATGTCCCTGGAAACTGGTGGTGATGCAAAGGAGATGACAGAGTTTCTTAGCTAGTTTAAGCCATGGATGTGGAAATTAGTGTTGATGGGACTGGTAGAAATCCGTGGCCTGCCTAAGATAGAATATGTAGCTGTTCTTGGTTCAGTATCTAGAAAAGCATGTTCATATATATTTCAGAATTTTTCCCTCAAAAAAAATATATATATATTTCAGAATTTGTTATATGCTATACAATTGGGGGCAGCCTAAACTTTGTATATATTGCTACTATAGTGGAAGTTCCATTAGTAACTTGGTTCGAATGGTGCAATATGCAATGCAAACTAGCTTGTACAGTACATATGACAGGAAAACATCCAGAGAAAATGCCACTTTTATGCCAAACATACAAATGAACAAAAAAGGTGTCACTCTCCCACAAGGGCGACTCACTGGCGGCTGGTGCAGCCCCTGCCGCCTCCCTCTTCCCCCTCTTTCCTTCTCTGCCTCGCCGCCGCTAGGGTGGCTACCGGCAAAGCTGAGCAGCCACAAGGACGGCAGCGGCGGGGCCATACCCCCTGACCGCAGCAGGCGGTCGTGGAGGGTTGTCACAAGCGGCAGATGTGGCGGCTTGATCCATGCCTTCACGGCCCGATCTAGCACCAGGACATCGACGACGATGACGACATGTGGCGGCAGTGGTGGTTATTGCTGGCAGCGATGGATGGTGTTGCACTACAGAAATCTTTCTAATCCATTACAGACAAATTCTGTCATAGCTCACTAAGAAACCATCACAAACAAGTGTTTATACGTTTTTAGATTCCGTCATATATTGAGCGTCACAGATTAACTCGCGTGACGGATTTATAAAATTGTCATAGATTGAACGTTGATCTGTGACGTTTCTCAACCGTCATAGAACAGTCCTAAGCCCGTGTAGCCCAACCCAAGCCTAGTGTTTATGATGGAATAACGTCACAAATGTAGGCTAGTATTCGTTATATATTGAATAACCACATCATCACAAGTATGACATGGCTGCTGACATGGACGCTGACGTATACAATGATGTCATCTTCGTGGCCAATTCATTAATGGGCCAGTATAAAAAATGGCACACTTAGTGTCTGTTGACGCAAAATTCTGCCACCGGCCTATCGGGCGTTGTCGTCGAGTGTGTTGGCCGATGGAGTCCTCCGCGCGTAAACACGAAGGCCTGGGAGATCTGCTTAGCTCCAGTGCAGGTCCTAAATGTTGAGGTTGCGAGCGTGCCAGTCAGTTTGATCCTGCAACTGACAAGATGTTGTATGTTGATCGCCAAGGAGCCGATCGGCTATCGAGCCGATGTGTTCGTCTCGTCTCCA
>CM002478.1:9477916-9513350 GCA_000325765.3 Leersia perrieri | reverse complement strand
TACCAAATTTGGCAATTTTCCAAATTCTGGTGTCAACAGTGTCACGACCCGACCACCCAACCCGGGCCCACTAACACGTGGCAGCTCTCTAGGATATTAAGACTTCCTAGTCGGTCGTCCATCGTGAAATTGTTTCAAGTCAAACACGCTTAACTTTAGAGTTCTCTTAAGATGAGCTGACATGAAAGAAGTTGCAACTTATTAGTATGAGTATTCTATAAGGATAAAGTCCGAATTACCCCACTCAACTATTGTACGAGTTCTTTTGACCCCCCCCTTAACTTAAAAACCAGACACCATTCATCCCGAACTTTGTAAACCGGACAAAAAAACCCCCTCGACACTATTTCAGGTGGTTTTGACCAGGTCAAGTCAATATGGGAGCAAGCTGGAAGAAGAGAGGGGAAGAAAATAAAAGGAAGAGAATGACATGTGGGCCCATTATTTTTTATATTTATTTTGTTGACTTGACCCTGTTAAAACCACCTGAAATAGTGTTGAGAGGGGTTTTCTGTCCGGTTTACAAAGTTCGGGTTGAATGGTGTCTGGTTTTTGAGTTTAGGGGGTAAAAAGAAATCGTACAATAGTTGAGGGGTATAATTGCTATTAATGGGTAAAACAAGCATTATCCAACGGGTAAGGATAAAAAACGGGTAATTTATATGTGGGTCCCACATTGAAAATTTGCTCAAAAGTTGTAGAAATTTGCTTCTCTATAAGATAAATCAACCCTATAAAATTTAATTGAATTTGACAAAATTTTATAGTGTGAACGTGAGTTGAAAAATTTTAGGGTCCGAGTTTAACACTATACAAAATATAAAAGTATAAAAGAGTATGAGTAAAGCGATGGGTCCCACATTTAAAATTAGCACAAAACTTGTACAAAGTTGCTTCTCTATAGGATAAATCAACCCTATAAAAATTTAATTGAATTTGACAAATTTTTACAGTGTGAACATGAGTTCAATAATTTTGCAGTCCGAGTTTAACGCTATACAAAATATATAAAATAAGTATGTGCAAAGCGGGTAATCATGGGTATTTACCCTCTTATACCCAAAATTGAAATTGATAATTTCCTCCTTCTCATACCCTCCCCAAATAATATGGGTACGAGTGTATGGATTATCCATATCCAATGGCAGGTCTGGGTGGGTCCATGCTGACTGGATATAAAAAGATTAGTCCATGTTGATCGTGACGAATTTTACAGAACGTCACTAGTTAGTGGGCTAGATTGTGATAAATTTAGTGAAACGTCACCATATTATGGGTCTAATATCCACACTAGAAGTGTGCATAGTTAATGACGATTCCTGAATACGTCACAGAAAATCCATCATAGATTAATAGAATTTTTGTAGTGTTGGCGGCGGAGGCAGGCCTAGCGTGGTGACTTTGGGGCCGAATTTAGGGCGTCGGGGGCGGCCGGTGGGGCATTACAAGCATCGAGATGTCCACGGCATGTTTCTCTGACGCCAACGGTTTGCTAGCAGCAGTTACTTCCGGTCAGAGCGTCGGGGCGTCTGGCTAGATGTTGATGTTGTGGATCTAGTGTTGTGGCTGCGGCGAACGTCATTGGTGGTGGTGTACGTTCATGCAAGCAGCGGAGACCGTCCCGGCACGACATCTTTGGGGTTGGCCCAGGGCGTCATCGCGGCCAACAGGATGTTGCCAGCATGGTTTCATCATCGAGACGTCCACGGTGGGCTTCTCTGACGGTGGTGGCAACGGCTCCTAGTGTGGCGTTGTTGCGTTCCAAATCTAGGGCGTCTGGCTAGACATCACTGCCGCCCTGTCCTGATGTAGTGACAACGGCCAGATTGGGAAGAAAACTCATAAAAGTGACATCTTCAAGAAGAAAACGTTGTCCTGACGTAGTGACAACGGTCAAAACAAAAGGAAAACTCCTAAAGGGACACCTTCAAGAAGGATGTTGGATCGAATCCCAAGAACCAAACCAACCAGAGGGGGTTAAATGGTTGTACCACTCAAAATCCAAATATTTTTCGGATCTATTTTAATGGAGAAAAACCGAGTTGTCCTGATAAATTCAGTCTTTCTGCCTTCTTGCTACCGGTCTGACCGCTCGCCCCCTCTGACTGCGTCGCCATTGCCGATCCGACCGCTCCACCGGTCTATCTGCTCCTTTGTCGTCGGTTTGACCATCAAGATCGGTAAAAACGCACATACGAAAAAATCTTGGATGTAGATCAACTTTGGTTCTTTTCAATACATGCTTACAAAGTGCAACAATAACACCCGTCTCTCTAAATTTGACCTCTAGTCAATACCCTACACTAAACCCTATATTTTCTCTTTTTCTCTTCTCTTCCCTTCCCTCTAAAAACCGATAGACACGCCCATATATTTATACCTATACACGTGGCGTTGCCAGACCGCTCATGCACGTGCCTCAATACGCTTTAGGGAAAAACAGTGCTATAAGTAATGTTATATGCGCTATGAGAAAACAATGGTGAGCCAAATATACGCCTTCACGCAGTAGGGTTCCCGGGGTTGTGAGCAAATTGAAAACAACATATTAAAAATCCCTGTACGTTCACAAATCATTCAGATAATATGCGGTACAACACATATTGTCACGTGGGCTTTGCACGTATAATTGAGATAGTAGTATGCCGTACAGTACAATTAAAAATAATCAGTTTTTCTCTTGCGTGCATGCTGAATCGTTGACTATGTATGTGCTATTATCTCGTACAATACATATTCACAAGAAATATAGAAAATTGTACTCGAGTGCAAACTCCAAAACAAAGGCATTTGCCCTAGGCAACTAAAATACATGGCACGGCTACGAGAAATTATAAATTGTATTACCTTCTTTTTTTAATAATATAAGATGTTTTGATTTTCGCGTGTAACATTTGTCCATTTGTTTTATTTAAACGTTCAGTGCAAATATAAAAAATAAGTTCTTTTAATAATAATAATAAAATAAGTTACAAATAAAATAAATAATACTTTCATAATTTTTTGAATAAAATATACAGTCAAAAGTTATAAGAAATATCAAAATATCTTACATTATTAAACAGAGGAATACCATACAATACAAGCATACCCTATGGGTTTGTTCATTTGGCACAAAATAAAACAGTGTCGGCAACCTCCTAAAGCATTTTCCCCTCTTTTTTCACGCACACGTTTCCCGAACCATCAAACGGTGTGTTTTTTGAAAAAAAATTTCTACATAAAATTTGTTTTTTAAAAAATCAAATTAGTCCATTTTTATGTTTGAAATATCAAATATTAACTTTCAAAAAAAAGAAATATCTAATATTCAATTAATCATGTGCAAATCACGTTTATCGTTTTACGTGCGCACTATTTTTTTTTTACAATTAGCCAAACTTCAACAAATGCATATTTCAACTGATCGGAAAAGAAGAAAAATGGTTTACTCGATTCGTAGGTTACTAACAAAGAACTCCACTGCGGGGAAAAACAAAGAACTCCACTGGGCCAAAGGCCTGAGCCGCCTAGTCGGTCCGACCTAGCCCATACGACCCCAGCCCAGCCCAATCCAATCCGATCCCCTACCGCCTACGCCTTCCACCGGCGCCAGGAGAGCTACCTCCGGTTTTCGCCCAAATCTGACTGACAGCAGGGTCATACCATGTGCTGGCCCCACAATTCAGTGTCCTGTTAGTCCCAATCGATCCCTGCCGCAAACTCCTCACCGCCTTCCCCAAGTACTACTCCCCCTACAAAAGGAAAGCCGCCGAGGCAGAGAGAGAGAATCAGAAAATCAGGAGGAAGGGGCAAGCAGAGCACGAGCAATCCGCGGCGTTGTCTCCGTCCGGCGAGGTCGAAGTCGAGGCCGGGGAGCAAGGATTCCTCAAGATGACTCATATCCTTTTGATCTGCCTCTCGAATTCGTGCTTTCCTCCTCGCGATCTCGTTTTTTTTTTCTTTTGCCCTCTCTCGCTTGTGTTTGCGTGCGGCGTTGCGATTCTTGTTCGTCCGTTTCTTCCTTGACTCCGGCGCACGCGGCAACCAGAGGGATCGCGACCGCGAGCGCGCGCAGGCGCGGAAGCCCAACGCCAAGGGCCCCGGGGACGGGCTGACCCCGGAGCAGCGCCGCGAGAGGTGCGTTTTGGTGGCTCGCGCGATTCCCGATTCGATCTCGTCTCCCCCCTTTCCCGGTCCGATTCGATCCGGGGGTTCTTAGATCTTTCGGTTGGTTTTGCGCAGGGATAAGAAGGCGCTGGAAGAGAAGGCCGCCAAGAAGGCGGCGCAGGCTGCCGGCGGCGGAGGGGGGACCTCCACGGACAACAAGAATAAAGCCGGCTGCGCAAAGAAGTAGTCGGCGCAAGCGGCAGCGGCGGCGACACGACTGTACGAGTATTAATGCCATATATGCTTTGTACCTCATGCATCTGCGGATCCGTGTGCCTTAACTCTGTTTACTCTGTTCGTTAGATGCGGTATTTGTTGGGTCATAAATCTGTCATCTGTAAGCTTCAGGTACTGAATTTGATGGTAATAATATGTGGTGTTCTGGTGTTTTTGGGTTGCCTTATCTTCCTTTTAAGATTTTGTAGCATAATTTCATTGCTAATAGTATAAAATTGAAAAAGCGATAGTTCAACTCCATTGTGATTTCATCATATATCGCCTTAATAAGGCAACGTATCTAGTGGAAACCAACCTCTCGTGCAAACTATGGAAACTTCAATCTGAGCCACACGATATTGATCCAAGGGTGCGCTCAAAAGAGGTGGGAGGGGTGATTTGCAAAACTGCATTTGTAAATCACCCCTCCACCTCTCTTGACTTTTGCAAATCACTACTCCCACCTCTTCTGAGTGCACCCTTGGATCAACATCGTGTGGCTTAGATTAAAGTTTTCATAGTTTGCACGAGAGGTTGGTTTCCACCAGATACGTTGCCCGTTAATAATGCTAATTTCGATCTTCATTTGTGCTATAGTGGTAACTGGTATACACTATATCTCGTTAATAATGCTAATTTCGATCTTAGAGACTGTGATTCTAATACTTATTATTTGGTTTTGTCTTTACATGCTATTAGTCTCTTTTGTTCTAAATGCTACTTAAGCAACCTGTTTTTTCATTCGACAAACTTTTATTTCATTATTATTTTCAGAATACTTACCAGAAGGCCCATGATTACTTACTGAATTTTTTACTATCTTTATTATATGTTAAACTATAAAACTATCTCTTGTCCGTTGTTTAGTTTTGGAAACTGTTATTTGAGCATTTAGTAGAGAAAGCAGAGTGAAAGAGAATAAGTGGGTTAGCGGTAGTTGAAGCGATGAATTGGTCATTTTATGATGCAGCTAATTGTTTGCTTTTTTATTGAATAGTATGTTTTTAGGGTACTAGTCTACTAATACTAATTTGTGCCAATGAAAAACTAGTACACAAGCAATTTATAAACTGTTTCTTGACTATGTGATATTAATGGGTGTTACTCCAGTGTGAGTCCTGTTTTCTGCAAGCAAATTATTAAAAGTTGTATTTGCGAAAAAGTAGGGATTCTGCTGCAATCCATGTATTTAGGGACTTCACATAAATGCTAGTTTCTAAACTTATTTTTCTTTCCGTTCCTTATTCACATTCACAAGAAATGTATATGCAAATGTAGGTAAAAACTAATCGGATGCATTTTCATGCATTACTTAAATCATCCCTTGTTTACCTTTGGGAGATTACATCACGCTAGTATTATTAGGCAACTCAATAAGTAGAACATGAATTGTTTTTTTTTATTGTAGTCATGTAGTTGAACTCCAATTAAAGATGATTACTAGTTAGGGTAGACAACATAAACCTCTTGTTTGAAACTACCACATGTTGCAAAAGATTAGAAAAGGAGAAGTCTATACGTACTAATTTTTTCTAACTAAATTTGTACTAACACTGATGTGGCAGCCTTTGAGTGCATCTAGATGTTTTATAACTTCCATCTAGTTGAATTGAACAGTTGAGAGTTTTTTTTAATAAGGATTTAGTACGAAAAATTCACTATGTGTAGCAACGCTCATTAGAAAATTGATTGTACATCGAGTTTTTTACCAGTTATCATTGACAGTTAATGCTATATTGTTGCACTGCAGTTTGAGTTCCTTCATCAAAGCATATTTTGGTACATACTGTTAGTTTCATTGTTTCAATTTTCTACAAACAACCTCATGGCCTTGTTCTTTGCTGTCCAATGATAAAACATTGTTTTACATATCACTTGATTAAGAGTATCTTGAATACTTGATGATTTATTCAAAATTATTCAGATCATTTGGGTGTCCACATTGTTATCTACTAAATGAAGTTTTGATATACTCATTAACCTGTTTTATTGAACTGTTTGGTTATGATTCTGTTGGCACTGCATCATATCAAGACAAGTTTTCTTGTTGCTGACATCATTGGCCCAACATAACTATAGTAAACTGTTCATTTACTTGTTTATGGTGTGATCGTTTTCCTTATTCTAATAAGCTGTTGTCACGTGAACAAAGCAACAGTAACTACTTTGAGGTAAAACTTTTACATCTGCATTATTCACGACTTAAAATCCAAGGCTGGAAAAAGAACCACGGTGAAAAAACACTAAAATCAATTTCAAAATTAGTTTTAAAATTCAAAATTTGGCTTATTCTGATAAGCCTAAGGCCAAACGATGGAGTATATTGAGCTGCATCAACCTTTTATTTGTTGACTTGATCAAATAAGGATTCTGCCAAGTCATCCATCTTTGACAATTTTATTTCTTTTCCAAATTGACTATTGTAATGCTAGTAATATTGAGTATTTGTCAAATTTAGTTTGACATGAATCCATTGTTGAGCCATTCGGTCTGACGTTCCACCTGATATTTTTGACAATAGATTGTTGGGAGTTGGGACAAGAATCCTGTACCCAAGGCATTTTATCTATAGAAGGGTATGAGAGAATGTTGTATATTGATTGATTTATAATATAAGCAGTTCTCAGAAGCAAAATCTACAGAGATCAGTTCAAAAAAGGATCTACGGAGATATGTTCACTTTGCAACTGTGGGCCATTTGCAAGAAATTTGTTATGTTTGGATTTTGACCAACCCACAAGCTTAACCCCTTAATATTGGTGAATAAACGCATTGCATAATTTATTCATCACTTTGTGTGAAAGCCTGCCTTTGTTCGCCCAACATAACATTTGGTGGTGTGGATGTCTGTGGCCTATGGGTTCCGTTTATTTCCTTTTCTTCTAAAAATCCACTTGTACGAAATTGAATATGTTTTGACGCTGTTCTGATATCATCCCTATTTTCCTACTTGCTGATTTCAATAAGGATTAAATCAAGTTGTGTGCTAGAAATTATGATTGGTTAAACTTTGTTGATTTGACTGTTGTTTGATGTGTAGTAACGCCAAAAGTCCGGCATACTTCATAAAATTTCTATGTAGTAAGGGCTTATTTGTTGAGATCCAAATAGATTTTGCTTCTACTTTGGTCTTGTTTGTTTTGGAGGAAAAAGTGGAGGATTTAGTTCTAAGGATTAATTCATCGAATGCCGTAGGATTAAGTTATTAGAAAAAACAAAAAACAAATCCTTTCCTACAAGCTCTGAGAGACAGAAAAATTTCTATCCATTCTAACCTAATAGAAATATTTCTCTGAATTGAAGTGCCACATATTTCTATTCCTCCATATTTTCTATTCTTTCATAAAATTGCTCCAAACCAAATGAGCCCTTACAAACAATGATCCATATTTTCTATTCCTTCATAAAATTGCTCCAAACCAAATAAGCCCTTACAAATAACAAAGCATGATCAAAAGTTCCATCCTTGTGGGAACAATGCCGTAGGTCAGTCACGACACAGAGAGCAAGTTTAATAGTAGAGTTAACTCATTATAACAGGTGAGATATAAGGTTGACTTTAATTTTCTTGTTTCATCTTTTTATCTCACCTGTGTATTTATTGTACATTTTTGGAGTGGGTGTAGAGCTAGCTCTTGCATGAGACTCAACCATCTTTGTTTAGCTTTGTTTCTTCTTCTCTAGATTGGCTTATATATGATTTATAGCTTATTATTGTATTTGCTCTGACATGGCTCAATCGCTATTGCCTATTGGCCAAAGAGCCAAATCAGCAGCATGTGGACAACTACAACTTGAAATAAGAAACAACGTACAAGTAAAGAACATCTTAATCTTTTATGTTGTGCTTCATAGGTGAGTCCAATATAACACTTGTCATTAGGAGGGCTAGATGCTACACACGTTCATTTTAAGGTATGTTATATTTTTGGATGAGGATAGCAGTATTGTAGTTGTAGTATTATTTTATTTTTTTTAGGGGTAACACCGGCCTTTATTCATTCTGGGGAATCAAAATACAAACTCCGGCCGGTGGAGAAACAAGCCACAAATGCCTCCCTACAGGCAAGTAAACTGAACCTTTAGCAAATCTATCTGCCTCCATATTGGAGCTTCTACTCTCATGAACAAAACCTACTCTAGCAAAAGAGCTTTCCATCCACCGAACTTCCCTAACCACTTGGTCATAGCTGCCCATTTCGTGCCTATGCAAGCTTCTGATAACATTGGCTGAATTACTTGCAAGTCGGACATTCCTCAACCTGAGATCAAAAGCCAAGCTGAGTCCCTCACGGCAGACCAACATCTGTACTGTTTCTGGATCTGTAACACCATCAATGATTAACGCCGACACGCCCAGAAAATTACCAGCTTCATCCCTGGCAATTGCAGCTAGCGCCGCAATGTGCGTGTTCTTTGAAACAACCGCATCAACGTTTATTTTGTCATACAGGCTGGGGGAGGAATCCACCGAGCCACTGGTAGTGGAATCTCGACATTTCGCAGTCCTATCTAACGGCCCAACCTGGCCCATACGTGACACATGGGAATCGATCAGGCGAAAAACCTGAGCCGGCATCTAATCCCGGCATCTCGCATTCCTATATAACGGCCCAACCAAGCCCACACATGTGAGTCGATCAGGCGAAAAGGCAGAAAACCTCAGCCGCTACCGCTCTCCCAATCTTCTCTCTCCACGAGCGCGTCGCCGGAGCTCGTCGAGCGAATCTCCCCGGCGGCGCAAAGCAGGGCTCCTCAACGCGGGGACTACTCTGCGGCTGAGAGCGAGGAAGGAATCCGAACTTCCGCAGCGAACCCATGGGCATGGCGATTCTCCCCCTCTCGCTTTCCCTTTCCCTCTACCTCCCATCCGTCGCGAGCAGGCCAGCCTCCCGCATCCACCACCGGCGGGTCTGTCCCTCCCGTTACACCATCGTCTGCCTCGCCGCGCCGCTCAAGGTGCCCATCCCCATCGCCTCGCCGGCGTCACTCGGGGACGACCCGTCCAAGTGGGACCCCGCCGAGTGCGACGCCCTTCTCCGCGGCGGCGAGCAGGTCGCCTCCGTGCTCCAGGAGATGCTCAAGCTGGTACGACTTTGGTCCTGCTATTTATTCGGTATATTGCGCCATAGTTGAATTGTGGGTGTTAGCTGTCGGTGGTCAGTTTCTGCGATATTTTATAGGTTTATAATTCGGTTGTTTAGTGATGAAATGTTTGCCTGTTTTATTTTCTTCTGTAGGGTGGTATATATATTACAGCATTTCTTCACGAATTTGGCCAATTCTTTCCCAGAGGAAAAATGAATTGGCCATTACTTTCTGGTTTATTCCGCACATTGGAAATATTCATCTGTCTATGATTGCATCCTTCCACATTTTCTTAAGCTTGAAACATTACGGATTGTAGTAAAATCTCGAACAAAAACGAATGGAGAAATCTTAAATGTCGGTATACGATTTGGACTAGCAAGGTTCATGATGCAGCTCAATTATAAGGATTGCTACATTTGAGGGTCTTTAAGTTGTACACCATATAGTATCCTACATGCTTGATGTGGACTATGTATACTGATGATGTTGTAGATGGAGGGCATGGATATGGATGGCACGCTTGAACCAGTGGCTGTGGAGTTGGTTGCGCAGGGAGTCATTGGGAAAAGAGTTGATGAGATGGAATCTGGCTTTCTAATGGCACTTGATTACATGATACAGCTTGCTGAGAAGGATAGTGACAATGAGGTACTGGAAAGATTCATTCCACAACTTTGCCAAAAAATAATGTAGAGACATTCTGAATCCTAAAAAAGCATGAATATGTTGCTCTCTTGACTTTGCTGATTGTGATATAAAATGATCTTATTATCTAATTTACTTACTCTTCCTTTGTCCCATAGAAATGGGACATATAATGGGAGAGAAAAATGACCATAGTGCCCCTCATTAATGCAATAGTTATATTAGTAATGAGGTAGGTAAGGGGTATAGATGGGATAAGTCTTCTCAATTTGCGGATAGATGGTAAATTGGTAGGTGAAAAGAAATTGTTGTTTTTTGGGACAAAACTTGAAGTTTAGAAGTTTTTGTTTTTTGGGACGGATGGAGTAGACAGACATTTGTCTAGTTATAATTGGTAGCTTATCATAATGCTGTAACCCATATCAGATTGTATTTACTCATGTTAAAATTGGTCAGTATATTGCCTCCTAAATACCTGATGAAGTTGTGAGCAAAATCTTCTTCAATATGTCCTTGAGAGTGCATTGTAGCAACTTAATAACTATAAAGTACAGACCAACTTATCTGTATTCATATGTTATAAGTGGGTTTAGGGTCGTAAACTTCCATTGCTGTTTTTAAAAGTTTAATTAAATTCTTTGAAACATCCTTGAAAAACACATTGTGGCGAGACATAAATGATTTAATAATTGATAGTCGGATCCATGCTTAATCAACCAGACTAATTATTCTCATATCTCTTTACCTGTTTTCCATGCTTTGTCTATTTTCCTTACCCATCAGTGGTCTTTTGCTGCCAGCGTAAATCTCTCCTCGAGGTAGTCAAACAGACAGTGTTGGACCATCTCACGAAAAAATGTCCTCCACATGTAAGTCTTATTTATTGTGAAGAATATGGGAATATGGAACATGCATCTGTACTTCTGTAGTCATAATCATGCTCTTCGACAAATCTACCCATTTTATGCCAGGTTCAAGTAGTTGGACTTCTTTGTCAGACTGAAAAAAAAGATAGCAGACATGAATTACTGCGTCGTGTAGCTGCTGGTGGAGGCGTGTTTAAAAATGATAAAGGTCTTAAATGCCAGATTCCAGGAGCCAATCTTAATGACATTGCAAACCAAGCAGATGATCTATTGGAGGTAATATGAAGTGTATTAGTACAAAGCAAGGATCTTACATGATGTTTTGGATTCTACATGACTTGTTCATTCCAGAGTAAATTGCATTTGGTGGTGTTATAACTTGTCTGTGGTGGATTCATTTTAGTCACTGTTCTTGAGAATTTCACTATTTTGTCACACAAGCTGGCTAGTGCAAACAGATCAAGTCTGTAAGCGAACTTTGAAAACCAGATTGTTTTTAATGCCATGTGAGCATACTGGGGACATTTGAGTATGTTAGCCACTAGTGTTTTTTTGGGGCTAATTTTCCTGGATCTACTTCAGTCCCATTTGGGTATTTCACATTGTCTTTTTAGAAGATGACTGATGGTTGTTCTTGCTTTTGGTTTGTTGAACATTCTTTAGTTGCTGGAGATTTAGTTGCAGCATGAATGCAACGCATCTCTCATACCTCAAACAGTGGTATAATGCAATGGAAGTTTTTATACCCTTTAAGAGAGAACTAATGATCTAAAGCTTTTCAATACTCATAGGTACATGTCATATTATCATTTGCATCATGACTGCTCTGCAATTTCTGTAATCTTTTTCGTTAACGTACACATTAGCGTTTCTGCATAACCATGGACATGGTCATGAATATTTGGCAATAATGCCGCTAGACTATGGAACATTATTTGTCAATAGATTATTCTTACCGACCTTTTATTAATGATTGCAGTCAATGGAATCAAGACCCACAATTCCTGACCGAAAACTTCTTGCTAGATTAGTTATAGTAAGAGAGGAAACTCGAAATATGATGGGAGGTGGCCTGTTAGATGAAAGAAATGACCGTGGTTTCACTACACTTCCTGAGGCAGAGGTATTATTTGCACTTGTTTGGACTTGGGCCTGCGCGGGGTTACATTATTAGAATCTTTACCCATCTAGTTGTATACATAGAATATCCTTTTACATTTGCTTCAATGATTTGTGAAGCTGTAATTTTTTATTCAATACCATTTTATTAATCAGTGATACACAGTTATCGAATCCACCTCTTTGTTTATATCATGTGGCCTGAATGAACAGGTGAACTTCTTGAGCAAGCTGGTTGCTCTGAAACCTGGGAAAGCATTGGAGAGGATGATCAAGGACGTTATGCATGGCAAAGCAGAAGGTGCTGATAACACTGAAAATGAAAATGCTGGATCGGATTCTAAGCTTGAGCCTCTAACTGGAATATCTGGAAGGGTAAGATTTGGATTCAAAACATGAATTGTTATATTCAGAAATCAATATATTTTGCATTACATAGATTGGTCACTGTACATTTTGCATGAACACAGGGAAGTGTAACGGGCGTCAAGCCACGGCCAGTCCGCCCAGGAATGTTCCTTGAGACAGTTTCTAAGGTATTATGATAATATGGATGAAACACACTTTCTCTTAAATGAACATGCTCCCTCCTTTTTGTGTTTGCGGTTTAATTCTGTTCAATGGTTGTTAAGGTTCTAGGTGGCATATATGCAAATAACACATCTGGCATTACAGCACAACATCTAGAATGGGTGAGCTACCTGGCTTGTTCTTCTCAATGGTTAAGTCCACTTGTCAGGTAACGAGAGTGATTTGGTTCGCCCATATTTTCTGTTATAGGTACATCAAACAACACTGAAGATTCTTCAGGAAATGGCTTTCTAATGCTGTAGTATGGAGGACATTCACTGCCCTGCGCAAATATATGGACTGCCTGGATTCGTAGCCCTTTTAAGTTTATGATATTAAAGCCTCGTGCGTACAAAAATCATGGTAAATCTTATTCTTGCGGCAAAACTTATGGTTGTCTTTGACCAGTGATAGGCAGATTTTGGAGGAACTGCATGATCTGTCATCAATGTTTCACTTGCCACTATCGGTACAATCATTTCAAGAATTCCAGTCATTGCAAACTATTCTAGATTCCCTACAGGGAAATGAAAACGCAGATGAATGGGTTTACATTTGGAATTCAAACATTTATACTTCGGCCAAGGCTTACAAATGCTTAACAGGTACAAGAATTATTCCTCAACCATATCAATGGATCTGGAGAAGTTGTGTACAGCCCAAGCACAAGGTTTTCTTCTGGCTTTTGCTACGGGACAGAATTAATACAAGAAACCTCCTAAGAAGGAAGAAGTTTGAAAGACTAAGTTATAACTGTATGTGCAATCAGAAGTTGGAGGAAACACTACAACATCTTTTTTTCACTTGCCCTTTTGCACAAAATTGTTGGAATGCAGTCTGCCCAACAAGAAGAAGGAATCTGTCGGTGCAACAATCCATTGAGGACATGCAGCAGAAACTTCAACTGAGCTTCTTCATGGAAATAATAATTATCATGTCCTGGAGCATATGGATCACAAGAAACAACAAAATCTTCCGAAACATTCCTCCACTGATAACCTTATGCTTTGAAAGATTTAAGTATGAATTTGCTTTGGTTATCCACAGAGCAAAAGACCATCAAAAAGACCACTTCACAGCATGGCTTAACTCCTTCCCAGTTTAGAACTAAAATTAGTTTTTCAGCTTTTTGATTTTTCAGTCTTTTCACTGTTGTATTTTTTGTTACATTTATATATTTTTAATATATATACTGTAGGAGAAGATCCTACAGTTTAATCCTAAAAAACGGACTAGTAGTTTTTTTTTGAGAAACAGACTTGATTTCATTAAAATATTACCCTTTTTACAACTGAGACCTTAACATAAAATAAAATTACATTGAAGCATACCATTTGGTCTTTATCCTTCATCTTCTTTTCATCTAGCAATATCCACTGTTTCGAGAGAATCTCTCGCCATGGAACTTCGCCAGATCTGGACTCAAGAGTCACAGTCCCAACCACCAAAAGACTCCACCATTGTAGAGACCGCAAAAAAAAGTATGATCAACCATTATAGAAAATAAAAGACGTTAAAAGCACATCGACCATATCTTCTGAAGATTAAACCGAACGTAAGATCCATCACCACCGCTAGCCATCACCAACGGAAGGTGTAACTAGGAACAGAATGGGGCACACAAGTGGTGGAGTAGCAATTGCACTTTGACCAGGTCTCTGGCCTACATCTCGTTCACTCACTTATTAGTAGCGAGGCCTTCCCCCCAAGTCCTATTTTATCTTTCTTTTATGCCGGGGAGGGGGAGGAAAAGGACTACAGGTGGAGGATCCAAACCGCCGGACATTAGAAAAGTTGGGTAGGCTGGCCCTTATGCAAGGACTGTATAACCCCTAATTTCAGGAACGAGTATGTATGACTGTGCACACACTGCAACCACTACAATCTTTTAAAGCAGTATGTACTAGGTTCTTTGTTGCATGGGACGTTGATCAAAATAAGAAAGACTCTACATGGCTAGTAGGTAAAGAACATATCTACATGGTTGATTTGAGATAATTAAAGAGCATATATATTCTACTACGTCGTTTTGTACAATACCACCATACCATCGGCGAGGAAAGGTTTTGTACCTTTTGTCAATTCGATCACCAACCAACATTTTTACATCAATGAACATCAGTACATGTACACAACACGCAGGCCAATCGTAAGCCATCCATCCGCCAATCCTGCGTGAGTACTACTAGCAGCAACGGCGGAAGCAGCAGCAGATGGCGCAGCTCGGGAGCTTGATGGCGCAGCTCCACTTGGGAAGCCTGCATTTCGGCATCTTGCAGCTGATCCTCCACGAGCAGCACCGGCGGCGGCTGGTCCCGTTCCCGTGGCCTTGGCCGCCCCTCTCCGAGCGGACGAGCTTCTTCAGCTCGGCCTTCGTCTTCCGCAGCCGCGCCTCGTACTCCTTCTTCCACGCCCCGAACTGCCGCTTCAGCCTCTTGAGCTCGTCCACCGACTTGGCTGCGCCCGGTGGCCTTGTGTCGGTGGCCACGACCGCGCGCGCGCCGTGCTCGAACGCCTCGCTCTCGCGGCGGAGCTCCGTGGCCAAGCGGTTCACGGCCTCGGTCTGCCTCTCGTCGACGGCGACGATAACGGGCTCGCCGGCACGGGGCGGCTGCTGCGGCTGATGCCGCGTCACGGACGATGCTTCCTTCCCCGCGCCTGTGCTTCCTGAGAGATCATGCCGGTGTCGTGTAGCCATTGATGATCCACCGCTTCTACCTGCGTTGCTCTGAGCGATCTGCAACATAAAAACATGCGATCTTGCAATCAGCTGAAACCGGAATTTGTAGAGTGCGCTACGCAGATCGATCGATGTGAAACGCTGAGGTATATATGATGATGGCGTTCATTTCACCTGCAGCGTGGTGATCTGCTTCTGTAGCTCCTCCTCCACGGACCTCATCCTCGCCTCGCATTCCGAAAGCCGGGATTCGTAGTGCTCAACCTGTTGCCGCAGCGAGGCTATCTCGTCGTCTTTCTGCCTCACCACATCGTCCTTCTCCCTTACCGCCTCTTCCGCCACCATGGCCCTTCTCTCCAGCTCCAAATTGACCGCACATTTCTCCTCCTCTTCCTAACAATTCATCAAAATTTCCTTTTATCTGAATCCCATTGTATGTCTGTAACATGGTATGGATGAAATAGTGTGGTAACCTATAGCTACCTGCGATGGCGGCAACGGCGGTGGGCGGTGAGCCCACGGCGCTGGAACACCAGGCCTCTGCAGAGACGGGAGCCTGCCCCTCACCGTGGGACGCGTCGGAAGAGCGGGCGGCGCCTCCTCCTTGGGTTTCTCCTCTGGCTTCCCAATTCCTCTCTGCATCAGAGCGTCCAACATTACCTCCATGGAGCTCAGCGCCGACGACAATGTCGACGACGCCATTGCTGTCGCCAAGGGAAGACGCGGCTACGCCGATCGGCAATTCAGCCTGATTTGTCCATGAAATTAATTGGATGCAATCAGCGGGCGAGGAGGTGGAGGAGAGGAGAGCAGCAGCATGGGCAGGGGGAAATCAGGTGGTGGCGAGGCTTTGCCCAACGGCCTCGCCCACGCTGCTGCCTGCCTATGCCTAGGTTGGTTGCTTGGCTTCCTGGCGGCAACATCTCTCCGGTTAATCTGCCGGCCCGTATTGGCGTGCCCTGGGTTGGGTTGTGTGTGTCATGTGTGTGGGTTGTAACTGCCGGTTGGCTACCCATATTGCCAGTTGCAAATATAGGCAGTTTAAGCTGCTAAATATAGATCTGTGAGCATGAGAGCATCACATTCGTTAGTGATAGAAGATCACGGATTGAACGGCGTGAATACAAAATTGGTATTTCCCACACGTGCATTTCCAACGGGTACTGTGGGCCCCTAGATCGGAACTGCATGCAAATCCATAGATCAGTAGTTTGGTTCACCCATTCTAAAATTGATACACAGATCCATCAATATACATTCGGCTTTACAAACTATAAATAATACAATACAAGAATTGCTCCATAGAACCCCATTAATCCAAGCATGGTTAAATACATTACAAAATCATTAGACTAAACAATATAGTAGCGGAAACGAAGCTGCGGCAGTGTAGCCTGTCCCCACAAGCATAGACTAGGGATCTTACTCTCTAAGGCGTCATCGTAACTTAGCGATGTCCTGGCGACACGTGTATGTTCCAATCTCTGTATCCATCTCTAAAAAGATGGAAAACAACCACGATGAATATATAAAGTACTCGTAAGCCATCACTATAAAATGCAAGTAGTGCACAAGGGTTCAAAGTAGGCTTGGTTCGTTTATGTAAAGCTAATTTAATTAATCAAATCATTTCACAAACCTATAACTTAGTATTTTTAACTGAAAATATCGTATGTTTCACTGGTGTTTAATCGAGGGTTCATCCACCTCGCTAAGCCACACTTACTTTGGTTTACCCCACATTCATTTTATTCCAATCCCAACCCATGTTCTCCTGTACTAAGCAAAAGTCCAGACGCTCATTAACCACGAGCGCGGCTATTCGAATAGTTTGATTTACTCACACTATAGTGGATGTATGTTGTACCCACACTCCATTATTTAGCCCAACACATAAGTTGGTCCCAACACATGAGACATAGTACGGCCTAGTTTTTTTTGATCTCCTAGCATTGCGGCACCCACCCCAAAGACAACTAATCCTCATACACCCGCTGGCTCGATATCCTCCTAGCCAGTAGTGTGAGGGGTCCTAGGCACAGAGGTATCAAAGGAGACAATGGTAGTTTTTTATTTGGCTGCCAGTTATTCTCATTACATTTCAAGTCACTCGTTCTACTTCACGATTCTCACATCATCAACCATTGAGAACAAACCTGCATTGTGGTGCCGCCCCAATAGGATCACCTAATCCTCTAGGACACTACCCATATTGGAAATGCGGTCGTAACTCTCGTTTCCTGTCTAACACCTTGACTCGGTCCTTAATTGACCAGGGTCGGTTCTAACCGTTACGTAGAACCACCCATATCACCATGCCGTCATAGTCGAAATGATTTTGTTTTACTTAGTTTTGGATTTTTGCAAATGGTTTTTGGTGTGTATATGTAGAGAGGCACCTCATACCACACTCTGCAAATCGACGATTGCTCCCCTAGAGCAATCGCCCCCAATTCTAATCCATCACACACATACACATCATACATGTATGTAAATGACTAATTAAGCATGAATAATCAATGTCAATATCATGACTAAGGACCGGTAAATAATATGGCAACAAAGAAATCATGGCATCAATATCATGGATAGCTTAATCAAAGGTATGCAATTTTTAAATAGCATGAAATTTAGTTGCAAACAAAGCATTTCACAATATATGCACAACATGATCAAGGAGGGTTTCGTGGTAACTTTCCTGGTTCAGCCGTCGCATTCGGCTCGACACACAAGGCACCACCAACGAAAATAGAACTTGTCGAGCGAACGTCTAAATTAACCTAACAACTAAACGCAAAATAAAATAACCATAAATACCAAGAAAAATACGAAAAATGCCAAACTAGTGCCATTAGGTAGATATTGATTTTAGATAAATTTTGATGAAAGTTTCACTGGATTCAAATTTAAATTAAATCAAATAAATTCCGAAATCTTACTGTGCATCAATTTCTCTCTGTGTGAATTATCTTTCTTAGTGAAATCTAATTTAGTCACTGACAGGTGGGTCCTATGGATTTTACTTATTACAAGGATTATTTTTGTGCTGTAAATGGCCTCTGACTATGACATGTGGGGCCACGGTCAATGGTTGACTGGGTCAATCTTGACCACACATGGCCCTGGGCCCATATGTCATACACATAGAGAGAGTTGTGTTTTTAATCACTTTTTAAGCCAGTGCGGACCATATATTGGTCAGTGACACAAAAGTTGAAAGTGCTTTTAATTAGATTTTCTTAATGGCGTTGGGCCCACTAATTAGCCAGATCGGTTGGGGGTTCACTTAATTACTCTAATTAGGATTTAAACACTGTGGTGCCCAGGTGTCGGTCTCTCTCATTCTCTCCTTTCTTCTCTCTGGTTCACACACACGCGAGCACACGCTAGTGGTCAGGGCGGCGCGCGTGGCGGCGCTGCTCGCTGGAGTACGGCGCAGGAGGTGGCGACAAGTCCCAGGGGACTCCAGTTACCACCGAACGGCGGCGGGGTGGCTGTGAGGACGCGGGGAGGCCGGGTGACTGGGCACGGCGGCGCCGTTGCCCTGGAGCAATGCCTCGCCGACAAGCGGCGACGTCTCCGGCCAAGCGGCAGGCGGCACGGGGTAGGGTCGTGCCGACGGGGTACCTGCCCAACCGATTCCCGGTCATGGGCGGCGGTCAAGCTTGCGGGAGTGGAGGTGGTGCGCGACGGCATCGGCGGTTTCGTGTGGCGGCGGGGAGAAATTCCGGCGATGTGGTGGTCGCTGGAGTTGGGAGAGCGGACGGGAAGAATAGCCTCATCCTTGGGGTGCTGAATCGGCCTACGGCCGGCCCCAATTTGGACTGGATCGAGCTGGCAGCGTGCAAGTGGTGGTGGAGGTAGTTCGGTGCGGTGGCGGAAGAGGGGCCGGCGACGGTGAGGTCGCCGGGGATGGCGAGTTGCTCTGTGAGCACCGTCTGGATGTGGGGAACCTGACCCCGATTCGGCTCGAGGCGACCTGCCCTCGTTGGCCTGCAGCTGGGCGCCGGATGGGCACGGTTCGCGTGGCCGACGTGTGTGTGTGCGCACGCGGCGGTGCGCTGTCTTTGGCGTCGCCGGCGATGATCATCACAGGAAAGGTGAGAGGGAGGAATAGAGGTCCTAGGAGGGATTGTGAGCTCACCGTGCGGCAGCCGCGACGCGGAACACCGTGGGTTGGCGACGACGAACACGGCGGGCGTCGTTGTTCATGTTGATGGTGGCGTACGGTTTGTCCCTGGCATCGATGCCGCCGGCGGCATGGGTACGGCTCCGGCACGGTTGGTCCTCGTGGTCCACATCAGCAGCGTGCAGTTCAGCTCTGGCATGGCCAGCGGCGGATCCAGGAACTGAAAATAGGGAGGTTTAGAGTTCCTCTTCTATTCTTCCGACCTCTTGACTCTTATATATGGCGAAATTTTTAAGGGAGGGCTTCGGTGGGCTCCCATTAATTCGCTGGGTGTAGGGGAGACTCGATCCCCCTTGCACCCACGTTGAATCCGTCCCTGGGCATGGCCCCCTTCTCCCGTATCGACAAACATTTTATAAAAATGGTTAAGGATGAGGAGATGGAAACCTGAGTACATGAGGAAGGTTTCTAGCGGTTCGACTTGGGTTCGATCCTAACTCTATCTCACATTGCTTTCTAGACCATATGCGTCATTCTTGGATGTGGAGTAGTCTAGCAGCATAAAATACAAAACCCCTCCTTGGGTAAAGGACAAGCCAGCCACATAGTGAGATCAAGCTCCAGTCACCGGCTACGCCAAAGTTAAGGAGCCCACGACTTCTGCACGCAACATGATATCGACAAGTCGCCATATACAACTCGCTATACATGATATCCATGCTATCTCCCTATTCAATACTCCCTCCATCCTCATATATAAGGGATTTTGAATTCAAACTTATCCACAAATATAGAGTATTTGATAGTACCACTACTAGATTTTTGGCCTTTCGCATTGGTAAAAAAATGTGGCAATAGGACCAAAATAGTGGCAATAACTATCAATTGCCACGATATTGTGGTCGTTGGAAGCCGTGGCAAGTACTTGCGTGGTCTAAACTTTGGACAACGACTTTTATGCTTCGTTGCAACAGATATGGTTATTGCAATGGAACGATGTGTTGCATTTTATAATAGTTGCAACGGCCGATGTCGTAGCAATAGTATGTCTTGCCACGACATAAGCGTTGCATTAGACATCACTTAGAACGGATTAAATGAGGCGCATGTGACGTATAAAAATTTTAAATAAAATCCAAAAAAATATTTTGAAATTTTTTAAGACCGTTAGCAACATTGCCACATCACCAGCCAGGATAATTTTGTAATCTTGTATACTATGGGGTTCGAACCCAAGACCTTCATCTCTTCAAACAACAACCTTACCGCTGGGCTATGAGCTCACGTTGATAATATTTTCTCATACTATTCTTTTAACTATACATGAGTACAAGCTCGTCCACCATTCGCGCAATAAACTATTACAATGAAATTCAAGATTATCACAACCAGAAAAATTTGTGGCAGTATTGTCGACATATCACAACCATTTCATAAAAGGGTGGCAATAACACCTACATATTGCAACTAAAAAATAAGGATTATTGCAACAGAAAATATTCATGGCAATACAGTTCGCATACCGCAACAGTTTCTTACAATAGTGGCAATAAAACCTAACTATTGCAACAAAAATTAAGATTATCGCAGCGGAAGATATTCGTTGAAATATTGTTCACCTATTGCAACCATTTCGCGTGATGGTGGCAATAGCAACTATCTATTGCAACGAAATTTAAGATTATCACAACAAAACATATTTGTGGTAATATTCTCCACATATTGCAACCATTTCGAAAAATAGTAGCAATAACACCTACCTATTGCAACTAAATTTGTGTTGTTGCAATGATATCTGTGGCAATAGGGTAGAAATCTGGTAGTGTACTGGTAGTCATATCAATCAATTCTCTTCTAAATTCCTTCCCATATTACCCCCACCTCACTACCACAAGGACATTTTAACCTATCTTCTCTTTTCTTAATCTTTCTAAAAAGGAAAGACCCTCTACAACTGAGAATAGAGGCAGTGGGCTAGATTAATTGTTAGCTTCTACTCCATAGTTAGCGGATTCACTTGGCCAAATGTGATCTTTGCAGGCGCCGACCTATTTATTTTATAGGCGGCTCGACTGCCTGTACAAATCAGCCCGGGCCAGTGATGATCTTTGCAGGTGGCTCATGACTAGTTAACAGCCTAGGAAGATCGTCCTATCTTTGTAGGCAGGAGTCAGGACACCAGGTGAGCTGCCTGCAAAAATTAAATTTTTGTAGGTGGTGGATAAAGGGCGCCGCTTGTAAAAATAGAAAAGAAAACAAAAAAGAGCACCACATCCTTATCCATACGCCACCACCTCTCTCTCTCCCATCCTCTCTCTCTTGCGCGAATGGCGCTGGGCGGCGAGCGGCAAGTAACAAGGGCAGGTAGGCTGCGAGCAGCGAACGGCGAGGGGCGAGGCCCCGGATCTGGTGGCGGGCAGCAGACTGCTGCGGCGGCAACGAGCGGCATCGGATCGGATCCAGCGGCGGTGACCCCGGGACGTCTGGATCCACGATGAGCAGCGGCACACGGTGGTTTCGTGGGAGCCGCTCCGGGCCGGATCTGGCAGCGGCCGCAGGGTTGCCAGATCCATCGGCGAGTGGCGATGATGAAGACGCAACCCCTCGGTGTAGAGCAGCCGAGGCGGGTTAGGGCAACTTCTGCTCAACAGTGGCTCGGAGCGATGACGTGTGACGGCGGCTCGAGGCGGCGGCGGGTTTTCGGATTTTTTTTGAAATTTTTTAACCGTCTAAAATTCTTTTGCAGACGAATTTTGTTTGCGGCTTGACAGTGGGTTTTCTGTTTTTACCCGCCTTGAAGAAGAATTTTTGACCTAGCGATTGCCACCCATATTCATATTGAAGACAACCGCAAAAGGCCCAACATGAGTTAGGGTTATTAACTTTGTCGGTGCCTGAATGTATATACAATCTTTCCTCATGTGTTCTTTGGTACAATTCTCGTGGGTCTTGATATCATCGTTCCTCAGGTTATACGATTTCTGTAGGTAGTCAAATTACCACTCTATCAGAAACCCGATAGATCATCTTAACACTATTTTAGTTGAATTATAGAACTAAATTCTCTTTGCGAAGGTTTGGAGGAGTTAAGGTAGGGCTAAATAATAATCTATATAAAACTAACGACAATTCCATGCTGCAGGGTACTAGTAGTAGCTAACTTCATTTATTTGCCTATTAGTACAGACGGATAAAACCTGACACGACATTAACTATGGCAAAAAAAAATACGAATAATATAAGGACGTCACGACACAACGACGACAGTCGTTGGGTAGGACTCAGCGGCAAACCCATCGTCTCAGTCCCGCACTCGCCACCCATTGTCGCGTCTCAGGATGCAGGTGGGCTGGGTTTATCCGGTGACCCAGCCCACGATTTATGGGGTCAAATTCATGTAAGGGGCAGCTAATGGGCGACCAGTCATGCGCGCGCCCCGGCGCGCGACTGGTCCCCTGAACGCCACGTGGTATGCAGAGGATGGATGAAGGAAGAGGCGTGGGGAAGAATCGCGGGAAAAACGAAAAAGGAGACCGGCGCACGTGCCTGCCTCGCGTGGCGCACGGAAAAGTAGGAGATGGCTAGGGATTAGGAACGATCGATTTGTTTCTTCCTTTTTTATCCGGAGTATAAAATTAATACAGTGCCCACCCTCCCCGCCGAATTCTGGATTCCTTTTCATCCGGTCCCCACTTTTTCCAATCCGATCGCCTATTTTTTTTTGTTGCGTATGCATCTCCTCTTCAGCACACCACGTGGCAGGACAGGGCCAGTCACGCGCACGCCCGGCACGCGATTGGTCGCCAATTAGTGGTTTTGTGGGTTTGCCCACGATTTTTATCGGGTCAACGTGGGTTGGGGTCATAGCGACCCAAGTGACCAAGCTGGGTCGACCCATGAGGGTGCGTCATCTTGACCGCAGTGTGCGCCGCCGGTCTCCATCCTTCGCCGTCCATTGCCTGTTCCTTGCGCGAGAACACGAGATCTTCTTCCAAATCCCAGCCATTTACTCCTTTTATTCTCCCGTTTCCATGGAGGCTTCTCCAGATTTGAAGAAACCAACTTAGATATATTCTCCAGATCGGATTTTAGGTGTTTGTCCGATTTATTGTCTAATTTCTCTCTTGATTCGTTCAGATCTTGAGTTGAATGCTTAATCTCCAGTGAAGTTTTACTTTGATATATAACTGTGTCAATCTTCTCCGTAGTCGTATGCTCCGGTTGCAGCTCTGCAAGCCATGGCAGGAGCAGATTCTTATCGTGATGGGCTGACCCATGAATGGGTCAAGCTGATCCGTGACCCGCAACTCACATCCTTGGACACGGTGGGTCAGACCATGGGGTCGGCCCAACCTGACCCACGTGCATCCTGAGACTCCCTCCCCTCCCCTCCGGATGCCGCCACACGCTACCGTCTCTCCCCGCCACCGGTGTTGCTGCCCAGGCTCATGCTGGCAAGCCCTTGCGGACCCACCCCTCCCTTCTTCTTCCCCGCCTCCGGCGGCGCCACCGCTGTCGCCGGTTTTGCCGGAGCTAGCCATCATGGGATCAGTCACCCCTGCCACCTATCCCTCCCACTGTGGTCTCGTCACACGTCCGTGTCTGCCACCTACCACCAGTCCGGCCACCGCCCTGCCCATCCCTCTAAGCTATCGGCAACCCCCACTTCTTCCCTACTCCCCAACCCCACCTAAACCCTAAATACAGGGCCAGGGTTCCCCGTCGCCGGTGGAGCCGCCATGGGAGTCGCCATCGCTGCCATCGTCGCCGGAGAAGAAGCCACCGTCGGGCGTGTGCGTGGTTGTGTGCGTCGCCACTGTCGCCCGTGTGCGCGTCATCGCCGTCGTCATGCGCGATGGTCGTTTATCACAAAGCAGCGAGTAGTGAACGGATAGATTTTACAATAATACAAACAACTATGAAAACAAATCAATGAAATATTGGGACGCTGTGGTAAAATCATGAGATACAACTAGATCAGTCGTTCTGATAAGATATTAAATAGTGGAGGAGATAGATATGTTGAAAATATAAGCACGTAATGAATTAATCTATTCCATAAATAAATCATGATAACACACGAAAAACTAGCATAATGATAGCATCCATATTTAATGTAAACATTTATACGTTAGAACCACACACGAACAGATTAAACAAAATATTATATACTAGATTAAACATGGTAATTACGTACCAAGGGTTCTGCCGAGGAGGATTTGCAGCGGCGGATGGCTCAACACGTACCGCGTGTTCAACCCGCGGTGGAAGATGTGGACGACAGCGAGCCGCAACTGATTGACGAGGAAGACGAGCCGTGGTGGACGAACAACATTGTTAACAAGCAGTCACGCGGAGTGCTCCCAAAAACCTTATTCGGCCTCCTCCGGTGTAGGACTTCATGAGGACGACAATTCTAGAGACCTGCTCTCCCGATCGCCTGTGCATGCCAGTGGAGGGGATGGAGTAGACTACGGTGGCGGCGCAGTACAGAGGAGAGCAAACCCTATATTGTTTCCACGTATGTTGAGTAGGGGTAACAGTTCGATATATAAAGGACGTGTGATCAGTATGTCTTCCATATCGTAACTGAACAGGATAGGCACGCGTAATCTATCCAAACTCTACACCACCTCATGCAAGAAAAAATCCGATAAGTTTTCAAAACAAATTTAAATAAAACTACAAAAGGAAGCTGCATCTGCCCGGCTCGTGCCTGGCGAGCACGCGTGTTCCTCTACTTCTCTCTTACCAAGGAACTAGAGAATACTCTTCTATTTAAGGAGGTCTCACTCTCCTATATTCATTTTTCTTATTTTGTTCTGACCTATATGGCGCAATGAGTCCTATCTCTTTAATCAAGATGTTTTTTTTTTCATTTTCGCAAGAGGAGGCACATCTTTGACAGTAGGCAAGTTCATGGACCTAATGGAGCAGATAGAAGCAATGATATGGCCACGGTGAGCTTTCTAGCAAATGTAATTTTTAAATTCATTGATCCAGATAAAACCCACGTATAACTTTACGTGCCTCCATTGTATTTTAAGTCATAGAGATAAAGAGTAAACTATAAAGCGTATAGAAATTTCAACATCATAATTGCTGTTGTAGCATTATGCGGGCATATAACTAGTGCTAATAAAATAGTACACATCAATATTCATTTCCCTGTGACAAAGAAGCACACATGTAGTAACCTATAGGTTACCAAGGTGACACAGTGGTGTCACACCGTGTGACATATCCGACGTACAAAAATTGCTTGGCGATCTGAGCATCAACGGCTGACATTGGCACGCTCCCTGCAGTCCCCCGGCGTCCCCCCTACCCCGCTCCCATGCGGCGCCCCCATCGCCCTCCCGCACGCCGCCGTCACGCACGCCTAACCCTAACCCTATCCTCCCCCTCCCCCTCCCGCACGCACGCCGACCTGGCCAGAGGCAATGGCGTCGACGAGGCCGAGGGCTCTCTACCTCTCCCTTCGCACCGCCGTTGAGTCGCCTGCGGTGCACGACCTGGATCCGTCGGTCCACGACCTGGATCCAACAGTTCACGGTGTGGATCCGGCCGTGGACGACCTTGACGACGGCGGCGGAGGGGACTGCAGCCTCAGATCGGCATTGAGGCTGCGGGGTGGTGCGGCTGGCGTATCTCCTCCGCCATCGCTGCCCCCGTCCCGTCGCCGATCCGCATCCGTCCGGCGCCGCAGATCGCGGCGGGCGTGGCTCTACAACCTCCCCGCCCTCGGGATCCGACGATTGGCGGCATCTCCCCCCACACCCAGCGATGGCACCAAGATTAGTCCTCTTAACTGGTAAGTGGTAACCACTTCAATATCCACCCTCTTTTTGCTCGATTAGATCTCTGATGCATGTATGGGTATACCCCTACTGGAATGTATATTGTTTGCTCATGTAAGTTCTTGAATTTGTTTTGCCAATTATGTGAATAACTTTTGCTTGGATTATGCTGGTCGTTTCCTTGTAAACAAAAAGGCTGGGAAATGTAATGTTTTGCTTGTTTAAGGATGAATAACGTTTACTGCAATTGACGAATATTTCGAAGGCCTGTAAACTGTAAAGCTAAACTGTTACTACATAGTAATTAGCAATATGTAGCTTCTCTTGTGCTATGACCTGCAGGGTACAAAGATTGCATTGTGATGATTTTTGGACGAACGTAACGACGGATGCAGCATGCAGTTGAGCCCTTAAACTTTTTCTGGAGTGTAGTTAGATATTTGGGGCCATTTTGTACTGATCAAAATCCTCGGATGTTGAGATGAAATCTGGGAGTATGAATCTGTGGATCTGCGGGCAGGTGGTGACATAATTGGCGACAATGACATAATGTCTGTAGGATTTCATGGAATTTTAGGCTAGAAACTGTATGACTTCTTTTCTTGAAGCTAGCTATGACCAGTTCATCATTCTCTGCACTGTGTTTTAACCACTGGAGTCTGACATGAATAAATGTGTGTTTCTGGTCTAACCGTGAACCTGGGAAGGTGAATTGTTCATCTAGGTTTATTTGTTACTTTAATATCCCGTCCATGCATACTTATCTACGGGCTTTTAATTGTTTCTTTTTCCTCTCTATTTTTTTTTTCTAAAATGAGCGTCCATACGCAGTGTGGATTATCTGCAGACCAACCATTTGCAGTCAAGGTTTCTACAGTCCTATGTCTGCGGAGATTCAGCAACAACCTCATCTTATCTTTGGTGTAAGTGACAGTTTTTACTTGATATGACCATAATTTTGAATAGCACATCCTGATGCTATAATAACTGTACTTGATAATTACTTGTCTTGGTACATGAGGACTGAAACATTGTTTAATATCAATACTTGTAGAGCAGCAATTCAGTTGATCTTATTTTCTGAGGTGCATCACTGTCAGCACCGACACTGGCCATGCACATCCCTGCGTGCGCTTGCATCTTTCGTCCGCTTTTGCTGCAGCAGTTTGGATAAACTTCTAATTTCAATTTGCTCTGGACTAAACTCTATGGCTGGTTGGGGATGGAAATTTTGTTCTGCCCCCACAATTCATTTTCTGAGTTCAACTGGTCTGGTCTTCTAATTGGGACAATTAATAATGATCCACTTCTTACATCTTCATTTGGTATGCTTTTGACCCAGACTATTACAGAGAAGTATTAATTAACTCTTTTGTTACAGAGAGGATGAAAATGACAACAAACAAGGAGTAATCTGAGATGCACTTGTTGGAATTCTTGCTCATCTAAGAAGAGACATGGAGGAAATTAGAATCTAAAAGCTTGAGATTGGCTGAAAAGGTTTCATATGTAATGGAAGAAGCACAAGAGGTAAATTTTTCATACCAGTTCTTTTTAACAAGTTGTCTCTTCAGGTAGATATTTGATATATTTCTCAATTTTCCCAAACCAAATATCCGTGCAACCAAATGATTTTGTCAGCAGTTATGCTGTTATGAGCACCAGGGATTGATCTAATAGGGATATTAGTGATAGGTTGGAGGTCTAGGCTTCGGAGGTTTGGTAGATCGGCGACCCGTGGCGCCGACGTTGATAACAGGAAGGGGATGAGAAGTAGAGAAATAGAGATGGGAATAATAGATTGAATTGGCTTGCTTTATTGCTTCCTGCGGTGTTCTTTATAAGAGCTTACAATCATAACTAACTTGTGCTAATTTTAAGAGATAACAATGAACTAATCAACCGAACTAACAACCCATGATTTAATCCTAACAAACTTAATCCAAGCCAATTACTGTTGCGCGTGCAACACGCCAACCATCAGTGCGTTGTCGCCACGCCGCCTGTCTCGCCATCCTTCTTGCGTCGCCGTTGATACGCAATACCGACCATGACATCTCTCCGTCCTTTGGAAACAGCTCATCCTCGAGCTGAAACTGTGGAAAACGACGACGGAACTCAGTCTCGATCTCGCAGATTGCGTATGCTGCAGACTTGCCCTCCCACTGAATCAGCCATTCCCTGACACCACGAGCAAGACGGCCACGAAGCGCTTTAGCAGGCACTGGCAAAACACGGCCATTCTCCAATGGCGGCAAGGCTGGCTGCTGCTCAGGTGGAGTGCCATGATAGGGCTTGAGTACCCCGACGTGAAACCCATCATGTATACGGGCAGATGCTGGTAACATAAGACGATAGGCAACATCTCCAATCCGCGCCGTAATCTGTTATTGGCCATAGAACCGTGGTGATAATTAGCATAATAATAAAGGAGTTTATTTGGTACATAAAGTATATATTTGTTCAGACCTGTAAATTCCAACTATTTCAGAGAGTGGTGTTATGTCTAATAATATTATCACGAGATTCTCTTGTGTTGATTCAAACAGACAGGTTTGTTTTCAAGAAGAAGAGACTCATGCCAATATTCCAGACAATGAATACACGAACAAACCGAGGACGGTTTGTAGTCAAGGAGAGAATGGTGAGAACGTTACTACCTCGGATACAACCAAGTCTACATGCATGATTGAACCAAAGGTGAATCTAATCTGTTTCATATTTACTTTCGATAGATTTGAGCAAATGATGCTACACCATGACTTTTGCATCTTATCATTTTCAGGTGTATTTGCATGGAACAAGAGGAAGGAAGAAAGACGTTCAAGGAAGATGTGCATGATGAATGAAGTTGATTGGGGACCAAGTCGAGGACAACTCCAAGTAATTGCGTGGAATCTAGTTCAGCCACCCGATGCAACACTGAATTTAAATGGCCGCCAAATTTACACACGGGCTCTGTTTCAGGCCCATGAGTACTTGATGAAAAGCTTTTGGAGTCCTCTTTCCAACGGATCCATTCTCATTACTAAATTACATCCGAGACACCGGCAATCATGAAAACAAGGTGCTGCATCCAATGTAATGGGCCTATGGGCCTGCAAGTTCGTCTGGGACCCTGGCCCAAGTGGGGCCCAAGGGGGGCTGCGCCCCAAACAGGGGGGCGTCCCTATGACCTCCACCCCTTTAAATAGATAGTTACCCCTTTAGGGTTAGTGGGGTTTTGTTAATTATAAGTTTAGCCTTTGCTACTTCGCTTGCAGCGCGCGTGTCGGCTAGATTGTCCGTCTGCTTGTTCGGAACCCCACTTTATCGTGTATCGATCCATATTTGTGCGTCTTGTTTATCTCGCAATTTAGTTGCTTTTATCTTGTTTTTGCTTGTTCTGGATTGCTTGCAGGAATAGGGTTGATCTGCAACGGCAAGATCAACAAACCCTCGGAGACGTATATCGATCGCTAAGGCGCAACACAACGTCTCGTACGGTTGTAGTCGGATCATCAACGTTTCTCCCAATCATAGTTATCATCAACTCACCGAAAAATCAGGTCACCTTTGTGCACATCAATCAAGTGGTATCAGAGCTTTCGTTGCTCGATGAGTTTTTATTTTCCTATAAACCAGAAAAGAAAAAAAAAGAAGAGTGATTTTTACCTAGCCATCGTTGAGCCTTTTGCATTGTTCTTTTCTATTTCTGCATTGTTGAGTTTTTGTTGCATTGTCGAGTCGTGTTGCTGGTCTTTGTGTTAGTTTCGTCTAGAGTTTCGAGTTCTGGCCACGTTAGTACCATCACTATCGTCGTCGCTGCCGTGTTGGTTGTCATTGTGAACCACGAAAACGGAATCGGTTCGTAGACAACGCTATTTTTATAGTTTGCAGCAATTTTTATTGGTCAGATTGGGAGTTTGATCTAGGGTTTGTGTGGTTTCTTCCATTGCCGCAGCCTTGTTCACGTGAGGAAGAAAGACCTTCAATTTCCGTAAGATTGGATTCGGTTTTCATAGGCAGGTGTCTTGTAGATTGATTTGTTTCCTTACTTTGTTCGCAAGACAGGAATTTGACTTATTCGGCCGAACCCCACCTTCCTTCTGTTCGGCCGAATTTCCTCTCCCCCCTCCACCGAAATTTCTCCTTCCCTCGCACCACCAAGTCCGACTCCACCACTTCCTCCACAAGTTTCTGCCGAATATCCCCCTTCCCTCCTATTGTGCCGAATCCCTTTCCTCCTCCCCTTTACTGAACTCCATCCCCCTCGATACTATGAATTCCCCCTTTCACCTTCCACAAGTGTTTCACAAACACCTTGGAAAATTTTTGTTTTGTGTCGGAATCGAGATCCGTTTGCAAAAATGGAATCGTTGTGTCGTCAGGATTCCATTTTTTATATATCAAAATTTTGGGTGAAAATTTTTCTTTTAGGTCCCAGTAATTTCTCATATTTACATTTGTGTCCCTAGAATCTTCAGATCAGGTCCTTGGTCAGTTTTGGTGAAAAAAATATAAAAAAGAAAAAGGCAGAAAGGTTCTAAAAGAAAAGAAAAGAGAAAAGCCGCAACAAAAAAAGAAAGAAAAAAGAGAACAGAAAAGGAAAAAAAAGAAAGGGACAAATTCATTTATCTTTGAGCTTGCATATCAGAGTGATGCTTGAGTTGTTTCTAGTGCTATCTCGTGGTATCGTTTGTGTCTAGGCTCGCGTCTCTAGTTCGTTCTAGCCTAGGACCAGCACGATACTTAACTTTGAACGATTATTCAACTTTGCATTCTCTGATCTGAGCATTTGCTATTCCTTTGCTATATACTTAAGCCTACCCAGAGCTCCATAGATTTGAATGCAGCTGTACAGATTGTGAACGTGTGTGCCAAGGCATCAATACATCCAACTCCATCGGGTGCTCGGTCGAGTTGGTGTGGATACCATCCAGCTGCATTGGTAAGAACTTGTAAGAACTTGGTATAAAGCTTGAGTGTGTGTGATTTTGAGCCTCCACTACCTAGTAGTTGATAGGAACGTATATATTTTGTATATGTTTCTTGTTTTCTACTAACAATGACAGGGATACGCAAGACAATTGGGGATAAATGTGATCAACATCGACATCTTCGTCAAGTCATGAGGAGTGATCAACATGACCAACATGAGGTAAGTTACGTTGTTCTAGCTAAGATCAAATCAGCATTACCTTATTTTAAAGGAAATTATGATCCTCATGCATACATTAAGTGGGAATTAGCAGTTGATAACGAATTTGCAAAGCATGATTTGTCTGAGAAAGAAAAGGTTTGGTGTGCCTCCAATGTTTTAATTAAACATGCTTGTAAAGATTGGGAACTTCTTTGTAGGCATAGAAAAATACCACAATCTTGGAAAGACCTGAAACAATATTTAAGAGATGTTTATGTTCCCATGTATTATGCTGACATTCTGTTCAACAAACTACAATGTTTAAAACAAGATACCAGAAGTGTTACTTCATATTATGATGAGTTTTTTGCTTGTTTATTGCGTTGTGGGTTAGATGAATGTGAAGAAGCTACAATAATGAGGTTTTTACATGGGCTTAATAAAGAGATTCAGGACATGCTTGCTAATGAAACATATGATTCTCTCTTCCATCTATTACAACTTGCTTGCAAAGCTGAACGTCAAATTCATGACATGAGAGAGCAACAAGCTATGCTTGTGTCACCTATTACTGACATTTTGCAGGGAGTTCGGGATATTCACACAAAGGAGGAGAACGATCTGGTTGAGATGCGATTCCCATTGCTCGAGAAAGAGAAGGATGATGCACCTACATCATCTGAGGAGGGCATGCAAGGTAATTTAAATGGTGCTGCAACTACTCAAGGTGAGTGTGATTCGGATGAATTACATTTTTCCACTATACGTGCTAATCTAGAGCAAAATTTAGTGGAACCTACTTCTGATTTGCCTTTGTCACAAGTTGATATTGATTCTATTCCATGTGACAAAGAAGAGTTGTGTGACAATGTTTCTCTTATATCCATTCCACACCTAGTGAATGAACATACTATTTCTACTTTATGTTTCAATTTTAAGCATGTTATTCATGATGCTAGCGAGACTGATGATTTTCAATTGCAATCTTCTTTAACTGTTGTGGGCCATATTTAGTTTGATGACTTTTAGAGCTTAATTGTTTGAAGGAGAAATTGTTTACTAATTCTGATTTGCCCTGTCCTAGTAATGTGATTTTTCATATCTTTGGCAAGCATAATAATAAAGGAGTTTATTTGGTACATAAAGTATATATTTGTTCAGACCTGTAAATTCCAACTATTTCAGAGAGTGGTGTTATGTCTAATAATATTATCACGAGATTCTCTTGTGTTGATTCAAACAGACAGGTTTGTTTTCAAGAAGGAGAGACTCATGCCAATATTCCAGACAATGAATACACGAACAAACCGAGGACGGTTTGTAGTCAAGGAGAGAATGGTGAGAATGTTACTACCTCGGATACAACCAAGTCTACATGCATGATTGAACCAAAGGTGAATCTAATCTGTTTCATATTTACTTTCGATAGATTTGAGCAAATGATGCTACACCATGACTTTTGCATCTTATCATTTTCAGGTGTATTTGCATGGAACAAGAGGAAGGAAGAAAGACGTTCAAGGAAGATGTGCATGATGAATGAAGTTGATTGGGGACCAAGTCGAGGACATCTCCAAGTAATTGTGTGGAATCTAGTTCGGCCACCCGATGCAACACTGAATTCAAACAGCCACCAAATTTACACACGGGCTACGTTTCAGGCCCATAGTACTTGACGGAAAGATTTCGGAGTCCTCTTTCCAACAGATCCATTCTCATTGCTAAATACCATTCGAGTCACCGGCAATCACGAAAACAAGGTGCTGTATCCAATGTAATGGGCCTATGAGCCTGCAACTTCGTCTAGGACCTTGCCCAAGTGGGGCCCAAGGGGGGCTGCGCCCCAAACAGGGGGGCGTCCCTATGACCTCCTCCACCCCTTTAAATAGATAGTTACCCCTTTAGGGTTAGTGGGGTTTTGTTAACTGTAAGTTTAGCCATTGCTATATCGCTTGCAGCGCGCATGTCGGCTAGACCGTCCGTATACTTGTTCGGAACACCACTTCATCGTGTATCGATCCATATTTGTGCGTCTTGTTTATCTCGCAATTTAGTTGCTTTTATCTTGTTCTTTCTTGTTCTCGATTGCTTGCAGGAATATGGTTAATCTGCAATGGCAAGATCAACAAACCCTCGGAGAGGTGTATCGATCGCTAAGGTGTAACACAACAACATCTCGTACGGTTGTAGTCGGATCTCGGATCGTCAACGTTTCTCTCAATCGTAGTTATCATCAACTCACCGAAAGATCGGGCCACTCTCGTGCACATTAGCTAGTGTCGGGGCCTATCATCGTTAAGGCACCGGAGGTACATGCCGATGACTCTGTTAGCTGCCTCGGACTGTCCATCGCTCTGAGGGTGAAACGCTGAGCTGAGGTTGAGTTTCACACCCGCCAGGCAAAAAAGCTCAGTCCAGAACACGCTGGTGAACACCGGGTCACGGTTGCTGACGATTGATCAAGGAATGCCGTGAAGACGCACAATGTCATTGAAGAAAACCTGTGCAACCGATGTTGCCGTGTACGGGTGGCCCAGTGGAATAAAATAGGCATACTTGGACAGCCGATCGACGACGGTGAGGATGACCGATTTGCCATGGATGTGCGGCAAGCCCTCGACGAAGTCCATTGCGATATCTTCCCAAATGCGCATGGGCACGAGCAATGGTTGGAGAAGGCCAGCCGGGCATGGCGCAAGTGCAGACGAATTCTTGAACAACTTGTTTGGCCCCTGGAGTGGTGAAGTCCGCACGAAGTCGGTGCAGGGTGATCTCGACTCCTTGTCCAGTGTGGGTGGCGTCGAGCAGGGCCGGCAAGGATGGCGACGTTGCCGAGACGAACACCCGGTCCTTCTTGATGATGAGGTCGTCCTTGAACGACCAGGATGGCCCTTGTTCCTCGGCGAGTATCTTGTCACGGATGGCGGACAGTGATGGTGTGACGTCGATCTCGGTGCAGAGGTCATCGAACACCTGGAAGACGGGCCCGGAGATGGCAAGTAGCGCTGCAGGAGCATCATCGCCACGGCGAGAGCGCGTTGGCCACGACATTCGTGCGGCCTGGCCGGAATTCGACAGAAAAGTCGAACCCCATCAATTTGCTGACCCACCGGTGTTGCGGGTATGGTGGATAAGCGTTGATCCAGCAGGAACTTCAGGCTGTAGTGGTCCGTGCGCACCACGAACGCGCGGCCCCAGAGGTAGGCGCGCCAATGTCTGATGGCCTGGACCAAGCCGATGAGTTCGCGTTCGTATGCTGTGAGGTCCGCATGGCGAGAGCGAGTGGCTGACTGAAGAACGCCAGGGGACCCGTTGTAATATCCCAAAAATTGTAATATCGTGGCTTTGGTTATTGGGTTAAATTTATTTGCAAAAGGAAATAAATGACAGTGCATAAAAAAATGTGTTTGGAGTTGGGTCGGGCCACCATAGGCTAAGGCCCACTAATCTGGCCCATTAACTTTTCCACCTAATATCTTCAGAGAAGGGAAGTCGGCTCCCACCTCCCAAGCCGCCGCCAATGCCATTCAACTCTTCACATGAACGGGAGTTTGCAACTCCCTCCTCTCTCCAACACAATCCCCTCTATAGATCTCCCAAACCGTAAATGGGATCGTCAAACAAATTGGAAAAATGGAACCGTAAGTACGAGGGGAGTAAGATGGTGGGCTAGATCGGTGTTTTCCCGTCATCTTGTTGTTCTCCATAAAACCCTAGGTGAGGATTATATAGTGTTTATTGTTGTTTTAGGGTGTTTCAAGAGTTTAACTCGTGGGTAATTAGGGTTTAATTAAGTAGGTTTTGTTGCTATTGTTCGGATTAGTATTTCCGCTCGCGAGTAGATTTACAGGTGGTCGGTATTTCGTCAATTAAGGTATGAACATGATTTTTTCTGCGAAAACTTAAAATAAGAAAGTTGTAGATAACTTCGGAATACATCTTACATCAAATTTTGGCTTGGTTTTGATGGACGGTTTATGATATATAGACGTTTTAATTCACGTCTGTATTTTCTGACGAAATTTGGACAATATTAGATTGAACTGT
>CM002478.1:9399959-9470103 GCA_000325765.3 Leersia perrieri | reverse complement strand
CGTCCAAGAAAGAAAATCCAGCCAAGGTGATGTGGTATGCTCCTAAAATACCACGTTTAAAACGTCTGTTTAGAAACAAAGAACACGCAAAGTTAATGCGATGGCACAAAGAGGACCGTAAGATTAACGGAGTGTTGAGACATCCCGCTGATGGATCCCAGTGGAGAACAATCGATAGAGAATTCGCCTCATTTGCTGAGGGCGCAAGAAACTTAAGGTTTGGGTTAAGTACGGACGGCATGAACCCTTTCGGGGAGCAGAGCACCAGTCATAGCACTTCGCCTGTGACTGTGTATCTACAACCTTCCTCCATGGTTGTGCATGAAACGTAAGTTCATTATGATGCCCGTCCTTATTCAAGGCCCGAAACAACCAGGGAACAACATTGATGTGCACCTAAGGCCATTAGTTGATGAACTTCTTCTTTTATGGCAAGATAGGGGTGTACATGTCTGGGATGAACATAAACAGGAACACTTTGAACTTTGAGCATTACTGTTCGTAACAATCAATGATTGGCCTGCTGTTAATAATCTATCCAGACAAACCAACAAAGGCTACAAGGCATGCACACACTATTTAGACGATACCGAAAGTATATATTTGAAAAGGTGTCGAAAAGTGGTGTACATTGGTCATCGTCGCTTCCTTCCTATGAAGCACCCTGTTAGAAAGAAAGGCAAACATTTCAAAAGCAAAGCAGATCGCCGGACTAAGCCTGAGAATAAAAGTGGGGATGATGTATTCGATATGGTCAAGGATATCGAAGTAGTATTTGGGAAGGGACCTGCGAGCAAACCTGTTCAAAATGACTCTGTCGGGCACGCACCCATGTGGAAGAAGAAGTCCATATTTTGGGAGCTGCCCTATTGGAAAGTCCTAGATGTGCGCAATGCGATCGACGTAATGCATTTGACCAAAAATCTTTTTGTTAACATTCTAGGCTTTATGGATGTGTATGGAAAGACGAAAGATACGTTGGAAGCAAGACAGGACCTGCAACGCATGAAAGAACGAGGGATTTTGCTGGAAAACGTATGATTATCCATCGTGAAGCTATGTGCATTCCTAAACGCAATTTCACAGAAGTCAATTGATCCGCTCAATCTAGCAAAACTTCAAACTGATGTCGTCCAATGTCTTGTTAGTTTTGAGTTAGTGTTCCCGCCATCATTCTTCAATATTATGACGCATCTTCTTGTTCATCTCGTTAAAGAGATTACCATTCNAGGGATTACACCACGTACATTGAATTGGCCAGAGCGCATTAGGAGATGGTGGTACGGGCATGGTGGATCTCTAAACCCAGCGACAGGGGAAGTAACAAGCAGTGACAGTCTGCGAGAACTAGGATGGCGTCTTCTCGGAATTTTAGAAGCAGCTAAAAAGGGCAAGTTTCAGCCGAACCAAGAGAAGGACGAGCTGACTTACGCCCTTGAGACCCCTGAGCATCCCGGGCTGACGCGAGGGTTGGGAGTGGTTCCGTGGAAGGTTGGATTTCCTGCGCACGCAGACACCTACAAAAGCCGAAAGAGGAAGAAGGATGTAGAGACAGACCGGCTCCGCAGGTTGGAGGAAGCGATGCTATAGTCGCAGCAGCGGGAAAGAAACCTAGGGGAGAAACTGCAGCAAATCAGCCAACAAGTGGGGTTGGAAGGTGGCCATAGGGATCTAGAATCAGAGCCGACAGTCGATGTCAGCCCCACCTAGCGTCGGAGCAGCGTGGCATCCACGGAGGTCCCAGAAGATGAAGACGTTCTGCAATGCTATCCTGTTGATAATATCACCGAGGCAACACCATGTGAGCTACAAAGAACCTTACCATCCTGGTGGCTAATGGTATTGTTTCTCCTCGTATAAACCTTCAGGGATCGCCAAAATACCATGGAAGGTCTATTCCAGCCGACAATGCTAGTGTCGGTGTTGACAGGGTAGTAGCAGAATACAGGGGGTTGGCCCAAGACTTCCCTGGAGGTGAAGACGACACTACTCTTGGCGAAATCGAGCATGGGGTTGTTCTTTGGCGAAAGCGATACATAATGATCCTAGGAGCGCCGTCCAGACCACCGTCTCCGTCTCGTCGGTATGATTTAAATTTCATATATCTAAGATATTAAAAATTTAAAACAACCAAGCTGATGGCATTCATGTCGTTCTTCACAGGTCGCCACCTCCAACTCATCGGTCCCCGTCTCCCGTTCGATCTCCTGATCGTCAGTGTTCACCTTCAATCCGCCCGTCTTCGCCTAGTAGGTACGAATACAATATCCATACAACTATTCTCAAGTTGTTCCTTTCATTTAAAAACAATGAATATCGTAGTTTTCCTTATTCGTAGGTCTCGTACTCCACTTCAATCTTCAATTCGTCAGAGTGTACCAGTTCCACCTCCCGTGTCTCATCAGCAACCCGTGCCGCCAAAGAGGGGTGTCAATACCCCGGGAAAGACAAAACGACTGGCTGGTAGAACTGCAAAAAAGAAGCTGGCTTATGAGTTGACACAAGCAGAGTTAGATGAAGTGATTACCTCCGAAGTTAAGGAACATTTTGCCAAGGTTAAGGAAAAGATGAACAAACCTCCCCCCTCACCTCCGATGGCCCGCGGAGCACTAAGGAGGAAGGTCGATGTGCACGAAAAGAATGTGGCTGCAATGTCAAAGTGGCCTAGAATATCAGACTACAAGCGCGCCCTAAAAAGGTCACATCAAGCGAACGTGAGAGCCAAAAGAGAAGTTCCACAGCTTGGACAACAATCGAAGCAATCGGTCGAGTCACTAGTGGTACAGCAAAGCCAGCAAGACCAGCAAGTGCTCGATCCTGAATTATTGGCCGTACAGAAAATGATGAACGAGACTGGCCTTTCATTGGCAGAGGTTACAGGTCGGAAGTCTTCGCCCAAATATGTAACTAAGGCGGGAGAAGAGAAATGGAAATATAAGTATGGCGAGCCTCTCGTCCGACCTGACTTGGTTCGATCGCTCCCGACACAAATGTTTAAGCTGCACCGCTGGTACATCGAAGCCTGCAAAGAAGGTACGCAGTTTATAAACGTCAAGATCAAAGACGAGCACTACTTTCGTGGAGAAGACCTGATAAACATCGACGTCGAGGAGTTGTACCAGCTATTCCACAAGGACGCTCTCGACAAATCCCTCGTTAGCTGGTGGTGTCTGTGAGTGCATATTAATACAATTAACGTATCTTTACTGTTATTACACGATTCTTCCCCTATTGCTATTCTTGTTAACTACATAAACTATGTCCGATATGCAGATTGGAGATGCTTCGTCATAAGAGAGAAGGTGTGTATGACGTTGGTTTTATCGATCCATACGTCATGCACTCAACAAACGTCGTAGATCAAGCTGAGGAAATGGAACGTAACATCTTGCGATTCCTTAGGAAGCAAGCCCACAAGACAAAAATATTTTTCCCATACGTCTTTACGTAAGTTTGTAAGGTCTTCTGAATTTCCGTACTTCCTCCATGTTTACCTTAATTAACACGTATGCCTGCATAAAAAAATGCAGCAATCACTGGATATTGCTGTCAATCAACCGTGATGATAGCAGCTGTTTAATAGATGACTCGATGCAGAAGGATCAGATCCTATACCAAAACATGCTTGATTTGCTCCAGCGGTAGCTGCTCTCCCTCATAATTTTTAAAACATTTTTTTCATACATAAAAATATTATTCATTTCTTTTATGTTTCTGAGCAGTATTTGGGTAAGGTTCACTTCAAAAGAGCCAGGTGAATGGAAGGTGCCTCTTAGTGTGAATGCAAACAAAGTAATTACTATCCCTCAGCTTGCACCTGTTTCGGTATCCCTTCCAATTTATGTACTAATCATTTTCTTTTAAAGTTTTTTATAAGCAACGGGAGGGAACCAACCTATGTGCCTTCTATGTCGCCGAGTCTATCTTGTCACATGGACAAAGGACATATAATGCTTTGAGCGATGTAAGTAAAAATATGCACACACAAAATTATGTATAAATATCATTTTTTTTCTTTAAATACTTTAATGTTCACTTATATATACACAAACAAATTTATGTATTATTTTTTTCCCTTTCGCAGCTAGAGTATAGGAGGGATCGGGTCGCTGAAGAAGATAAACACAAAGCTATCCAAGAAGCATTAGCAGGCTTCCTTAACGACGAAGTATTAGATCCGAAAGGAGAGCACTACTACGATGGAAGACTAGAGCCTACAAGTGTTGATTATAACATTGATCTCGACGATCCAAACTTCGATTAAGAGGAAAACATTCCATTGTATATGCGTATTATAAACCTAAAGTCTCATATGAAACAATTTGTATATACTAATATATTCTATATAGTTCCACAAGTATTCTATATCGGTGTACATTTAATTGCTCGACGTACATTAGTAAGTAAAGATGTATATTACTACCGTACAATATATAAACCTACTAATTGTACATACAGTACATACACTATTTTCTCTCCAGCTCTGCCACTGATTGTACATACAGTTTTTGCACGTCGACAAATTCAATTTTCTTATAGATCCCGTAACCATTATATCTCGCTTCACGAAAAAAATCTGATTATTGTAATTTCATCCTATTAAGACATATTGATACCATGTCACCACATGATAAGAAAATGGAAAAATTTGTATCTCTTTTTTTGTCTCGTAACCATTAGGTATCATGTCACAACAGAATTTTGAATTAACACTAGATCCCACACGCCGTGCATAGCATCAATCAAGTGACCAACACCTAGTGGAACCCCTCAACAGCAGCATAAACAAAAATTACTCTTCTAGGAATTAATTTTAAGCTAGTAGTTCATAATATTTCCCTCCTCCCCAAAGCAAAACATAGCAGTCCCTATTGCCCCATTTACCATGCATATTCAACATGCAGATCAAAGCAATATCGTCGAAGACAATGTCACTATATATGATGTTTGTGTGCAATGTCCAGCCATGGCAATGGTCACTTTGGCATTGGAGGATCCACCACTGGTGACCCGCCCCATCACAGGGAGATGCAAGAAGTTCTGCATCAAAGGGCAATGCAAGAGGCCAGAACTTCTGCATCGCTCACTTAGTATTCTCAGTAGGTCACGACTTTCCATAGTGGAAAGCCAAGGTATGCTCCAACCCCACCAACATGTCATCAACGCCACCATTAGTAGGTTTATAATATACCGGCACCTCTGAGACCAGCGCCATCTGGATTCTTATTCTCTTTATGGGTGAAGAAGTGCTTCTCGTTCTTCTCTTGGGCTAATCCATCGCCTCCAACCCAACAAAGGGCAAGGTTGGACAACCAGAACAAGACAAGGATTTAAACATCAAAACACGTGATTAATCTAGCTAGTCCCTAGGTGTAACCACAGACCAATCAAATTAATTTAATTTTTTGGCAACTGCTTGACCTAAAATTTTCATGGGAGCAGGCATGGTGAATAAAAAAAATGTAATTACATGATGGCACAAGGGTTGTGGTGTAGGATGTTGATGTTGGGAATGAAGTCCAATGGCAGCACAATTTGAACGGCACATTGGTACAAGTCATGGAAGACAAGCTCACACTTGATGGGGCAAAATATGCTCCCTCTGGGAAGGTGCATCATCGAATTGTTCACCAAGGTGCCACCGCCCTGCCATGGTCTTACCTCCATTGGACTGACTCAAATGAATGAAAGCTTAAAGATGCTATGGTGATGAAAATGGATGAAGAGAGGGGGCAGTTTTTATAGCACCAAGAGAGTGGGGTGGGGAATTTTGTTATATGCCATTCAATCCACACACTTTTTAAAATTAGCCACTCAATTCACATGTCTTTCCATATATGCTGCTGCGTTGCGAATTTTTCTATTCTGTACCACTCTAGTCAGCGCTTTCGTCCGCTACCGAATCCATCAAGGCGTCCATATCTCCAGAGCGGCTAAGCGCTACTGAACTTGCTGCCGCAGGCAGAGCACAACTGCAGCCGCACCGTCGGCCACCACCCTTTCACCTCCCCTTCAAGCTGGAGGCCTTGGTGTTTCGTCCCCATTCTACCTGAGTCACCCATGCAACCCATGAAGCCCGCTTTCCTTCCGTGTGGACAAGATAGATAGCTTCCTCGGCCGATATCCCTATCTCTTCCTGCCATCCATAATTTCCTCATCAGCAAATACAATACATGGTCCTTTTTGCAACATTCTCATCGATAACGCCATGCATCTAAATCACTCGTATCGCACTCTACAATGAAATCGTCGTCTTGTTCATCTCCCCCTTCACCTGTGAATCCAATATATATCTCCATATCTGAATCTCATCATCAACCTCATCATATGTATATCACTTTGCACAATTTCATCATCAACCTCCTCATTCTCGACATGGTTCCACAAGTGCCGCCTTCATCACTTCCGTCACCACTATCATTATTGTCCATGGTGCTGCGTCAGATGGTGCTAAGTCCCCTTCCAGCATAACCAGAGCTCACCATCTTTGGTGGCGGCTACATTTTTAGTGAGGATCACATGTTGAGTCTCCCTGATGTCTTGTTTTCCAGCGGTGGCCATTGGTGGGCTAGGAACAGTGGCGGTCACCGGTGCGTTAGCAACAACGGCAGCCACAACAGAACATGGGTGGGGCCGGGAACGGCGACAATGATGACCTGTAATTGCGATGAACTCGGCCATGGCTGACGGAATGACACACAGTGAAGAAAATAAGCATTGATATCAAATTTCAAAAGATGTGCGGATTAGGTCTCAATTTCTGAAAGTTGTGCGCATTTGATAGCATATAATGAAACTTCTTGAGGGGAGGGAGGGGGTGTTGACAGCTCATCGTTGCCACCTAGGTAAACTTTTTTTTATGCTTTTCCATTTCTTGGGAGATAATACAATTGGTGAGTTTCACTCTATCTTGCTTTTTGTTTGGTGTGTTATTGGGGAGAAGTTAACTGTTATGACATGCGTAAAAGTGTTGACTAAGAAAACTGTGGGCGGCTAATTGGCTGAAATTAAATATGTGTGAACATTGCAAGGCTTTACTAATTAATTCCTGTCCTTATTTGGACGGCTTGTTAATTTGGTAGTTTAAATATAGGAGTGTTGGAAAAAAACCAACTCCTTGCCTCACTGGATTACAAATTTTTTGGAGCTATATGAGCACATATGGTAGGAGCCATGTTAGGAATGTCCTAGTAAAGGTTATATTAATCTTTATTTTATATTTACAAATTTGAATTCATTTTCTCCGTATAACTAGTTATACATGTATGATGAGTTCCAATTCCACCTTAAGATGAAAGAAAGTAACGACTTTTGTTATACTGAAACATATGTACCATTGGCATCCTGGTTGCTCTGGGTAGCACTCCCTAATGGTAAATTAATTAAATAGTAGAGTATAAAAAGTTTGAAACTCTAACTACAGTCACTCTCTTTTCCACTTAAGACTATCAAATACAACCATCTCCTCGATGCCGCACAGTAGTCGCTCTATCAAGTAGGTCATTATTTTATCCCCTGTAACCCATATATCAAGAACAAGGTTGGCAATGGAAGCAAATCTGAATGCATGGGATGTGGAAGAACAACGGATTTGAAATAATGGTTGACATGAGAATATTTGTGTGAGCGACATCAATAAATTCTTGCTCCGGGTGTAATAGGGCTGAATAACCCTTTATTTGTGCTTCCATTGAATGTAGTGAAGAAAGTAAGTTTTCTGTGTTGGTTAGGTGTGCATGCTTCGTTCTGATAGATTGTCGTATTGATTCTTCACAGGCTCCCAGTGGTTAGCATCCTATTTCTTTTCTCAACATTGATCTTTCTGTTGTCAATTTCTTCTCCCTGGTAATATTTGAGAAAATTGCCATATGTATTGTTTATTAACTCAATTGGTACTTTCCATAAACTTCCCATTATAAAACTATAAAAAGAGTAAATATAAAAAACTTACATATTTTCTATGAAGAACACCACTATATTTGGCTGTCTCGCATACCCAACAAAGAAATCATGCGTCCTTTGCTACAACTAGGCATCCAACACAATGATGCCACAAGTTTGGGAGATGGTATGAAGCCAGATCCGTATCAAGCATTGGTGGTGTACTGGATAATGAGGTCTAGCTAGTTAGCGTGGGTGGTGGTCAATGGCAGGGACAGGATAATTCATGATGGTGAGATGAGCTACCTTGATAGAAGAGTAGGACTAGGTGGAAGATGGTAGCAGATGCATAGGACAGTATGCTTAGAGTATCAGCTATAAAGAATGCCTCTAGATTTGTGCATGCATGGTGTTAGTTGTGTGCTGGGTTACGAGGGTTTGCCTGTAGGCGGTTGTCCGAGGAAACTGGTAGTGCGGTGATCTCTTGATTCATGTGCAAGTGGGTACCATACCGCCATGACCTCCCCTCCCACATAGGTAGTACTGCTTCAACTACTAGATTGTCTAGCTGCCACTTTGTCACCATAGTGTGTCATATGTGCCACATCCTTTCTTAGGCTGGCCACCGTTATTACTCCACTGTTCTCACCTAATGCCTGACAAGCTCATTGAGGACTAGTCACCATTCTTCCCTTGATCAACAACAAAACTCAATCATCGGCCAAGTTGCCTACCATTCTAAGTATGAATCTTTGTCACCATATCTGCGTTTCCCATTGAGTTTAACTTAAAAAATTATCATCAATTAATATTATTTTTTGATTCCTGCCTCTATACTGATATCCCATTCGAAATAACACATGTGTTATAACTCTGTAATATATCAGCAACCATGCGACCCATTAGACACAGAGAATATACATAAATCCTCTTGCTGTAATTATTTTACTCTCGGGATCAAATCCATGCATGTTGACTAGAAATGCATAATGTGGATAGCAATTATTTATTCCTATGTACAACTGTGACCCGAAGCCCACATATGTTGTAGTAGATGATGGGGCGCGCCAATGCCACCTGTCTTATTTAGTTTGATTATATTGTATCGCACGATATTGGTGATTAAATAACATAACAAAGAAAGAAGGCATGGGACAAGAGGTATATGTTATAAAAAGTAAATATATTAGAATGACAATTTATGTGAGATGATTAAAAGATAAGGTGCTTAGTCAATTGCTAGGGAAAAACAATGCTTCTTAATGTCTTGAGAAAATTTATGTGAGATGATTAAAAGAAAAGGTGCTTAGTCAATTTCTAGGGGAAAACAATGCTTCTTAATGTCTGCATTTCAGTATTTAGATACAAGTATGTAGTAAAAGCGCACTCTAGAACCAAAACAAATAAAGTCAGTGTGTAAAAAGTACTATAATTACATTTTTGACTCAAGAGACCAATACTGATCATAACAAACATTATTAGTTACCAAAATAAATCCAATTAAATTGAATTTTTGCTGGTCAGCACTCGACGGAATGAATGTCCAGGCCACAAGACATGTCTTTGGTGCAAAATAAAATCTGAAAGGAGCAGAGTAGTTATAGTTTGATGCTATATGTGCCCAAAAAAGCATATGCATGCATAGTTAATTAATTACAACCATTGGGGTAATTGCCAACATGTTATTGCAAATGAATAAATGTAAGGGATTGCCACCTAGAGACATTCTCGTCAATGTGCTGGAGCATTGTAAAATATCAGTTAGTGGGGAGTTGGTGGAGAAGAAGGAAATGTGGGGAGGTGAGCTTGTGGCGAGGGCACTGGGATCCCGACTCGAGCTCATTGACCAAGTGCGGGCCGGAGAGGTAGAGGCAAAATGAGGTGTAGGAAGATGAAGGGGGTTGCCTTGGGAGTTGAGCCAAACGACAGCATGTACATGTTCCTTTGTTTTGCCTAGAACCAACTACTGCAACATAGTAGAAAGCACTGCAACATAGTACGAACAAGCTACTGCAATGGAAATGAACATGTAGAATATATATAGCTGCTAAATTCACATATAGAAAATGATAAATATATTGAAGAAAGACAAATGTGACATTTTCCAATTAAATAGCTACCTCACTGGGACTTCCTCCATATGGGATGATTGTGTTCATCCAAGAACTCAATCACAGTAGAGTATAGGAAATAATTCCAACTTTAATAAAACAACATAGGATCCAGCTTGAGCAGCTTAGAGTCCAACATCGAAAGAAAACACTGTCTTTAATATGAGCTACTTAAAAACACATGTATAGATGTGCATGTAGGTCTTGAAGTAATGGAGCACCCTGCTTGCAGTTTTTATTCTGTGAATTGCTTCAGTCATTCAGTTTTCCTCATCTAGGCAATCACCATCCTTTTCTTCATTGCCTCCCGCAGACTCATCACTCATATCATCCGATGAGAAGGTATCAGTGATGCAGCTACGAGGCGAGGATGGCTCAAGAGGTAGTTGCCCCAGAAAGTCAATGAAGCGGACTTGGCCTTCTCTTGCATTGTCAATGGCAGGAAGGATAACAACACGCGGAGCGCGCTGCCTCTTCTTGTAGACATGGCAAATCAACCATGAGCTATCAGGTTCTACCTTAGATTGTCACATGAGGGGCACAAGCAATCTTGCCTTGATGAGTTGCTGAGAGACCATTGTTTCTCTATAAAATGGCCATCATTTTGTCAGTTAGTGCATTTGTTTAGGGCGCAACCGTGGTATACATAAAATGCAAACAAAGAAATATAGATGAATCATTAGTGGTAAACAATTAGGAGGATATGGTGACTTAATTTATGTCCAATTTAATCGCTTTCGTGTATCTAAATTGATCAATTAATTAGCAACTGATATGATTCTTATGTAGAGCTTGAGCATGATGGTTAAAACCAGATAGACGCCTATGAACATCCTAGGGCCAAGGGTATAATGATTCATGTTGTTCCTCAAATTAAAGAGGATGCCAAGTAGATCCTATAACTGCTAGATCCTATAACCGTTGAATCTTGCTCCACCACAAAATAGGATCAACCATCACTATCTTCAACTAAGAGATATAAAACGCACCTATTAGGCTATGACAATTACATTTTCAAACCACACCAAATTTATATTCCCGCATGATTTTAATCACATCTACATCTTGCGTGATTTTCTTGGCAGCAATAAATCATCCCTAGATCTAGCGTCATGTACCATGAGTGGTAGGAAAAAACTCTTTATACCATCTAGAACTAAATAAACATAAGAATTGTAGTAGTATTAAATCAGCTAAAGAATTGTAGTACATCATCATATTTCCCCATTCCCAAAACTAAAACTCATAATCCTCACTCTAATTTCTTGCAAATAATTAAGCCATTCGATTCAACATGCTGACAAAACTTAGGTGATCCAAGAGAACAAGAAGAAAATGTTTGGCGGTAGCATCTCACCTTGGTGATTGTTGCATCTCGGTAGCCATTGGGCAGCTCTAAGCCATCGCCGGTGGTTTGCCTCATCATAGGAGGAGGCAAGAGACCAACACCGGCAAGACGAAACTCATGCATGGCCCATACCGTGCACTTTGCGGCTTGCGACTTTCCATTGTAGAACACTAGAGTGCGCCTCATCCCTACTAACATGTTGTTAGCGCCATTCCCTAGTTTGCAATGGATGGGCACCTCCGAGCCCGTTGCCCTCCAGGATCCATTACCAACGACACGATTGTTGCGATGGCCTCCAGGGTACTTGATTTTCTTCCTTGTAAAAAAGTGCTTCCCTGTCTGACTCTCCTCTTCTTCATCGTCAGCCAAACAATGAAAAAAAAGTTGAAAAGAAACCAGAATATAAATATGGTGAGGACACACATGCTATTTATGAGGTCAGAGGTGCAAATAGATGTGGTAGTATTTTAATGGGAGCAAAGAAGTGGATCAAAATAAACCTGGGACGATGTCTGACGGGTGATGTTGAAGGATGTTGATGTCAGTGATGATCTCGCAAGGCAAAGGCATATGAAGGGCACGGGGGTAAAGGTAGTTGACGATGAGCACTTCCTCAGTCGGGCGGAACCGGTACCCAGGAGGGAGGTGCATCGCGGCACCATTCACCATGGGGATGCTAATTCCCGTGCTAGCCATCACTCTATCTCACTAGGTATGCAACACAGGGGATGGGGATGGTAATGGCTATGGTGATGATACAGGAAGCTGGGAGAGGGTGTATTTATGGTGGCTAGGAGGGCACCCTTAACCAGATGGATGGATAACTATGTGTGACGTGATGGAGACTCAACCACACTTTCTCTGTATGCCACATCTACCTTTAAGACACTCTATCTATCTCCAAGCCATTCCTTGTGAGATGGCATAAGCACACCAAGACGAATTAAAAAGGAAGAACTTAACGTGGAGGCTTGTGATGAGGGGATAAGGTTCCAATGTCAGTTTTAATTTATTCAATTGCCTGCTACCTTTTCCATTCTTGGAAGCTCACACAATCGGTAAAGCTCACTCTAACTCACTTCCAATTTGGTCGTTTATGGGGGCTGAAGATAACTATGACTAAATCTGAATAACTTTGGTGACTAGGTAAACTATGGATGCTTCTTGAGGCTAGAATTAAAGGTGTGTAAACATTGCTTGCAAGGTTGTTATTGGTGTCCTTATTTGGATTGTTGGTACAACTTTTTTGGGGGGATGGAGTGTGGAGGGAGGGGGGTGGGGTTGTTTGCATGTGGGACAGATCAATAAGGCATGTATTAGAAGTAACCTTACAAGGAGGGGTAAGCTTCAAAATGACATTCCTTTTATGTTATCTATTATTATCCCCAAATTGACGTTTTTATTTATTGTTTTCTCTAGTTTTAAGATAGAACATTTATTACAATCCATTTCTGGATTCTTATGTTATCGTTGCCACTTCCGTTGGCAATTTATTATTTGTTTTCTATGACACTACACACACATCACCAGCTCATCCACTAACAAACGTCCCACAGATAGAAACTTGCTGCACATCATGGTCTTATCAAATTCTTATTGAAAGGCAAACGTATCTGCATAATATTTGTGGGAAAAAAAAGATTTAATCCATGGTGGGTGGAGTTATGCAGCATGACTCCACACCACACTTCCTTTTAGATGTGTTGTTACTTGCCGTTCATCATATTACATGACCTTTATATGGATTAAAATTTTTATTATCACTCACTTTACTTTGCCATTTTTGTGTAAGGATCTTGGTTGCAAGCTTCAACTCATCGCGCAAGTCCTATCATAAGTAGATTGTATGCTAGCATAATAGTGCATGCAAATAAAATAATAGATTCCTATCACTAGATCAACGGCAGCCGCAAGGAGAGAATTTAGGAGTTGCCTATGAAGCATGACAAGCACGATTGACTGGATTTCATGATCTTCAAATGTTTTGCAAATCACGATAAACATTAAATTGCATTTGATCCTTTTTCTTCATCAAATCATGTTTCTATTATTACTGCAAAGAGAGTACCACTAGTATTACTAAAATAAACTAGACACTGATTGTTCGCATTGCTCACCTTTTTACAATTATATGTTCTTAATTAATTCAGAATTTTAAATATTATATTTTGGTGGTTTCTCAATTCATAAATATGAATTAGTAACTATCAGCAAAACATTGATTGTTCAAAATAAGTAGTCGAATGAGGAGATTGTTGCGGCTTTAATGATGTGACGGAAAAACTAAATTGTACAAGTAAATTTTTCCAAGAATACAGTAAAAATATTCTACAACTGTGAATTTGTAGCATGAGGCTGCACTTGCTAGAGAGCATCTTTTGGTATCCATAAAAGGTACGTCTAAATATAATTTTGTTGGTTTGTTATCTTTGCAATATTATTAACGATCACACTACAGTACATTTTAGATCCACCAATATACGAAACAACCTAATTAATTTAGTCCATCATTTTTTAAATGACACTAATTTGACAAAATTATATGAATATATGTTTTCAAAATTTGAAATTTTAAAACAAATGGATACTTCAACTACTAATCGTCCATAAATACACACATTTCTATCTCTATAAACAAATAAGATTCTCTGCTTTTTTGCTGCATCACCAAACGGATTTTTGACTTTTTTGCTGCATCACCAAACAAATAAGTACCACCCCCGTTTCGTAATGTACGGGTTTTGACTTTTTTGCTGGTAACATTTGACCATTCATCTTATTCAAATGCTTAAAGTATTTTTGATAAAGTAAATCACAAACAAAATATATGATACTTTCATAAATTTTTGAAAATGCGAATGGTCAAACATTGCAAGCAAAAAAACAACCCTTACATTATGAAATGGAGGAAGTAAATAATTTCTAGGGGAGTTGGAGGAGGGGGGTGTGAAAGCAAATTTCCCTCAGCTTTAACATTTAGAAAGTTATTATAAATTCTTATACTAGTGGACCAATTGAGTAGAAAATTAGGACTATCGGCTTGCCATATGATGGCGCACAATAATTGAAGGAGCGATTACCCAATGCGGCTATGAAGATCCCCACACAATTATAGATAATTCTATTGCTTTATAGATTTTATGACATCCTTTTTATTACGAGATTGGAAGATAACTTTTAATAAAAATAGATGAAATTTTCCTATTAAGTAAAACATGAACTTTAACATAGTTGTTTTCTTGTGCACACAGATAGACCCAAACAATAATATCACATACTAAAAATGTGTACACCTACTCTACGGATGTTGAAAATAATGTCGGAGGCATCAAATGCTCCCGGAGTGTAGGCATGCTCATGCCCATTGAAACATCTGTGTCTATTCCTAAAATCAATGGGTAGCAACTAATTGTTAATGATTTACATAGTAAAAACGATGAACACATCCCCTTCACAGATCCACGGATTATCATTTCAAATAAATTTCATTTTTACATGGGTCTCATAGTGGGTCTTTGTTAATGGTTTGAATATGTTCACATATTTCCTCTATATGCTTAGCAAGGGGAAAAATATCAGTGTAATATATAGGATGTTATTATGAAAAATAGAGCTGATATGTGCAGTCTTCTCATTGTTGAAGGAGGCATCGACAAATGTATCCTTCTCAGTTGGTAAGTAAGGTTAGCCACAGAAAATGTACGTATTAGTTGTTGCTGGCTTCAAAATGTGTAGGAGATAGTCCTATGAGAATATAAAAATATGATAGCATGCAACATTGTGGATAGAGAGAAAAGAATCAAGACATACTTGAGAGAATCAAAGTTATTTATTCCTTATTAGCAAGTTCTAGTACTACTACTTTGTACTACATTTTACTAGGATTGCCAATTACTCCCTTCAACTTTTGGGGTCACCCGAAGCTGAATGCTACGTACTGCGGTATTCCATGCGCTTGTAGATTTATCTGTGGTCGTAAGAAACACCACCAAGCATTTCTGGCGCCGTTGCCGGCGAACGGTTGCTAATTTATCCGAGTCTAGGTTATCCACATATCTTTATTCCTTGATGGAGCAACCCACAATTCAAAACCTCTCTACTCCTCGGGTTGATCTTTGTGAGCCATCCTGTTCTTCAAAACCAATTCTCTTGGATGGCTACAAAATCAAGTCCTTGCTTTATAACCATGATTCAAAGCAAACCTTCTTTGATGGTATTGGTGAAAACCCATATCTCCGTCTTCGGGAGTTTGAGCTAGTGTGTTTATGCCTATCCATCGTAGGCATGGCACATGAAACTCTAAAGTGGACATTGTTTCCTTTTCTCTTAGAGGTGAAGTGAAGGAATGGTACACTATGTCTTTGCAGACATTCCACGGTGAATGGGAGGAGCTAAAGTGCAATTTTTGCCTTGCTTTCTTTTCATTAACCCGTGTAATTAATCTTCGATTAGACATCCTTTCTTTCCGACTGAACGAGAAGGAATGCAACCTGAGCCAGATTCTCACCGTTAACTCATTCTTCCCCAGACTTGTCCTTACCCAACCATGTATTGTTGCAACATTTTCGTTACAGGTTATACAAGGAGTCTGCCGCATATCTCGATACTTCCTCTAGAGGATCGTTCGCACACAAGACAACTGCTAAAGGAAGAGAACTCCTAGATCTCATCTTAGAGAATGATTCCTTTGGTCGAAGCAAAGCCATGCCGGAGGTCGAGATTATCCATGAGGAACCTCTGCACGTGGAGTCAGAACCCTCATCTTATACGAGTGAACTTGAAAGCTTTTGTTTCAAATTTCCTCCGGAATCATGCTCACAGAAGAAATCCCTAGAATCCTGCCTGATTAGTACCGCTCACTTGTGCGAGGACCAAAACCACCTTATGAACTTCATTTCTAATATGCTTAGAAGAATGGTTGTGGATGCTTATGATTATCATATGCACTGATCTCCCTTGTGTTCATGGCACTAATTTTGCAGCAAAATGTCTCTTTGCTCGAGTTTGTGACCATAAACAAAGCACTGCTGGGAGATACCCCGGATTATCATGGTAAGTATTCCTTCCAGTAAAAAAGCAAGAACCAGTCTCAAGGATAGTATGCACCTTAGGGTATTCATGGTGACTAACCATTTCAGGTCAAGATTAAGAACGAGGGTCATGCGATGGGAGTTACATCAACTGCACACTTTGGTGATCCTTGGTGATGGAACACATTCTGTAAGAGACTCCAACATCATACACTTAATTTTTGATGTCTTGGGACACAAAAGTCCAAGTGTGTGTGTGTGAGGGGGAGGTTGATGAGCTTGTCGTAACAAGTTTTATCATCCAAGGCCATCCTGGTTTAAAGTTGGTGATAGTTCTTCCTTGTAGAAAAAAAGAAGAGAAAAAGGAAAAGAAAAAAAAGAGAGAAAGAAAGACAGAAAAAAGGGGGTTCACCACTTCTTTTACTCATATTGATCTCCATTAGAACATGACTCATGCATGGTTATGCTTCCATTCTCTATTTTTGCATGCTCTGGGTTGGGAGTTTTTTGAGACAACCATAGGCGTTTTTAAATTAAGCATGGTGCTTAGGGTAAAATCGCCTGCTTTAATCAAATTAGACATGGTGTCAAGTTTGATTAATGAATTTCAGAGCTAGTGCTTTCATGAACATCGGATATATATCTTGTGCGGAATAACCCCAGGAGGTAAGTTAGGGCCCAGGAACAAATCAGTTGCTACATGCAAAGGAGAAACATATCACCCTTTAAGGTGTGCAGTGAATATATTGTCAAATGCTCTTTGACTATATTCATGTGATTTCACCTCAGCCTGGTTTGAGTTTTGCTTAAACAAAAAGTTTGGTGAGCAACAGAATTTTTTTAAAAAAAATATTTTTCAGAATATATGTCTCTTGTTTTTTTTTTGCAAAATAAAATAATGGCAAACTTAAAGATTTGAATCACATTTCTCTTAGCATGGATGTGAACAACTAATCTTGAGGCTATGATAAAATCTTTTCAAACCTTATAGTCCCTCGGGTATTTGTTGTCCCACTGACCTTTTTGCAGGGAATAAAATGACAACCATGGAGCAGTGCGCAATAACTCCAACATTCATACCATGCTCCTTGGCCTCAAGGGAAAAGTACACATGAAAAGGAAACCAAACAGAACAAATGCAAAACTTCATTGCATTTATAAATCTTATTTTGCATTTCGTTCTAAGCATGGTAAGATCTATCTGGTAAGAATTTCCAACACCTTGTACCTTCCTGAACTCATGTCTCAACCCTGCTAGGTGACCCACCATGCTCATTGTTGCCATGAAAAAAATAAATAAAATAAAATAAAGTTGGCTCCTTTGTCTTCCAACCAAGTGAGTCATTTTTGCTTCAGTCTTGTCGTTGTTTTCTTTTTTTTTGTGTGTCCAATAGAGCTTCCTAGGAACAAAGACAAGTGTGGGGATAATCTTGCATATTAACACCATAACCAAAGCAAGATCACCCTAGAAGTGATGAGCCGTGACAAATCACACAAGGGAAATAGATGCAGTAAAGACCCAATGAGGAGATAGCTAAACCCCTAGATTGGCGAACAACCTCTACCTTGAATCGTCCCCTGTTTATACAGATCGAAGGTTTGCACAATTTTTTCTTTGAACATTCATTCTATCTTGTGTTTAATTTGACTATCAATTCTAAATATAGAAGATAATTAAACTCAAGCTAGGGATAGTACAATTATAGTTCATGGTCTCCCTAAAATAACATGCATGCCTATTATTCTTGGCTCATTACTTGTTTCTTGTGGTGATATATCCAATAGGGATCCCATGCTATCTAGGTAATTGCTGAATGAGATAGAGTCTGATGATAGAAATCCTTCTCTTCATGTTGCACACTTTGGGAATTTTATATAAAAAATTAACGATGCTAAACTCCTCATTGCTATATTATTCCCATTAGAGCCATAGGTTGATCATTCATAATTAGCTTACTACATACGCTGCTTGTCATTACATTGAACATTGTCAAATATTGTGACCTTGTGAGATGCTTTTTATACTTTTATGGTCAAGATCACACACACTCCGATTGCATACACATAAGCTAAACTTCCACACTGGAAGTACGCATACAAAATAAAGAGTAAAATGGCTGAAAATATAGAACGGTAAGATATAAATTTGTGCTCATTCCAAAATATGAGTATGAACTCCCTAAAAATACCCCCATTGAAAATAGACAAAAAGACTCCCTCTCAAAAATATTCAAAAAGGAGAAGAGGCTTAGCAAAGGAGTTATTAGTATTTTTCTTTTTCCACCCACAAATTTACCATACACATACACATGCACATTCTTGACCAGAAAGTATGTCTTGTATTTGTGCGGATCCATTATTTGACTTTGCAATATGTGTGATGCAAGTAATGCTCTACTCTTTTTCATACCCTGAGCTCCACATAAGCCTTTTTAGATGGTAAGAAAAAAAAGGCAGAATCATATGCCTTTGTGCAGAATCATACACCTTGAGTGATCGATAGAATCAATTGAGGAGCCAAGCAAAGTTATAATTTTGTGTTACATGAAAAAAGAAACCCCAAGTTGTTCTTCATGAAAAGTTAGGATGACTTGAGTCAAGATTGTTTCATTTCTCAATTGCGCAAGATCGCATGGTAGACAATACAAAGACCCACAAGTACAAGTATGGCTTTGAATAATTTTGTTGCATGATGTCATAACCCTGTTGTAGAGTCCATAGCCTTCACTCGGGACGAGCAAAGGTTAAGTATGGGGGTGTTGTTGACGGTCCTTAAATCATAATATCTGATCATCAATGCCTGCATATAATGGAATAAAATATGGTATCCAACTTAGTGGTAGGGTTTATTTCTAACCATTTTCACTAGTGATGGTGAAATATGTGTATGCACGTATTTTAAGGAGAAAACACACTCGCCATGTGACAAAATGAATCTCGGCGTAAGGCCACCTCCAATGGCTATCTATAAGCTAACTTATATAATTTTTTAATGGATTAAGAGATAAATGCACACACTCCATTGCTAGGTGAGGATGATTTGTGGGGTCAATTGTCTTATGAGCTAACTTCTGCAATAAGTCATATCCAACCCAAAAATGCTTACATTTTTGGACGGAGGGAGTATTTGCAAAGAGCTAGTGTGGGATCGAACACAATAAGTAAACCTACTAGAGGAGGGTAAATAGTAGGTATCGTCAGCGGAAGTATAATTTTTGAACCCAAAAAGGCAGATTGACAGAGTATCAGTAAAAAATAGATTGCACTGAAACCAACCGTTGGATCCGTCCCAAATTTGGTAAGAATAAACTAAAAGATAAAAGATATAAGACACAGTTCCACCAAACGGATTTGGATGATAATCAACAGTTAAAAAGATATAGCACTCACAATCTATATATCTTAGAATTTCAGGAAACCAATAAAAACAAATCTAGCAACTTAAAAAGTCAGAAGATCCCGTCAATTGAACACGATCTTTATTGCTTGAATATGTTGTCACAAGGTGCAACCAAAGCATCCCTTTTACAGAACACTAAAACAAAGAGCTCTCTCAAATCTATCAACTGTGGCTTACCCTCAAGGCTAAGCCTCCCTCTCTATATATACCAAATACCTAGTATTCCTATTAGGACTCAATCCCTAAAGTCCTAACCTATTACAACTTATCGAAAGGAAATTCTTCTTCCCTTTTTCTCAAAACCAACTGGCCACGAGCCCTAGCCGAGTCGGACTCCCATAGATGTCTTTTCTGGCCATACGTACGTGAACCATGCCAAGCTGCTGGTCATCCTCCCGTAGGCCACCAAAGCAAATCAACGTGTAGATCCATGCATGCACATGTTGACCAAGTCAACCATCCGATCACACACATGCACGTATCGATCCATGCATCCATTCATCAACCGTGCATGCACTCGCACACATGCGTACTCATCCGATCTCCTGTGCAGTACACAACCTTGTACATACACATGCACACCACAATATTTTATCTACTGTAGCACGATTCTCCGCAATTTCATCGGTGTTTGCACACACAACTTGTGAAAGCCCGTCACGAACAACACCCGCACGGTGTCCCTCCACCCTGTGTTACCTTTCGTCAACCTCATCACCCAGCATATCCTTGATTGCTCCAGACCTAGACTACACCTGAGTGTACTCCCGATCCCACCGTTGACCGAAGTTCACCTTAAAACTTCTGACTCTAGTCCAATCTCGTCACATGACCTCCTGACTGCTCCAGACCTCAGTTTCTCCCTGAACTTAGTCTCAGTCCTCGCCATTGACTAAGCATTGACCTCAGGTCACCTGCACACAATAGACAAAATAACCGTTTCTGGGCACAGATATCGTAACCTGACCCACATTAGTCATACACACTCACACCATCATCTCGAATATTCCAAACCAATTTTTCATTTAATTTATCATTTTATAAAGCCAATTTATTCATCACAAAATATTAATCATGACAATGATTTTATAGCTAGATCATTAGAGAAGTTATCTTTTAAACTACCTAGAGCTAGCTTGCTATATCTATTGTTGAAGAAGGCCTAACCAGGATGCATTTAGATGGATTGGAGGCCCCATATGTCTATATAAAGACCACCTAGGATTGCACCCTTGCATAGTACAATATGTTGAGGGCCCATTAAGCAACCTCCCAGCCAAAGAAGGGGAGCTTCACTTCGAAAATGTAAGCAAGGACGAAATCACAAACCCTAAAAAATGAGGGTAAAATCACCATTGTATTTGAAAAGAAGGACAAGAACACAATTGTTCCTTAATAAGACCTCAACATTTATGGTAGTATGATATGACTTAAAAGACATTTCCTGACAAGATTAAATCCTTTTAATCCTGAACCTGATATCATACGGTTATTCTTTCACATAATAAGTCAATTGTATGTCTATCTGCAATCAGTTCATGAAATTACATGCTAACAACCTGTGAGATACGTCAGCGTGAAATATCTAGCGAATGGTAACCATCCATCCTCATCGCAGCCATGTAAAAGAAGTAAACTATAGGGACTCTAAGTGTTGGACCTGAAATAAAAGATGTAACCAGAGAAATAGCCACAGTAGCCTCCTACATCATATGCTCGTCGACCACTTGAGGGTGGCGACCGGAAACATAACCCAAGGACTCGATCTCAACAAAGGCTATTACCCCATTGCGGCAGTTATTTCCAAGCCCATCCTCGTATGTGCTAGCTGCCCAGGAATGCAACTAGCCCACAGAATTCATCTCAAGGCATGGCATAAAAATTAAATGAATATAAGCATAAGCATAAATTTAATCTAAAATGTTACATTGGCCTTAAGCCATAAGTAAGATGGACCAGTGGCAAGCGAGGCTACCCATTTCCACAGGCAAGCCGACTAGGGTAAACCCTAGTGAACTATCACTATAGAAGTCTAGCAATCAAGCTGCAAGAATCCTCCAATCATCAAACAATACTTGCAGCGGGGTTCAGAATGAAAACAACACAAAAGCAAGAGTTAGTACATTATTCGAAAATAATGTAAGAAAACCTACAATCACTACATTCTAGCTCAATTACAATGAGGTAGATGTATATGGGTTTAATTTGAATACAGCTAGGTTGGTTCGCAATACAAGATCATATAGTTCACATTTCGCATATTTAAAGGAAATATGTTTAAAACAGGTACTGCATGGCATTGCAATATAATTAAAGCATAGGGACATAGTTGTTTCAAAGCATACACTTATGCATATAAGCACAAGTCTCCTCATTTCAAAAATAGATCGCTTAAAAACACAAGTCTATACTCATGACACGTCACTAGGTCGCTCATGACCGTGAGCATGGCTATCCCGGGTAGTTTTGACTCTACAGACTTTGTACAGGACCACAAGATGTGATAGAAGCGGAACGCTACACCCTAGGGGTTTCAGCACCCATCGGCACCATCCACACTCTTAGATTGAGTGCGGCCTATAGGTCACAACTCAGTCGTTACATTACTTATTTCCTAGCCTTGCACCAGCGAGGGATGTGTGTTACTCCGTGCTAGGGATCAACTAGCGCCGCTAGGAAGGTGGGCCCTCACCTTAACCTAGCGCCGTAGGCAAGCCCCGCAGGCTCCCAATGAGGCACAATACCATTGTATTGGACAAACTTAGTAAATATTCGTCTGAGAAGTCAGCTTGCACGATAATAATAATCTTAGTCACATACACCGTTACAGGTACATAGGCAGTACCCATACTAGTCCAGCCTACCAAAATGCAAGGCTAGAAACTAAGTAACTTAAAAGGCTAAGCTCATCCCATAATGACACATGTGGTTGTACGGTAATCCTAGTTAATGACATCGAGTTCAGTACTTAATCGACTCAGGCGCACGCTCCCCCTATCGGCGTACCACTACGACCATAAGTACACCACTCACTGCCAAAGTCTGAAGATCAAGTTTTTCCATCTCATTTAGTTCACAAATATCCAAATGGGCACTCCTCTGTCCATTTGTTCAAAATTCACAAGCCGATAATCAAGATAGGATAGTTGTATATTTTAGCCACGAAATATAGCATAAAGCGGCATACATTAGCATCTTGATCCCATGTGAGTACTAATAAGCACTCCATGACATCTAGGGTTGTGTCTAACAGGAGTCTAACATTATCAAGGTAGATTATGCAGCAAATAGGACTTTAACTACCATTGCCCATTTTACATCAGCTAAATCAATTAACTAAGTACCGCATGCAAACTTTTCCAATCAAAATAGTTTGCCCAATCTAACAAGGATCAATGTGTTCAAGGAGGAGGGCTAAAGTTGCCCGACTCATCAAATTAACACGACATCCGCAAGATCGATGAAAGAACCATTCGCTTCACGATCATCAATATCGTTGCCTAATATGGTTATACGTGTGCATGATAATTACTCAAAATGCATAAAAAAAATCCAAATGCATGAGCATATATCAAATTGATGCAGTGAGCTGCTAAGGCTTGGTGCCGTTCTGGGTGTATTAATTCTTATTCCATTTATTTGCATTTAGGTACTTTCAGTTTCCATATTAAACCTAGATGTTGATGTATAGATTTTTAGTATACATAAGGAAAGTGTTCCAGTCTTATTCTAGGGTACAGGAGGGTAAAGCACTACTGTACAAGGCATACAAAATTGAGTTCACAATTTTTGGAGTTATTTTGGCTTTTATACAGAATTTACAGGTTGCATAATTGAATTTAAGCTACTAATTCTCAAGTGGCAAGTTTTACCTTAAAACAATACAGAGATTGAATTCAGAATCTGAACGAAAGTAGTTTCATAATTTTTGAAGCTAGGATGAATTTTTCATGTTCTAGATGTAATTTATATCATCTATTAGTTACACAAATTTTAGAGATGATTTTTGTTCAGAAGGTGTGATTTTTAATCCCACAGGTAACTAGTACACAATTTTTATGAAATTTCAGCTTAATGGAAACCTTTTTAAATATTTCTCTTATTATTTCAAAATTCAGAACTAAGTGGGGCCTACTCATCAGTGTAACAACATTCGCAGAAAACCCCCTAGGGTTCCATGGACTAAGAACCCACGGTCCCTCGCCACGCGTGCGGGCAATTTTATTAAGAGTGCTCAAGTTTTTGGTTTATTACATGTCATTCACTGGTTAATTACAATTTAAACTTACAGGTTTTAAACGTTATCTAGTTAGGCCCCTGTGCTCTAATTGAGTTGGGCCCACGCGTCAGTGGCTCTACGGGAGGCCTCGGCGAGGCAGAGGCTGGTCGGGTGCCTCGGCAAAGCACGCCGTTGGCGAGCGGCAGTCCAACGGGTTGCGACAAGTAGCAGCAAAGCTTGGCCAGGTCCCGGAAATGCTACTGCTGGTGGTCTGACAGCGAGTGGCAGCCGGAGCTGGCGCGCCGGTGGTGGCAGTGGCGTGTGTGGGGTTGCAACGACGGCCCAGCAAGGTTTGCAATGGCGCCGGCGGCGGACGAAGGGTTTTCTCTGGTCGTGATCAAAAGGAGAAAGGTGTACGAGGGCATTGTGAACCTATTGGTGGTGGCGTCTTGGTCAGGGGTCGCCGGAGTAGTCGCCAAAAGATGATACGCATGATAATCCAAATTGACCACCAACAAGACATGCACAGTCAAGATGAGGGCTTTAAGGTGGGAATTCATAATTAATTGGCTTGCTCATTGCACTATGTATGCAAATGCTTGAATGAGATGCAAGAAACCCAAAATGATTCAAAACAAACCAAACACACATGTGATAAAGTGTTTTTGATATTTGAGTTCATTGTAGTTGACTTATTCATGCCCAATTCATACCCTTGAAAAGTTATGTTATTTTTCTTATGGTTCATCTAGTTTAAATTTAGTCATTTAACTCAAGGCTAACTAAAGTCATATCTTGACTTTTATATGTTGGGCAAATTAAACTTAGAAATTAATAATTGTCCACCCTATGGGCTCTTGTGAATTTTAATGCTTGTTTACCGTTAGTAAGGTGAAAATACCCAGTTTGTACCTCTTATCGCTGGTCCTATTAGTGTTAGGGTTTGAGATTCAAATACTCTCCAGCTTAAGTTTGAACCCAACCCCCTTTAGACCTTAGGTTGATAGAGTTAACAAGTCGGTTCAAAATTTTAAGCACAATCTTACTCAAGAGTTAAGCTATAGTTTAAATTGGATTTTCCCGGTATGTTACACAACCCTAATTAATAATATACATCAAGCAATAGAGCCATTGTTTTTTGTTTCGCATACAAGAGGTGATAACCTATACTGTTACAGATCAAGCATATTAGGATTAGGCATTTAATATGCATCACATTCTTGTATTTAGTATTTTGTTGTACTCTTTTCAGTTGGTTGTTTATCTCGGATTTCTTGGAGTTTTTTGTTGGTTTATTCGTTCTTTGATTATTTGGGTGTATCAGGCAAGATTATCTCTTGTTATTAGCTCAATAAAAGTAATTGCAATCTATATTATTATCACCTTGCATTAAATTATACTTTCTAAAGTTAAATGAAATGATGTGATGGAGTTGGTTGACTTGTGGAGTAGTCGACTATATTATGGCTGGTAGAGAAAGGTCAGGGAAAGAGTTGTAATACTAGTGAAGGCTACTCGTACATATGGTTAAATAATAACTATTGCATGTATGGCATGCAAAACGCCCTAGCAACCGTATCGACCATATGACCTGGAATGGGACAAGCTGGCTTAGTAATGCTATCTTAATGACAGCATCCCTCTAGGAGCGTAATCTATTCCATTAGCATTGGGGTCCACATTTAGCCACCCAAAAGGACTTCCGTGATCCGATGTGACTGTGGGCTAGTGATGAGGATTGTTGTTGTGGCGCTGATTCGATTAGATGATCTTGGTGTGTAGTGGACATAATGGATGCTATATTGCATGGTGGACGGTTCGGTAGTTGCCAACCAACAGAGATATTAACAGATGGGATTGATGAAAAGCCCATGTACTTAGCTTGCCGACATACACCGTTGTTGACGTGAAATTTGACCACATGCACGTCACGCCGAACGCCGCATGGGAGATCTACTTAACTCAAGTGTATGTCCGAAAATTGGGGTTGCGGGGCATGCCAGTTGATTTCATCATGCAATCAAGAAGAATGAAAAATTAAGATCAGTCTCAGGTGTTATTGGCCACTGGGCCGATAACGGAAGCCGATGCCAAAGGTTTTGGAATCGATCGGTTGTGTTATTGAGGAATATGAAATTGAATCGGCTGTTTACTATCTCATCAACTTAGTAGCCAATTGATAAGAATAATATAAAATAAAGATAAACTATCAGCTGAAACCCCAATAGAACCATACACGCTGCCAATTGATGTATCTAACCCGACTAACTTCGACTTTAGCTCTAAGGATCGAACCTAATAGAGACAGCTTGAACCAGAAATCATCATTATTTAGCATAAATAAACCGATGGGCAACATGTATGATGGTAGATATATCGTGTCGTATAAAGTCCTGCTTTGATACATTAACATCGATAGCAGCCTAATTAGAATATCGGATCGTGCCAAGGAAGTCCTAATTAGTATCTTGGTTAGAATATTGGACCTAACCAAGAAAGTCCTAACCAAGATAAATCGATACAGATGCATCAAAGTTGATTTAGAATCAAATCATATATATGATACACGACATATGTGTCGGTAACTGAGTATATCGGACCTAACTGAGAAAGTACCAACTAGCCGATGGGAAGAAGTATGACGAGACATACCTAATACCATAGTTCGGACACAATCGATGCAGCATGACCTGAAAGCACGAAATCGTCGAAAACCTAGCAACCTAGGGTGGCGATGTGCCAAAAAGTTGTATTGATTGTGTATATTATAATACCTGGGTGCACAATATTTATACCCATGGGTAATTCGAATTCTATTAGGACACGACTCGATTGACTTAACATATGCGATCGTTACAAATAAGGAAACTTAAGATTTCTTTTATTACAAAATAAGAAAACTAACAAACCCTTCCTAATCTAGATACAATCAGACTACAAACATGGAAACCGATAGAAATCACCACACCCGATTCCGATCAAATGTTTATATTCAACCGACTTCATCTCCAACTGATTTGCAATCGCCTTCATATGTACTTGATGCCGTGAAGTGTCAACAACTGTGAAGTATGGTAAACGCTGGCATGGTGGTACGGAAGTGCGGGCGTTAATGGGTTCATGGCGTCTGTGGGAACTATGAACACGACAGGAAAAGAAAACTATCAGAAGCTCTAATGCCTGCGGTGTCTTATGTGCAGTAGATTTTATATGTTATTAAGATGACTTTAGAACAAAGGTTATGAAACATGCATAGTTACCTTGGTGGATTGTGGGTCCTTTGTGGAATATAATTTTGTGGGTGGATAATGGGCATAATATTGTTGGATTAGTATAGTTGGAGGTACTGAGTACCATTCGTGCTAATACCCTATTTTTAATACCCTTTGGAGATGATTGAGCTAACTCTTAGAAAAAAAAATCTCTTAAAAAGTAAGACAAAAATTCACATGAATAAGAGTTCTTTATCAAGTCAAGCAGAAATTTTGTTTTCGACAATTCAGAGTTGAAGATGAAGAAAGTAGAAGATCATTTATGAGGTAAATGTTTATTTTCTTTAGTGCTGAAATATTGGGCTCTGCTAAAATTATTTCTGCTATGCTACTCTGGTATGCCCATATCTCGATAAGTTATAGCTTGTGAAGAATTGTGTAGAACTACTCTGCTATGCTACAAATTTTCTAGAATCTATAGTTTCCTTTATCTTGAAGAAATAATGATAATTCTGCTGTAGCTCAACAAATATGTATTAATAATCCTAACTGTGATAATTATCATTGAGATTAATCCTCGTATGTCTCATTAGATATGATATGGATAAGAACTCTAAGACAAACCACACCTTTTCTCGCGTCGTCCTACCCAGGCGACGTGGGTGACGACCGCGCAGGCGAAAGCGCCGCTGCCCTCCACCTTTCTTCCGCCTTGCCGCCGCCTGAGCGGCCACCGGCAAAGCCGGTCGGCCGTGACGATGGCGGCGGCAGGGCTCTCCCCGTCTATTTCCTCGTCGCGACGGCCGGGCAGATTGGAGGCCCCCATGGCCTGACTGCCCCCCGGTGAGCAGATCTGGCCGCGCGTGTGGAGCTGCGCGGTGGGGGCGCGTGGAGGAGGCGAGGCGGTGGGCGCGCGCAAGGCGTGGAGGAGGTGCGGAAGACAGCGCGCGTGGTGGCGCTACGCGTGAGGGCGGCCGATGGCGTGGAGCTGGCGGCGGCGAGCCTAGATCCGCGTCATCTCGGCGTGTGTAGGAGTATGGTGGCAAGGAGACGACGGCGGTGGCTCATGGGTGTGCTGCTGGCTCAGATTGTAAGCACGGAGGCGTCGGCGGTGGTGTCTGCAAGGTGTCGACGCTCGGCGTCTTCGCGCGGGTAGGGGCCTCGGCGACAATGCGTGGGTGCCGAGCAGACAGCAGCAGCAGCATGCGGAGGTGCAGGCTCCGTGCGGATGTTGCTGCTTTGGCGCATGATGGCGCCGGCGGCGTCGAGGACAGGTTTTCGTGGCATGCTTGCTTTGCCTGATGGCTACTAGTTTCGCCGCGTGGCGGTGGCATGCGACGGCGACGTGTCTGACAGGACATCATTTGTGTTCCTGCACAGTGCCGCCGAGGTGGACGAACTTAGCAGATCCGGCTACCCTCTTCCAGATCTGGGGAATTTCTGGCGCTACGCGGTGGTAGGTTGGTGCATTGCCGAGGCGTTCTGCTTTGGGTGCCTGCTAGTCTACCAGATCTATGGACAAGTGTTTGGGACGCCGAGCAAACGTGTCGAGGAGGCCCATGGAGGTGCGGCGCGGAGACTAGGTGGCGAGAGGCCCTGGCTAAGAGAGGCACAGAGAGGAACACACGGCAATGCCCGACGTTGCTCGTGGACCTCTTCTGCTGTCTTTGGGCCTAGTGTGGCTGGCGGAATCCTACGGTGGAACCGACGTGCTGGTTTTCGGGTCAGTCTCGCCGATGTTGGTGGGCATGGTGATGTCCACTGCGACGGCGAGGGTATCGCAGTTTGGAGCCATCAATGTGGCGTGGAGGGCGGCAAGGCGACACCTGTGGGTGCCGCTCTCCTCTTGGGGTGTTGACGTGTTTTTTCATCCCTCTCTAATGATATCTCCGGGTGAAAACCTAGTTATGTTTCCAGGATGGGTGGCAGCGGCATAGTCTGCGTCGTTTCCTTGTTGAACGTCGTCTAGGATGTACCTTTTGGCGGCGGCATAGTCTGCGTCATTACCTTTTGGTTGTGTTTTTTCCTGTTCAGGGCTCTGCTAGGGCTCAGTCTGTAAATGCGTGGTATGGTGGTTTTTTTCTTTTCGTTCCATAGTCTTCTAGGGGTATGGTTCAAGAATTTTTTTCTACTCTATCAATACATGAAATCTGCACCTTCCCGTGCAGCTCACTTAAAAAAAAAACTCTAAGATAACATCCCTTGTCCAATAGTCTCTTCATTCAAGGATACATGAAGGTCATGTCTTGTAGCAAAATTTGCCTATACACTTTCATATTTATTTTAAACTTTTAATGGGATAAATCAATTGTTAACATTGTTGGAGTAATTTTATAAGGGCATTTTGGCCATTTTTGAAAAAAAAACTGGTCCAATGGCATACTATACGAACATTGATAAACTCAATGGCTCAGACTTGTTATAAAGTGGACAAACTTAGTGGCAAATCGTAGAACCACGAGAAAATCAGTGCCATTGTATATACTCTCTGAATATTAACATATACAACCAAGAGATATAGATAAATTATTTGCTGGAAAGCTTCAGTTTTTTTGCCTCTTTTACTAATACTGGACTGAATTAGAATGATATGGTATTTTTTTTGTCTGATTTTTTGCCTCTTTTACTAATACTAGACTGAATTAGAATGATATGGTATTCAGCACTGTTCAATTTCAGTACAAGGATAAATTTGACCAATAGATGGAAGATGTTCACTAGTTAAAGATGTTTGTTGCTTGCAAGCTGCCAACAAACCGCTTGTTATTCTTGTGAATTTGGAGTCAGTTGTAGGTCTTACATGGACGCGCTAGATTTCATATCACGACAAAATTTAATGAGCCATCTCTTGGTCCACTAAGAAACATACTTGTAATCGGTAGATCCACAACTATGGGTCCTGCGTCATGACAAAATTTGAATCATATCTAGATCCTGTGCGCCTTGCATCGCAGTACTCAATAATTATAGTTCTTGTAGTGTACACCCTAAGTGGAAACAGAAAAAGACAACTATATTTCTCAATTCATGAAAAAAATCAATGTGATTATTACAGCTATAAAAGCTACATCACATCAACCCCCTTTCCCAAAATCTAAACCTCACAGTCTTATACTTAGAGGCAAAGAGCTAACCAAGCTCAGATGAAAATGCTTAGAGGCCGTATCTTACCTTGGCAATGATTGCTTTGCACAGCCAAATGGCAGATTGGACACATAGACAGTGGCACGCCTAATAACGGGTCAAGGCAAGAGGCCAGTGCCGGCAAGACAAAAAAATTTCATGTCAGGGGGTGCTTCATCCCCACCACGTGTCGTCGCTACCAACTCCATGGTTGTTGTAGATAAACCTGTCTTTGCCCAACAACCTCCAGAACCCGCAATTGTCTCTTTAGGTCACTAGCTACAAATGACAAATGACCATGACCGCTTGAGTTAAATATGTACACATGAACGAACTAACAGTCAAAGGCACTTGTTGTATTGGAGATGCAGGGCAAAAAAGAGTGTATTGACTTTATTATGGTGAGGATCGTCTCGGATACATCAGTTGACACCTATATGGAAAACTATGCAGTGAGATTCACATCGCCACCTTCAGTTTCTCACTGCAAGCCTCTTACTCTGTCAAAGTCTATCACATTCTATCTCAAAAATAGCTGGTGCACTGGTGTCTAATTTCTCTTGTGTATGAATGCCTTGCATGCATCCAAAAACAAAAAAAAAAGCATTAAGAGAGGAACAACCGAGGATGGGGTTTGTGATGAAGGGATGATGGTCTCAATGTAAGTTTATGTTTATTCCAACCAATTTTTGTGCCAACAAGTTTTCTTTTGATTTTTTTTTTGGCTATCCCCTTCCTTGAGAGCTCACCCAATCCATTAATGTCACCCTACCAAACTTTATGTTTGGTGTTTTATGGGGGAGGTGATGTGCACAACATTGCCGAGTTGAAAAAAAAAATATGAGCGTCTGTGTAAACCTTGCTTGTATGCTTTTATTTTGTCTCATTTGGATCGTTGGTAGATCTTTTTTTTTTGTTTGTACTCAAACTTGACTCATTTGGATGGTTGGTAGAGATATTTTTTTCTTGTTTGCTCAAACGACTTGAGGTTGGGGTGATGCTAAACGTGATCACACTTAAATCTAGCCACGTGCCTCAATACATGTTAATTGTAATTATTAACCATTTATAGTACTACTACTGAAGTGCTCCTAGTAAAATATTATTAAAAATAAAAACCAATAGTTCTCATGCTCACCTCGTATGGATTTTCTGAAGGGATATTTTTTATGGATTTTACACCTACACATCCAGACCATGGCAAAAAGCAACAATTTATTTGCCAAAATGATAGTGCATATCCGTACTGGAGTCATCCAAAACCTTGGTACCGTATGATTGGTAATCAATGACATTTGCTCTCCCTTCGTTGCCTCCATGTCCACGCAACCCGCTTGTGCAATCTTCTGCGTCCCTGTCCCCAAATCATGTGTTCCCTCTCCATCAAATCATTCACGGTTCCATGCCATCCCCACCCAATCTATCAACCACCTATCTGCGGGGACACGAATGATGCCAGCACAAACTGACTGCTGACCCTCTCCATCTCCGTGAGGGTAACAATATGAGGATGCCGCCACTGTAGATTCATTATCATCCGTCTTGCACATCTCTAGTTGTCCAGCAAAGTTTTCTGTCTAGCATATCTCTTACATTCAGAGGATCTATGAGCAATAACCAACCGAAAACTTTGATTCTCATGGTGTACTTACTCTTCCAAATCCAAGATAGATAAGTAGGCGCAATTGTTGCTGTAAAGTTGATAGCATGTATTTTCTGAGATGAAAAATTTCCATTACCCCATAAATAAGAACATGTATCCTTATGTAAAGAGAGAGGGGTACTATATGAATTTTGCATTTGTTGATGTTCAGCATAAGCTTTATTCTGACAGAGGTAGAAAATAAATTTTCTCCATAGATTTTGCAACCATCATCCGAACAGAAACATTTTTGTTTCTAGCATAATAGTAAGCTCTAGGAAAACTATTTGACTTTAAATCATCATTCCATATGTCCTCCCAAAAGAGACATGTATCACCAACACCCAAAGAACAGTTTTCTATTCCTCTATAAGCATCAGCAAACTGAAATATACCCCTCCACCAAAAAGAGCCTGCACTTTTCATAGTATGAGAAACTTTGTTGATGTAATAAGTATTCCAAATCAGTTTAACCCAAGGTAGATCCAATTTATTATAGAATTTATGAAGGTTTTTCATCAACAGAGCATTATTTTGCATTCTTAATTTGATTACTCTCAAACCACCTTTATTTTTAGGTTGGCAGACTCTATCCCAAAGAACTAACGACTTCTTGCTTGAGTTAATATCAGCACTCCATAAGCAATGCCTTCTAGCTCGATCAATAGTATCAATTACTGATTGAGGCAAAGAAAGTGTGCACATATAATAGGTTGGCAATGATGAAAGCACAAAATTAACTAAAGTTATTCTGTCACGTCACCATAAGAGAGGAACATAGCAGTAGATGTTAACCTCCTCTCAATTCTATCAACCAAGGGTGCAAAATCAATTACTTTAGGTCTAGTTGGGCCATATGGTAAACTTTCTGCCATAAGGAAGAGATCCCAAGACACAACCAAAAATTCCAGCCAAATTTTCTGCCTTATTTTGCTCAACATTAATAGGGACTAAGCAAGACTTATGATAATTAAATTTCAAACCAGTAGAATTAACAAAAGTATTTAGTAGAGCTTTTAGTGCCAAAAGTTCCCTTGATGAAGCATTCATAAATAATAAGGTGTCATCAGCATAGTGAATGATAGGGAAATCCTCATTGAGGGTAGGAACTGGAATAGTTAAAATTCCTTGACTATATAATTTGTTGACCAAAGTCTGCAAAAGATCAGCCCCTAAAACAAATAGTAAGGGAGATAAAGGATCTCCTTGCCAAACTCCTCTTTTACATTTAAAAGGTTTACCAGGAATTCCATTGAGGAGAATTGAAGAGGAAGCAGTACTAAAAATGAGCTGTATCCACTGTAAACCATTTAAAATCAAAACCTTTAGATTCCATCAGCTGCAATATGGTCTCATGCTCTATTGTATGAAAAGCCTTTTCAAAATCCAACTTGAGTAATGTTATTTCCGTTTTTGATTTCTGACGGTGATATATATACTCAAAGGACTATGCTAAGCAATCTTGTATAGTTTTTGCTTTAATAAAACCATACTGATTCTAATGTATCAGCTGAGTGATTACCTGCTGAAGTCTATCCGACAAAACCTTACTAATCAGTTTCAGAGCAATACTCAATAAGGAAATGGGTCTATAATCATTTAGTGTTTCTGGGCTTCTCTTTTTGGGGACCAGGGTAATGAGTGAAGTATTCAAACTTTCCAAAGATAAAGATCCATTGCAAAAGGAAGGACATAAAGAATAAAAGTCCTGATTAATAATTGGCCAATATTTTTTTAGGAATAAACCATTAAAACCATCAGGACCTGGAGCATTTTCAGGAGGAATATGCTTAACCACATTATCAATTTCCTCAATAGAAAATTTTCTAGATAATTTGTTGACACCCAAATTTGGTTACAAGGAATTAGAAACAAATTTGGAAGCCAATTTGGAAGAGGGCCCGGGAAATCCCCGAGAGGCCGGTCAGACTGGGCTTGGTGGTCGGTCAGACTGGCGCGATACAGAAAGGATTGCGCCCGAAACCAGCAGGGCCAGTCTGACCGCAGGCTATAGGGCGGTCAGACCTGTGGGCCGGTCAGACCGGCGGTTGGCCGTCGGTCAGACCGGCCGTGTCGGACTCCGAGAGAAAATAGAAGTTTTGTCTTTCTTCTCGTCCAAGTTTGGAAAGTTTGAGTCCTAATTGATCTCCAATACATCCAAGGACGTGGGAAACCCCTGGGAATAAGCAAGACCAACCCTTTTATAAGGGACAAGGCCGGTTCAATTGACTACCACATACACAATACGCAAGACAATTGCTTTCAAGTCAATTAGAATCGTAGTTTTCTCTCAACTTCTACTTTTTGCCCTAAACCTCTACTTCTGTTCTACTATTTTCCGTAGTTCATAGATCTTTGTCGATTTGCACAATCGTCCGTGTTCGCTGCGAGAGTGCGAAACACCCATCTCGTGGGTGAATCAGAAGGTTTACAGGACAAACCTACAAAGAAGTTCACACTCTCGCGGTGAAGATGGACGGTTTACAGCGCAAACCGACAAATATCTATAGCTAAAGCTAGTCTAGATAAAAGGTAGAGAAAACATGCCTAAACTAAATGTAGAAGAATGATTCAATTGTATTGTTGTAGGGGGTAGAGAGTTTGAACCGGCCTTAGCCTCCCAATATATACTGGGAGAGGTGTTCTTGCAATCCTAGGAGTCTTTCCCACGTCCTATTAGGCTTACAAATCAATTAGGACTCTAAAACTATACTTTCTACACAAGGAAATAGAGATATGCCTTAATTGGACTTAGGGGCTCGGGGCCCGACGGTCGGACAGGCCCACCGGTTGGACCGCCATATGCTGCGCGGTCGGAACGGCCATGCCTATTTCGGCCGCTGCCTTCTCGGCACGTGTCCAGTTTGAACGGCTAGTGTGCGGTCTGACCGGCCTTGACGGGGAAACCCTAGGCTCTTTCCAAATTGGCATTAAATTTGCTATATTCTCCATTAGTGCCAAATTTGGGTGTCAATGAATTCATCAAGAGAGTACTCGAACCAATAATTGTTGTAAGTTAAAATGCATTACTGGGAAAGATGAGACACCCATTCTCTGTTTAAAAGCCTCCCAAACTATAGCTGCTTTGCCCTCATGGTCAACATAGATTGTACCATCCGCCAAATTCTTTAAAGTAGTCACAATATTCCTTCCGTATCTCTGTAGTAGCTGCATGCAAAAACTTTGTATTGTCTCCACCAAACTTTACCCATCGAACAGTGTACCTCTTCTTTGAGTAAGCTTTTCTATACCTCAGGTATAAACACAATTTTCCTTTAATTATCCTTCTAAAATTCCATTCCAAAAGGGTAAGGTCCCTTAGCTCCACTTCTTCAGAGCTTTTCAAAGAAGATAGAATCTGAAAGTAACGTTCTTAGCCATGTCCTCATAGTAAGCATTATTATACTAGATAGAAACAACCAGATCATAAAAACCCTCATGTTCCACCCAAAAATTCTCAAATCTAAAGATGCTGGATTTAGGTATTGAAGTAGCTATCTGTATAACACATGGGGTATGATCAGATATGTTTCTTGCCAGAGGTTTTACTAAAGTATTTGGATATTTAATGGTCCAAGTAGAAGAGGTAAAAAACCAAGCAGTGTAGGATACGAGTTTGCTGCATATTGCTCCATGTATAAGATCTCCCTTTTGGAGGCAACTCAGTAAGTCCCAAATGACTAATCAGACTATTAAAAATCATCATGTCATTCATGTCACCCCCATCTCTATTTCTATTATCAATAGAACGATAAAAATTGAAATCTCCTACCAAAAGCCAGTTCTGATCATCATCAATTTCCATATCATACATCCACTGAACAAACTCAGACCTAGCAGGTTCAGAAAAAGGTACATATACTGAAGAAATGGCAATTTTTTCCATATTGAGGCCAGTAGTTAATTCAACTGAAACTCTGAAAGATTCAATATGAATGGTTCTAGAAGAGAAAAGCCTGCCAACCCAGCAGAGTAGAATCCCTCCTGAAGCTCCCACAGAGGGTGAAAAAACAAACTAATCAAATCTTTTGGGGGAAATATTTTTGATGAAAGAATGATCAAAAAAATCCCTCTTTGTTTCCTGTAGACAAAAAATGATACAACAGCTCTGTTCAATCTTCTGCCTAATGGCGCTCCATATATCCTCTGAATTTAACCCTCTCACATTCCAATTTCTATTCTCATGCATTATATATAATCTGAAGATATAAGTAAACACATACAGAGAAACTGCAGTGTGGCATCTGATAAACAAAGGATAGATGGAGAGAGTAATAACAAGATCAGACTTGAAGGATAAGATCAGTAACGATCAGGATTAAAGCTAGTATGAGACAACTGACATTACACACCAGAGTTTTTAAACAAAAGGAAATTAACTTCCTAAGAAACCAAAAGAGGCCCATAAAGGGAGAAACAGAGATCAAAGGCTGAACTACTAGAAACAGAAAGACAAACAAGGAGATTCTCAAGAGTTCAACATTATTTAAGATCCTATGTAAGCATTGGAAACAATTCCAATACAAACTACTTATTTGCTTCATGATGATCTCCATTTCTTTGGAGTGAGGAGAAGCTTGTCAGGGGCAACTTCACTAGGAGTTGCACCACACAACTGAACACCCATCTTTTGGAGTAACTCCAAAGAGCACTATGATCTGAGATGAATCATGTGAGCCTGAAGATGAAGTGAAGTCCAATTCAGTGATAATTCTGGATTTAGTAACTCCAGACTCACTTGCCAACTTTCTCAATTTAGCAACCGATTTACCTCTGCGCTTTCCAACTCCCTGGTTTTGATCCATCTGCAAAAAGCTATCATCCTTGAAACCATCATTTGTTTTACTGAGTCTAACACTTCTCCTTAAACCTATTGAAACAAGAGGGGTAAACTTCTTCTTGCCTTTAGAAAGCAGCTGCTCACAAAAAGAACTAATCATCTGATCCTTAGGAGTGATAGGTTCATCTTCAGTCATGTGAACATCCTGGTCCAAAGAATAAACCAGTGAGTTGTCATCTGGATGAACAACCGCAGTAGGAGTCACAGATTATACCAGAATTACCCCTCTAGTAACAATATGTTCAGGTGACTCCATACTGACATGAACTGAACGACTGGTAGAAGGACATTGATAATGTGAACTACCAGGAAATCCAAACCTCTCTGAATAGACTGACCAAAAGTCATTGCTGTTGATGAAACTATCCCCCAAAGTAATCTGAGCGAATTCCCTTCAAGCATAGCCCTAAGCTTAGAATCTGGACAAAAATTATCTCTCTTGATCAGCACCATGTCAGGCTGGGACTCTGGAGAACTCTGATCAATATCATCTGAAGATAGCTGTGGTGCAGAACTAGATAGCCTCTTGGTTATCAGGCACAGGAGGAAAAGGAACAATATCAAGATCTACCTGATTATCCTGCTGAACATCATTCTCCCAGTTAGGCCAATTATGCTGGTGTTGAATACTACCCTCCTCATTAAATTGCCAAGCATTAGGCCCATTATTTTTCCCATGATCATTAAAATCCACACCCACAGGAAGCAAATCCTCATCAGGAGGTAGCACATCAGCAAATTCCCCATCCAGATTATATAAATATAAAGTCCAGGATTGACCATAAGGTGCATTTGGCTCTTGCCACACAATGTACATGGGAACACTATCCAGATCACGAATCCAAGCCCTGACTAAAACTCTTGCTTTAACTTGATCATTTTCATGCCAAAGTGCAATTTTCCAAAAGTTGACACAGCATGGTTAACATTGTGGGAATTAATCAAGTCCAAAGGGAAACCTAGTATCATGACCTAGCCTAGCCGATTAAAAGGTGCATATCTCCAATTAGGATCCTGATTATGCTTAACAAATAAAACCTGATGAACACCATCAAAATCTATCGGCGGACCATACACAAGCAAATCTCTCTAAACAGGAGACCGAATACGAAAGAATCCAACAGCAAAAGGATTGGGATGAGAACTAACAACACTGACTCCATGAACCTGATGGATGAACAAAGCTATTTCATGCCGATGCTCATCCCAAAGATTTTCATGAAGCGGCAGATGGACCAGCCCCAACACATACTGCTCTTGTCTCCAACGTCCATGCCCAATAGCAGTAATGTCCACACGGCGCAGCCGATTAGGGCCAGGAGGAATGACATGCTGACCAGGGAGGATGAAGCAATGAGGGTTTGGATCAAGATTCGCCATTGCAGTGGAGTTGGAGCAAACTAACTGAAGAGAGGAAGCAGGAAGCACAGTAGCGGAAGAGGAAGCAACCCCTTGTATAGGTTTCTCCGGAGTCTTTTTAGGTCTCCAATTTTTTTTCTGTTGAGAAATCTGCTTGCGCTTCGCACAACAAAAGGCCTCATCTTGGCCCAATTTGAAACAAAACTACAAGTGTGGTGCTTAGATAAGGACTGTTTTGAATGGGCCGAAGAAAGCGCATGCGTAGCATGCAAATCAGCCGCGCAAGACGGATTCTTGAAATTTGAAACGGCCGGCCCATGACGATTATCTTTGAAACCCTTAGGGGAACTAAGAGCAAGATCAAAGCTGAGACAATTAAAGACAGAATTAACTAAAATCAAACGATTAGAGGATTTAAGAACATCAGCATAAGATCTCTGATTATGTGTTTGCTTCTGGTTTTTCTTATGATTTTCCACTACAGTCCACTGTGAGAACTGCTCAACCTGCCACAGATTAAATTCACGCCTCCGTTTGGGACCCCCGTCATGCCAAAGAAAGAATCGAACATGATAATCTTGGCAAAAATAAGAACGAAGATTATAAACCCAGAGGCCAACAGATTTGGAACAAACAGAGAAGGAGAAACAGCGAGGACCAAGCTGTTGAACATCAAACCTAGCCGGCGATCCACCGAAACAAGCACGTAGGATCAAAGCCACCAAAGAAACCGAAAGGCGAAAACAAGCCCTGGCTACATCAGGAACTAAACGAAAACTTGAAGAACTAAAGTGAGAAGAGAAATGCACCGGGGAGTTGAACTTCTGCCAAGACAGATCACGGATTGAGTCCCCAGCAGTGAAAATCCAACCATAGGGAGGGCCCGGAGAAACCATGATCTAGATCACCAGAGAATCGCCATGAGATCGCATTTCAGTATTCAGATACAAGTATGTACCAGTAAAAAGGCACTCTAGAACCAAGACAAATAACCTCCCTGTGTAAGAAGTACTATATAATTACATTTTTGACTCAAGAGACCAATATTGATCATAACAAATATTATTAGTCATCAAAATAAACCCAGTTAAATTAAATTTTTGCTGGCTATCACTCCACGGAATGAACGTCTAGACCATAAGACATGTCTTTGGTGCAAAATAGAATCCGAAAGAAGCAGACTAGTTATAGTTTGATGCCATATGTGCCCAAAAAAGCATATGCATGCACAATTAATCGTAATTGCAACCATTGAGGTAATTGCCAACATGTTATTGCAAATGAATAAAAGTAAGGGATTGCCGTCCAGAGACATGCTTGCCAGAGCATTGTCAAATATTAGTTAATGGGAGAGGTGGTGGAGAAGAGGGAAATGTGGGCAGGTGAGCTTGTGGCGAGGGCAGTGGGATTCTCAGTAGAGCTCATTGTCCAAGTGTGGGCTGGAGAGGTAGAGGAAATAGGAGGTGCAGGAAGATGAAGGGGGCCGACTAGGGAGATGAGCTAACGGCAGCATGTAAATGTTCCTTAGTTCTGCCTAGAACTAGCTACTGCAACATAGTAAAAAGCACTGCAACATAGAATGAACAAGCTACTTCAATGGAAATGAACATGTAGAATATATACAGAGCTGCTAAATTCACATATTGAAAATGAAGAATATAGTGAATAAAGGCATATGTCATATTTTCCAATTAAGTAGCTACCTCACTGGCACTTCCTCCATCTAGGACGACTGTGTTCATCCTAGAACTCAAACACGGTAGAGTACAGGAAATAATTCCAACTTTAATAAAACAACATAGGATCCAGTTTGAGCAGCTTAAAGTCCAACATAGAAAGAAAACATTGTCTTTGATAAGAACTACTTAGAAACACATATATAGGTACGCATACAGGTCTTGAAGTAATGGAGCACCCTGCTTGCAGTTTTTATTCATGACTCAGTTGTCAATTGCTTCAGTCATTCAGTTTCATTCATATAGGGAATCACCATCCTTTTCTCCATTGCCTCCCACAGACTCATCACTCATATCATCTGTTGAGATGGTATCAATGATGCAGCTGTGAGGCGAGGATGGCTCAAGAGATGGATGCCCCAGAAAGTCAACGAAGCGGACTTGGCCTTCTATTGCATTGTCAATGGCACGAGGGAAAACAACGCGCGGAGCGCGCTGCCTCTTCTTGTAGACATGGCAAATCAACCATGAGCTATCAGGTTCTACCATGATTGTCACATGACGCGCACAAGCAATCTTGCCTTGATTTGTTGCTGAGAGACCATTGTTTCTCTATAAAATGGCCATCATTTTGTCAGTTAGTGCATTTGTTTAGGGCGCAACCGTGCTATACATAAAATGCAAACAAAGAAATATAGATGAATCATTAGTGGTAAACAATTAGGAGGATATAGTGACTTAATTTATGACCAATTTAATCGCTTTCGTGTATCTAAATTGATATTAGCAACTGATATGTTTCTTATGTAGAGCTTGAGCATGATGATTAAAACCAGATAGATGCCTATGAACATCCTAGGGCCAAGGGTATAATGATTCATGTTGTTCCTCAAATTAAAGAGGATGCCAAGTAGATCCTATAACTGCTAGATCCTATAACCGTTGAATCTTGCTCCACCACAAAATAGAATCAACCATAACTATCTTCAACTAAGAGATATAAAACGCACCTATTAGGCTATGACAATTACATTTTTAAACCACACCAAATTAATATTCCCGCATGATTTTAATCACATCTACATCCTGCGTGATTTTCTTGGCAGCAATAAATCATCCCTAGATCTAGCGTCATGTACCATGAGTGGTAGGAAAAAACTCTTTATACCATCTAGAACTAAATAAACATAAGAATTGTAGTAGAATTAAATCAGTTAAAGAATTGTAGTACATCATCATATTTCCCCATTCCCAAAACTAAAACTCATAATCCTCACTCTAATTTCTTGCAAATAATTAAGCCATTCGATTCAACATGCTAACAAAACCAAGGTGATCCAAGAGAACAAGAGGAAAATGTTTGGCGGTAGCATCTCACCTTGGTGATTGTTGCATGTCGGTAGCCGTTGGGCAGCTCTAAGCCATCGCCGGTGGTTTGCCTCATCATAGGACGAGGCAAGAGACCAACACCGGCAAGACGAAACTCATGCATGGCCCATACCATGCACTCTGTGGCTTGCGACTTTCCATTGTAGAACACTAGAGTGCGTCTCATCCCTACTAACATGTTGTTAGCGCCATTCCCTAGTTTGCAATAGATGGGCACCTCCGAGCCCGTTGCCCTCCAGGATCCGTTACCAACGACACGGTTGCTGCGATGGCCTCCAGGGTACTTGATCGTCTTCCTTGTAAAAAAGTGCTTCCCTGTCTGACTCTCCTCTTCTTCATCGTCAGCCAAACAATGAAAAAAAAGTTGAAAAGAAACTAGAATATAAATATTGTGAGGACACACATGCTATTTATGAGGTCAGAGGTGCAAATAGATGTGGTAGTATTTTAATGGGAGCAAAGAAGTGGATCATAATAAACCTGGGACGATGTCTGACGGGTGATGTTGAAGGATGTTGATGTCGGCAATGATCTCGCAAGGCAAAGGCATATGAAGGGCACGGGGGTAAAGGTAGTTCACGATGAGCACTTCCTCAGTAGGACGGAACCGGTACCCAGGAGGGAGGTGCATCGCGGCACCATTCACCATGGGGATGCTAATTCCCGTGCTAGCCATCACTCTATCTCACTAGGTATGCAACACAGGGGGTGGGGATGGTAATAGTTATGGTGATGGTATAGGAAGCTGGGAGAGGGTGTATTTATGGTGGCTAGGAGGGCACCCTTTACCAGATGGATGGATAACTATGTGTGACGTGATGGAGACTCAACCACACTTTCTCTATATGCCTACATCTACCTCTAATACACTCTATCTATCTCCAAGCCGATCCTGGTGAGATGGCATAAGCACACCAAGACGAATTAAAAAGGAAGAACTTAACGTGGAGGCTTGTGATGAGGGGATAAGGTTCCAATGTCAGTTTTAATTTATTTAATTGTCTGCTACCTTTTCCATTCTTGGAAGCTCACACAATCGGTAAAGCTCACTTTAACTCACTTCCAATTTGGTCTTTTATGGGGGCTGAAGATAACTATGACTAGATATGAATAACTTTGGTGACTAAGAAAACTATGGATGCTTCTTGAGGCTAGAATTAAAGGTGTGTTAACATTGCTTGCAAGGTTGTTATTGGTGTCCTTATTTGGATTGTTGGTAGAACTTTTTTGGGGGGACGGGGTGTGGAGGGAGGGGGGTGGGGTTGTTTGCATGTGGGACAGATCAATAAGGCATGTATTAGAAGTAACCTTACAAGGAGGGGTAAGCTTCAAAATAACTTTCCTTTTATGTTATCTGTTATTATCCCCAAATTGATGTTTTTATTTATTGTTTTCTCTAGTTTTAAGATAGAACATTTATTACAATCCATTTCTAGAGTCTTATGTTATCGTTGCCACTTCCATTGGCAATTTATTATTTGTTTTCTATGACACTACACACACATCACCAGCTCATCCACTAACAAACGTCCCACAGATGGAAACTTGCTGCACATCATGGTCTTATCAAATTCTTATTGAAAGCCAAACGTATCTGCATAATATTTGTGGAAAAAAAAAAGATTTGATCCATGGTGAGTGGAGTTATGCAGCATGACTCCACACCACACTTCCTTTTAGGTGTGTTGTTACTTGCCGTTCATCATATTACATGACCTTTATATGGATTAAAATTTTATTATCACTCACTTTACTTTGCCATTTCTGTGTCCTTTTCTTGGTTGCAAGGTTCAACTCATCGCGCAAGTCCTATCATAAGTAGATTGTATGCTAGCATAATAGTGCATGCAAATAAAATAATAGATTCAGATCAACGGTAGACGCAAGGAGAGAATTTAGGAGTTGCCTATGAAGCATGATAAGCACGATTGACTGGATTACATGATTTTCATATGTTTTCCAAATCACAATAAACATTAAATTGCATTTGATCCTTTTTCTTCATCAAATCATGCTTCTATTATTACTGAAAGAGAGTACCACTAGTATTACTAAAATAAACTAGACACTGATTGTTCGCATTGCTCACCATTTTACAATTATATGTTCTTTATTAATTTAGAATTTTAAATATTATATTTTGTTGGTTTCTCAATTCATAAATGTGAATTAGTAACTATCAGCAAAACATTGATTGTTCAAAATAAGTAGCTGATTGAGGAGATTGATGCGGCTTTAATGATGTGACGGAAAAACTTAATTGTACAAGTAAATTTTTCCAAGAATACAGTAAAAATATTCTACAACTGTGAATTTGTAGCATGAGGCTGCACTTGCTAGAGAGCATCTTTTGGTATCCATAAAAGGTATGTCTAAATATAATTTTGTTGGTTTGTTATCTTTGCAATATTATTAAGGATCACACTACAGTACATTTTAAATCCACCAAAATACGAAACAATCTAATTAATTTAGTCCATCATTTTTTAAATGACACTTTCATGAATTTTTGAAAATACGAATGGTCAAACATTGCAAGCAAAAAAGCAACCCTTACATCAAATGCTCCCGGAGTGCAGGCATGCTCATGCCCATTGAAACATCTGTGTCTATTCCTAAAATCAATGGGTAGCAACTAATTGTTAATGATTTACATAGTAAAAACAATGAACACATCCCATTCACAGATGCACGGATTATCATTTCAAATAAATTTCATTTTTACATGGGTCTCATAGTGGGTCTTTGTAAATGGTTTGAATATGTTCACATATTTCCTCTATATGCTTAGCAAGGGGAAAATATCAGTGTAATATATAGGATGTTATTATGAAAAATAGAGCTGATATGTGCAGTCTTCTCATTGTTGAAGGAGGCATCAACAAATGTATCCTTCTCAGTTGGTAAGTAAGGTGGGCCATAGCAAAAGTAAGTATTAGTTGTTGCTGGCTTCAAAATGTGTAGGAGACAGTCCTATGAGAATATAAAAATATGATAGCATGCAACATTGTGGATAGAGAGAAAAGAATCAAGACATAGTTGAGAGAATCAAAGTTATTTATTCCTTATTAGCAGGTTCTAGTACTACTACTTGGTACTACATTTTACAAGGATTGCCAATTACTCCCTCCAGTTTGATAATAAAGAATGTTTTGGACAAGGATGTGGTCTCCAAAAAACACATTTGACCATGTTTTTATATACTAATATATATAGAAATATCAATAAACATATGATTGTATTGAAGTATGAATAAAGTAAATACTTTTAAAATTATTTGTAGTCAGTTTTAAAAGTTTGACTTTAGTGTTGTCCAAAACGTCCTTTTTTTTCAACCTAGAGGGAGTACTTTTTCTGTCCAGAAATGTAAGCTTTCTACCCAGTGTTTTTATTGCATTTTAATCCACAATGAGCAAAAAAAATAATGGGAAACCACAGTATGCATGAAAAGTGGTTATTAAGTAGTCTTAATAACTACTCTACCATTGTGGGTCGGTAATACAACGGCTATATAATAGCATTATCTGCTATATTACCAGTATCAAGTACTTAAAAACATTATATGCCCCCCTCTCTCTCTCTGGCCCTCCATTTTCTGTGCAACCAATGGTCTATACGTATGGGGCCAAGCTTGCTACTCACCATTATGGGACTACCGTGAGGAAGGGGTGTAATAAAACATGGGTTGCACTATATTGATACTATTGGGATAAGAGTTGTGGCACCAAAAAACAAGCGAGCATGGATTTCTCTATTTCAAACAAAGTGGAGCAATATATAAAGTAGTGAAATTAATACATATGAGCTCTAGGCTAAAGGAATGCATAGCATGACAATGATTATAGCTCAAGGGCCATGTGGTGTGTTATTAAAGCTAGCCGATATAGCGAAGCCATCACTGACCTACAATTACTTAAGTCATTGATCTACCTAGACTTGTCAGATGACGACACTAGAACACACGATATTTCTTGAAGACTTTCCACATAGTCCTAAATACCTGAAGCTTTGATTTATGGGCGCTCCTCCGCTATCAACATAGGACAACCCAAGTTCATGACTTCGCCACCATACTCTTCATTGCGTGTCTTGCTGCATTGTCGTCACCATAATTACATCAGTTACGTCCCCCTCTATATTAAAGGGTTTCTAGGTTACAGAGTTCCAAGCTAAGTCTACCCCTACCATTTAATACAACTCCAAGTTTAATTGTAACCTATAGAACAAGTAAATTTAACATCTATTATAAGATGCAACAAGAAATTTATCAAGGGCAATTAGCATGTGTTGATGAAAGAGGTTGGTCTTTCTCACGGGAAGATTTGGTTAATACCACGGTTTAAAGGCCAATATCAGAAAGTACCATGGAAAAATAGCACATGATACTCCATCTTTGTTTGGAAGATAGCACATCCATGATGTCTCATCCTTACAGTGTTAGTGCCAACTAAGTTGCTCTTCATGTCGCACCATACTATACACAACGGTCGTGAGTCGGCCTGCCAGCCGCTCTTTGCTCGCTACATATCATCTATGATAGACACTGTTTACCAGTTTGGACACTGCTTTTAGGTGTTGTTCCACACCATGGTTGCCATGATATTTAGTTGTTTGCTTCAACAGAAAACAACAGATCTGTGAAGCCAGATAGGATCAACTTGTTGAGGACAAACAAGACAAAGCATTCAAATTTTGAAACACAGGACGGCACATAGAAAAAAAATACAAAGTTCTTGAACAAAACAAACGCATTCAGAGCTAGATTGGAAGGGGAAATTGGTCATTATTGACTAAAACAAGCTGCCCCTGCGTTTATGCTGAACAAGAACCTCTGAAGCCAAGATGATGGAGCAAATGTTGTTGCCATTTTTGCAATGCAGACAAAAACTAATCTATGGACATGAGAAATTGATGTCTTCCGCTAGAAAAACTAGACTGTAACAACCCAGACTGTACCATAAATTGTGGGGTGGTAATACAAGAGCTATATATTACCTAAATCTCAAAATACAACTACTTGAAGCTATGAACCTAGACATGTCTTTTATCTATGTTCATAGCTAAAAGTAGCTATATTTTGAGCGAGTAGTAGCATTATCCGCTATATTACCAGGTACTAGGTACATAAAAACATTATAATCCCCTCTCTCTCTCTCTGCCCCTCCCTTCTCTCTCGTACCATTGGTCTAAGTGTGGGGCCTAGCTTGCTACTCACCATTTTTTGCACTACGGTAAAGAAGGGGTATAATAAAATGATGCACTATTGACATGAGAGATGTGGCACCACAAAACAACCAAGCATGGAGTCCTCAAAATATAAAATAGTGAAAGTAATACATATGAGCTCTAGGCTATAGGAGTGGATAGCATGGCAATGCTCATAGCTAAAGAGTCATGTAGTGTGTTATAAAGCTAACCGATATAGTGAAACCAAGACGTTGGGGAGCGACATTTGGCCAGGTGGCCTGTGGCTCGTTATCCCGGCGGTGGGCCTGTGGCTCACCCTTTGGCGTGGGCCCACTCAGCGGGGTTGGTTTTTTTGGTAGCGGTTTTCCGCGTTGGTGGAGTGTTGGTGGGTGTTGGCAACTTGACGGTTGGTGGGGTACTTGCAAGGAGATGATGGAAATGCCGATCCACCACTCCTCTTGCTCACTTTGTTTTTTTCATTTCAACTTTTGACTAGGGCTATGGTTTGTCAGATATCAATGGAGGGAGAAGGTGTAGTTGCGACAAGGGAGATATATGTATATTCTGTAGGGTCCACATGATGGGTGTCATGGGGTGTACATGATGAGGACATCCTCCATTATTACCTGCTGGCAAAGAAACAACCAGATGGGCCGAGTAGGCCCAGTTGTAGTCGGGCAGCGACCGTGTGAGCCTCTGAATAATCCCATCTTGCTTAGCTTGGGAGGAGAAAGCCACCTTAAAAGGGAGAGCCACCCTTCTTCTGTCAGACTAGTCTTTTAAAGCGATTGGGCCTTTCCCCGAGTGGGTGCACCGGAGTTGCAGTGCTAATATTGCAGGATTTGGGGAATCTAGATTGGTGTGTCGGGCTTCGGCCATATGGTGCTAAGATTGCGGGATTTGAGGAATCCGGATCAGTGTGTTGGGCTTTCATCCAACCCCACCTGGGCCGTACTCATCAATACATGTGTATTTTCTTCCTTTAGCAGACTTCCAACATAACAAAATGCGATAAAATTAATCTTCTAGTTCCATTTCGCATGTCTCAAGAAGCTTCGTCGTTTGACTCATGTAATCATCTTTTTTTCCTAAGCTCCATTCATTGATATCGTTATCTCATTCTCTATAGTAATAACATGTACTCCTGGTTGTAATTGCTTTTATGATGAAGGTGTCATCTGAATTTCAAAGAATCGCTTTTATGTTTAGTTAGATGATACATTGCATCGGTATTGCATGTACTGCCAGAGTTATGGATTACGCATACCTCACATCCTATGATCTACATAATATACGGATATGGTATACCTACACATATATGATCTGTTTACATAAACAATATGGAAATCGACAGAATATTAAGAAAGATATTCTCATGGGTATATATGGTGACTATGGGGTCCAACTTGAAGAGGACTAGGTCTTTCTCTTATCGTACAGGGTTCAGGGGAGATCAAGTCAGACCACCAACACATCCACCATAGTTTACGAAGCCATAACACGTGAAGCCAACTTGCCGAGATAGCTGGTCGAACCATTGACTACAATCTCAACGACATCATCAAATTCATCGGATAGGGTATTACCCATTTAGGGACCTGAACCAATATAATCCTTGTCTCCCTATGTTAATAATGTCGTTTTGAGTAGATCCTTATACCAACATACCCGAATATCCTATTTATCCGGGTTGTACAACACGGGGAGAATGAACTCAGGGTTTGCAAGGAGGATGGTATCAGCGCACTTCACCAACATACACCACTTGGTGCACGATCCATATGTCCAAGACACACAATCTCTCAGATTGCAGAATTTTCCTCAATGCCACAAAATCTTCGTGCCCTTAGATTGAACCACAAGTTCAGTCTCTGTGTGTTGCAGAGGAATGGAACACAGAGACAACTCCCGATAGGCTCGTGGGCATCGTCAATATCAACCCTCATGAACCATCAATTATGCACATATACGAAGACCAGGAATTGCACACGTCATCGTCTATTCCACGTGACGTAAGCGTGGTCGACATAGAGCGAACCAGTGTGGCAGCTGCCTAGGCAGCGACACATGCACAACAGCTAGACACTATCAATGTGCTACTAAGAGAGAGCCCTTTTGACACATATTGGGCGGAATATGGTCTTCTTGAGGTGGCGGAAGAACCAGCATTGCAAGACCCGCTTCCCCGGATGTCACAATGAGATGGTGCATGATCCGGCGGGGACGTCGAAGCCGCTAACGAACGTCTATGTGATGGTCATAACTCCGATGATCGGACACCACGAGGTCCTTATCACTGGACCCCACCACCTCCCATGAAGAAGATCGTGATCTCAACAATCACGTGGAGGGGCATTGAGGGGCACGACAAGATCAACATTGACATTGACAACGTTCTCCACCGCGCCGCAACCGTGACACGAGCCAAGGAAGTCGTTCCCGCAAAGATCAGCATCACCGTGGTCGACGAGATTATTAGGACAACGGACATCACGATCATGACAATGCCGTGATGATCAACGACATCATGACTCGTGTTCTCCTGATCCACGACAAGATCGACGACGTCAACACTGGTCTAGACTCCAGAGAACACACTCCAAGCCTGGGTGACCCCTCGTCATCATCATCTTCCTCCTCACCATCACCAAGACCGTCTCGACGACAACACGGGCACCAACCACCTCTCGTTACAGGAGGCGGATGCAGAGCATTCACGCATACATTAATTATGAGATGTACGGTGGCTTGAGAAGTTCAGACCAGGAGCAATAGATAAATACGACGGGAGCACTGACCCGAATTCCTTCATGTCTACTCCACGGTTATCTACGTAGCCGGAGCAAACAACAACAAGCTGGCAAACTATCTACCGACTGTGTTGAAAGGATCTGCCTGCTCATGGCTAGTAATCTCCACCCTCGTTGAATCTCGACATGGGAAGACCTATGGCAGCAATTCGTCACCAACATCCAAGGGACGTATCAGTGTCATGCTATCCAGGCCGACCGCACACTCTAACCTATAACCCGGGTGAATCTTTAAGGGACTATGTTCAGCGCTTGAATGAGCGTTGAAATACAATCTCTGAAATCACTGATGCTTCTGTGATCTACGTATTCAAGTCAAGCATCGGAGGTCGCTACACCACCTAGGAGCTGGCCACACGACGGATCACGTCTGGTCAATAACATGAGGAGCTGCCAAGATGAAGTGGTCGCACCACAAGATCGAGTTTTTGGAGGCAGACCACCTGACGACAACTACAACAATCCCTGGAAGATATCCAATAGTGGTCAAGCCCACTATTAGGAATATCAAAATCGCATGGGTTCTCATTGATGACGGCGGTTTGATTAACCTCCTCTTCGCTAACACTTTGGAAGCAATGGGAATCCTTCCACACGATCACTCCTGAATCGTCATCCAAGCCGTTGAGTAAGATTATGCTAGTCGTCACCTTTGGACAAGCCGACAACTTCCGAATGGAGCAGATGTCGTTTTATAATAGGTAAGGGATCATTGATGCCGGTTTATAATAAAAGAACCAGGACCATGGCACCGGTGATGATTTTATCAATTTGTTATTTGTTTATTTTGGCATCGATGTGTGGTTCAGTTATTGGAGGGATAATTTATTAGAGGATTTTTGTTTATTTTGAAATCGATCTGGACGTTGCCGTGGGATTGATTTGGTATCGATCTGGCCTCGATTTGGATGACTCGGTCCTTATTTGTTTTTGTTGGGCATTCCTTGTGCCAATTGGATGAGGATTTTCAGCCGGCACAAATGATCCCTTTTGTGGTAGTGGTATTTCTTATCTGTGTCAATGAATCACCCTGTCAGTGAATTAAACATAAAATATAAAGTGTGTAAATTCCCCGTAGCAACGCACGAGCATTTTGCTAGTCAAACATAAATATTTCTAATGCATAGAAATCGACCATATTAAAATTCATAATTTCCAGGACAGTTGAAATTCAAAATTTTCAGACCTTGAAATGACACATCCCAATAGCAAATAAGCAAGACACCACATAATTCATCCAAAATGTGATGAGGAAAGTTATATTATAGCAATCACACGCTAGTATTCGTAATGACAGTACAAGGCCATTATATCTAGTTTTAAGTAGGAATTAGATCTGAGTGATGGACACAAAAATTTACAGGCTAAAAGTGGCTCAATGTTCATAAAACCAAACAGTTATGCATTTGGTTCCAATGCTAGGATCATGTTCATCATCAAAGCTTAAGGATCACCAGAGAAGAAGTACGATATTTATTGGAGAAGTGGCAAAATTAAGTGAAAAAAGGAGAACAATACAATCTAGATGTGATCTTAATGTCAGTAAATCCTTCATGCAGCTATTAGTTTAGGCCTCGGCCATGGTGACTACAAGGCCCAACAAGGGCCATTGTTAGCACACTATAAAATATAATTTTGTGGTAACTATTCAAAACTTGACGTGAATCATTTTCGAAATACCATTAATTAAACTGGTAAGGAAGACTACGTGCTTGCGCAGGCATATTTTTTATTTTCTGGAACATTTGATACTATAAAATATTTCATCAATGTTCATTACAAAACTTGCTCATGCTTAGATACAGTACATAGTAAACATACATGGGACTCAATCATAAATTATTTTAATGAAAGCGTTCATGCAAATTATGTTAATTAAAGGTAGTTAGTGCATCTTTTCTAGAGTAGTTTAATTGGAACTATCTCCAATGCATCAATATAGCCATGCACGGCTAACATAATTTTCTCCTAGAAGGATCATATCGTGCGGCCATTCGAGCCTGCCATGCAAGGCATGAAAGCGAAGAATTGCAATGGATCATTGAACCGTGTCGGCTCTGGTTGTATCGACGCCATCTAATTGCTATAAATAATGGAAAACTGTTCAATTGAAAATAAGAGCTAGATGGTTTCTGTTTCCTCGTAATTTAGTGTTTTTTCTTTGGACAAACATCTTCATCATCCCCATCTTGCTCATCCCTTCTCTGTGATCGTTGCCATCTTCGTTCCCTCGTGTCTCGACACCACCTCGTGACCCGTGCCACTCGCCTACATCTATTCTAGCACTTCTCACCTGCTGACCTTGTCAATGACTTTCTCCGTCGATCCATGCCTATTCTATGATGGAGCCATTGCTTTATCATCACCTTCATATCTGGTGCCTAGGTACTAGCCCTTGTACCCTCACCATCACACTAGCCACACAAAGGTACCAAGTCTGATACTTCGTACCCAAGGGTAACAACCTGGTACCTTGCCGGAGTAGTAGCCTCATCAAAGCTTCTACTACCCTCACCGGGCTGCAGCTTTGGCGAAAACAAAGCAAACTCCATCCTCACCTTTCTCACCAAAGCCGTGGATTCGCTAGAGCCAAACCTTTTTGACAAAGCTTCGAGGAGTAGTGCCATGCCAGATCAACACACTCACTGCAGCCGACCCACCACCTAGTTTGCTGCCGCACTTAGCCAGGGGCATCATTGTAGCCACCATGCCCCTTCTCTTAGCGGTTGTTTTAATGACATTTTCAAGTTAAAATATAAATTAATATGTTCAATCATAAATTGAGCTGTAAATACTTTAATGATGTTCGTACAAAATAGATATATGTTATGTTATTTAAGATTAAGTATTTTTCATTCAATTAATATATGAAAAATAGGAGAGGGAACGAAAATAGGAAGGACCAAGAGGATGGGGTTGGAGCACATATGTACAACGACGTATGCACGGTGTCTTAAGGGAGGAAGGGGTAGGTAAGGCCGGTATGAGAAAATGGGATGGGTTGTTGTGATTTTTGAAAGATATTCTTAGATCTAATGATATCGAATGGTGTAAGATAATGTGTTCATCCTATTAGAAGGACGTTGTAAAAATATTCTTAGAAATTTAATTAGAGCGCCACATGGTGGCTCGGGGATGATCTAGAGAAAGTGGAATGGAAATTTAGTGATTAGCATCTCAAACATCGCGTCGAAGAATAAAATGTTTTTATCTTGTGAGTAACGAGTACTACGATGGCAATGCTCCAATCTCTAGGAAAAAGAAAGAGAAAATACGGAGGAGGAAACAAGGTTTGTTATCTCACCTTCTTAACGGGATCGAAATCCTTCGCAGTTGACTATACCAAGCCTTATTTAGTTGCCAAAAAATTTTACCCAAAAGCATCACATCGAATCTTTCGACATATACATAAAGTATTATGTCTTGATTAAAAGAAAAACTAATTGCACGGTTTGTATGGAAATCACGAGACGAATCTTTTGAGCCTAATTAGTCCATGATTAGCCATAAGTGCTACAGTATCCACATGTGTTGATGACACATTAATTAGGCTTAATAGATTCATCTCGCAGTTTCAAAACGAGTTATGAAATTAGTTTTTTCATTTGTGTGCAAAACCCCTTCCGACATCCAGTCAGACGTTCGATGTGACAAAAAAATTTTTTTGTTTTGGAACTAAACAAGCCCTAAGATTTTGTCAATGACACATGTGTTCGGCTAAATCCCAGTGTCAAGTCATGCTGACTTCGATGGGAAGAACTCAGGTGGTGTTTGGATTATTAGGAACTAAACTTTTATCTATGTCATCTTAAATGTTTGGATGATAATTAAAAGCATTAAATTAATTATATAAAACTAATTGCATAAATAAAGGATAATTTGCCGGAAGAATTTATTATGTCTAATTAAACATTTTCAGACAGCATCATATTCCTAATTAAACAAAGCTTAATTAAACATGTTCCGACAGCAGTCAACTCTGCAAAACACGCCGCATCTCTTACCTTGCCTTGCCGCCATCCCCATGCAATCCAACGTTCCCAAAAACTGCGAGCTCCAAAACTGCTGTGGGCCCCACCATCGTATTCCTTGCCCAGCACACCACACTATAGTTAGCTTCTCTTGTACAAAAACAAACTCAGCTGCTACAAAAACACACTCGCCATTCTAACCATTCTACTCCTATTCTCCGAAGCTAGTTTGCTTGCCAGGCAAGAGTCACTCGTCATTAGGCAACGCGTACTGCATCGACGTCCTCTCTTTCTCAGCCTCATAGCTCAATCGCTGGCTCAACAACGAGCGGACAAGATCAGAAGAATAATGAAGGTAAATTAATATACAGGATGAACTATGCAGCCCATCATGATTTGCACCGTATTTCGATTTCATTTCTGATGGGTTTGCATAATGTTTAATTTGGTTACACATATACTATGCAATGCAGGGGCGGCGCTGGAGAATACCTGCGTTCGGTGAGTGGAACCACCACTACGCCGATGCCGCCGTGGTCGAAGACGACGACTGGTCGCTAACGTCCGAGAGCTTTGAGTCCGCTATGTGGGCTGCAGTTCCTGCGTATGAGCCTATCAAGGTACCGTACATACTATATCAAACAGTGGAACTGCCATTGGGTGTGCTTAATTTAGTTAGTATTGTTGATTAGGAAGACAAGTACGACATGTACCTAAATTAATTATTCTTGAAAATCGAACTTAGTCTTAATATATCCAAGATCACATTGGATCGTAGTTCAAAGATATACCAAATTAAAGAGCCTAGTTTTTAAGTTCCAATTCGAGCAACTAGACACTGACCTACACCCACAAGTAAACAACGATGGCAGCAAAGTAACCGACATAAACTTCACGCTGAGCATGCCAGCGGCCAGCCCATAGTGGGCCAACCGCTCCCTTTCCTTGCCGAGCACACCACTCTACTTACATATCCCAATGTTCTTACCATATCAGTCTGGCTCATAGCTTAGCTAAAAAGAACACGATCAACATGCGTGCCGTTCCTAATTGGCGCCTAGACGCCGTCAACGCTCGTTTTTTTTCCCGTCAAAACTTTCACCAAAGAAATCAAACTTTCAAAAGAAAAGAAAAGAAAACTTTTTAATAGAAAAGAAAATGGTTTTCAGATGGAAAGAAATCAAATATTCAAATGATAAAAATCAATTTCAAATAGAAAAGAGATCAAACTCCAAGTAGAATGAAATTAAACTTCCATATACAACAAAAAAAGAATTTTCCTAACTGATTGTCGTGGTGCGCTCGGTTGCTTAATAGGATTATTGCAACACGTGTACACTCTTCCTTCAATAGATGCATGCGTTATAACTTCCATAGTTGATAGAGAATGAAAAGGATGAATGGCTAAATAAGTACAATTCCTATATTAATAGGATGAATTGCTAAGTACAATTCCGATATTAAAAGGATGAATTGCTGAGATTGAAAAATAACATATATGCATGTCATGAAATAAGTAATGGCTGGAGTCGGATGCCGGTTGGAGATAAGATGGTCAGAAATCTAAATGAGAGAGATCAAATAGAAAAGTAGAACTCTAGAAATGTGGGCATAATTTAAACACAAGAAATTTTGCTTTTTTAGAGATAGAGGTGGTACATATTGATGAATTATCTATCAATATATTGATGGTTGCACATGTAGAGGGCACGTGCAGCAAGGCGCTGTAAGCGCATCCCGGCATTTGGTCAGTGGAACACGGCCGATAGCAACCACCGCGAAAGCAAGGGAGACTGCCCAGCAGCCATTACCCCATGCCTCATACCGGCCAAGCCATGGATACCGCGTTGCACTGCCAAGGTATATATACTTGACAAACTCACATGCATCTAACGAGTTGACTAACTCTTTTTGACCATTTGATTTATTCAAAAATTGAGTGGAACTATTATTTTTTTACTTGTTTATCACTAGTTGTATCTTAAGAACGACTTATACCGTTTCATATTTACACAAAATTTTTAAACAAAATGAATGGTCAAATGTACATATGTCGAAAAATCAATACGTCATATATTTAAAATCAGAAGTAATACAATGTTTTGAAATGGTCATAATGAAGCTCCTCTCATATCAATTTTGTGGCATTGTTTCTCAAATGAATGCAGGAGATTACAACCAGTGGTGGTACCTCCATGGGAAAGCAGAAGAAGGCGGAGGTAATTCACGGAACGGGAATGGGTAGGGTCGCCACTGGGTCCATCTCGATGAGCAAGCCATACTACTTCTCGGTAGTCCAAGGTCGCAGTGACGACAATGACCTCTACAAGGTCCCACCGGACATGCTTCACCGCAAGCCAATGAAGGTATGGAGCGATTACTGCGTCCCATGATTTTGCATCTTTTTACAATGCAATGTTAATGTACGAACGTTTCATATGGCTTTTCATACTTCCTATTTTCTCCATTCAAGAATATAAACATTTAGGCTTGAATATTATTTGCTCTCTCCGTCATAAAATAAACAAACATCTAGTTAGGATGAATCCGGATATAGACTAATGTCTAGATTCATCCCCGTAAGTTTATTTATTTTGGGACGGATGAAGTATATCCTACTTCAATGAATCTAGATAGAGTTATGGCTAGAATCGTTTTACTAGGATGTGTTCTACCCAAATTTATTGTTTTACTACATGTAACATCCCATCCCTAATGTGTATATTTCCTGAATGGAGGGCGTATTTTGTAGCTGACTTTTATGAGATTAATTCACTGCAGGTGACCCGAGTGTCATGGCTGAGGTGTTTGTTGATGGGATGTTTCCGTGGGCCAGTTTGCACTGCCTAAGAGCATGGTCAATAGGAGAGCTCTCTACTAGCTCTAAAAATTTTCCATGTAATGAAGAAATGACTTAGTGCCAAAATTCAGACAACATGCTGGCTATAAGTTGTCTATAAATGGTTTTGGGTAAAACAGCGAGACTTTAATACTTGCATGGGCATGTCAACTATTGGGGTCCATTGTTACATTATCTTTATAGCCATTTCGATGCGTACCACTGAATCAATATCAACTAGCTAGAGAAATTAATAATGTTTTTAGCAACCTCTGAAACATAACAGCCTGTTACAGCCAATAAACGAAATGTGCAGAGTTATCCGAGAATCATGGTTTTGACGTGACATTGAATAAAAGAACAAGCTGAGATAGAAGTTGTTGATATAATTAAACACCAAACTACACAGGTACACATTTTTTAGAAGTACTGACAAATTAACATGGAATTTATCAAAAGGACAACCGAAATGAGTGGGATTGTGGCTGCACACGTGATTGTGGCTGACAGCTAGCTTACGTGTGTTCTTATCAGCTTAGGAATTAATATTTTTCTTCTTTTCTATTAGCAAGCTTCCTAAAATGATTATCCGTGTATTTTTTCAAACAAAGTTTATATAAAAGTTTCTTTAAAAAATTATATGAATCCATTTTTGAAGTTTTAAATAGTTAATACTTAATTAATCTTGTGCTAATGGATTGTCTCATTTTTCGTGTGACAAAAATCCTGCAGTTTAGAACTAGGCATTAGTTAAGCGATGAATTTGTACAATATGCTCACTTTTTTCTTACCCAGTTTACACAGTAAAAGAAATCGAACAGCTCCCCACAAGGAAAGCAATAAAACAGGGGACCACAACCAAATACACGTTATTATCTGACAAAATTAAAATGTTTTTGTCCCCATGATGAACAGCTTACAACTACTGCAGCACTTGTATCAGGATCATGCACCATATGACCTCCTTGGTTGCCGACGCTATATGTGAGGGGCTGGAGGACACCATCATCCTAGTTAAAGAAACAAAACAAGTAGGGGCGTTCGTGGGCCAGTTGAAACGAGGAAGACGAACATACGCTTGCCACATATGTGGGAGCACGGATGTATGTATCGGCTCGGAGCAGGCAAGCCACGTCCCTCCAAAAGGATTAAGGATTCTTGGATACCCACGTCAAGGGTGTACATGTCCACTAATTAATTGTTTGCAATTTATAGCCAACAGAAGTTTAACAAGAGGTGAAGGGCCATCACCTATGCCTAGCCATTAATTAGAGCAGCTGCAATCTTGACTAGACGGGCTCCAAAAATATGTGAGGTCGTCTTATTAATCCTATCTGAAGGAGAGATAGCAGATGAGACAGATTATAGCGGGAAAGAACTTATGTTTTTTTAACATAGTATCACTCGTGTGCAACTGCCCAGCGATTAAAAATTGGTTTTATAGGGACCCGCACTACTGCAGTGATCCCGTGCGCTGCCTACCCTTCCCCTCGAGCCATTTTCTTGCCCCGCCCCGTGTGAGACCGTGACCGCCGTGGTGACTCCTCTTCTCCCATGTTCTCCCCTCCCGCACTACATTCTTCTTCTCCTGCAATCTCCCTTTCCTCGATCGTGAAAAGTAGTGTGCCCACATAGATCGACACCAGCCGCCTAAAAATCCTAACCTTCTCAATCGCCTTTTCTCCTGGTATCCCTATGGCGTCTCGGTGCTGTCATATCCATAGGATGCCACCGATAGCACCATTACAAATTCACAAGCCATACCGGACAATCCAAAATGTTTAGTATTATGAAACTGGAGGGAGTATGATGAGGACATCCCCACCACAGATATAACCACAATGATGTGTTACATAATAGAAATAAAGGTGCAAGTTTCTTATGTTCGATTTACATTTTACATATTTGACAAAAGGATGCTACACCATGAATTGTGTGTGTTTTTATTTACAGAAGACTATCATGGATAAAAGGAAGGATTGCAGGCTCAAGAATCATATGGATGATAAATGAAGTTGATTGTGGACCAAGTGAAGAACTTCTCCAAGTAATTGCAAGGAATCCGGTTCGGCCTACAAAGACATTACTGAATTCAAACGGTTGCCAATTCTTCATACGACATCCGTTTTTGGCCCGTGAGTATTTGATGGAAAGGATTCGGAGTCCTCTTTCCAACGGATCTAGCGTTGTAGCCAAATTCCATCCGAGTCAATGGGAATCACGAAAACAAGACGTTGCATCGCCAGTAATGGGCCTATGGCCCGTAACTTCGTCTGGGACCCTGGTCCAAGAGGGGCCCAAGTGGGGTGCGCCCCAACTAGGTGGAGCACGACCTTAGGGAACCCTAGGACGTCCTCCCACTCCTTTAAGTAGTTAGCAACCTCTTCAGGGTTATTTGGGTTTTGTTTATTTGTATGTTTAGCCACGTGCTGCTTCCTTGTAACTACGCATCCGACTAGGATTCCTTCTTACATGATCAGAACCCCATCTTTATCTTGTATCGATTTATTGTGCGACTTATTCATCTAGCAATTTAGTTGCTCACTATTATCTTGTTCTTGCTAGTTCTCGATTGCTTGCAGGAATAGGGTTGATCTTCACCGGCAAGATCAACAACTGTTTGGAGTGGGTGTAACGATCACTAAGGCGCAACACAACAACGTCTAGTACGGTTGTAATGGGGTCGTCAACTTCCTCTCCACCCAAATCATACTTATCTCAACTCACCGAAAGATCGGGCCACCCCCGTTCACATTAAGTGGTATCAGAGCTTTCGTTGCTTGGTGAGTATTATCTATCTATAACCAGAAAAAGCCACAAAAAAAAGTTTAGTGAAATTTTTACCTAGCCATCGTTGAGCCTTTTGCATTGTTCTTTTCAGTTTGTGCATTGTTGAGTTTTGCGTTGCATTTTCGAGTCGTGTTGCTGGTCTTAGCGTTAGTTTCGTCTAGAGTTTCGAGTTCTCGTCACGTTAGTACCACCACTGTTGCCACCTCCGTGTCAGTTGTCGCTGGAAACCACGAAAACGGAATCGGTTCACCGCCGGTGTTCCGTTTTTATAGTTTTTGGAATTTTTTGTCGGTCAGTTTGTGAGTTATTTTTGGTTTTGGATCTAGGGTTTGTCCAGGTTTCTACGGTGTGTTAGCTTTCCGAGGAGGTAGAGATAGTAGATCGAGGAGATAGAATGATTTTTCAGTTTTGTTTCCATCCATAGTCGCATTGAAGTCGGGTTTTTTTCGTTCTCCACGAGATTTTGTTCGGCCAAATCCCTTTCCCTCCGCCAAGTCCGATTTTTTCCTTTCCACCATCTCTCGGTTTCCTCCACCGCAAGTCTTCTCTCGTTTCCAAAACCCCCACCACTTTGTTTGGTTTTCCCCTCCCCTTCCACCGAACTCCCCTCTTAGTCCGAATCTATCTTCCACTTTCCATTGCTGTTATCTTTCACAAACGCCTTGGAAAATTTATGTTTTGTGTCGGATTCGAGATCCGTTTGCAAAAACGGAATCGTCGTGTCATTAGGATTCCATTTTTGTATATATATCAAATTTTTGGGTGACAATTTTTCATTTAGGTCCCTGTAATTTTTTCATATTTACATTTGAGTCCTGTTTTGTCAAAAAAATTCGAAAAAATAAAAAAATAGAAAAAAAGGCAGAAAGGTGCTTAAAAAAAGAAAAGAAAAAAGCCGCACCAAAAAAAGTGAAGAAAAAATAGAAGGAAAAAATGGAGAAAAGGAAAAATTCAGTGCATTCCAGAAAGTTGGTTTTGTATATCAGAGTGATGCTTGAGTTGATTCTAGTGTTATCTTGTGGTATCGTTTGTGTCTAGGCTCGCGTCTCTAGTATATTCTAGCTTAGGACCAGCACGATACTTGACTTTGAACGATTATTCAATTGTGCATTCTCTGATTTGAGCAATTGCCATCCTTGCTACAATATACCTACCCAAAGCTTCACAGATTTGATTGTAGCTATACAGATTGTGAACATATGTGCCAAAGCATCGATACATCCAAATCCATTGGGTGGTTGGTTGAGTCAGTGTGGATGCCATCCAGCATGCATTGGTAAGAACTTGTTAGAGCTTGGTATAAAGTTTGAGTGTGTGTGATCTTTGAGCCTCCACTACCTAGTAGTTGATAGGAACGTATATATTCTTGTATATGTTTCTTGTTTGCTACTAATTATGGCAGGGTTACGCAAGGAGATTGGAGCTGTTCGTGCTCAATGTGGACCTATTCACCTCCGTCCACACATTGCGAGTGACCAGCATGACGCATCTGAGGTACATGATTATAATCTTGCAAGAGTAGAGTTTATTTTACCATCTTTTGATGGGAAGTATGATTCTGCTGCTTATGTTAATTGGGAGGTAGCAGTAGACAAACAATTTGATGAGTATGATTTCTCTAATGCTCAAATGATTAAGATTGCTAGTAATAAGTATGCTTGTTCTGCATCTTTTTGGTGGCATATTGTGGGCAATAAGCTTGAAACTTGGGATGAATGCAAAAACAGGATGAGAAAACGTTTTGTGAGTTCTTTTTACAAATGTACTCTTCGCGAGAAATTTGAATATATAAAACAAGGTGATACAACTGTGCGGGAGTACTTTCATGAATTTAAAATTTGTGTCACTTATAGTGGTTTACAAATATCTAATGAAAAGACAATAAAAAGATTTTTCAAAGGACTTAATTCCAATATGCAGGCTGGACTTGTTCATATATGCCAATTGTTCATGCTTGCTTGCAATGTTGAGCGTAAAATTTTAGAAAATCCAATGGAGAAACAAGCTATGCTTGTGCCTCCTATCACTGATATTTTGCAGGAAGTTGAGAACAGCCCCCAAAAGGAGGAGAACAATGTGATCGTGATGCCATCTTCATCGCTCCCAAAAGAAGAAGACAAGGCTGATGCACCAACATTATCTGAAGAGGGCGCTAAAGGTAAACTAAATGGTGCTAAAATTACTCAAGGTGAGTGTAGTTCCGACGAACTACATCTTTCCACTTTACATGCTGATCTAGAGCAAATTTTAGTGGAATCTACTTCTAATATGCCTTTGTCACAAGTTGATCTTGATTCTGTTCCTTGTGATAAAGAATAGTTGTGCGATAGTAATTCACTTATATCCATTCCACAACTAGTGAATGAACATGCTACTTTTAATCTTGATGATCCATGTAATAAATTTAAGCATGTTATTCACACGTCTAGCGAGAATGATGAACTTCAATTGCTGTCTTCTTTAAATACTTTGGGCTATATTATGTTTGATGATTCTGGTGAGCTCAATTGTTTGGAGAAAATATTTGCTCATGCTGATATGCCATGTCCTCGTAATGTTATTTTTCACATCTTTGGCAAATATAATAATAGAGGAATTTATTTGGTGCACAAAGTTTATATTTGTTCAGATTGGGAACCATTAGTTGTGGTGGAACGAAATTGTAACCTAGAGAGTAGTATTAGGACTACTGATGTTGCCTCTAGTGTGTTTTGTTTTTGCTCGAAGAAACATGTTTGTTTTCAACAAGGAGAGCCTTCTATGGATAACACCAATTGTTCTTACAATAACAAACCGAGGACGGTTTGCCGTCAAGAAGGAGAGGATGATAAGGACATCCCCACCACAGATATAACCACAATGATGTGTTACATAAAAGAACTAAAGGTGCAAGTTTCTTATGTTCGATTTACATTTTATATATTTGAGCAAAGGATGCTACACCAAGAGTTGTGTGTGTTTTTATTTACAAAAGAGCTATCATGGATAAAAGGAAGGATTGCAGGCTCAAGAATCATATGGATGATAAATGAAGTTGATTGGGGACCAAGTGAAGAACTTCTCCAAGGAATCCGGTTCGGCCTGCAAAGACATTACTGAATTCAAACGGTTGCCAATTCTTCATACAACATCCGTTTTTGGCCTGTGAGTATTTGATGGAAAGGTTTTGGAGTCCTCTTTCCAACTGATCCAGCCGTGTAGCCAAATTCCATCCGAGTCAACGGGGATCGCGAAAACAAGATGCTGCATCGCCAGTAATGGGCCTGTAACTTCGTCTGGTACCCTGGTCCAAGACGGGCCCAAGTGGGGTGCGCCCCAACCAGGTGGAGCACAACCCTAGGGTATCCTAGGATGTCCTCCCACTCCTTTAAATAGTTAGCAACCCCTTCAGGGTTATTTGGGTTTTGTTTAATTGTAAGTTTAGCCACGCGTTGCTTCCTTGTAACTACGCATCTGGCTAGGATTCCCGGTTACATGTTTAGAACCCTAACTTTATCTTGTATCGATTTATTGTGCGACTTATTCATCTAGCAGTTCAGTTGCTCACTATTATCTTGTTCTTGCTAGTTCTCGATTGCTTGCAGAAATAGGGTTGATCTGTACCGGTAAGATCAACAACTCCTTGTAGTGGGTGTAACAATCGCTAACGCACAACAAAACAACGTCTAGTATGGTTGTAGTCGGGTCGTTGACTTCCTCTCCACCCAAATCGTAGTTATCTGAACTAACCGAAAGATCGGGCCACCCCCGTTCACATCAGAGTACCTGGTCAAAAAATAGATATCAGATTGTCCTTATGGTGCATGATCCTGATACAAGTGCTGCAGTAGTTGTAAGCTGTTCATCATGGGGACAAAAACATTTTAATTTTGTCAGATAATAACGTGTATTTGGTTGTGGTCCCCTGTTTTATTGCTTTCCTTGTGGGGAGGTGTTCGATTTCTTTTACTATGTAAACTGGCTAAGAAAAAAGTGAGCATATTGTACAAATTCATCGCTTAACTAACGCCTAGTTCTAAACTGCATACCAGTTTTGGATTTTTGTCACACGAAAAATGAGACAATCCGTTAGCACAATATTAACTGTTGAAAAATGGATTCATAAGATTTTTTAAAGAAACTTTTATATAAACTTCGTTTCAAAAAATACACGGATAATCATTTCGGGAAATGTGTTAATAGAAAACGTGAAAAAAATTAATTCCTATGCTGATAAGGACGCACCTAAGCTAGCTGTCAGCCACAATCACATGTGCAGTCTTGTGTACCAACCACAATCACATAGTGGCAATTTTAGGCGGCTGGTGTCGATCGATGTGGGCACACTACTTTTCACGATCGAGGGAAGAGAAATTGCAGGAGAAGAAAAAAGTAGTGCGGGAGGGGGGAACATGGGGGAAGAGGAGTCACCGCAGCGGTCGCCGTCTCACACGGGGCAGGGCTAGAAATTGGCTCGAGGGGAAGGGTAGGCAGCGCACGGGATTACTGCAGTAGTACGGGTCCCCATAAAATCAATTTTTAATCGCTGGGCAGTTGTACACGAGCGATACTATGTTGAAAAAGTTCTTCCTGCTACATTCTGTCTCATCTGCTCTCTCTCCTTCACATAGGATTAATAAGACGAGCGATACTAAACTTGCCCTTATCCGTTGCAGTCCCTGCTCCCGATCTCCTTCCTCAACAGCACGACAGATTATATAATCCAGGGATGTACAGGCAGTGGCTCCGGCAGCCATTGCCACTAGATCTGATGGGCAAGGACGACAACAGCCAGAAAGTGTGTTTTCGTCGTCAGCGACGACCGTCGCACCACGCTGCATCGCATCCCCAGTCCATTGGCTTCAGTTCTAGAATACTGGCATAGGGTGGAGTCGTGAAGAGGAGGCCGGCCACATCGAGAAGCAAGTAAATAGGAGTAATTAATTAAGAGGTTGACGCTGGCCACCGCCATGTCCTCCCCTCTCCGGCCGGCATCCAGGTTGCTGGGGGCGACTACGTTTTGTTTTAGCAACAGATGACCACCACTCTGGTGAGATCGTGGATGAATAACTCAAAGATGGAAAGGGTTGAAAGTTAGACCAGTTGAAACAAGGGAGACGAATGGATGATTGCCACATACGCGGGAGCATGGATGGGAGTATCGGCGTGGAGCAGGCAAGCCGCGTCCCTTTTGGTGGCACAGACCTCTTTACTGCTCTTTAGACGTGTGTATTATTTCCATGCTATGATGTCAAACTTTGGTATAGCTTATTTTGTGTGTAATGATACAGCTTAGGAATGTTGGAACACATTTTATTTGGTTTGGACTTGACTAGGCGCACTTTTGTTTGTAATTAATCTTTCATTATCTATGAAGTTATCGTCACACTATCATATGTGGTCATTCACCACCACAGAAACACTTATATTGGTCAGTACATTTGTGTCGGCTAAAAAAACTGGCACAAATCGGAGAGTTACCATCCTGACATCAAATTTATACTAATACCCTACACAAATTAACTACTTACGTATGCCGGGTTGTAATACCTGCCATAAATGTGTAGTCTACTCATTTGCGCCAGGGTGATATTATGATCCAGCATAAACAAGTAGTTCATTTTTGCCAGGTTGGTACAAATGAGCGGAGTGAGCCAACAGTCAAGCTAACTAAAATTAAATACCTAAGGTTCCTCTATGATCGTTTTGTCTACCGTATCTCCCCCCTTATCCTTACACTCCTTCCTCTGCTCCCTTATCCTCTTTCCCACCTCTCCATGACGTCAAGGCCTCATCCCCCGGTGAGCAACAAGGCGGTCAGCAGCGGCCCCAAGGCGTGGCGGCCATCGGTTTGGGGATTTGTGTTGTAATTGATTGATTTCAGCATGACTTGGGGATTGATTTGAGCATTGTATGGGGATTTGATTTGAGAATCAGTATGGGATTTGATGATCTAACTATTTTTGGTTTAAATTTTTTGGTATGTCAGCCTTTTTTTAAAAAAAGTTGTATCCTTCGTTTGTGCAAGGTAAAAATAACCGGTATGAATTTTTTTTGTTCCGCAGATTTCGTTATGGTTCCACACCCGAAACAAATAATAGATTCTGTACAAGTAGCAGTGATTATCTTTACAAGATGCTGCTCAGCTGCTGTTTGTGTTGTTTGTTTCTCGCGGGTCACACTAAATTGACTCACCGTCTGGCTGGCTGCACATATTAATGTTAAATTTTTAAAGTACGTAATCGGCGAAAAAGGCTGCTCGATTAGACTGCTCATTATGCTGTACTTGTATTTTAAACAACTGTGGAAAACAATTATATATGAATACAATTGAATTAAGTTCCACATGTGGCTCCCATACATGCCGCTGCAAAGCTTTTTCCTAGGTTCACGAAAAAAAATCTTTTTTGGCTAAGTGACATCAAATATTGATGGTGGGAAAAAGAATTGTAAACACAGATGAGTTTAATTCCACATCAGATATTAATGATGAAGGAACACAGGTTCAAATGTTGATAGCGAGAAATCGCCACAAAACAACTATATTTCGGTTGTGAAGATCGACAATGTTAGTTTTTTTTTTTGAGATACCGACAACCTTATAATTGTGGTTATAGACTAGTGGTCTAGAACAAGGGTTGTCTCCTATATCTTGGATTGGCAAATTAATAAGTTTCATTCATTTTTTTCTGCCAAAATAAGATTGCAAGTTCTTGTTGAACAATCAAAGCACAATATGTCATTTTAGTATATCAATCAAAGTTAAGAATTACAATTTTTCCTTGGTTTTGGGCCATTATGATTCCAACTCTACCTTGCTTCATTATCACAGCCAATAAGAATTACTGTTCGTAATGATATCATTCCTGTTGAGTCATACCAATGACCTTCCTTCGATCTGGAGGCGGTTTGAGAGCTCAAAGTTCTTAGCTTCTAATGACACCACAGTCATGACCATCGGAGCATTGAACGTACCTTGTCCGTTCATTTGCAACTATTAGAAAGAACCGAACCTCATCACCGTTTATCCCTGAAACCTCGCCGCCAGTCATCTCTATCTGCCTTTCACCATTGCATCATCCCTGGTATACGAGGATCTCTAGGACCCACCCACTCATCTAGTGACCTCAATGTGTTAGACTAGCTATTCCACATGTATCGGGTCTCTTATTACTTGTCGTATTTCCTCCTATCTCTCCCGGTTCTGTCTCCATAAGTCGGTTGAGCAGATACAGTAGGTCTCTACATATATATGTACTCCATGTCATGGCAATACAATTAACGCTTTGAGTCTCTAATCTAACATGATACAACTACTTTTACACTACAACAGGAACCCCCTTTCACCAACGGATAGGCAGCAACGGATGAAACAATCGTTGCAAGTAATACGGTTCACAACAGATGGACCTCCTTATTCATGTCCCATCTTCACACGATCAGGTCAAAAGGAGAAAAGAAAACCAAGTGTATGCAAACTTCTGTTTTATCCCTTCCCTATAAACCTGATCGGCAGATCGCTTCCGCCGCCGCAGCCTCCTCGTCGGACCCATCCGCCACCAGCCCATCACCCCGTCGTCGCCAGATCGAGCCAACATCTTCTGGTCTCGTCCTCGGTTGGATGGCGCAAACCCCGACCCTGCCAGCCGCCGCCGACGACGACTCATTTTCAAGTGGATCTCGCGGTTAATTTCTCCATCGCTCCCAACCCTCTGTTGACGTAATCTCATCCTCAGCCACAGGAGCGGTGATTAGTGATTACCCTCCCTGCTCCCTTTTACTGTTTACGCCTTTATCCACGGTTTGGATTGTTTCCATTGCTGTCGCACTGGTATTTGACCTTTTGATTTCCTATCGCTATGTGAATTCATCCTCTCACTAACTTTTGGTTCTACTGGACGAGGCAATCAAGAGGCAGTGGCAGGGAAGGAAGTAGTTGTGCACGCCATTGATGGAGGCAAGACTTTACATGTATGTGATTTATTTTATCTGAATCTGTGTTTTCAAGATAAATTAAGGCCATGGTAGTATTGTTGTATATAAAGATGAAGTAATCCATGGTCAGCTGCAGGCTGCAGCTACTTTTTTGGTGCTTGAACAAACATAGGAATTTCTCTGCCTCTACTGATCTAAACTTCCTAAGGAGATCAAAGGTATAAAATTCCCTCTACATTAATTTCTTGATTGGTGTATTTATGTTAGTAACTATTTTACTTAATCTGTCAAAGTACTAATTTCACCATAAATCATGCAATTAATGATGTAATATTTTCTCAGTACCAATGTACGTTTAATGGACTAACGGTATTTCTGCTAAACTGATTCAGAAGAAATGATTAGATAATCTCCTGGTGGTAGATTTAGGCTAATTGCAAAATAGCTTTGTGAGCTCTAGTAGTACTGTAATAATATATGACCAACATGAGGCCTGTTCATATAGATTGAAACAAAAGCACGGAATGCACGTATATATACCTTACCCAGCTGATATCATTCCTGAAACTGAAACATTGTTCATGTAACATTCAAAAATCAAGATCATAGTTGCACCTAACCCTGATATCATTCCTGAAACTGAATCCATGTCCTGTAATATTCAATAATCAGGATCATAGTTACACACGCCTACACCACAGATATTAATTTGTACATATTAATTAATTTCAGCAACAGTATCCATTCGGCTAATTTTAATACTATGAATTAATTAGGATAGTGCTAATTTTTTCAACCTGCACGACTTCTTTTTGCAGGGGATAAGACCCTAAAGATGCCTCCAACAAGCCTGCAACCTAGCTACAAACAGTCAAATGTCTTAAACTTCCTGCAGATGACATTAACACTCTATACCATTGTTTTCCAATACAAATGAACCTTCTGATCTAATTGTTCTACTGCATTGTCAGGTTGTAAGGTTAGTTAAAAAAGCATTCGTGTGATTCAACTCATTCTCCACTATGTAGAATTGTTCTACTGATCTAATATATTCGGCATGCAAACATGTAAATCCTTGCCAACTCAGTATAGTATAACTTATGTTGAATTCAATGAATTTTAAGTTTAAACTTGCTTTTTTTTCCCCTTAAGCATGCTCTGAATATACTACAGTTGTTAATTGCAGTCTGCCAATTGACCAAGACATGTCAAAGTATATGGGGGATGGCACTGATGAACTGATTGCAGTATCAAGAATGGCGACAGTTACAATTGATTCAATTTTGTACCATCTTTAGGCAACATTTTACTTATTAGGATAGCATTTTTATCCACAAATTGTATATGTGGATCGTGCAATTTGAAACGCAACATGTCTTTTTAATATATATGTATGTATTTTTGTGTTACTTATGCGGTGTGCGATATACTTCTATGGATGTGTGTGTTTTCCATGTTCATAAATTACATAAAATTAAAATATAAAAAACAATAATAATGGTCAATGTTATAAAATGGCATGTGTACATTGAAAATAGAAACGCATATAATCTGTTGTCAGTACCATATATATCTGTTGCAAACTTGCAATGCTTATACGTACCTTGGCCAATGCTTATGTATGTGTTGCCATAGACTCTAGCAATGCCAGCATAGGCAACGCATACTAGATCCGTTGGTGTAGACCATAGCAATACTTATTTGGACTTTTAGCAACGCATGTATCTATTGCTAAAGGGGGGGTTCTCCTTATAGTGTTAGCGATGAATCTGGACATAACCACTAGTCCGATTCATAGCTAAAAGTAGCTATATTTTGAGACAGAGGGAGTATCAGACTTTTCCACGTCTATACAAGTACAACTACGTGGTCCTTTTACCCGCGCTCGTGCACGCCAACATTAGGTGAGTTTGTTTGTGAGTTCATATCCATATGATTTATACCAAGGAGACATATGCACTCTTGTGTTATTTAGGAATGATGGAGAGGATCAAAAGCGTAACAGATTCGCGGGGACTAGATTCGGACTGCTGGAAAGTACCAACTTGTGATGACTGCAACTTCGTTCGAACTCCATTTCGGGCGTGCAAGTACTTCATGGAAAACTTATCAAGTATACTTTCAGATGGATCTGGTATCATGTCCACAATCTTCATTTTACTACAGATACTTCTTTCTGTCCAGGTGTTGCATCACTTTATTTTAGCCTAATGAGCCATGTATCAAGTTAGGTCCATTAGGGATACGTCCTAAGGTTAGAGAATGACCCCCTTACCCCTGTAGTCATCCTCTACCCCTTTATATACCTTTAGCAACCACCAAAAACGGTTGGGTATTTTTTTGTAAGTTTAGCTTAAGCTACTTCCTAGTAGCACGCGTGTTGGATAAACCGCCTGTATACTTATTAGGGAACCCCACCTTTAATTAAGATTCATCTTTTGTTCTTCACTTGTATCTCGCAAATCAATGCTTGATTTACTTGCTCTTGCTAGTTTTTTATTGCTTGCAGGACAAGTGCCTCTAGTGGTTAGCGTCGCGCACTGCGAGATCATGGCGACCATTGGAGGTGGTATATCGGTTGCTAAGGCGCAACGTCCTCAAATTGTTGTAGTTGAGCCGTGAACGTCATCTCCATCCCCTCAATCAAGTTATCCAGTACTCTCATTGAAGAATCGAGAACTTAACCCTAGCAGGTTACAATAAATCTTGCTTCCGCACCTCTTGCCATCCAGCACCCTTGCCGATTGCCTCCTCTTTCGCCACCTCCTCGGTGTCATCGGAATCCTCCTCTTCCACTACCTCCAATGTGCTTGTAGGGCTCTCCGTCTCCTGCCTAGCTAGCCTGGACGCCGCTGCCATAGTTGTCCACAATTTCATTTGCAATGCCTTCCAGCCACCATCAAGTCTTATCGTCGATCCTACCACGGCCACAACCATCAGCAAGTCCAACACCACCACGGCCTTCACCGCCGCACATCAGGCGCTCCTGCACATTGTCGATTCCTTGATCACAACTGCCATGACCGACACCACCAAATACCGTAGCCGCTGCGATCTCCTTGGCACCTGCCATACCGACCCAGGCAGTCCTGGTGCCGACCATGCCAATCCCGGCAACACCGGTGCCCAACCCAGTGCCAACTCTACCAACCCTTCTGACTGGTCAGTACACACCGGTGCCGACCCTGCCGACCTTAGCAGTCTCAGTACCACCTGCGCCAGTGCCTTACGCGGCACCGCTCCCACTGAATCTGGCAATGTTTTTTGTGCGTCTCTTCACCGTGCCTCCCGCCCTAGCTCCACTACCCTACATCGGCACACAATCGACTGGTGCCCCAACACCGATCTACAGAAACTTTAGCGGCACACAACCGGGCAACATATACACATACGCACCCCAACA
>CM002478.1:9380491-9396739 GCA_000325765.3 Leersia perrieri | reverse complement strand
TCTCCCTATATAAAGGGGGGTCGAGGGAGCCCCTAGGAGCACGAGCGATCACCACCAGCGATCACCAAGAGCGATCAGCACACATAACCACAAGTATAAGCAATTATACAAACTCGGCGGAATACCTCCCCTGGACTGGATTACGGTTATTACTCCATTGGAGGGCTTGAACCAGTATAAATCTTTGTGTTCCGTCACCATCTAGCTTTCGAGTCTGTGCGTAGCCCCATATAGTTTACAGTCGGGACAAAACACCGACAGTTGGCATGCTAGGTAGGGGAGTCGCCGGATTTCTTCACAAGAAGCTAGATGGCATCTTCATCAACACCTATGTTCGCCGGATCAATCATTCCCCCTAGGACGAAGCTCCGATTCGGCTCCTTTAGCTTCATCGTCGACTCCAATGAACTCAAGACTCGAGCAGAAGAGATCAACCCAGCTGACGTTTTCACCCTCCCAATGGGTCGCTGAACAAACGACTCAACTCTTAAGTCGCGTGATTTCTCAAGTCGATGATGGCGCCATCAAGATCACGGCATGTTACCAACCCATGCCAAAGAAGCAGACTCGTTCCGCTAGGCGTCGCGCGTCCCGCAGATCGAGAAGCAAGGCGATGGAAATGGAGACGTTGGAACCAGAGTCGACTCCGACTCCACCTCAGGATCCGACTCCCAAAACGACTCCGACACCAATCATCGATCTAGAGTTGACTCCGACTCAACTACGACCGCACGAGCCTACATCGACTCAGATTCAGTCTACCAAGATCACTCCGACTCAGGAACCTCGGAGCCCGGTCTTCAACACTACCAACAACTCGGGGGCGTATCGCCTCTTCAGTGAATTATCTCAAGAGCCGGGAAAATCTTTTGGCAGATTCACTCGACGCTTTCTACAAGCGCTTGATCAAGTCAAACCGATCTCAGATCAGCTGGCCCTGTCCATCTTTTATCATGGCCTGAGAAACCAGGATATGATCCGGATGTGGTATCGTCATAGGCCCAAGATGATGAGGACATAACTAGCTTAGATATGAGCATGACTACCTTATATATTCATCAACCAAAGGTGTATATGTTCTATCTTAGATTTACTTATTATATATTTGAACAAATATTGCTACACAATGAATTTCGTGTGTTTTCATTTGCAGAGGTACTTGCTTGGGAGAAGAAAAAGAATCCGGACATGAGGAATGCATGGATGATCAAAGAAGTTGATTGGGGACCAAACCAAGACCTTCTCCAAGTCTACTTCTACCTCATCACGTCACATTTGGACCATAGAAGGCAAGAGACCAAGTTCTACACGTTTTGGATTCGGATTCGGGCCTCCTGACAGCATCAACTTAAAACGGACATTGCCGTTGATCTAGAAGGGTTCTCGACGCCCACGAGTACTTGTTGGAAAGCTTATGGAGTCTACTTTCAGATGGTTTTGGTTTCACGTCAAAATTCGTCCTGAGTCATCGGGAATCATCGAAACAAGCCACGTACCTCATCCAGTCCGAGTCAACTTTGGACCTTCGGTCTTGTAATTGTGTCGTGGGCTTAGGCCCATAAGGAGGACGCCCCTCCCTGGTTGTTTTGTAACCCTAGGACGTCCCTAACCTATATATATCAGTAGCCATCGCCTAGGTTAGGTTTGGGTTTTGCTTAGATTATTCTGCCGTTGCAGTTTTCGCCGTTTAGTCGGTTTGTGGAACCCCAACAGTGAGCTTCATCTATATTTGCAATATATTCAGATTGCTTCTACCTTGTTCTTGTTTGTGTTCTTCGATTCGCAAACAGGGATTAGCCTTCTCGGCAAGGCCATCTGTGTTCCGGCACGTGGTAACCAGAGGAGACGTGGTGCTGCGATTGCGGGGCTCAAGAAGCCGGATCGACGTGTGTTGCGACTCCGCCCAAATCGTTGGTTATCAGAACCTTTCGGAAGATCGGGAACCCTAGTCTACATCAAACTTCTTCCAAGAGTGTTGAGTACTGGACGATGTATTTCGATGGGTCTCTGCACGTCTCTGGAGCAGATACGTATTGCAAATACTTTTTAATGCATCACACAATGTAGCCGAGTACGAAGCCTTGATACATGGACTGCGATTGGCTGTATCTTTAAACATCAAGCGTCTCTTCGTATATGGTGATTCATTACTAGTGATCAACCAAGTCATGAAGGAATGGAATTGCCAGGACGAGAATATGACGGCTTACTGTCAGGAGGTACGCCGATTAGAGGGGATGTTTGAAAGACTCGAGCTAAGTCACATTCTCTGAGACTATAATGAAGCGGCTGATTACCTAGTCAATCTGGGTTCTCGTCGACAGACAGTACCTGATGATATATTTATTGAATATCTCCATGAGCCAACTATTAAAAGGAAGGAGCAGGCCAATGAGCCCATGAAGCAATCAATTGCCGAGTCTTTTAATCCAACTGTTGAGCAGTCGGACCAGCCAGTCGTTGTATACTTACAAGATGACTGGAGCAAACCCAATTTTTTGTTTCTTATCTGAAGATGAATTACCAACTGATAAGGTTGAGGCTGAGAAGATCGAACAAAAACGCAAGGTTTATATTATTCAGAACGGCGAATGGATGAAGAAGGCAGCTAATGGAGTGCTTATGAGATGTGTTAGCATCGACGAAGGACGCCAGATACTACATGAGATTCACTCGGGCACATGCAGGAATCAAGCTGGCTCTAAAACTATCGTGGGCAAAGCTTTCCGACAGGGCTTCTACTGGCCAACTGCGGTCAATGACGCAGAGAAGGTTGTAAAAACCTGTGAAGGTTGTCAATTTTTTGGCCGACAAATTCATGTTCCAGCTCAAGAACTGCAAACAATCCCATTATCTTGGCCTTTAAGAAAGCTCCTGGAGGATTCACGCATCTTTTTGTGGCGGTGGATAAGTTCACAAAGTGGATTGAAGCAAAGCAACTGCCCAAAATCACAGCCCAACGTGCTAAGGAATTCATACTCAGTATTATCTATTCATACTCAGTATTATCTATCATTTTGGCAATCCCAACAGGATAATTACTGATAATGGCACCCATTTTACAAGTGATCTCTTCAATGATTTCTGCAATGAATTTGGGATCAAGATTTGTTTTGCCTATGTTGCACACCCGCGTAGTAATGGACAAGTTGAGCGAGCTAATGGCATGGTTCTTCAGGGCATCAAGCCTAGAATCTTTAATCGACTTAAGCTTTACGTGGGCAAGTGGGTGCAGGAATTGCCATCGGTCTTGTAGTCTCTGCGAACTACGCCGAGTCGAGCAACTGGATGTACAACGTTTTTCCTCGTTTATGGCTTGGAAGCTGTGTTGCCGACTGAAGTTACGTACAAATGGCTACGAGTTCAATCGTATGACGAATCCAGCTCCGAAAAAGACAGATTGGATGATGTTGATCGACTGGAGGAAGCACGCGATATCGCAGTACTTCAGTCGGCTAAGTACCAACAAGGCCTACGTCGCTATCACAATCGCAATGTACGTGGTCGAGCTTTTCTTGTGGGTGATCTAGTCTTGAGAAAAATTCAAACTACCCAGAACAGACATAAGCTATCCCCAATCTGGGAAGGCCCGTTTATCATTGCTGAAGTGACAAGGCCGGGTGCTTATCGCCTCAAGCGCGAAAATGGATCTTTGGTGGACAACTCCTGGAATATAGAGCAACTATGTCCCTTCTACACTTAGCCCTTTTTAAATTGTTTCTTTATCGACTGACGGCGCCGAGTACCTTTGTTACTCTACTGGTCAGTCGGGGGCTATATGTATCTTATATACTTTGTCTTCAATAAAGCCAGAATTTTTCATGCCTATTTATGAAGCTCTATTTACTGATGTTCTTGTTTGGTACACAAAGGGGCTTTGATTGCTTTAGCCGGGTTCCTGTACTCAATAACTAGTCGAGATGAGTGTTTAAATATAAGGCATAACAAAAATATCTTTACCAACTCATGTTATTTAAATCACTCGCTAGATCGTGAAGCTTGATCGATTATCGATGAGTGTTTAAACGTATGGATTAAAGGTGAATTTAATAATATGCGACTTGGTAAAAGAGAAAAAGATTTCATAAACAGAAATTACTCAGACATTACACAACATTACAATAACTGTTTTTGCATTAGATTCTACTAAGATTTATACATTGTCCTCTTCTTTAGGGTACAAAGCGTCTTTGACCATAGTCTGAGCCATCTGTCTACTTGATCAATAAGCTCTAAGGCTTTTTCGTCGGTCGTCCCTTCTGCGTATCCTGAAGTGATTGGCTCGAGGTCAAGCTTGGGGTATAGTGATTTGATCACTGCCAAAGTTTGACCACAAGCGACGCTGGCACTTTCGAGGATAATCTTCTTGAGCTTCGAGGGAGCCGACTGGAGGCGTTCAACTACTGATTGGAGGCTTGAGGTGTTGGATTCAGCAGTGGTCGCATGAAGATTATCGAGAATGGGCTCTGCAGCTTGGCAGAACTCAGCATTCACTCTCCTGGCTTCTTCCAACTCAGCCTTCATTTTCATGAACTCCTCGTTGTGTTTGGCTTTCATGGCGCTGAGTTCATTGGCAGCCTTTTTCTTCAAGTCTACACGATGAGTTGAAAGAGAGATCAGTAAGGATAAAAGGACTCGGGTTAAGCTCTCGATATAAGATGATTTACCTTCATGCTTTTTTGAGAGGGTCTCAAGCTTGTCCTTGTAATAGTTGGCCTGCTCGTTTGATTTCACGTTCAGGGTGATAGCATGAGCCAACTTCTTTTCGGCCGAGTCCTTTGCTTTGATGAGTTCTGGAAAAAGACAAAAATGTTTCATAGAACATAAAGATACAAAGAAGCACTCTATAGAAAAGAGTGGTGAATTACCTTCATTTTTATCTTTGAGCTGAGTTAGCTCGGCTTGAAGCTTCTGCACTTGTTCCCCAGCCTGCCTCTTGGCCTCAAAAAGAGCGGGGTCATGGCGAAGGAAGTCTAGCAGCAAAGCAGTCAGATTCAGTAAAGGATTGAAGACAATGGAGTTATTTTGTGTTAGAGAGTTACCTCTGAGTTTATCTTTGAACCCACTACGGATATTTCTATACCCGACGATCTCGCTCCTGAGGGTAGCCAGTTCTTCCTAAGCTCGTTCAGCTTGCTCGGCTAATGGAGCAATGCGCTCTAAGAGCGTGTCCTTAGCACTAGAATTCTTGACTACTTTCTGAAAGATGATATTTATGAGCACAAAGATAGAAATTAGAAGCAGAAGTCTGAAAGAAAGCGCGACTTACCAGAACTAGGTCGGATGATTCGGTCATCAGCTGGATCAGTCTAGTCATGCTTTTTTGGTCTTCAACTTGATCCAGAATTGAGACCTGATCAAGATCGGGGCCATACCGCCACCCGATAATCTAAAAGATTGAGTTTCAGAAAATAAAATTGGAGCCATACATGAATAAATTGGAATTAAAAAAAAAGAGCCTAAGTTACCTCATCACTGGAAGTCTTATCGCTGTCAGATCCAGCCTAAGTTACGTACAAATCGCTACGAGTTCAATCGTATGACGAATCCAGCTCCAAAAAAGACAGACTGGATGATGTTGACATACTGGAGGAAGCACGTGACATCGCAGTACTTCAGTCGGCTAAGTACCAACAAGGCCTACGTCGCTATCACATCGCAATGTACGTGGTCAAGCTTTTCTGGTGGGTGATCTAGTCTTGAGAAAAATTCAAACTACCTAGAACAGACATCGCACTTTCAAGGATGGTCTTTTTGAGTCTAGCGGGAGACGACTGTAGGTGCTCAATTACCGACTGGAGGCTTGAAGTGTTGGATTCAGCAGTAGCCGCGTGAAGATTGTCGATAATAGGCTCTGCAGCTTGGCAGAGCTCGGCATTCATTTTCTTGGCTTCCTCCAACTCGGCCTTCATTTTCATGAACTCCTCGTTGTGCTTGATTTTCGTGGCGCTGAGTTCATTAGCAGCCTTCTTCTTCAAGTCTACATGAAGAACTAAAAGAAGATTAGCAAGGAGAACAAGACTCGGGTTAAGCTGTCAGGACAAGAAGACTTACCTTCATGCTTCTTTGAGAGGGCTTCGAGTTTAGTCTTATAATAATTGGCTTGCTCGTGAGATTTCACATTAAGATTCACAGCATGAGCCAACTTCTTCTCGGCCGAGTCTTTTTCCTTGACGAGTTCTGATGAAGAAAAAGATATTCACAAAACTTGAAGACATTTAAAGTATCCTACACGAAGGAGCAGTAAAATACCTTCATTTTTAGCCTGGAGCAGAGTTAGCTCGGCTTGAAGCTTCAGAACTTGCTCCTCTGCCTGTTTCTTGGCCTCAAAAATGGCTGGATCATGGCCAAGGAAATCTAGAAGCAAAACAGTCAGATTCAAAGACGGATTGAAAACAATGAAGTTATTTTGTGTTGGAGAGTTACCTCTGAGCTTATCTTTGAATTCATTGCGGATGTTCCTATAGCCAACTATTTCATTCCTCAGGAGGGATAGCTCCTCCTGAGCTCGTTCAGCTTGCTCGGCTAATGGAGCAATGCGCTCTAAGAGCGTGTCTTTAGCACTAGAATTCTTGACTACTTTCTGAAACAGAAGTCAGAAATAGAAGTCTGAGAGAAAATGCGACTTACCAGGACTAGGTCAGATGACTCAGCCATCAACTGGATTAATCTAGTCATGCATTTTTGATCGTCAATTCGGTCCAAAATTGAGACCTGGTCAAGATCGGGGCCATACCGCCACCCGATAATCTAGAAGATTGAGTTTCAGAGAATAAAAATGGAGCCATACATGAAGAAATTGGAATTGAAGGAAAAAAGCCTAAGTTACCTCATCGCTGGCAGTCCTCTCGCTGTTAGATCCAGCATTCGGCTCGATGGCCATGGGGGAGCTTTGAACTTGCTTCCCCTTATTAGCACTCGGCACGTTGACGGTCGTCGTGAAGGCTAAGGTCGGGGAAGGAGCAGCAGCAGCTGGGACGGTGGAAGCAGTGGCAGGTGGGGTGGTATTAACTAGAGGCAAGAATTTTTGGATCAAGAGAGGATCAAGAGAGAAAATTACTCGGTTAAGAGTCAAATAAATGATCATAAGCATACCAGGTGAAGTGATGGTTGAGGAAGGGGTGACTTGAGCCGCAGCAGGGCAAACTTCCATGGCAGTGACTTGAGGAGAAGGGGGAAGAGTGGTCGATGGGACGTCCCTATCCACCGACTCCGACTGAAATCCAGTCGGCACAGCCGTGGGCTCCTCGACTGCTTCAGCAGTCGGGGGCTGTGGTAGAGCGTCGTCGTCCTTATCAGTGAAACTGGTATTGGGTTTGCTGCATTGAGTCATTAAAGTTAGAGAAAATCTAGGGATTTAAATACAGACACTAGAAGACATAATAAGCAGAAAACTTACACGGTGGAGACCTTCAAACGCCCATGTTTGACAGGACGAGGTGAAAATGGCCTTGCCTTGGGTGCTGGGGGTGGTGGAGGAGAAGATAGACGGGAAGCAGGGACTGATTGATCAGCCGCCTCGTTGTCCGAGTCATCAGCGATGACTAGCTTGCGCTTCCTCCCTTGCAGGGAGTCGGCGTGGACAGTGGCGGCGGCAGTGGTGGCCTCGGTGGTTTCCTCCTCCTCTTCGTTACCCAGCTCATTGAAGTCAATGGCCGGGCCTTCAGGCGTTGTAGCTTGGGTAGGCCTTGTGATATCGGCTACACTCGGTGGCCTAGAGTCAAGCTGATAATATTCCTGAAGATCAGTATAAAGATTAATACTTTACAAAGTGAAGGAGTCAAGTACGGTATTGATATAGATATCTACCTCTGGAGGCGGCCTGTAGATGTGGAAGGATTTGCACCGAGGTCTGTCCTTCTCGGTGGGGATTTCCACTCCGTCGGCAAAAAGCTCCCGGAGTTTGACGCTGACTTCGTCTTCAGTCAGGTCAACTTCTGACTCCCTGGTAGGGTCATGGTGACCTGAGTACTCGAAGGTTGGGTGGACTCGTTCCTTGAGAGGGTTGATCCGATACTTCAGGAAATGACGAGCCATCCAGATACCAGTCAGCCCATCTTGTTTTAACTCGGCGATCCTCTTCATGAGAGGGGCGACTTCTAGCACCTCCTCTTTAGTGAGCTTGGCCTTCCAGGAGTCGCATGGAGTGGGGTACTCGGAGGAGTACTCACCAAGTGATTTCTCGGCATCCACATAGTAGAACCACTCGTCATGCCAGCCCTTGTTAGAGGAGTTGAAGGACATATCGAAATATTTGCTGGTGGAACAACATTGGAAACCGGTTCCACCAACATTGGAGATATTGGCTTGGTTGGGATGTGGTTTCAGGAAGAACAGGGCACGGAAGAGGTTGAAGTGGAGGAAAATCCCCAAGTAGGTTTCACAGAGATGGATGAAGATCGAAAGGTGAAGGATGGAGTTAGGATTAAGATGGTGGATCTTAATCTCGTAAAACTCGAGAAGGCCCCTAAGGAAGGGGTGAGCGGGAAGAGAGAAACCGCGGAAGAAAAAGGGGGTGAAAACAACCGCCTCGCCAGCACTGGGCGAGGGAAAAACATCGAAGCGAGCAGGACGCCAAGCGATTACCTCTCGACGATGAAGAACGCCCCTGACACTAATGAGTTCAGTTTCTCCTCGTCGATCAAGCTTGGAGGCCACCCGGAGGCGTCAATGATGGGTATTTCAGCGGCGGTCTTGGAGCTTCCTGTGCCGGCCATGATGGTTAGTTGTCGATTGATGGTGGGAGGCTTCTAGGAGATTGAGAAGGAGTTGAGGAGCGCAGTGAATCGCGGGAGCAAAAATGGATCGAGAGTTTGGAGGCAATGGCACACGGTGTTGGATCTCGACGGAGAAGACGAAGAGTTAAAGGAAGAAACTGACGCCGTAGGACACGCGTCAGATCCACAATTCTCGTGATTTGACTGAGCGAGCTCCGGGTTTAACGGCGTCAGTTTAGAGCCGTTATAAGGAAGCTCAAGGGTTTAATAGAGTATTCAGTCGGCAGAGAAGAATTTAGATTGATCACTTAGATTACTAAAAGGAGTTGAATTTTGTCGATTGAGTCGCGGATTAAAAATTGTATTTGAAGAATTTGAAGATTTGTTCGATAAGAGAGCAGCCGACTGCTATAAAAACTAGATAATTGGATTATTTCAAAATTGATGAGCCTCTGGCCTGTCACTCGGGAATTTTAGTTCCTATGATTGATGCTAAGCTAAAATATAGCCTAGTAAATTTTAAGCATGCCCTTTGTGCCTCTAGGTGATGGAAAATCACATGCTATTTACTCGGAACTACTCACTATGTGAGCTTGAAGAGAGTAATGGCCTAATTCAGGGTTTGCTTATCCTTATTAAAATTAAGGTGCAAATTATTACTACTCTAATCACTCGGCTGAAGCCAGACAGTGAGATTAAAACCTCTGGCCTATTGTCCAAGTTAATTGGGTGATTGATGCTAAGCTAAGGCCCTTGATAAATATCAAGATGAGCATACATGCATATCCGACTGAAAATCGCATTTGGCAATAGCTATGTGTATCATATTACAGCCTCTGGCCTATCATTTGAAATGATTGATGCTAAGCTCTAAGGGTTCTATCTGCCTCAAATAGACTCTAGTTTAGTTGTTTTCTCAACTAATTCTAGAGTCGGGGGCTACACCTATTAGGTGAGCCACTTGGCGCACCGTTCAATTTCTCTATAAAGGTATTTTTTCTTAAAAGTCTCATATAGACTCTAATTTTAGTTGTTTTCCCAACTAATCGTAGAGTCGGGGGCTACACCTAATTGGAGCGCCACTCGGTGCCCCAATTTTTTCTTTGGATTTTATGGTGGAGCCCTTCACAGCCTCTTTGCAAGATGAATGGAAAGGATGAAGGAAGATTGAAGACTTGAAGATTACAAAAGAAGAAGAAGCAACTCGACTGTGAATGACTCGGGGGCTACTGTGGAGAATATGGGTACCGGGTATTCACTCGGACCATTGTTAGGCCATAAAGAAGGGATGTTCTAGAATATCGATAGAAGGAAGACAAAGAGGCTCGGCCCATCAATGCCTTGATTCCCACGGCGCAATCCAAGAGATAAGGCATATCCCGAGTTATAGATAGACTCGGAGTTCATATATGTAAAGAGATAAATCGTCCGGTTGGGCCTTGCCTTGTGTCCCACGGCAGTCGGCCGGGTAGATATCGTAACAGATAAGGAAATCCTAAGCCGTTTAGGGTTAGGATTCCTAGATGACTCGGTCCTGTCTCCCTATATAAAGGGGGGTCGAGGGAGCCCCTAGGAGCACGAGCGATCACCACCAGCGATCACCAAGAGCGATCAGCACACATAACCACAAGTATAAGCAATTATACAAACTCGGCGGAATACCTCCCCCGAACTGGATTACGGTTATTACTCCATCGGAGGGCCTGAACCAGTATAAATCTTTGTATTCCGTCACTATCTAGCTTTCGAGTCCGTGCGTAGCCCCATATAGTTTACAGCCGATACAAAACACCGACAATACCTTTGTCACAAGTCGATTTACTTGTTGTTTCTTGTGATAAACAAGAGTTGTGTGACAATGCTTTACTTATATCCATTCCACAACTACTGAATGAACATGTTATTTCTACTTTATGTTCCAATTTTAAGCATGTAGTTCATGATGCTAGCGAGACTGATGATCTTGACATGTTATCTTCTTTAAATATTGTGGGCTATATTCAGTTTGATGACTTTTGTGAGCTCAATTGTTTGAAGGAGAAACTGTTTGCTAATTTTGATTTGCCATGTCCTAGTAATGTTATTTTTCATATCTTTGGCAAATGTAATGATGACGGAGTTTATTTGGTGCACAAAATTTATATTTGTTCAGATATCTATACCGTTATCGGTGTGTCAGGAAAATGCAAACTAGAGAGTTCGTTTTGCTTTGGTGCAAATATGCAGGTTGATTCTGAAGAAGGGGAGCGACAACGTCGCTCAATGTTGCAGCCATATCCGTTGGGAGATGCACCACATCAAGCACTACGCACGGACCTGCTCCATAAATTGTACATGTTCAAACCAAGGATGGTTTTCCATGAAGAAGGGGAGGATGATGTGACCATGACTGCTATGGATGCAACCGTCGAACACATCATATACTCACAGGTGGTGTTGTTTCATAATATGACGGTACCTAATAATGAAAATATATACATTTATCTGTTTAGGAGTGCACAACATGTTTGGACCGACTTATGGATGTGGAATACTCTGGTCATGGTGCATCAAGGAGTCAAGATGAAGTCTTCCATGTTCTGCAATCCCATTCGGCCACCTGATGCAATGCTAACTTCCAACTGCCGCCAAATCGTCATACGAACTCCGTTTTTGGCCTGTGAGTACTTGATGGAAAGGTTTCAGAGTTCACTTTCCAACGGATCCAGCCATGTAGCCAAATTCCATTCGAGTCAACGGGAATCACGAAAACAAGACGCTGCATCGCCAGTAATGGGCCTATGGGCCTGTAACTTCGTCTGGGACCCTGGTCCAAGAGGGGCCCCAGTGGGGTGCGCCCCAACCAGGTGGAGCACGACCCTAGGGAACCCTAGGACGTCCTCCCACCCCTTTAAATAGTTAGCAACCCCTTCAGGGTTAATTGGGTTTTGTTTAATTGAAAGTTTAGCTGTTGCTACTTCCTTGTAACTACGCATCCGGCTAGGATTCTTGGTTACATGTTCAGAACCCCAACTTTATCTTGTATCGATATATTGTGCGACTTATTTATCTAGCAATTCAGTTGCTCACTTTTATCTTGTTCTTGCTAGTTCTCGATTGCTTGCAGGAATAGGGTTGATCTGCACCGGCAAAATCAACAACCCTTTGGAGTGGGTGTAACGATCGCTAAGGCGCAACACAACAACGTCTAGTACAGTTGTAGTCGGGTCAACAACTTCCTCTCCACCCAAATCGTAGTTATCTCAACTCACCGAAAGATCGGGCCACTCCCATTCACATCAATTAATCTGCAATTTTGGTTGCTTTCTTTCTCGTTCTTGTTTGTGTTCTTCGATTCACAAACAGGGAATTAGCCTTCTTGGCGAGGCCATCTGTATTTTGGCACGGGTGATAACCAGAGGAGACGTGGTGCTGGAATTGCGGGGCTCTAGAAGCCGAATCAATGTGTGTTGTGACTCCGCCCAAATCGATTGCTTATCAAAACCTTTCGGAAGATCGGGAACCATAGTCCGCATCAATGGGTACCTAAGTAGAATTATAGTCCTTCATCCCATCCTTCACAAGTATCTTCTCCGATAACTCCCTTGAGACACGATGATCCCTTCACTAGACAAGATTTCCTGCATACCCAGATAATATGACAACAACCCCAAATCTCTCATACCGAACATAGCTTTCATCTGCTCCTGTGATGTTGAGATCATCAACATACACACCTATTATGAGCCTTGAGCTTCCATTTCCCCTGGTGTACACTGCACTCTCTGTAACACTTCTAACAAACTTCAGATCAACAAGACAGGAGTCCAGCTTCATATTCCAAGCGCGGGGAGCTTGCTTTAACCCATACAGTGCCTTCTTGAGCTTCAAAACCTTATAATCATGTTTGCCTTCCACAAAACCTAGTGGCTGAACAACATACACATCTTCCAATTCTCCATTGAGAAAGGCTGATTTCACATCCATGTGGTGGATCTCCCAACCTTCTTGAGCTGCCATTGTAATCAGTATCCTCACAGTTTCCATCCTAGCCACCGAAGCATAAACTTCATCATAATCAACCCCATGTTGCTGCACATACCCCTTTGCCACCAACCTAGCCTTGTGCTTCACTACAGCTCCACTTGGATCACGTTTGGTCTTAAATACCCACTTTAGACCAATTGCTGGTAAATCACAAAGGAACCAAGTTTTATTACCTTGTATCGAAGTCATCTCTTCAATCATCGCCTTTCACCAGCAATCTTGCTTCTCAGCTTCAGCAAAACTTGTGGGCTCCTCCACTGCAAACATGCAATCTTCATCATAGCTGAAATCCGGCATTGGAGCCGTGGTGGCAAGAATGTTGTCAACTGTTCTGTACTGCTTGGGCCCATCATCACTCATTGTACTATCATGGCTCGGAGGCGTATAGAACTCGACCTCCGTTGCGTCAACTGGCGGAGAGGAGTGGGTCGCTGAACATGGCGTTACCGGACTTGCTGCACGTGGTGTTGCCGGCATTCTCTCTCCCGGGGACGAAACCTGAGCATCTCCTTGCTGTGTTCCCGGTGTTTGAACACCAGTGATCGGAACCGTATAGTACTCCACAACAAACTACTGACCAAACTCAGCTTGATCTCCTCCCTGATCACACCAGGACCACTTTGCCTCCTCGTCGAACACGACGTCGCGTGACACGCAGACCTATCGCGCCACAGGATTATACATCCTGTAGGCCTTAGATCCCTGTTCATAGCCAATGAACACAATTCTCGTGCCCCGATCATCAAGCTTCCTCAGTGACGGCTTCACTGTCTTGACATACCCCATGCAGCCAAACACCCGCAAGTGTTCGACCGATGGACGTCGTCCGTTCCAGGCCTCATACGGCGTCACACCTTCCAAGCTCTTTGTGGGCGACCTGTTCAGCACATACACCGCTGCTACCATTGCTTCTCCCCAAAAGTACGATGGCATCCCAGCTGCCTTTAACATGGACCGCGCCATGGCAACCACAGTTTGGTTCCGCCACTCGACAACACCGTTTTGCTGCGGCGAATACGGTGTCATGAGCTGACGCTTAACTCCACGATCGGCGCAATACTCCATGAACTCCACCGAAGTGAACTCGCCGCCACGATCGGTGCGCAGCGCCATTAGCTTCCGCCCGCTCTCCGTCACAACAGCGGCCTGAAATTGCTTGATGGTTGTTGCCGCTTCGCCCTTGTTGGAGAGGAGCCGTATCCACATGTAACGACTCATGTCGTCGACGAGGAGCAGAAAATACTTCGTGCCCCCCAGCGCTGCCGGTGTAATTGGTCCACACAGATCACCGTGCATGAGCTCGAGCGCCGCCTGCGCCCTGTACTTTGCCTCCTCTGGGAACGGCGTTCTTCTCTGCTTCCCAGCCAGGCAAGCATCACATAGTTGATCGACGTGATCAATTTCAGGATGTCCACGCACCATGTTGCCTTGCACCAGTCGCCGCAGCGCCTGAAAGTTCAGATGCCCAAAACGGGCATGCCATCGCCATGCCGCCTCGCTGCTGCTCGCCTCCAAACATATAGGCTTTGCCATATTCAACTTGAGAATGTACAGAAAACTAGAGGACCGTGTCACCTTGGCAAGCAGCAGATCATCCGGATCACGGAGTGTGAGAACACCGCGTCGTATGTGTGCGTCGTAGCTGCGAGCATCCAGGCGGCCAACGCTGATGATGTTCTTGCGCAACTTGGGGATGAAATATACACCGTCCAGTGAACGATGATCACCATTCTTGCACTGAAACAGCACCGTTACGCGCCCACAAATCTGCACCACGGATCCATCCCCAAATTTCACGGTGCCCGCGACACCGATGTCGAGCTCCGCAAAAGCCGCACATGCACCGGTCATGTGATTCGTGGCTCCTGTGTCTAGGAACCATTCCTCCATCTTCTCGCCATCACCCCCGTCAGCCAACTCCGGTGAACACACTTTCTTCTCCATGAAGTGCACCTCCTGGACACAAGGTGATCGATCCAGCGTCGCTTCGCCGGTGAGCGACATCCCGACGACGTGCGCCATCAAGAGGATTGGCACCTCCTCTGCTTGCACCAGATTTGCCTTGGCTTTGTGCGGACGTCATGGCTTGCGGCTCTGCCTGGCGAAATGACCGTAAATGTTGCAGTTGAAGCATTTCACCTTGGACATGTCCCGGTCACGGCCGGCGCCGCCGCTGAACGCAACCTCCAAACCTTTCGGCAAGCCCGTACCAGGACGTCGATTGCCTTGTCCACCACCGCCTTTGTTTCTGATGCTCGATCCGTCTGCTTCCCTCTGCTTCATGCGGGCTATCCACTATTCCTCAGTGAGGAATAGCTTGCCAACAGTGCCGCCTTCGTCTTCGTCGTTGCCGCCGTCATCCACCGTTGACAACCTCCCGATCAGCTCTTCCATCGGCATGGTTTTGATGTCGAGCAGCTGCTCGATGGAGATGGCAACTTGCTTGTAGCGCTTGGGGACGACACGCAACAATTTCTTGTTGACGTACTGATCCTCGATCTCGCCTCCCATGTCGCGAATGTCAGCGATAATTGCGGTGAGGTGCATGCCGAAATCTTCCGGCGTCTCTCTGTCCTTGAACTTCATGGACTCGAACTGCTGACGGTAGCCTTCTCCTTGGCCTCCCGAACACGATCGACACCAATGCGCATCGTCTTGATCGCGTCCCATGCCGACTTCGCCGTATCATGCTTCGCTAGTGCGTGCAGCATCTCCTGTGGCACAGCCTATAGAATTGCAGATAGCGCCGCACGATCTTCACGGAACTCTGCATAGCCTGGATCCACCGCCTCCCACAGGCCCTGTGCCCGAAGATGTATATGCATCAACATGGCCCAATCAGGGTAATTGGTCCTCGTGAGTGTTGGCAGACCTGCAGCCACACCAATGTCCCTCGACGCCGGAACATGGGACACCATGGCGCCATCTGCGCCCGACCGCCTTGATTGCCGCCGCCACTCCCCTCACTGTCGCCGTGCCTTGGCGGCGGCCTGTAGCGACCTCTGCCGCTTGAAGACATCGCTGTGGATCATGGTACCGCTTTGGTACCAAATGTCAGCAATGCACACTTGCAAATCAACTCTCTTGCTCACTCGATATGTGGCTAAAATTGAATAATTTCAGACTCGCTACAGGAATTGACGAAACTGAAGAACAGAGTAAAAAACTCTGACAGAGTTGTTTTTGGTGCAGCGCAACTTCTGCTGCTTTTCTGGTTTCTTTCTTTTATTCCCAGCTGATGTAGACTAGAGTTCCCGATCTTCCGAAAGGTTCTGATAACCAACGATTTAGGCGGAGTCGCAACACACGTCCATTCGGCTTCTTGAGCCCCGCAATCGCAGCACCACGTCTCCTCTGGTTACCACCCGTGCCGGAACACAGATGGCCTCGCCGAGAAGGCTAATCGCTGTTTGCAAATCGAAGAACACAAACAAGAACGAGATAGATAGCAACCAAAATTGCAGATGAATGATTAAGCTCACGAGTTGGGGTCTTACAAACCGAT
>CM002478.1:9358620-9380391 GCA_000325765.3 Leersia perrieri | reverse complement strand
ATGCTCATATCTAAGCTAGTTATGTCCTCATCACCAGCTCAACAAGCTTTACATGCATAACAGAAACACCGGCTAAACCGGATCCAACTACGATCATGCCATCCCATAATACGTGTTCAGCTCAACCAATGACTACTGAAAAATAGCTACGAAGACTTGACTGAAACTCTGAACATTTCAGCTAGCCCTTTATGCATGCAGAATCCAAAGCTACTTGTACCATGCAAAACTGAAATAATCTAGCCTAAGATACATAATACTCAAGAATACAAATAAAATCCATCAGTCTGCTCAATCATCATGATCAAACATATCCTAGCTTATCAGCTATATCTTTGCCTGCTGCTGAGTGCTGACACATCAAAATAGTAATTGAGTCAACGACATGGGGAAAATTTTGTCTAGGAAGAGTTTCTAGATTACATACATGGCTTCGGACCTCCCACTAATCTGGTGTTGTTTCTCAAGCCAGCATCTCTATCCCTCATGTATAAATTCTTTTCCAGATTTGTCACCATCAGAACTGGTACCATCAGCTCTTTCTTTCCCTGCTGTTGAAATATAGGTCAACAAGGAAGTCAATGCTTCAGGATAAAATAATGGGGAATCTATTTAAAGATTTTTATCTTATCTACCAATCATTTAATAATCTGCTGTATGTGTGTGTGTGTGTGTGTGTGTTCTCTTATTACGACAACGAATACTGAACTCATGTAAATAACATATTAACATGTAATTTCATGAATCCCTACGAATGTAATATGCAAATTAATTACAATATAAAGAAGCATAAAACCACATCTAGCCTCTAGGTGAAACTTGTGCAAATATAAAATGAGTCATGCTAAATTTATTATGTAAATTTAGGTTAAGCATCATGAAATTTGAGGTGATATTTCCTTACATTGTTGTTTACTCTCCATTGCCTTGGTATTTCTTGTTGAGCCACCATCAGTTTTTGTGGACTGGCCACCAGATCCCAGCGCTTGAAAGTTGGCAATCATGTGAGTTAAATCAGACAAACACGGGTAACCATTAAACATTCTTCTTCCTTCCAAGGTGCTGTTCTTCACTGGCTGTTCGCCAAGGTTAACAATCCCGCTTGGAACAGTCCACAAATGAGAAGCAACATCATCTCTAGTCTTACCAAATGAAATTACATTTGAGTCAGCTGCCTGTTGATTGTTTACAAGATCAGTGCTCCCAGTCCTCACATTTGATAGATTATTTTGACCCATCTTAAAGAGATCACTGCTTCTTAGTCTCGAAGGACATGCAAGGTCACCACACATTGTATTGGGAAGTACCATGCTTGTGGTCACATTAAATGTCAGGCCATCATCAATATTGCTATATTTATCAGAATTACTATTTACTTCCATGCAGGAGTCTTCATTGAAAATCTTGCCAAAAATTCTGACGAAGCTAGTCTTTTTGGCAGGATCCTTAGTGGTCTCAAGTATGGTAGTTTTAGGATGCTGTATTTTCTGAGCACTCAATATATCATCTGCTTGTGAGAAACTTGATTCAATCGTGGTGCCAATTTGCATGGTTGGGAAAGACTGACCTTCCTGGTGAAACTTACTTGATTTCAGACAATTATCAGGTAATTCAGACCTTATGCTTCCTCTTTTACCATTCTCTGACACTAAGACATTTGTGGCTGGCAGTGTAGGTGAACTGGAACCAGTTAAAGTTTCAGTATGACTTGTCTCTGATTCCATCAAATCAACAACAGGAGACGAACTGAGGTCAAATGAAACAGCAACACGAGGTGAATTCACACCTGATGCAGTCTTGGAAAGATTTCTATTGAAATCAATATTTGCGTTATCACTCGATGATAGTTCAATACCATTTAATTTAACACAACTGCTTCCCTTTGAATGAATGACAGGCTCAGAATTTTCGTGAGAAATCTGAGGATTCTCCTTTTGGGTTATCACCTTATTGTCAATACCAACAGGGTTAAGCTCCATCTTTTCTGACTGAACTGGCGAACGCACAATATCCAGGTCATATAAAGCAGAGTATTTGCCATCCATTGTTGTAATACAGAGCTGAGGATTGTTCTCAGGACTTTTGATCTGATCATCATGCGCGATTGACATGCTAACTATAAAAGCATCTTCATTGCCATGATCACCAATAGAGGGCCTTTGGTCTTGTTCATTGTCCATAGAACAAGGCTTGCTAGAAATAGCAGACCGAAGACGAGTAACACCATTTTCAGGTGTACTGTTACTAACTTCTTCAACTACAATGTTTTCATTTGCTTCGTGAATCATGACAGAACAAAAAAGACGCTGGTACTTGTGGCAGAGATCTTTGCACTCACAAATAGTTCTTGTCCCCACGTAATTTGATATCATTTTCAAATCAAAGTTACTATTATCCATAGCCTTCATAAATCTATGTAGTTCATCATCAGTCCATTCCGTTTCTCCTTTTTCCCTGATTTCATCATCTGGAGAGACATTCTTAGCTGAATCATCGTCGACTGGCTTATCCATTTTTGCTGAACCTTCTTTTCTAGCACTTCTGCCGGTTTAGTCAAAACGCTACCTGCGTTTAAAAAAGTAGATATATTAGGCAACAGCAAAAAAATACCGAAAATAAAATCGCATATGCTTGTGAGAAATAATTATGTTTGGTTAACTTGTATATTCAGTCCCAAAATCTCATAAATTTAAGCCTTGAAACTGTTTGGATATGTTTGTATCGAGTAACGCTCCGGCGCTCTCTACTGGCAGTATTATACTTTCATTAGAAATGACATATTAGTCATTTACTAATAAGTCAATAGGGACAAGACTATCTTTTCTTTTTTTCTTTGTTTCTCTATTTCATGTTTATTTCTTTCCAGATCGACTCCTACGCACCGACGGCTGTCAGGCCATCGCTCCGATCCCCTCATTGCATCGCTCCCATGCCATTTATCCCTTCATAGTTTTTTTCTCTTGGATGACCGTACCCTCAAAATTTCTACTGCCCCAAAATATTTGGCAGTATAAATACATAGATCCAACGGTTAATATTATTTTATACTGCCAGTAGAGAGCACCGGAGCAGACCTTGTATCTTTTTTTTTTAGAATTAGTGGACCTTATATCTTATACTTCCTCCTTGGAACAGATTTCAGTAATCTATGTATCAAATACCTTGAAGGCAGTTCAAGGCACTTGAGAAATAAATACACTTTAAAAGCCAATGAATATAAAATGTTCTGTATTTTTGTATTGTTACTTCCACCTTGAACAGATATTCTTATCTGCTTCAATTATTAACAATGAAAATAAACACATCATATAAGTTGTCAATTTTACAAACGGTACATATATAGTGGCATTCACTGCAAGGAGCATGCTCAACATTATAAAATGAGAAACTATTCTCCTGAATGAATATTTAGGATCCTAGAAGAGGTTCAGGGAGGAACTACCCTTGTTTCTGCTAATTTGGGGTATCTGTCAGTACATCAGTACTAGGAGGTATCAGAATACACAAAAAGAGCGATACCTTGGATAACTTCTCAATGACCATAATAGCATATGATAAATTTACATTATACAGGAGGGCTATTAGGACTGACCATTTAATAGAAGACTCGATGCAATTGAGGTTACGGTATATGTAAGTGAGGTTTTCTAAGTTCAGTAATTAGTAGTGTAGATCTAAAATAATTAAATAGCATCGTTAAAATTTACAAACAGAGTTGAGAGGATGCTGTAAGCAAATAAGAATTAAAACTAATTACCAAAAAAAACACGAGTTACACAGGAAACAGCAACATATCATGTAAGGTACCACAAATTATATTACTTCATTCAACCTAAAATATAAGACTCAGATTGTTCCATTAGGACAAGAGTTTGACCAATAATTTCTCTATTATAAATTTATTTTTATGACATAAAATTAATGTTGTTAGATTCGTATTCGTAATTGTTCTCCTACGACTATACTTTTTAATATCACAACTGATATATTAATAGAGAAGTTATAGATCAAACCATTGCCCTAATGAAACAAAATACGCCCTAAGAAAGGACGGAGAGTGTACCAATAAGACACCGAAAATCACAAGTTTGTCGGGAATTTTAATATACAACCTATTTTTCACATTAACATCATATACTGCTACTTGCAGTAATGGTAATTTTTTACATCTATGTATAGATATTTTACATGTATATAATGTAACTTTTAATTCAATGCGCATGATTCGCAACTTTGGATCACGTCCATATCGCTTGAGTGACCCTCTTTTCTGTGATGACCACCGCCTCAATCAAAGCGCAAAATGAGCAACCGACCATTTTCGAAATCTTTCCTGATCAGATGAAATTTGAATCCTTCCATTTGCAAACCGAGGCTCCGAACGGTAGGTTTAGAAAAAATCCCACTCTATTAACTGACTATGACATTCTAGATTCAAAAGATGATCTCTTTTCTTCGGTGGCCAGCCTAAGACATATGGCTTTTAGGTCCAAAGTTCTGGTGTACATGCAACTTCTGATTCATTGTCAAGAGGCAAGTAGATATTGCATTTTGTTTTTAGAGCATGCAATGGTTCTCTGATGATCTTGTTCGTGACGACGAAAGACTGCCTTCTTTGTTCAATTAATCTGCATACCACCGAGGGCTATTTGAAAACAGAAGTCACAATAACTGATTGATGCTGTCCACATGGATAGATGAGCTAGCACAAGTAACTACTAGGAGAACCGATGTGGGTGTCTAGGTCTTGCTTAGACTTGAGGTGAGCACAGCACCGCAGCACGGCAACATCAGGCCAATCAACATATATACGCCACAAGACACCGGTGCAGATCAGCCTCATGTACGATCCCACGGATTCGCAACAATGTGCCAAGGGTGACAATGTGATGGCCGGCCAGGCTGCTCAAGTAATATATATACAGAGGGGAGGTGGCTTGTGCACCAATAAGAAGAGAGGGAGCCTCGTTAATGCTGGAGTTCAAGGTGGCGCAACAGTGGGGTGGAGGAGGGAAGTGGAAAATCAGAATGAGACCTTTGATAATGCATATTTCTTGAATTCTTTCATCGGTGATATTTGGGAAAGGTAATTAGTGATTTTTGACGGCTGCAGTGTGATGGCAGTGCTAAAAATGGGTGGAGACACTAAGCGTGTGTTTGGACAGAGGGATTTAAGTGGGTGGGGTTTGCAGGCTGATTTTTAGGAGTGTTTGGTTGGTGGTGGTAGATTAAGGTGGGATAGGGCAGCCCAGAGGGGAATATTCCCCTTAGATGTTGGATGGGTGGTCTGCAAAAAATTACCCGGATGCAGCTGTCCTGGACGGGTGATGGCTCACTTCACCCCCACCTGTCGTTCTCTCCCTCTCACCGCGGTAGCTAGTGAGGCTCAAGCAGGGACTGACGATTGGCGATCAGCGGCTCCACAGGGGTTGGCAACCGAATATTAGCGGAGCATCCCGGTGACGATGTCCGGCAACAATATCTAGAGGCAACGAGAGCGATGGCTTCCGACGAATAAGGAGGGAAGCGGTGGAATACGGTGGCGGCAGATCTGGAGGCAGTGACCATGACGGGCGATGGCGGCAGATCTGAAGCAGTGAGCACAATCGACCATGATGGGTGGCAGCGGGGCATGGATGGCATAGGAAAACAGTGGCGACGACACGACCCCTTTTTTCTCCTTTTTCATTTTCCTTTCTCTCTCATACTTTTTACAATGGAACCACTTGTAATTGAGTGGGAAATTTCTAGTGAAATAGATATTTGAGGGGTTTATGAAATTTGTAAGAGTTTGCAGAATTTTTCCACATTATTTTACTATGACGCTTTGTGTGTTTTTTAATATGAGGGGTATTCTCACTAAGATGATCACATCTACGTATCAACCGTACTCCTTCCGACCAAACAAAATTAGGACCATCAAATCCAACCTCATCCCACCAATCAAAATAAAAAAGAACAGCCATATCCAATCAACCAAACAAATGTGTGTTGTTTAATTTGAGTCGTATTCTTACCATGCATCAATCCTACTCCTTCCAACTAAACAAAAAATTGTACCACCAAATCCAACATCATTCCTTCAAGCAAACAACAAATTGAACCACCATAACAACTCAACAAAACAAAAAAAAATTAGATCGTCATATGCCTGAAAAACTGGTCTATCATATCCTATATCATCTTTACCCCCAACCAAACGCACCATAAGGTGTGTGGTTTAGTCCCTAAGTGTCGTGCCAACCTGTTTCTCTACCAAACAAGCAGCCTGGTGATTCAAAGCTACACTGAGGTGGATTATAATTAGCAAACTGAAAGAGGGATAATTTCTTCCAGGTCTTAAGAGACAAGAAAAATGTTATATTTACAATTACAATTGAATGTCCAAATAGGCTAAGGAAAAATGTGGGGAGGACAAGTAGACCTTTTTCCAACAAAACATGATATTTGATACAATTTGATTACAAGCACTGTTGTATCTTGTCCAACAGTTCTCATATAAGTTGTATGTTGTCCACATACATGTACCAGTTTTTGCTATGTTTAGTTTTGTAGAAGTTTGCTGGCCTCTATGGGGCATACTTTTTGTGAACTAGCAAAATTTGTAATGAGAGAAATTGTGTAAATAGGCCTCCAAATATTATTTAAGGAGTAAACAGCAGTAGAAATAGGTTCAAATTAATATCCTGCGAATGTGAACTACAAGAAGACAATAGTACACAACAGACTCACTTGTGGAGGCATAATTGTTAAGGGAGTGTTTGTTTGCCTGCGTAGGAGGTGAGCCAGGCTTAATCGATGCAGGTTTGGTTAGTTTGGTTGGCTGCACATTGTTCAGAGCCTGCCTGGTTTGATTCACGAGGCATTGGTCAGCCTGGTTCCGAAGAAACGAGAACGTACAAGTTCCGTTTCCAGCGAGCCAGGCTCAAGAGAGATGGATTAGTGACATGATTAGAAGGTAATTAGCATTAACTAAGTAATATTAGTGTATATTGAACTATATTAAGGAATATTATGGCTGATAATGCCAATTAAGTTAATTTTTAAGGCTTCTCCTGTATTGTTTTGACGTGTACACTACTCATGCAAAAGCTATGATACAACATACCAAACAACATCACAACAAATACGAGCTCACCACAGCAAACAACCATACATGCCATATATACCTGCATCACCATGTCCTAGCTTAGTTTAGCCTGGGTGTATCTATTGAGTCTGGTTGTAGCTATACTAGCAAGCAAACACACCCTAAATCTCGGGGGTCATTTTTCATTACTACAATCTGAAGTACTGGCATGCACATGTGCCCCCATAGTACATAAGTTTTTTTAATTCACTAGAATCCAATACTGTCTCAAGAAACCAAAAAGTTGTGTTAAGCAGTAAAACAAATTCCTTGGTTCAATACAGATACGCATATGCATTATGATGTTCCCTATATGGTAACGGGATATGAAATAGGACTAAAATATTAATGCCACCAGCATATCAGCAGAGATATATATATATATATATATATATATATGTCAATTTAATGCTTCACCTGGTGGCTCGTTGCTTCCAAATGAAGATGCATGCATGGTGGCTGGGCAATCCATAGTTGAGTCATATTCTCGCTGCTATTGTCAATATCTGCGTTGTCCCCATCCACAGGTAAGTCGTTCGACTTTTCCCTCTTCTCCTTCTCATACTTTGCAAGTCCATGGCCCCATTTTACTCGATTCCTTTTCCCAGCAGTGGCATTCCCTACATTCTGGGAATTTATTGCATCATTTTTCTCTGCATTATCAGCATCATCTAATGATCTCTTCTGATAATTCCACCATCTTGTTGATCTCCAATTTATTGGGCCTAATGAGTTGTCATGGTTATTCTTCTGCCCCAAGCTTGCACCTTTGTTAGACCCTGTCAAGGGAACCTGACCTGGCGCTGCAACTACCACAGTAGGGGGCCTTGCCTCCGATGCTTGAGTTAATTGTTGTTGCAGAATATTCCTTTTCTTGGCCTCTGATGCTTGAGTTAACCGTATTTGTCGCATATACCTTTTCTTTGGAGGCAGGGCTGAAATTGGTATGTCTGATAAGTAATCCTTCTTACTGTTCTGCCCCAAGTGCACACCTTTGTTAGACTCGACCGAGGGGTCCTGAGCAGGCACTTCAACTGGCACAACACGTGGGCTGACCTCTGATGCTTGATTCAACTGTAGTCGTCGCAAATATCTTTTCTTTGGAGGCAGGAGTGAGATTGGGATAGGCTGATCAGAAGAGTTGACGTTCCATGAGGATGCATGTACCGATGACCCTTTCTCTGTGTCACAACACAATTTTATTTGGTCAGTAGAAAATACCTCATAAATAATATGTAATGAATTTTAACATCTATTACATCCATACCAAAATATAAGCCATGCATAGGTAATATTATTGAGAATCAAGAAAAACGTAAGAAATCAATCCGGAAAATTTCAAGAAGGAAACAGATGGCAAAGTTCGCATGTTTCAAATATATGACATAGGTTTGGAAAACATTACAAACGGAGAAATGATTTCATTTTGTGACTGCACCTGATGGACAAGCTAAACTCGTAGGTGTGGAGGATAGCAGATCATGGTCCCCAGATCTAGGACTTCCCCTCGTGTTGCACACGGTTGTGGAACTTTTGATGGAGCTTTCATGCTTCCTAGTGTTGTCCTGCTGATTGTGTGATGGAGGTTGGTCCTGCTCCATCAAGATCTGCCTCGCTACAACAAACACCAAACCAGGATTTTACACGACATAGCAAATCTGCAAAAAAAACTTAGGGTTGTAAACAATAGAAAGAGTAAAAGTTGTGTACATATTGCCTTACTTGTCAAGGAAAAACTTCCGCAGAAGTTTTGTTGGATCCAACACTCAGACGACAATTAGTTGAGATAATGCAGAAAGCCAGGGGACCAATGGAGGAATTTCGTATAGAGGGGAGGAGAGGCTAGAATTTTTATGGGAGTACCCATTTTTGGCAAGTACTATGTCTGCATATATCCTATCGTATTCTTTTGGCAACTTTTTAATGTGAGCAACATCTTTCCATTTTAGAAATAACCTTGCTGTAGCCCATCCCAAATAGGTACATATTTGTTGTTCTTTAATGTACATATATCTTCAAGATATGGATAGTTTTATACCTTTTTGGGTTATGATATGAAAAATCAAATAACTCTAAAAAGAGGGGACTGACTAATGTGTACTACTAATATACTATACCCAGGAAACTAAGTACTAGCTATTCAGTTGACTAAATTTTACAAATTCACACGGTGTATCTTCCATTAGCTAATTATGACATGCATTATGTGGTTTAACATAAAACAATCCTTGCTTATTTAATATATTACTCCTTGTAGTATATAATATGAACAGCCCTATGTCCTTCACTCGTTCACCAAAGAAAAACTTTCTAATCAGTTTACTTTAATTCCCTTTTCATTACTCAACTTGATGCCCATGTTGCAGATAACACTGTCACTCTCCTTAAAATAATATTACCTATTAAAACCTAATATTGCATACAGCATATCATGATAAAAACAAAAAGGTTTTGAATTGGGATATTTAGTGATTCCTTCTTGATGAGGATATAACCAAGTCAAGATGGAAATCAAATGTACAATGATCGAGAAGTATTATACCTGTTGAAGATACAGATCAAGCGTGTCACGTCACCTAATCTAGTTCGACCTCCTTGGACAACACTAAGTTCCAACTCCGATTTTGGTGATCTTGGACATTTTTTACATCTGCATCTCGAAAGGAGATGCGTTGGAAAGATGATGAGATCAGCTTTCCAAAATATCCAAGATCAGTAAAATCGGAGTTGACATGAATAAATGAAGATCTAAACTCAAGTTTGTCCCAGGAGGCCAAACTTATTAGTATGTCAAGCGAAAACTAACTTTAAGCTCTTACTAAGAAATAGGAGTATGGCTCTATGGGTCAGTAGGGTAATTAGTAGTATTAATTGCGAGATTGGGAGGTAGTATTATTTAGGTAATTAATAATAGGAGTATTTATTCCCCGACAATAAGGAAGATTGAAAAAATAGGGGTGAAAAGATTTAGTACATGATAGGTGGGTCCCTACTGCCACGTCGGTCAAACTGAGTCAAAACCACTCAAAACAATTGTTAAGGGGGTTTCGGGGTAAGTAACGTCTGATTTCTAAGTTTATGGGGTTTAACGAACTCGCCCATTAGTTAAGGAGAATAATTCAAACTTTATCTTATAAAATACAATATGATACTAGTGCAGTACCACTCATTCATGATGGACTGAAACCCTAATCAGTAACAAGTATCGGCAGTTCGGCACCATCACGGACAATGCATTACTTCTGCCAAAAGACTTCTGTCATGGGCGCTTCGCCCGTTATGGGTTAGAACAACCGGTAACGATTCAAAATTAAGAACCATGGCAGATGTTCATGCACCAAGATAGCTTTGTGAAGTTAGGCCGTTATGGATGTATAATAAGTTCAACTATTTCTCGAGTGGTTTGATTTTTCTCTTTTTCCTATTAAGTATTTTACGATGAAACTTCAGATTGTTGGGAATAGTCTACGTTAGTTGTTTAGGGAGAGTTGAACCAATTTAAAAGTGGAGAGAGTCTCCCACCTCTTAAGCTAGCTGTTAGGGTGTAGAAAGGCATTTTTACGGTTGGTCCAACATAGGATTTGACCAACAAATAGTATCAGAGCCAAGTCCACAATCTTTTGTGATTGTGCATACTTAGGGTGGTGTAATATAGAAACCCAATGAACCGCGGGTGTCAGGCCCATTTGTGTCTGTATGGGACCGATTGTTATCTTTCTTAATCGTGAGCTTCACACAGATAGAAGGCTATGTGAGTAACATTATCTAGAATCACATCTTGCTCTAGAATGATCAATTAGGAATTTATTACATTCTGCAATCTTCCCTTCTATATCGGCTTCTAATTCCGTACATCATCTTGCATATAAAACAAATGGGAATTTTGCTAACACATGGAAAAAGAAAAAAAAAACACAAAACGAGCAAGCTTTGGATGACACAACATAACCATCAAGTATTGGATGACAAAACAGATGAGCAAAGTTTCATTCTTTGTCATCTCAGTCTCCAAGCTCCGGCGATGAATGACCACAACAGGCGGCAGCGGATGAGATGGTCTATCTACTTCTCAGGCCAAGAATAGCCAACAAATCTAAAGATTCTTATTGCCAGCCAGCCAAGCTGGACAGCTCAAAATGAATTGAGGAAGTAGAGAGAGGACCTCGAGAACGGTTTGGTTTTGTTTCTGTGGTAACTCGCTGACACGTACTAGATTATATAGTATAGAGTTTCCTTGTTTTTTTATGTGTATTTGTCCATTCTTTTTGACATGCAACACCCTATTAGTTTGTTTAATTGTCATGCTGGGTATTCATAGTTGTGTTGAAATTTGAGTTGATTGAGTTAAATGGTTTTCATGTGTACGCTACTGAATTAATTGAGACGATAGCTCAAGATCATCCAATATTGAATGGTCTACCTTGTACCGAATTTTACCGTGCAAAATCTCTTTTGATAGACAGTCGGTTGGCATAATGTCACACCCCGACCCCCCATACCCGGGCTGGGTCGGGCCCGCAAACACATGGCTGCTCACCTGGGAAGAACTTCCCGGTCGGTCACCCATCCCAAGATTACTCCAAGCCTAGCACGTTTAACCTTTGAGTTCTCTCAAGCTAGGCTTCCAAAAAAGAAGTTGTAACTTATAGTATTCTATCAATCCTATTAAGCCCTGGGTCAGGATGTCACACGTAAGAACCGCATGTTTTCTTCTTTTTATTATGGTATGTATATAAAGGTAAATTCGTCATTTAACTATTAATGTTGCATGCTTGGATGACGACATGCTAATGTGGCGGTTTTGGTGGGTTGAAGGACTTATTTGGACAATTTCAAACGTCAGGAATTAAATTGACTCCAGAGCCAAACTTGAAGGACCATATTGGCTATTTTCAATTTTCCGAGATGTGTCCTCAATAATAGAATAGATCTCTTTTTTAGTCGTAGCATCTTTAGTTCACAATTTTAGTAATTACAATTTTCTTTTTATATGCAATCGTGGCACCATGAATATAAAAGAATCCAGGGCTCTTTTACATTTTGGAATTGATGACAGCACCGTTGTTTATTCAAATATTTATTCCATAAAGATTGTTAGTTTTAATTATGAGATGCTACATTTTTACAGCTACAAACTTTCTGCTATCATGTATTAGTATCCATGATTGATGGCTCTATATAGTTAGTGCACAACCCGTTGTTACCATGATATAATTTTTTGGTAAATGAAACTGTGAATGAAATCAATGAACAAATTGGCCAACAATCACTGCAAAGCCGATTGTTTTGGTTAAGGCACACTTATGTCATTATGTGTGCATCTGCCGCGTGGCATGGTGTCGCGCGTCCTCTGCCAGTACCTGTAGCACATTAAGCTTATGTACCGTTGCCGATAACCAAATCAGTCATATTCCATATACCACGAACCGTGACACATAACCTCTGTAACGGTCCTATAGCACGGCCGCGATCGATAGTGTGACAATCGGCCATGTTTATTAGTGTAGGCCTGTTACCGATGTGATATTTTGTTTAAAAAAATAAATGAGAAAAATCGACTTGGCTCAAAAAACATTAGCCATGTCTTCTGAAAACAGCATAAATATATATTCTCATATTTCACTCCGTAATATCCCCAATACAGCCACATATAACATATGTCTTACTATTCACAAGCACATAAATGCATATACATCATCAAATCCATTTACATTTCACAAACACACACATATACAATTACATCTCAAAAACATATCATTGTATCACGTTAAGTTACATCCAAAAAGAAAAAGAAAAGATACCTTTGAAGTTGTGGACTTAGCAGAGAAGCCCGTGTCGTCCTTTAAACTAATGTACATAGTTTAAATAGCATAGTTAGACAAAAAATGTGCATATGAATATTAAAATAAAGATCACTTAAATAGATACACGTAATAGTATTCACATAATTCAAAATACTTGTTGTCATAGTTACAATATCCTAAATTTTAAACAAAGTTACAATACAAATTTAACCGCTAAAGTGAAACATAAAGCATATAACAAAATGACACATAGAGGATTCATAGCATTTAGTTCATGTTCTACAATTACTCTAAATGATAAGTAGAGCATATATAATTCGAAATGATAGCACAAAGAGCACGTATGATTCATATAGCACATATACACACACATCATATAGTTCATTTTCTACGGTTACTCAAAAATGACAAATAGAGCACAAAAGAGCATATGAGATGATCCATAGCACTCATACACACATAAAACACATAACAAGTAGAGCATATGAGATGATTCATAGCACACATGCACATGTAAAAGACATCAAATGGAGCATGCATATCATATAACACATGAGGGAAGGGAGGTCGGAGCTGTTCTCAGAGGGATCGATGAGGGCGCTGATGTCGAGGAGGGTGCCGCCGGTGTCGCGGATGGCATTGCACCAGGTTGGGGGGACGCCTCTGGGCTAAGGGGAGGATGCTGACAGGCGCTGGGTGGACTATGCCGGGTGCAAGGTCGACGCCTGTTGACGGTCCTTAAGTACCACAGCTGACCGTCAATTACAGCATAAAAGAGCATTGAATGAAACACCAAACCTAGTGGTAGGGTTTATTGCTAACACACCTATCATGCGAAGAAACATACTTCTGGCCGATCCAACGCAAGTACACAGATTGGAGAGCCACAAGTTATTGCAAACCAAAGCAAAATGGGCTCAATCATGTGCACCACCTTGGACCCCTCATCCTCTCCTTCCATGTGTACGACCATCCTAGGACCCTAATTTAGTTGTCGGTGTTACCGACCTCAGCAACTACCACACCGGCTATAAAAGCAGGACTTCACTCTCTTCACAGTGCATACAACTCTTTGGAGTACTTCTTATCTAGGCTTAGCTTCTTCTTCAAAGTAAAAAAATAGGTAAAGAACGAGGAGAAGCGCTAGAGGAGTGCCCGGAGTTGGCTCCTCCATCTTGTACCTCAGGGTTTGCCGCTTTCTAGGAGGATCTCTGGAGGGGTACCAGAGTTGCCAGCACACTCTGCTCTAGGTTTAGAGGAATCTCTTATATAAAGTAAGTGTTCGAGATATCTTTATGGTTATTTAATTTATCTTATCTTAGTGAGATAGATTTCCATGATTGCGGGTTCATTGCTGAATATTTGTACTGAATGCTTTTGTGATAAGACTCCAAAGGAAAGTAGGAAATTCCCGATCGACACTAGAATAGTAACTAGTAACATAGATGCCATGTCTAGGTTAGAAATTACCATTGTTTGTTGTATATACGATGGATTACTAGAGGTAGGTAGTGGGTGGTGACAGCCCTGGATTCCATCCTAGTAACCCTCCACATTTGGGTACATCATAGAGCTATCTAGCCAAAACCAACTGGTAAACCAGAGGGGTTTAGTGCCCAAAGCAACTGATAGAAAATTACCTTTAACTTAGTTTAGGTTAGTTAAAACCATAGGAATCGTTTCTAGCCTTAGAAATAGCCTACCAGTCATTATTCTCCTGGGACCAATCTATGCTTAGAGCACACGTGCTCCCTATGTTCGATAACCTTGGGTCACTCTGAGGTGAAGTGCTATAGCTATATTATGCTCTTGCGAATTTATTTGTGATAGTAAAAAATACCAACAGCACCGCCATGGTTGGCGTTGACGGGGCTAGGCATGGAAAGGACGTCACCGGGCTCAAGGAGGACACCACTGGTTGCAGGGTTGATGAGGCTGGCCTCAAGGAGGACAAGATGTGGCATGGGGACGACGACGTCGGGCTCGAGGGCGGACAATGCCGGGGTCGGGGTTGATGAGGCTAGGCTTAGGAAGGACAAGCTGTAGTGTAGGGAGGATGCCATTGGGCTCGAGGAGGATGCCACTGGGCTCAGGGTGGACATTGTCGGGCTCATGGGCCAAGGCAGAGACGGATTGGAGTAGGAGCGGCTGCGGCGGCATGGACTTTGGCAATTCATGGCGTCGAATAACAACCAAGGGCGAGGCGGCCAAGTAAAATCTCAGTCAACGCCATGGATGTCCACAACCATATCGGCACGGGCTCGTCGATCCCTGCCCGTGATGGATGTCCACAACCATATCGGCACAACTCAACAGACCGTTATTGATGTCAGCGGCCATGAACTAGAACTATTACAGATGTTGTAACCGTCACGAGTCGTACTCTTTCACCCGTTACCGATGTGTAAAGTTAAACAATCCTTATATTTTTTTGTCAGTTTATTTTCTTTAATTTTATAACCAAGAAAATGTTATTTTATTATTAGAAACAGTGGATAAATTTGTAGTTAAACATAAAAATACATATACACTCGTAAATTTAATTAATAAAGGGCATATAACATAAAAAAATCATAAACATATAAATGTTGGGTATAGGAAATTTAATTAACCACGGAGCTTACAAGTACTGGTCATTTTGCGTATATAGTAAATGGATGTATCGGAATATGTCACAAAAAATATGTTGACCAGTAGTTTTTTAATGTTGTACTGTACAGCATTACATTTCCATATAAAGTACGTCATCCTGATCAGCCCATGCATACACATTATTATATTTATATGGCTCTTCTTTTAGTGGTTGATGGGCTGCGTAAACGGACTTGTTGTAGTCGTCCTTGTCGACAACATTATTTTCTACCCGTACAATACTCCTTGTACCTTCTCAAATAACATGTAGTTCCTTATTTGTTGGGTTCTTTGATGTAGAATAATTGGATTACTTGCTTTACAAGCATAAGTGATTCATCCTTATATCCTACCTTGAATAAATCGACAAGCGTGAAACCCTCTTTATCGATCGTCACACCACCTCAAAGATTATTCACCCATATATGTCAAAACAACATTACTTTGAACTTCACATAGTTGATCTTGCTTATGTCCTCTATGCAGCCGTAGTATGAACTACACCCACCTCCCTCCTGGAATGTATCTAAACAAACCCCATTCTTTTGCACCGTACTTTTGTCATCATACTCCCTAGTCTAGAATGTGTACCAATTGATATCAAAACCCTGCCATATTTAGGCTGCGTTTGAAACTGCTTGTGCAATTTGGATTTTTTGTGCACGTAAAACGAGATAAGTCATTAGTGCATGATTAATTGAATATTGGCTATTAAATACTTGAAAAATGGATTAATTTGATTTTTTTAAACAACTTTCGTATATAATTTTTTTCAAAACACGCACCGTTTAGGAGTTTGAAAAGCGTGCTCACGGAGAACGAGAAAAAATTTTCCCCCACACCCTGAATCGAACGAGGCCTTAGACAACCCGTAAAGGGCCATGTACCAAACCGTTTCAGTGTCTCACTCACGCTCCCAACACTATTCATATTCTTTTTCTTCAACCATGTGATAAAACCGTGCCTGTTAGTATCCCGATATGTATCCTCGTATCCTATGATACTACGATCTTACAGAGTCGGAACGAAACCAATCCTACCTAGTATCATATTTTTTATAGTATCCCGATTATACTATTTATTTCCATACGATCCTACCATATCTTAGGTTTATGTTGTATCCTAAAACTATAATAATACTATTTAAAATAGGATGGATTGGAACAAATGTGAATAAGTTGGTGGACATCCCAAGTATTATACCATCAAGTGCCCAATGCGACCACCACATACTATTGGAGGAGTCGGATCCATACATGCATAAATAGTCACTCGTTCTCAATGTGTCCATGATCACGGTTGACATCTTCTACTATAATAATCGGAATGCCGAGCAGTGAGTGCAACACATAACCGTAAGATAGCGTGTAAGTCTATTACGTCATATGCCTATCAACCACACGAAGACGGCGACCAAAAGCATACCCCAGTGACTTGATCCAAAGCGCTACCCCAAATTATCTCAAGCGACCAAAAGCATAATCATGCTTAGCTAGTCCCTAAAAAATGCGGCTAGCCTCACACTTAAGTATAATAGCAGCGGAAGTCTCAAGTAAATCTCATAAGCCTAAGACATAAGCCGGTGGTGCCACAACCCCATAAGGGAAAACCAACCGAACAAGAGCCAAGCTGCAAAAAGAGAGATCACTCACTGCTCTCGCCGCCCTCGAGAGAGCAATGACCACACAAGGAATGAAGCTTAACGCCGGTATCCTTTCCTGAAATTGCAGGCATTGGGTTAAGTACAAGATTGTACTCGCAAGTCTTACCCAAAATATTATATATATATGCAAGCTTTACTTTTAACTTAAGCCATCTAGGTTTACAATTTGCATAAAGCCAATTTTATTGAGCAAATAATAAGTGAAATAGCTAAGGACAAGTGAATCTAGCATCATTTTAATTTCTGGACAATAAGCATAATAATCTAAAATGCATCAGGAAATGAGCCCAAGCGGCGCTCACATCACCAACCATGGACTACCAAAGTCCATACCATCATGGCACCACATGCCAACATCACCATCAACATAAACCCATATATAATAACCTAATTTGATGCTAACATGAGTAAGGCACACATCAAGCATTGTCTGTAACCGTGGACACAACTATTCGAATAGATTTATAACTCTAATTGTTCATGTATAATTGTACCCACACGAGATAAACAAGGATCAAATGCTACCCACCACACAGGTGTGGTCTGCCAATTGATACAAGCTCATCACATGCCCTTTCTTAGCCCCACCCCAACCACCTATACCACGCCGGGGTTCCCGACGTCTCAGTCACGTGCGTGCGTGGTGTGACCAAGGCGGGCGCGCCACATGGGAGGCACCCCCGGCCAACATAGGCATCCGGGGCCTGCCCTCACAACTCTCCAACATGCTATAAATGATCAATGTATAGAACTAATACTAGGACAAGCCAGTCTCAAATAAGGCATGTGGTAAGTACATAGGGTTCTTGAATAGACATTAACATGTTCAGTCCTTAACGACCCAGACGGGGCTACTTGCATCAGGGGAAACCAACCTCCCATCATCGCCCTACCACCCGTCCAAGTGTAACATGTTTTCGATCAACCATTATTTAGTGTAAGTGCTCAAGTTTTATGCCCATTAATACAAGTTGTTGACATGCCAGCTCTATCCATCCCTATAGTTATACTAATATTAAGCATGGCTAAGCATTAATAAATAAAACATCCCAAATGATCCTAACCATGGTAACAAGGTATAAGGGTAGCAATATAACAGGGAACTAAATGCATAAATAGGTTCTACCAATACACCCAAAACCGATAATATTAATAACTAGATAGCGCATGCATATATAAGTATAGATTGCAACCAAAACATTGTTAGTGTCGTTGTTGATGCAATGGAGAGGGACGAGTTGCAGGTGCCACGTGCCTTCAAATCTTGAATCAGTAACCTATGGAAGGTGCTAGAGATGCTCAATGTATTGGGGAATCTCAGAGGGGGGCCATGGATGGGGAGGGAAACTCACATACCAATGGAAATAAGTTCTCCCTGCTGCTGCAACCTCATAGGCTGCAAGTGGCTTGCTCTTCCCTCTTCTCGATCTCTCTCACAAATCAATGCATGTGGAATATTTTTGGATGGATGGGGAGTTTAGAGTGCTGGAGGTGTAGTGGTGTGACATGCAGGGCTTGATTCCTCCACTTTGTTCAAGATTTCGGGAGGAGAAATGAGGGGAAAGCTCAGCTCATGGAAGACCAAATGAGAGGCAACACAATTAATGGGGGTGGAAGAAGAAGGGGTTTTCTTCTCTGCCCACATTATATGTCCTGAGGTTGGGAGCACACCCAAGGGTGAGTTTTGGGGCTAAAAAGGCAACCAAAGTCAGTGACAAGTGGGCCCAAGTCGTGGTGGTCTAAGAGGTAAGAGCTGGAATAGAGGTGGAACAAGAATTTGGGCAGATTTCAGGATTTATTTTCTTCCCCTCTCTTTGTATAGACAGTTTGACCTAGCAAAACTTGTTGAAAAATTATGAAATTTGGTGTGATGACAGGGGTTGGTTTCTAGGTTCCATTTTTGGAAGTTACACTCAAATACTCAAGGTATTTTAAATCTGGTGAAAAAGTGAAATTGGTTAGGATGAAAGTTAGATTGAATTTTTAGGAGGTCTAAACAGAGAGTAAAAATTCTACAAAATTTCTATTTAGTGAAGATAAATAAACTAGTATCGGAATAAAATATTAAACATATATACTTATGTTATGTTTGTTGCATCTGTAGGTTATATATTAAATTTGCCGATTAAAATATACTAATTAACTATATGTTGACTACTTTGACTTGTTTATCTAAATACTAAAATGATTACATATATATTTCTAGGTACATAGCAATACTTTATTTAGTTGTTGTAATAACTTATGAATTTTCCTCTAAGTCCTTATCATGTATATATTTATTTTCTATATATATAATCACTAGGTTAATTAATTTAATTCATGTTATAAATATGAGATAATAAAATCACAAATTGCCTTAATTGACTTTAACAGACATGAAAACCATAAAACTGAGCTAAGGGGTCTTCATATTAGTCAACTTATGGAGACTGGTCTAGGTGATTGGTTTCTATTATTTTTAAGATGCATAGATACAATTGTTTCATGTATTCATGTGTACTAGTACTCAAGCAATAGTAAATTAGAGATCAAACCAGCCAACAGTTATATTGGGCATCACTTAGAACAAGCACACATGCACACGAATATGTAGGATCATAGGGTTGGAAAACCTACTCATGAGACAGTAAGCAAAAGCGGATGGACTACCCGGCAAGCGAACTACTTATGGCCGAACTATGACTTCCATTGTTAACACCATTTAAATTCTAACTCGATATACAGGGAACCCTAATTAGGTGTAGAACTGCATGGAAACAAAAATAAGAAATACCATTATCCGATAAATTAATTTGTTTCCATTGGCCCTCCGGATATTCCTACTATAGAATTCTCTCTCGCACTTTTGATAGATCACAACACAACGCGCTTGTTTAGAAACGAAAATAGTTGAGGCGACTCCTAGGGTCGAACACATATGTTTTTCGGTCGCTAGGCCTAGCAAAAAGAATTATAATGCTTGTCACTGTGGTCTACTTACGTGGTTTGAATCGTTTGACAAAAGATTTAATGGCATACCTCCTTTATAAAGAGGCTTTTACTATATATGTCGAAGACAAAGCGTGGCGTGAGTTAGCTCCACTAACCTTGATTGAACTGAAACTAGGTTTTCGTTATCGTACTCAATAAGTTTTAGAAAATATTCTAATTTGTACCCATTTTAGAATACAGGAATAACTGAATTAAGCTTTAAACTATGTAAAATTTTAAATTTTCCCACATTTTAGTCCGTTCATACAAAACGAGGTAGAAGACAAGGAATTAAATTTTTGGGCTGTTACAAAGTTGGCTCGAAAGTTATATAAAATCAATTAAAGTTAGCAAAATCAGTATTATATGCTTTAATGTATACATCATATTTCAAATCCTATATAAAATATATATATATAAGGGGCAATTTCATTTTTACACCTATTTTGTTCTCCAATATTGATTTTGCCCATATTTTTCGCGTTTTTGTTTTTACCCTCACTTTATTGAAACGAATGCGGTGTTTACCCCTACTTTGAATGGTGGAGTTAACGGTGTTAAGTAGGCAGTAAAAGGATGTTTATACCCTCACTTGTTCTTTTATATTTGCTCATGTATTTGATTAACAATTTTCTTTTTGCCCTCATTTTGTATGGATCAAGTTCAGATTTAAAAATAGATATAAAAATTTTGCAAGATAAAATTTAAAATTTTGGCAGCAATTTGATAGAATTTGCACAAAATTTGACAATGTTTTGGTAGCAATTCAATATTTTGACAGGAATTCAAAATTTTCGCAGCAACTATGGTCAACTGCAGGCAAGCTCATTAGTGAGTACCAACATAACTAGCAAGATGGAAAAGGTGTTCAGCATGAGTGATCTTGGACTTCTGAGTTTTTATCTAGGAATGGAGGTTGAACAGAAAGAGAAAGCAATCACTCTTTGTCAGAAAGATTATGCACCGAAGATACTGGAGAAGGCTGGTATGAAGGAGTGCAATCCAGCTCAAGTTCCAATGGAGACCAGGTTGAAATTGAGTAAAGACAGTCCTGGTGAACTGGTTGATGCATCTTGGTTCAGAAGTGTAATTGGAAGTTTGAGATATCTGGTAAACACGAGACCTGACTTAGCTTATTCAGCGGTCTATGTTAGCAGATTCATGGAGAAACCCAGAACAACACATCTGCAGGCTGTAAAGCATGTACTGAGGTATGTAGCTGGTACGGTGGATATTGGTTGCAGGTTTGAGAAGAAAAAAATGAATAATCTATCATTAACTGGGTTTAGTGACAGTGACATGGCTGGGGATCTTGATGACCGTAAGAGTACAACTGGAGCAATGTTTGTGCTTGGAGAAAATTTGCTCAGTTGCCATTTACACAAGCAGAAGGTAGTGGCATTGTCTGATGTGGACTAGGGTTCCCGATCTTCCGAAAGGTTCGGATAATCAACGATTAGGGCAGAGTCACAACACACGTCGATCCGGCTTCTTGAGCCCCGCAATCGCAGCACCACGTCTCCTCTGGTTACCACCCGTGCCGGAACACAGATGGCCTCGCCGAGAAGGCT
>CM002478.1:9306311-9350145 GCA_000325765.3 Leersia perrieri | reverse complement strand
AGCCGACGTCGATGGCAACTACGACGACAGCAAGGCAGGGAAGAAGGAGGGGCGGAGGCGGAGGGGGTAGGCGGTGGGCCTCGTCGGCGCTGTTGGTGCCTTCCGGCGCCGGCGAGGTGGGTGGCGGCGGTGGAGACGGGAGCGGCGACGGAACGAGAGAGGAAGAGATGAGGGCGGCAGCGGCGGCAGAAGAGAAAGAGACAGGGACGGAGGTAACCAGAATAGCGCTAACGCGCTATTGGTCTCCGCCTAGTGAGGTCCGTTAAACAAAGGGTTTAACACTGATACTGTTGAACAAAGAGTTAATTCTGATATTGTGGTGTCAATGCCGATTAAAACCAAGAACCGAGCGAGCTATGAAAAGGCAGAGATCTGCATATCGTATCTGTCCCGGTTTATTGGTGATTTCATCTATCAATATTGGTTCAAGCTAAGGCTGTGTTTAGTTCTAAAAAAATTTGACCAAAAATATCACATTAATATTTGGACACACATTTAAAGTATTAAACGTCGACTAATAACAAAACAAGTTACATATTTGCGTTGTAAACGACAAGACAAATCTTTTGAGTCTAATTACGTCATGATTAGTGATAAGTGCTACAGTAACCAATATATGCTAATGACAGATTAATTAGCATCAAAATATTTATCTCGCAATGTATAATTCGAATATGTAATTTATTTTGTTATTAGTTTACGTTTAATACTTTAAATATGTATCTAAATATTGATGTGGTATTGATTTGATATTTTTGAAGTGTCTAAGAATGAAAACTAAACGCGGCCTAAAGGTCAAAAGGATGTAGGAGTGCGCTAATTAATGGCCGGTTTATCAATGAGGATCCGTGGAATAAACCACCACTCTATTCAAAACCGTGGATCAGCAGCCCTGTGTGTACTGTCTAGCACAGCGAACTCCTTAAAGCTACCCACAATAGTCAGCAACAAAGATAACGAAAATGGATGAGCAAAGAGACATGGAGAGACCCCATGGATCCTTCGGGGGTCGATCGTCCGGAAATCCCTATCCTTTTGTGAAAGGATTATTGCAGTCATGGTCGTACTACGTACTTGTGATCCACCTGCACGACGGATGGCACAGTACAACAGATACAGCAACAGTGCACGCCTCACAGCTATAGTAGTACCTCTACTACACGACGTAGACACTAGCCGGGTGCACGTTATGGCCAGCAGTAGTAGTAAGCCACAATACCACGAGACATAAATGGCGAGCAGTCACGTACAGTGGCTTCTGTTGACTTCTACTACTCCAACCAGCTACTACTAGAAGCTACAGTACTTCTACTACTCCTCGTGTGGCCCCTCACGCTCCTTCATGTGGGCCCCACCACAACTGCACCTGCTCTGTTCCTGTGTAACCACCCCAATGCTGCTACTGTGTACTGATCACCATGGACACACTTGGACAGCACATAAAACATTCCTCGCTCTCTCTTCTACTCCAGTCTCCATACCCCAGCTGACTACTACTACTACTAGCATCCTTTGCCCTATAAATTCATTCCCCCTACCTTACACACACCAACACATCCGCCCCGACTCGACTCAAGAAATCAAGAGTGCGTGAACACAACTGTAGGTAGCAGTCACTACCGTTTGGAAAGGAAGGCGACATGAAGGTAAGCGATGCACTACTAGCTCATATGTATCTGTTCGTTGTCGTCGTCGTCGTCGTCTTGCTTGTGATGATGGGTTTTTGTTTGGCGATGTGTTTCTGCAGAACGAGAGGGTGAGGGGGCGGCGCATCCCGGCGTTCGGGGAGTGGAACTACGACGACGGCGGCTGCTACGGCTACGGCTACCGCGACGGCGACTGGCCGGTCACCCAGTATTTCGACTCCGCCATGCAGATGCACACCGCCGGCGGCCTGCTCATCTCCTTGCCTCCCTCACCAGACCCACCCAAGAAGGTATCAGTACTAGAACTCGTACTAACTTGATCATACTACCACTTGATCATACTCCTTGCCTCCCTCACCATTGCTTAATCGTTATTGGCTTTCTTGTAACGGCTATCATGGGTCTCAGTCTCTCTGACACCATTAAAAAAAGTTTTCAAAACGCACCACGGTTTACGTTAATTGCGGTTGCAAGTTGCGATCTGACACGTTGGTTACTTACTGTCAAGCCCACGCGGTAAACAGATGCATGATTGGATGTGGTTGTTGAATTTTCCTCTTTTTTACCAGGCGGTGAAGTGGATTGACAGCGGCGCACTAGGGGAGGAGGAGAAGCAGAGGCAGAGGCAGCAGCACAAGGTGGTGGTGGGTCTCGCGGACCACGGGGCGAAGCTCCAGGGGGGAAAGGGGAAGCAGAGCAGGGTGGCTGACGCCGGAGCCCACGCGGCAGTGGCGAGAGTGGTGGTCAAGGAGGCCGTGGATCGTGACCTCTACGAGATTCCACCCGACATGCTCTGCCACAAGCCAAGGGTAACGCAACCCATTTCACCACTCCCTCTTTCCCTCTGAGTACTACGTAGTGGTTGAACACTTGAATTGCACCACTCCATGTGTGCACTTTGCATGTTTGTGCTCTCATTATGCCCCACATTGGCTGACTTTGTGTGACCTGGGATCGATACTCATAATCACTTTGTGGTGCCATTTCGTGAGTCCAATTTGTTACCTATACGTACTATGTCCGTTTTCCAGTTATCCAAACTTTTATTGTTTGTAACTTCTATTATATTAGGAAAATTCATATTTATGCAAGAGGGGAGATCAGTAGAAATGGTTTGGGCGTCGTGCTTGAACAATCCATGGAAATGACTGCTATTCTGGAAATGATACTAGTAATAATCACTTTGACCGTGTTGCATAAAACATTTTTAGTACTCGGATCTGCCCGATTCAGAGTAATGATTTAGTCGTTCCTTTTCTTATTCTTGTCACTTACATCATGTTAAAGGAAGTACTCCATGTGATGATTGTCTGAAATACTCCATTGAATTATATTAGAGTAACGTGTTTATGCATGAGTTCACTTGGTAATGTTCAGTGCTTGATGATCCATGAAATTGTTGTTTTCTGAAAGACGGTGGAAATAGAGAACATTAATTAGTTATGCTTTACAGGTATTTAAGGTATCATTAGCACAGCGAAATGAATCAGTTAATTTTCTCATGCTTTTTTTTTCATGTGTTGCAGAAGAGGCTGACGAGGAGCCTGTGGATGGGCTGCCTGGGTCTCAGCTGCGTCGCCTAGGGATCGATCATCTCGTCTGATCAATCGATGGATCGATCACAAACCTGCCTTGTTTTGCGTGTCGTTGTAAAGAGAAGCAGAAACCCATGGACGGACCCCATCATGACCGATCGATGCTGTCACCACGGTCGCACGGCCCCAAACTCTCTATACTCTCTCTCTCTCTCTCTCTCTCGTCAGCAGTAGTGTTTGGTGGTGTCTCTGTGCATTTTAGGAGTAGTAAAATGAGATGTGAGATGGACGTGATGTGTCCGGCAGCGTCATTTCCTCGTGCCAAAGACCACTCGAGTGCTGCTTTTATCACACTCTTCTCGCTCGCCCTTTTGATCTTTTCCGAAGTATTTTGTAGCCTCCGTAAAATGGGTGTTCCATGAAATTACGGGCGTGAAATGGGTTGGTTGACACTGATGAGTGGCAGTGTAGAAAAGGTTGATGTAATGTAACGCTGTAGTCTCAGGGGGACTTGTGCCGACCGTAGTGAAAAGAAAGAAAGAAAGCTTTCTGTTCATGCATGTCCCCGATTATAGTGCAACAACTTTGTCTGTTTGATACAGTACCAGTTTTGTTATGGATGCGAGTGTTTGATTGTGCGATGATACTCCTGGGTATTACTCCTTGTTTTGATTCGTAGGCTGCCATTGGTTTGTTGGTTGAAATAATAGCTGATCAGCATAAGGCTATCGTATGGACTATTTAGCTTTTAACTGCGGAACATAGTTATGTTTTTGCTGAAAAGAAACAGCCCAACAGGCTGATCAGTTGCATAATGGGAAACGATGGCAGCCGTAATATGTACATTTAATTGCCACCTATTGGGGATATTCGGAAGTTGCCTTAAGAAAAAAGTGTTGGAAAAAATGCACAATATTTTTTCCTGTGCGCACGGTTTCGAAGTGCTTTTTTAAAAAATTTCTACAAAGTTATTTAAAAATAAAATTAATATTTCTAGAAAAATTAATCTATTTTAATGTTTAAAATAGCTAATACTCCCTCCGTCCTATAGTATACGAACTTTTGCCTTTTGGTTTGTCTCACAATACAAGAATTTTTTTAGTTTTAAGACAATCAATTGGTGGCCTACATATCTATCATCAATAAGCTGTAAAAACATGCCAATATCTATATTTTGAAGCTTTCAATTATGGAATATACCGTTTATTATTCTATCTATCAATTATCAATTGAGAAGTCAATTAAGAAGTCAGAAGGACCCATGCATTAATGAGGGGTATTATGGATATTTTAATGAATTCTTATTATTTTTAAAACCTAAAACGGTAATGGTTGTTATGGGACGGAGGGAGTAGTTAATTAGTTACCTACGTTTCGACTTTGGGCCGACCATTGTGAGTAGTATAATATTTTCATCTAGTCGTGCGAGCTCGTCGATGCACGACTAGGCCCGCGTTCTGCCACATGTCTCGCGCGGTTGGGAAATGAAACGGCGGCGCACCACACACAGGATGTGAGCATGCGGGATGGGGGAAGAGGAATCAACATCCTTTTTTCGCGTTTCTCTTCTCTTTTTCTGTTTGCTTTCCATTTGGTCCAAAATTTTTTCCCTTCTGTATGGTTTTCCACCGTGGTTTTACTATGTTTCATTCGTTTTTTCTTTGTTGAGCACCAAAATTATATACACCCAAACTTTATACACTTACATAATATGAGCACTGTATGGGTACAATATTTTTATATGTAATTACACATTTAAATATCTTTTTTTATATACCTATGGTATTTCGGATATTATTAACATAAAATTAAAAAGTAATAGTGAAAAAAATAAAGGCACCAATCTAGATAAACTTTAGTACAGATAAAAAAGGCTTCGTTGACAGCAATATTAATTATGTCATCCTAGTCATTGAATTATGATGGATTTATAAATAATCTCATTTGTTGGATTTGAGCTTCAACTATCCGACACCATGACTACATATTTTACATATTGTGACATCATCAAAGAAAATTCTAACTCCCAAGTCCCTGCGGGCAGCTAACGGCCTACTATACACCAAACGATAGGTAGATACATCTCAATGTCTGAAACCCTCACAATCTCTAGAAATGTAATATTTTGTCTGTTGGCTGATTACAACCAGTCTGTTAGCTTCGTTCGTCATGACAAATGGCAAAACTGATTTACAAAGCAATTTGTGGCCTGAACGCCCAAGCAAACGATGATTCATCAAGTCAAGCTATGGTGTCCATTAACAAAAAAGTCAAGCTATGGTGTCAAAAGACAAAAATATTTGATGTCGCTCGTTGAACAATAGGGTGGGGGAGTGGGGACTGATTTGGCCACAAAATCCATTGGTGTCGAGTGGCACCACCCCTAACACATTGGACCCGTCCCTGGTAGTACCACAATTAAGTTTAGTGGCGTCCATGGCTTTATTTTTTTAAGATCCCGAAAGGTGTTTTTTTAAGGATGGATTTCTATCAATCTCTTTTTTTTTTGGCAAAATGATAGTCAAAGAAGAAGCATATGTTAGCTAAATGGAGTGCTTTATGCCAACCACAGCAAAAAGGGGGCTTAGGCATACATAATCTAGAAATTCAAAATAGGTGTTTGTTGAGTAAATGGTTTTTCAAACTTATCAATGAATATGTTGTTTGGCAAAATTTACTCAGGCGCAAATATTTAAAAAAACAAACAATAATAGGGGTAGTCAAAAGAGCTGGTGATTCCCATTTCTGGTCAGGTCCTATGAAAGTAAAAGACTCTTTCCTTGCTTTGGGATCTTTATTGTGAATAATGGCTCTTAGGTTAGATTTTGGGAGGATACTTGAATTGGAAACATACCTTTTAAACATCAATTTTCATCTTTAATTATATCATATTGTTCAGAAAAAAGAGTGATTCTGTTGCAACCATTATATCAACTGTTCCATTAAATGTTGTCTTTTCAAAGATCCTTATTTGGTAACAATCGATGGTATAACTTAGTTTCCAATTTTTTGCATGTCAATCTAAACAATTACAGGCTTATTTAGAAGGAATTTGCATCAAAATGGGAAATTTTCAGTCCGCTCTATGTATCTTGCTTTAATAAATAATGACTATATGTGTAGGAATAAAGGCATTTGAAAGTTGAAAATACCCTTCAAGATCAAATTATTTCTTTGGTACTTATTCAAGGGTGTTGTTTTGACGAAAGATAATTTAGCTAAAAGGAATTGGGATGGTAGTTCTTTTGCATATACAATGAAACTATCCAACATCTATTCTTTGATTACCATTATGCCAAATTCATATGCAGAATTGTTTATATATCTTTGTGTATAAGAGTACATGATTTTTTTTTGGGAAGGGGGGGATTGGGTGGTTGGCAAATGTGTTCAGGTTAAAAAACTGATGTTAATAGAAGCATCTATAATTTGTTGGGCTTTTTGGTTAAGTAGGAATAAGGTGATGTTTGACAAATCCCTACCAAAAACATATGTGTAGGTCTTTTTTAGGGTAACATATTGGTTGCGGTTTTGGGCACACCTATTGTCGGTGATATGAGCCCGAGGGTATATGGGTGGTGAGATACATCCTCATCATCTTACTATGCTTAAAAAAATATGCCGCATATAGACTACGGAGGTCCGGGCCACGGGTGGCCACGTGGCCACCCCGAGGGGACTTGGCGTAGGGGCTACCCTGACGCACTCTCTCCATGACACAGGGGTCCGGGAGCACCCGGACCTCTGCTTCCTCAACCCGCACCCCTCTTAGACGAGAGATGCGCGGGAATGCGTCCAGCTGCCAACCACTCCATTTAGTGCGATGGCAGTGGCCTGGCACTGCCCCGTCGCATTTAATGTGATGTGAGGCGAGCCCGTCAGCCATCATCACCCTTTTTGCCAAATTCGGGGGCAGAGGGTAAAAAAGTCTTCATCGGTGACCGTGAACTGACCATGCGGTCAGGCCACCCACACCCTCTCCTCGGCCGGTCACCGTCGCATTTAATGCGTTGGACGACCGCGTGGGGGATAGAAGGCGAGAGTTGGGGGCTCCGTGTCACCCCTATCCAGTTGGTGTGCCACTAACAGGTAGGCCCCACTGGAGTAGGTGGGTTGACCACGCCCGTCGTTAGCAGCATGATGGCCCCGCCGCCCGATTTTCTTTACCAACTCCCACAACGTGGCAACAGGAGTAGGAATGGGGCATGACCCTCGACAAGACAGAGCAGAAGCCGTTCCACGGCATGGGATGAGATTAGGAAATCTGAGGCTACTGTGGTGTCCCCTTGCACTATAAAAGGAGACCCAAGTCTATCGTAGAAGAGGTTCGACCCTTGAGAAATCCACTGCTTGCTTATTTCAGTCATCCGCTCCAACCCCTAAGGAAAAAACTCCATTCTAGTAGGAGAGAAAGGGATATACAGAAGTGTTAGATAATACTCTGATTGTTGCAGAGAAAAATCACCACACCAAATCCTTGTAATCTCTCATATACTATATCAACAACAAGAACAGGAGTAGGGTATTACGCTCCTCTAGCGGCCCGAACCTGTATAAATTCCTGTGTTCATGTCTTGCATGTCTTCTTTTTTATCCTCCCCACCTTCTTCTTCACCTTGACTTAGGCGTTGAGACACCGCACCCCTGTGCCGAACCCAAAAAGGGGTCCTCGAGATCCCTGCGTGTCGAGCATATGTATCGACAGCTGGCGTGCCAGGTAGGGGATGCACGCTACGTCAAGGTTTGAGTTCATAGCCTTTCCCGCTTCTCGGCGGAGTCATCAACTTCCATTCCCATCATGGTCCACGGCCCTGTCCTGCAAACCGCGTCCGGCCCCGCGAGTCGAAAGTGGCCGACGAGGAGATCGACACGGGCGAGTACAGCCCTAACTTCTGGCTTCACCGCCGAAGTCGAGTGGCGGTCCCACCACCGCCTCCGCCTCCACCGGCCGCGGTAGCGATCGGAGCTCCACCACCACCTCCGCCCCCCACTGCGACAGCGACAGTGGGTGGAGGAGAACGAGCGCCCTGTGATGTCGCCGGCGCACCCGCAGGCTCTGGTTCACGCTCGAGCGGGCGTTCCGGTGAGCTGCGTCAGGGCGGCATCCATCGCTGGGCTGGAGTTTGGAATGCCTAAGGGTGCCCTCCAAGCAGCGAAGACGCTCCTACGCCATCCTGCAGTAACGCCGGGCGAGGGATCCAACGCCAAGCGTTGGTTCGAGGACATGGCCAGGCTGGTCAGCCCGGCCCAGCGTCAACTGGCCGCAGATCACGCCTCCTTGAGCCGCCTCCCACATGGCCCACATGCCAAAGTCAGCTCGTCTTCATAACGACGAGCGAGAAGGGCAGCAGCCACTACGCGGGCCGATGAGGCCCCCCCTAGCTGCAGCCCAACCAGATGCACCACAAGACCCGCTCTATGCTGAGTAGGATGCTCGTGTCCGCATGGAGCAGCACCACGCCGAGAGAGCACTGGACTGCGCTTCCTCCTCGGGAGGCGCAAACGCCCAGCGTGCGGCCGCAATGGCCCCGCCCCAAGGGGAGCCCTCCAGGGCATGGCGAGCGGCCGCAACGGCCCCGCCACGAGCAGAGCATTCTGCAGCGCTCCGAGAGGCCCCTCAGCCCTCATCATCCCCACCCATCGACAATGGCTGCCGCGCGTTTGTCCCTAGTCTCCGCAACGTGCGCTGGCCCACCAAGTTCAGGCCGGTCCTCACGGAGAAGTATGACGGCACGATAAACCCCACCGTGTTCCTCTAGATCTACACCACGACCATCGAGGCTGCTGGGGGCGACGAGCTTGTCATGGCCAACTTCTTCCCCATGGCGCTCAAAGGCCAGGCTAATGAACCTGCCCGTCGAGTCCATCCATTCCTGGGAGGACCTATGCCGGCAGTGCACCTCCAACTTCCAAGGCACGTACCCACGCCCGGGGTTGGAGGCTGATCTCCACATGGTGCGACAAGGAGAGGACGAATCCCTGCGCAAGTACATCCAGCGCTTTTGCCAAGTGCAAGTTACACCATACCGTCCATTGTAGACCATGCCGTGATCTTCGCTTTCAGGAGTGGCATATGCCACAACACCATGCTAGAGAAGATCGAATCCAAGCCCCCCCGGACCACTACTGAGCTCTTTGAGCTCGTTGACCGGGTGGCACGCAAGGAAGAGGCTCGGGTCTGGAACCCTAAGAATCCAGCCCCAGCCTCCTCTAACGCTGCCCCATCTGATATCCATGAGGGACGTCGCGAGCGGCGGCGGAAGCGAAAGTCGTCACGCTGTGGAGAAGAGGGCCACGTCCTCACTGTCGATGACACCGAGAAGCCCTCGCGAAGGGGCAAGCCTGCGAGCAATCACGAGCGCTCCCTGAACCCCCGAACCTAGGGGCAGTCCGGGGACAAGTGGTGCACAGTGCACTAAACCTCCCTCCACGATCTCTGTGAGTGCCATTCGGTCAGAAATCTGGCCGAGCGGGTATAGTTGTATGAGCAGGAGAGGAGGGAGAGAGAGAAGGAAGCCCGCCGCAAGGGAAAAGCCCCGTTCGACTCCATAGACAACCAGCATGAGGAGGCCAAGAGAGCGGCCCCCGTCGGAGGCGACGATGACGACCTGGGCTACCAGGACCCGAAACACGTCGTCGCCACCATCAACGGAGGGGGCGTGCGCCCAAGTATCCCGTTGGAATCTCAAGACCATGAGGCGCGAGCTTCTGGCCGCCATGCCGTCTCATGAGGTGGCACGCCGATCGCGTTAGATGGAGGTACCGACCACCTTCGACCAGACGGACCACCCGGTGAGCATCGCTCGCAGTGGCCACTTGCCCTCGTGACTTCCCCCACCATATGCAACGTCAGGGTCGCCCGCGTTTTGATCAACGGGGGCGCGGCCCTCAACATACTCTCCCCAAAGGCATTCGAGGTAATCAAGGCTCTAGGGATGGAGCTCGGGCCGTTCTATCCCATCATTGGGAAGGTGTGGCCCCTCGGGCAGATCATGCTGCCGGTCACGTTTGGGAGCCCCTCCAATTTCCGCATCGAGCGGATCAACTTCGATATGGCAGACCTGAACCTGTCCTACAACGCCGTGCTCGGCAAGCCGGCATTGGTGAAGTTCATGGCGGCTATCCACTACGCCTACCGACAACTCAAGATACCGGGCCCAGGAGGCCCCATCACGGTCCACGCTGATGTGAAGAGCGCGCTAGATTGCGTGGAAATGCGCGTGGATGACATTGCGGTGGCCAACCGTGTCGAGCCCGAGGATCCCCAGGGGGCGGCCTTGGGTTCCTAGGCCCCCAAGAAGCGCATCACCTCGGCCGATGAAGTGGTGATAAAGCCCATTCAGTTAGGCGATGAACCGTCCAAGACCGCTAAGATTGGCGGTAACTTAGACCCTAGATAGGAAGACACGCTCGTCTCCTTCCTATGGGTGAATGCTGACGTGTTTGCTTGGAAGCAGTCGGATATGCCCGGGGTCCATAGGGAGGTTATCGAGCACCGGCTCGCAGTACGACCGGATGCACGAACGGTCCGGCAAAAGGTGAGGCGATAGGCCCCGGAGCGACAGGCGTTTATCCGCGAAGAGGTGGCACGGCTCCAGGAGGCCGGCTTCATCCGGGAGGTGCTGCGCCCGGAGTGGTTGGCTAACCCGGTGGTTGTCCCGAAGGCCAACGACAAGCTGCACATGTGCATCGACTACACCAACCTCAACAAGGCATGCCCTAAAGACCCTTATCCCCTGCCGCGAATAGACTAGATAGTCGACTCCACTACGGGGTGTGACCTTTTGTGTTTTTTGGATGCATATTCTGGTTATCATTAGTTTCGCATGGCTGTAGAGGATGAGGAGAAAACTGCATTTATCACCCCTGTGAGCACCTTTTGTTATATATCTATGCCTTTTGGTTTGAAGAATGCAATGTCCACTTTCCAATGTAGTGTCGGCATCACATTAAAAGATCAAATAGGGCGTAATGTTGAGGCGTACGTCGATGATCTGGTAGTCAAGTCACGCGATCGAGAGACCTTGCTCTCGGACCTGGCCGAAACATTTGATAACCTCCAGTCCTCACGCATGAAACTGAACCCAGAAAAGTGCATGTTCGGGGTACCGGCATGGAAGCTTCTAGGATTCTTGGTCTCTGCTCATGGTATTAAGGCCAATCCTGCGAAGATAAAGGCAATAGAGGAGATGTGCCCCCCCAGAAAACTCAGAGATGTGTAGTGTATCACAGGTTGCATGGCAGCCCCGAGTCGCTTCATATCGAAGCTGGGTAAGCGGGCACTCCCCCTTGTTTAAATTGCTGAAGCGAACATGCCCCTTCGTATGGACAGATGAAGCGGAGAGGGCCTTGGGTGAGCTCAAGCGTTATCTCTCTTCGCCGCCCATACTGGTGGCCCCTCGAGAAGGAGAACCCCTCCTTTTATATTTGGCAACGACGCCCCAAGTCATTAGTGCGGCGTTGGTCGTGGAGCATGATGGGGAGCAAGTCTCTCAGTTGCCCCCGACCCTATCTAACCAGGCGGCAGGTAACCTCGGAACGGTGTGATGGAGAAGCCCCCGAAGTCGGTGGTGGTCCCAGGCCCCCCGAACCCCGAGGCGGCATCCCGCCCCCTAGTCCGGGGCCCCGAAAGCCCCTCCCATCCAGTGTGGCCCCGTGGGCCCGGGGGAAGCGATGGCCCAGTAGCCCCGGACACCGAGGGAGCCAGCCCTAGTGCACTAGAACCCGACGCCCCTAGTAAAGCGACCAAGGCCCGCCCTAAGGTGCAGCGGCCGGTCTACTTTATCAGCGAGGCGCTGCGAGACGCGAAGACACGTTACCCGCAGGCTCAAAAAATGCTTTACACAGTACTCGTGGCCTCCAGGAAACTGTGCCACTACTTTCAAGCACATCGGGTAACGGTGGTCACGTCTTTACCCTCTTGGACAAATCCTGCACAACCAAGAGGGCGCGGGACAGGTGATAAAGTGGGCTATCAAGTTGTCTAAGTTTGATCTCCATTGCGAGGCCCGCCACGCAATCAAGAGCCAAGCCCTGGCGGATTTTATGGCATAATGGACACCATTGGCTGACAACGATCAAACTCAGGGTGACCCCACTGCAGGGCCCGAGAGCACGACAGATCACGGCCAATGGACCATGCATTGGGTAATTAACTTTGATGGTTCGCTTACCTTACAAGAAGCAGGAGCAGGTGTTGTGCTGACCTCCCCATCAGGTGACGTGCTTCAGTACATTGTCTGGCTCGACTTCCGAGCAACCAACAACATGGCAGAAAACGAAGGGCTCCTTACAGGAATACCGACGGCGGCAGGCATGGGCATCTGCCGCCTCCTGGTCCTCGGCGACTCTCAGTTAGTCGTGAACCAGGTTTCCAAGGAGTACCAATACACAAACCCCTAGATGGAGGCATACGTTAAAGAAGTACGGCGTATGGAGCGTCACTTCGATGGCCTCGAGTTTCATCATGTGCTTAGAAGAGACAATACCCTGGCAGATGAGTTTTCCAGGATCGCGTCCGCACGAGCCCCGACCCCGCTAGGCACATTTGAAGAAAGACTCACATAGCCGTCGGCGCGACCCGAACCGCCCCTAAGCAGGAGTCGGCTGGTCCCAATGCCCCAGTCCCGGCGGACCAGCCACAGCCTGGTCCCGCCCAGGTTGACATCTCGCGCCAGGTGGCCTGGATTTCTGAAATCCAGGCATACCTGTAGGACGCGTCATTGCCCGAGCAACGTGAGAAAAACGAACGCATCGCCCGCATCTCCAAAAGGTATGTGTTGGTGGAAGGGACATTCTACCGACACGGCGCCAACGGAGTAGTCATGAAACGCATTACTCGGGAACAAGGTCTCGAGCTCCTTGCCGAGATCCATGAGGGTGAGTGCGGAGCGCATTCAACCTCCCGAACCTTGGTGGGAAAGGCTTTCCGTCAGGGTTTCTATTGGCCCACCGCGCTTGAGGACGCAGTGGACCTCGTGCGGCGGTGCCGGGTATGCCAGTTTCATGCCAAACAAACGCATCTACCAACCCAGGCTCTACAAACCATCCCACTCTCTTGGTCGTTCGCGGTCTAGGGGCTGGACATCCTGAGCCCATTCAAGCAGGCGCGCGGAGGCTACAAATTCTTATACGTTGCCATCGACAAGTTCACCAAGTGACCTGAGGCCTATCCTGTAAACGTCATCGACAAGCATTCGGCCGTGCGGTTCATGAGAGGCATCACGACGAGGTTTGGGGTCCCCAACAGGCTCATCACCAACAACGACATCTAATTCACGAGTGAGTTGTTCGGTGAGTATTGTGACGACATGGGCATCAAGCTTGTTTCGCCTTGCCCGCCCACCCCCAAAGCAACGGCCAAGTGGAGCGTGCAAACACGGGAATACTAAAGGGCCTCAAAACGAAGACCTACAACGTCCTTAAAAAGCATGGGGAATCGTGGATTGAGGAGCTACTGGCGGTTCTATGGGCTAACCGAACCACCCCGAGCCATGCCACCGGGGAGACGCCATTCTTCTTGGTGTATGGAGCCAAAGCGGTCCTCCCTTCTGAGCTCACCCTAGGATCTCCACGAGCCACGCTCTACACCGAAGCGGACCAAGACCAGCTACGTCACGACGATCTAGACTACCTCGAAGAAAGACTGCGCCATGTGGCACTCCCCGCGGCCCGTTACCAGCAGAGCCTGCGCCGCTATCATCAACAGAAGGTGAACCCCCAAGCACTGCAAATCAACAACCTCGTCCTGCACCGTGTACAAACGCGTGTGGGGCTGAGCAAATTATCTCCAATGTGGGAAGGCCCATACAAAGTCATCGGCACTCCGTGCCCCGGAGTGGTTCGCCTAGCCACGGAGGACGGCACGCCGTTGCCGAACCCGTGGAACATTTCCCACGTGCGTAAGTTTTACCCATAAGCCGCATGGTGTGCTGTACAAACAAAAGACCAGGCCAACTAATCGCCACTATGTGTGCGCCGAGTTGGCCGGGGGCTCCCAATATAGATATACATGTACCATCATCTCCAATCGACATGAGCAACAAGTGTTCTCTGTTTACACTTTCATTTCATTTCCCTTTATAATTTATCAACGCAGCTGTGTGTTTCCCTCTTCTTTCTGAAACATGTACTTGGGACGCTGGATCCCTATGATGTTCCTTCCTTGCCCGCCTTAAACTGAAAAGGCCTAAAGGTGTCGAGGGTAGAGCGACGCTGCATACTATGCCCCGGGGTGCTCAACACCTGGGGGCTCGGGTGGACGTCCTGTCACACCAGTCCCGATCCCTCCATTGTGCTGCCCCTGCTGGCCCCTTATGCCCTCGACTCTACCCGGAGCCCTAAGAAAGGCGTCAGTCACTAGCTGATGCATGCTGCTCGAACCCGGACCAACTCTCGCAAACATGAACCAGATAGTGGTGGGAAGCCACAGCGACCATCTTTTCCCACCAATGGCTTAGCTAATGAAAAAGCAGGCTTACATGCAGGGAAATGGCCAAAAATTAGCAAGTCACAGAGGCAACCACGACGGGCCGCCGCAACATCGATTTAATCTAAAAAACAGGCAAGTGCACTAGTAACATTAATACAATATAATATTTACAAGCTGCAGGAGCAGAAGAGCCCTAGGCGGCCGGCGGATCGTCGGGGCCGTCCTCCGCATCGTCGGCGCCGTTGGAGGGGGGATCGTCAAGGTAGGCGAGCTAGAACGCCAGTGGTGTCCCGTCGAAGCCCACCATGATGGAGTCGACTGCATTCGCAACTCGGCGCAGAGCGCCCTCCTCTACACCCTCGGGGAAGTCCTCGATGGGGATGTAGGGGTCGAAGCTGGGATTGCGAGCCTGGTAGCTGGCCAGGATCAAGCTCTTGACCTGATGAGCCAGGTCATAGGAAGAATCCTTGGCCATCTGATCGACCTCCTCCGGCACCTCCTTGATCCCCTAGGCCAGCACGTCCACCTAGGTGGCCAATCCTCCCAGGATGGAGCTGGCATAAGACTCAAAGGGGCGTACCACCCCTACCTCCCGTGTCACCTCGTGCAGACGCGCGATGGACGCGGCCATGATTCGGACCCCCAATTCAAGCGCCAGCTCAAGTCCGCGATCCACTGGCGCGCCCGTACCATGTCCGGCGCTTCCCCGCCGGCATGTGGAGCCGGATGGCGCGGCAGGGGTCACTCTCGCTGCTCCAGCTCCCGCGCCCGTGCCTCCACATCATCCGCCGCATGCTCCCAAGTGGCGACATCCCTCTTCCGCCGTTCCAGCTCCTCCTGCTGCTGCCGCACAGCCACTGCGAGCTACTGTTCGTGCTCCTCGACGACCGTCAGGCCCCGAGAGACCCCTTCCTGGGCCTGCAGCACGACTGTGTCGCACCCTCGCGCTTGGCGACGGCCCTCTCCAGAGCCACCACGTTCTCCTCCCGCACGGCCGAGCTATCCTCAGCTTTGGCAATGGTGACCTCCCGATCCCCGAGTAGCTGCTGCTCCTCCTCTAGGGCCTTCTCTTGCTCCGCTAGGTCGTCCTCACGGACCTGGAGCGCGACATCGGCGTTGGCCGCAGCAGCCTCGGCATCACATAGGATGCGCTCACGCTGGTCGAGCTCTTGGCAACGGTTGTCGAGCTCGCGAAGAAACTCCTCGGCGGTGGCGCGAGCCCCCTCTTCCGCAGCGGCAGCCATGATGGCGCGGAGGTCGGTGGCATGCCGCTCCACAATTGTGTCTTCAAGTATTTCATTGAGCTCCACCCGCCGACGCTCCAGGTGCTCCAACTCCCGCTTCCGAAGGAAGCCCTCGACCCTGGCCGTGGTTGCCAGCTCGGCGCACCCCTCGACGACATCGACCTCGCGACGCGCCGCTGTGACCTCCCTGGCCGCCAGGGTTTGGATCTGTGTCTGGAGCCCCTCTAGGGAGACCGTGTTGGCTTCCTCCTGTGCCCGGGACACGATCCCCCTCGCTCGCTCCTGTGACCGCATAAGGGGCTCGGTGTCCAAGGCAATCATAAACCCCTCGAGCGCCCCCGAAGTCGGAGTTGGAGCTTGAGCCGAGGTCCACAACCAATAAGGGCGGGGGGACGAAGGTGCCCTGCGCTAGGAGCTCTCCGCTGCCGCCTCACGAGCCGGTGTTGCTTCGCGCTCTGGCATTCTTCCGTGCTGGAGAAGGTTCACGGTGAACTGGAGCCGTCGGCACCGATGATGGCTGATGAGACGCCGGCGACGGTTTGCGCGGCATCGGCGATGGCGGGCGTGGCGCTAGCGACGGCTGTTGGCGCGGCGGTGATGGTTGGCGCTGCGGAGGGGACTCCAAAGGCTGCTCAGCGCACGCTGCCGTTGCCCCCGCCTCAACATCGGAGCCAGCCTGCCCCGAACCTGTTGACATAGGAGGCCCCCCGGCCCCCGGGTTGCTCCTGGTGTGCACCTGAGGCCTCCACCTCAGAGTGGCCCCCCTCGCCGGGTTGCATCTGCCCTGAACCCGAACCAGCAGGGGCGGCCCCGGGATGGTGGGCTCCACCACCCCGGATTGCCCTCGCACTTCCCCAGCTGAATGGAGGCCGAACCGCTCTTGGGAACATGCTTGGGGCGGAAGTGCTGATGTTCGCGGCTGTGAGGAAGAATGCACACAATAGAAAATCATAATGCAACCAGCACAATTCACGCATTAAAATCTATGCATGTCATGAGCAGTCCCAAGATGATACCTTCGGGCAGCATTGTTGTTCCATGACACCTAGGAGATTGCCCGCTTCTTCTTCGCTGGGCCGCCGGAAGGTTTTCTGGGCTGATGCCCGTGGTCCCCGGCCCCACCGGAGTGCCGCTGCTGGCCCTCGCCGCCGTATCGGCGTCGGCCTCTGTCGGCACCACACTTGTCGCCGACGGGCCCCAGCTTCGGCTGGCGCGGCCGCCATCGCCGGTGCAGTAGCCTCACTCGTCGTCGTCATCGTCGCCGCTGCAACTGCCAGCGCAGCGGTGCTGCCCCCCGCCGGCATGGCAGCAGAGTGTTCCGCACCACCCCCGCGCGGTGGAGAGGGGGGAGGCGCGGAGTCGTACTCCGGTCTCTTCCGCTTCCCCTTAGGATCCGAGCGCCCATGATGAGAATACAACTAGGCCAAATATCTCCGCTGTGAGTAATTCCAAAAATTTGTGGACGAAGGTAAATAATTGTTCCTTGCAAACTGAGGTTTTGCATCTTTCTGTTGTGAAAGAAGAGGAGTATATCTATACAGCTAGCTTTAATGCTGAGCACAATAAAGAAGAAAAGCTAAACATTCAGGAAGAAAGGAGGAAAGAGATAGTTACAGTTTTAGTTGGCTCCATGCATATACCAACGAGCTGGCCAGGTTGATGATTCAGTTATTTGTTTATCATATGATTAGTAATGGGTCATACATAGGATCAGTTAGTTAGTTGTGTTTGAGTCGGTTAAGAGATTTATTTTCCTAATTATGTCCTATGCAATTTACGGCATAGTTAGGAAGTTAATCAGGGTTCACGTTAATTAAGTAAGTTCTGGCTAGCTTTGACCGAATCAGTATATGGTTCCTTTGTTTGGTGTGATTACAACTCCTAGTATCTGGTGCCTGCGTGCACTCATATATAAGGTCGACAGGGCAATCCAAAAGGGGGCATTAGATTGAATATTTTTGTTTGGTTTGTGTCGTCGACGCCGCTGCCGTTGCCGTGGTCAGGAACGATGGTGATCCCATCCTGGTTATGGTGAGAATTGCTGCCGCCGTGAAAGGATTTGGTGAAGGGCGGAATCAGGAATCCGTTTCCTGGGCGAGCCGTTCGATCTATTGAAGATCTCGTTCTTCTGACCGTGTTCTTGTTAGATCACGGGTGGAGGAAAAATTTATCTAGGGTTTGGCTGCTAACCTTGTGTAAGCTGAATCTTTTTCATTGACATATATATATTGTGCTACTGTTATCTGCTTGAGAGAAGAAAGACGATATAAATCGATTCAGCGGGGAGAGCATATATATTTTACTGCTGCACACATACATATATATCAGACCGAAATTTAGTTGTTGAACTCAGAATTACAGTATATTGTTCTTGACTGCTCAAGTACCGTGAAAGATCGGGACAAATTTCGGGCACCGTGGTCGTGTGCATATCAGCCTGGCCCTGCTCCCGCCTGGTACCCGACGGCCCAGCAGCCCAATGGGCACATCGTCGTCGGTGTCATTGTAGCTGTCGTCGTCGCTCTCCGGGGCGGCGCTGGCCACGGCCGATGCCGAACCTACACCATCACCCATGACCTGCAGGATCTCTGGGGGTGCTGAGTCCTCGCTTAGCGGTGTTATGCCAGGGGGGAGCAGCGTTAGCACCAGCTCGGTTATGCCGAGGGTGTGTCGAACCAGTAGGTCCTCCTCACTATAGTCGAACCCGGACCCATCATGGGTGCGCATGTTGTCATTGGAGCCGGTGTACTTGTACGACGGGCACGGCCTCGCCTGCAATGGCGACAGCCGCCGCGCTTGGTAATCCCGGAAGACGGCTAGACAAGCCCCCTCGCCGGAGGAAACTGATCCTGTTCATCACGGCGTCGAGCTCCCTCCCTACGCACGGCCATGTCCCCCAGTTCTCCTGGTTCTCTGGGACCCCCGTTGAAAGACAAAGGCGGGGGTGGTCGCCTAGCTCGGTGTAGAACCAGTGTGCTCTCTAGTTCTTCCACCTTGAGCGGGGGTGGATGTCGATGAAATCGGTGGTGGCGTCCCCGTCGTTGCGCGGTTGGACCGCGACATAGCCAACTGCCCCATGGGATCCTGCTCGGCACAAACAGAAAAACTGCTAGAATAGGCGGAGCGACGGCATCACCCCCATGAACATCTCGCAGGTGTGGGCGAAGATGGCGAGGTAGAAGAGCGCATTGGAGGTGAGGTGGTGTAGCTGAAGGCCGTAGAACTCCAGCTCCTCTAGGAAGAAAGAAGAGAACAGCGGGACCAGCCCAATCATCGCGTAGGAGGAGAAGAACACCATCCTCGCTAGAATCTGCTCCACCGGCAAATCGCTGCTGCTGCTGACACCGCGTGACAGGTACTTATTGATCAGGCCGCAGACTGTCGCGTCACGAACCACGGATTTGGGGAGCATGCTCCCCGGCTCCAAGGGCCAATCACGAGCCATGGTAGATGGGTTGCCGGAGAGAGAACGAAAAAGCCGGTGGCGGCGAAGAGGGAGTTGAAAAGGCGAAAACACAGGAGGGCAAGAGGCGATGGCTGCGCAGTGCGTAAGGAACCGCCCCTTCTACTCGAGGATGGGTTTTTATAGGCAGCCGTAGCTCCCTCGAATCCCACGGCATTAACTCCGCTCCACTTCCGCACGTCGCGCCACTTCGGATTACACACCCGCTTAGCGCGCTGCGTGAAACGTTGGGTGACAGGCGGTCAGACGGGCCCCCCACGCGAGTGTGGCCCAAATCGTACGTCCCCACGGAGCAACACCAGCAGGACACCCCATCGGCCGCCATGTGTCCGGTTTCAGCAACCGCACACGCAGCCGATGCGCTCGGAACACACTAAATCCCCACTACGCATTGATTCCCGCAAAAGAATATCGTGTTATGATTATACCCAAGAATCGGGGAGAGGCAGTGGTTGCAGCATAGGCAAGGAAGCACTGTTTAAACTCTGACCTTAGTTGGTTCAGTTCTCCCCAGCTGTCCATGACATATTCATCCCGCCCGGCCCACTCACCTGGAAATGTGGCGTTAACTGCGCCTGAACCTAACTTTCGGCCTTAGCCAATACCGGGGACTATTATCGGTGATATGGGCCCGGAGGTATAACGAAAGCATGATATATGGGTGGAGAGACAAATCCTCGTCGTCTTACTATACTTAAAAAATATGCCGCGTATAGACTACGGAGGTCCGGGCCACGGGCGGCCACGTGGCCACCCCGAGGGGACTTGACCCGGGGGCTGCCCGGAGGGCCTCTCTCCATAACACAGGGGTCCGGGAGCACCCGAACCTCTGCTCCCTCAACCCGCACCCCTCTTAGACGAGAGGCGCGGGTATGCGTCCAGCTGCCAACCACCCATTTAGTGTGATGGGAGTGGCCTGGCACCGACCCGTTACATTTAATGTGATGTGAGGCAAGCCCATCAGCCATCATCACCCTTTTTGCCTAATTTTGGGGGAGACGGTAAAAAAGTCTTCATCGGTGACCGCAAATTGACCACGCGGTTAGGCCACCCACGCCCCTCTCCCTGGCCGGTCACCGTCGCATTTAATGCGTTGGACGACAGGTAGGCCCCACTGGAGTAGGTGGGTTGACCACGCTCGTCGTTAGCAGCATGATGGCCCCGCCGCCCGATTTTCTTCACCAACTCCCACGACGTGGCGACAGGAGTAGCAACGGGGCATGACCCTCGACAAGACAGAGCAGAAGCCATTCCACGGCATGGGATGAGATTAGGAAATCTAGGACTACTGTGGTGTCCCATTGCACTATAGAAGGAGGTCCAAGTCCATCATAGAAGAGGTTCGGCCCTTGAGAAATCCACTGCTTATTTCAGTCATCCGCTCCAACCCCCAAGGAAAAAACTCCATTCTAGTAGGAGAGAAAGGGATAGGCAGAAGAGTTAGATATTACTCTGATTGTTCCACAGAAAAATCACCACACCAAATGCTTATAATCTCTCATCCACTATATCAATAACAAGGACAGGAGTAGGGTATTACGCTCTCCTAGCGGCCTGAACTTGTATAAATTCCTATGTTCATGTCCTGCATGTCTTCTTTTTTATCCTCCCCACCTTCTTCACCTTGACTCAGGCCTTGAGACACCGCACAACCAAAAAGAGGTCCTCGGGATCCCTGCGTGTCGAGCACACGCATCGACACCTATAAAGGCATGAAGAGAACAAGGAAGCCATTTTGATTGCATGTCAAAAGTTAGAGATTTCGGCTATGCAAGTCTTTGGGCACTTTGGTTGGAAATTTAGCAATAGAATTGAATAGTGCTTTTTCTTTGTGGTGCTTAGTGTTTTCTCTTGTTGTTTAGTGGGTATTTGGCTTGATGTTTAAGCTTTAAGCCATAGATTGGTGACAACATTTAAACATTGTAATAATTGGTTGTAGCTTCTTTGAAGTCAAGGCCGGTATCGATTATGTAAAAAAACTAGAACTTAATTCAAAACAAAATATTAGCTTGAAAATTCATATTCTAGAATTATTAAATCATGATACATGGTAGTAATTTATATCCCAACCCGGTCATAGCTTGACATTTTAAATATTGATTTTTGAATTGCTAAAAAATATAAAATAATTGAAGTTAAACACCAAGTGCAACTCAATATTTATTAATTGATATTTTTAAAAAAAATTCTGAATTTTGAATCTACTAAATACAATAATTGCACCCCCATGCCAAGCACAACATTTATTAATTCAGAATTTCTAAATTAGTATATCATAAAAAAGAATAACATTTTTAGACTCCACTTGAGGTCCAACACATTAGTTATCAATTATTAAGTTATAAAAAAATTAAAAATATATCAACCTTTTTAATTTCTGATCTATAAGTTTGACCTTTTTTAAATTGCATATTTCCCTTGACCTATAGAAACAAGATAATGCTCAAAAATGGGTTTTTTGGTTATGAAAAAAATAATAAGTAAAACAACTGAAATCATTGGGATTTAAATTGCGTTCCAAAATATGCACCAAGTTATAATTTTAAAATTTTAATTATTTTTATAAAATTCAAAGCTGAATTTTCACAAGTACTATTTCCAGCACATGCTACAAATGTCGAATTAAAAAAATGAATCAAATTCAATTTTTTAGGATTTGTGCTTTTCAGTGTACAATAATTTTTATCGTAAGTACAAAATTATCGAGGAGGCTTAACAATTCACCATCATATATAGAGACAATGTGACTTTTTTAGAATATTTAATGATTGTGGGTCAACTAGCGAAACAAACTTCTAGAAGATCAATGTACAAATCCAATGACATCCATTGATCGGATAAAACTCATGAATATTTAAGGGACCAGTAACAATATAGGGACTAAAGTAAATATGGAACGAACAAAATCATACCTTAGAGCCTTAGTTTCATGTTCATTTTAAACACAACAATTTTTTAAATAAACTCATCAACAATTAAAACGAAAGTTCTCACTTTCTTTCGTTTGAACAGCCTAGTCCGTTTCATCTCGAGCAGCTATGGGCAGTCCCAGTGAAAAAAACTGACACAGTTTCCATAGCACAAGAAATTGGAGGTTTTTTGAGTAATAATTGTTTTCTCTTTCTCACTCCTAACTATCTTTTTTTCACCAACGGTGAGACTGCATAGGCCCTAGAAACTAATGATTTCTCTCTAATGCCAATTTTATGGTTTTTTGATGCATTGGGTGAAGAGAAGATTTAGTTTCTTCGAGAGGAAACCATTAAGGATTTTGGCTCTCTTTCATAATTAATTATATTGCCATGTCAGTATTTTCTCTATATGGCAAGTTATTTAATAAGGATAAAAACCATCATATACACCAATGGAACTGCCCTAAGATAGTCCCTTTTTCTTAGTCACTACATCCAGGAATAATGCGTTGTTTCGAAACTATTATAGACAGATAAAAAATGACATATTATATGCATAGGGAGTGGAACGGGTTTTGAATTATGAACGGGAGGTGATTATTGTGACAAATAGCCCTCAATTGTCATTACTCCTAGATCCCCAATTGTAGAAATGCCACGCTTTGATACTTCAACCACGTCATTTCCCATTTTGCCTTCAGTGCTCACTACCGAGTACCGACAGATATATACCGGTGCGTGTTTCAAAATTGAGGGGGAGGGGGAAGGGGTGTCTCATCGTTTGGTCATTTTGGCCAAATTACTGAAATTACATATTCATTAATAAAAAGTGATTTACTTGTAAAACTTTTACATATGTTTGTTCATGGTTTAAAATACACACCTAGAAAAAAATATAATAAAAGAAAATCCTACAATTTATTTAAAAATTAACTCTGAAAATTCAAATTTTGACATTGGATTATGATGCAATTGCTAAACGATGAGGCCGAGAGAGAGAGAACGCATTACCATGCATTTACCATTTGTTGATGTATGAAATTACGGGTGTACCGAATGCCATGAGCGGATGAGCCCATGATGCGCTAGGCGCTGCCATTCAGCCATTGCCGGCGGTGAGACTACTCGAGTGCTGCTTTTTTGCTGCCTGATCTTTTGGAGGAGCACTCTTTTTAATCTTTTCCAACGTATGAAATCACGGGTGCGCGGTGGGAGTGGAACACGCAATAAGTGGCTACCCAAAAGGTTGGTTCTCGATGTTAACCGCTAGTCATATGACTTCCTGCTGTCCAAAAGCAAGGAACGAGCGATCAAAAGAAAGTTCATTACACGATGGGTGCCACTCATTATCAAGCAAATATTTCGCATCTATTAGCGGCCTAGCTGCTGCTGTCATGACCCCCTGATTGTGTGATTAACTGATTATCCTTCTCCGTGCGGATCTTAAATTATTGCTTAATCACATCTTGTCCCTGCAGCCAGCAACGGACGACGTAATTTATTTAAGAGTAAATTGCATGAAACCCGGATCTTATAGTCTAAGTTTCACAAAATCACAATAGTTTTTGGCACGTGGCACATAATTTCATATATTTTGGTATTAATGTTTCACAAAACCCACCATAAAAAAAAACTCCACCCAAATATAATACTATGAAAAATATTATTTAATCCATCATATTCATGCAAGCATATAAGAGTTTTATTTTCCACACCATATCATATTATAAGTTTTTTAAATCCACGTATCAAATTTCGGTATAATTTGTTAATTGTGTGGTTTTATGAAATACTAGTACCAGAATACCTAGTGTTATGTGACACATGCCAAAATATGGTTTTGTGAAACTTGAACCACAAAACATGGAGTTTTGTGGAATAAAAAATATTTAAATATAAAACAATCATTTCTTTAGGTTATAATGGTTTGACTCAGGAATGTTGCACAGAACTTGTTTTAGAAATAATTTACAAAAAATTGTATCGCATTTTTGGATTTGATTTCTACATGTGCCAGTTGACACCCTTTTATCTGCTGGTGTCCCACTGCCATTCATGGCCCTAATTCTAGCTCATCATAGTTGCTAGAATGGAGTTCTCATTCCCGATCCTCTCCAATATGCAGATACTGTGTGAAGATACACTCGTACAAAGGACGTCGATCTTGTCTACTCGTATACTCGACGACTTTGCTTGTGTTGTCCGCTATCAACTGCATTCTGAAGGTCAAAATTTTATACTACATGTCTTTATACATGCTATTTGTGTTCTCGGAAGGATAACGGCCTAAAAGTGCGCCATCAGACCTTAAACTTTTATCAAATACAAAAACATCAAGAATTTAAATGTTAAACTTGCATCAGAAGTGATTTGTAAGAAATTTTCTTTCGTATGGTTATGTATTTTTATTTTTTTAATAAACTAGACGCCCCGCACGTTATTGCGGCAATCTCTATAAATTTAATATGAGCAATTCGCTAAAATAAAATTAGCTTAAATAAAATCACCATGACGCTAAAAGTTCTTAATAACTTAATTGGAAGATGAATGGGACAGGTAGGTCCACAATGTTTATTCTGTAGAACTAAACAAAGCTGAAACGATTAAGTTGAATTTAATGGCTAACAATAAATTTACTTTGGCTCAATCTGGAGCATCGAAGTTTGATACAGTGGATAAAATGTATAGAGGTGATGTGGCTTAATGAGAGGAGAGGAAAATAACTTTAATTGCGGTTAGTGGGGATCAACTCTTATAGATACATAGGATAATACAAAAGTAATGAAAAAAATATAATATTGCATAGTGTCAACGTCTAAAACGACATTTGTTTAGAATAGAGATGGTATTGGCTATATAGGTTATCCTAGAAATAAATATGTTAGCCATAAAAAGTTAAAAATTCTCATGTTAGTTAAAAAGTTTAAAATTATGGAAGAAATATATTTTTCATCTTAGAATATAAATATTTCATTGTACCCAGAGTAGACTCTCAACAGCTATCTGAGGTTTCAATTATAGTTTGTTAATGACGATACTTTTTTAGTGATACAATAGTCCAAAACAGAATTAATAAATATAGATTGTGCTATACAAGTCGCAGTTCTAGTTTTTCAACGATCTAATAGTTTTGAAAGTTGGAATTAATAATTAATTACCAAGCTGTGCATGTGTTCCGGGTACACTCACCACCATTCGCACCAACTGACAATGTAACCATGGATTCATCATTCATATTAAACAACAACAGATAAAAATACAACAACATTAACTCTTAGAACTGTGTCATGTTTTGCATCTTATATTATTATCTTTACCTATTATAAAAATCGATGATGATTTTGTCATATTTCTGTATTTTACCAATTTTCATACATACTCTTTGCTACGTCTGATTAGTTCTGCATTAAAATTCTCCCGTGTGTGATAAAATCATATTGTGTTTGTGTTGTGCGTGGGTTAGAGGACTAACTATATTGGGTCGTGATTAGCGATGAAAACGGTTCAGAAATTCGCTGACCAACTGATATCGTTTTCAAAAATAATAATATAATGAATTCTTACCAACCATTACCGTTTGTAAAATTTAGTTTTTAAAATTACTATTTTGTCATATTGAAGCTGTTACTGAATAGAGCAATTCATTACTTTTTTATTGTAAATATGGAATTTTCTGACCGTACCAATCCTGCTTCAGTAAATATTATTAAAATACGGTATCGTTTGTGACCGGTTCCAACCGTTTTCATCCTTAGTTATGATCAAGTCATCAATCTGTTAGTAAATAGTAAGAGTCCATGCTTCAATCTGTTAGGGTGTGTTTTTTTTTTCCTTGGATAGGGTCTGGCCTGGCCTTCAACATGGCTCAGTTGATCTTGTATTTAGTTACTTGTATATTCATAGATAGGCACACTCGAGAAAAATTTTCACTGCTGAAGCTATGCGCGTTGGTCCCAATATATACAGAATTGTTCATTTCCTTATTGTTGTGTTTTCTCCGATTTGATCGAGACAGACCTTGATCAATCTGTTTTTTTTTTAGGGAAACACTATCAATCTTTCCTTATTGTTGTGTTTTCTCCGATTTGATCGACACAGACCTTGATCAATCTGATTTTTTTTTTAGGGAAACACGATCAATCTGTTAGCAATTTAATTGGGTTTTGTTTCTGATTTTGTTTCAAAAGATAGGCGGGGCTTATGTTCTCTTGCTGGTTCTGCTTCCGTTAGCCCATTTAAATGCATAGTTTTATTGTGTGATTTTTAAAAGTGACATGTCATCTAATGGTATTTGACTTGATGAATAAAACTAGGCTTCACAATTAAAGTTTCATGTCATAATTTTATAGGTAAGTATATCATTTAAATATAGCATATAAATGACCAATAAGAGTATGCAAATATTTATAGGTGAAACAAATATATTCTGAATGGGAATTTTATATGTTTTCCAACACGTTGGAAACGGTGAGTACTAGTTTCATCTATATAAAACCATTCACCCTTATTTCATAATAAATACTTTGTAATGTCATCATATTAGCTTATGTGGCTTCTCATTTATTGTGCATGAAACCTCTATGAAACTGTCATCGAGACTGGCCTTACCATGTCGCTGAAAAAAAATTGAAGGGCAAAAATGAATTAGGGTTCAAATTTGGATCGAGTTAGAGGAACATTTAGATAAAATCAAGAATGGCTGTAATGATTATGTATTTTAGATTTTCCCTAGCAACGTATGAACATTTGTTCTAGTGATAAAGGGAGATTAGAATTTAAATGTACAAATATTCTAAAAGAACGGTCGAGACATTGGTTGTTTTTTCTGTATGATGACGAGTTTGCCAAAACATATGTGCACGTGATAAATTCCCTACCATACAGTACTCCCACTATTTTTAGTACTTGATGTTGGTTAGGTCAAAGTTAAACTAACCAACGTGATGCATCTGAAAAAAGAGGTGGTATAGCAAGTCTTCCGTAAAATTCGTGGTGAACAATAAGTTTAACAATGGTGGAAGTCACGTTGTTAATTAATCAGGGCTTGGGATCACCGTCGGATGTCAGAAAGACAGAAACAATGAAAGAGAGACCTTTGGCCCGTGCATGCCAGCTGCAAGATCGATCGACAGGACGGCCGGCGACGACACGCTGTGTCTCTAGGCCCGGTGAGACCGGCTCCTTTCATGCCGGTGTCATCTTTCCCGTTGCAATTACCACTACTCCTACAGTCCTTCCTAGTAGTGCTAGCCTGCTAGGGAGTGAGGGCTCGAGCTGCGTGGCAATCAAAGCAATAAACACTATGGCTGCAGAGGAGTGTAGCAGCAGCAACGACAGCTAGCGTAAAAGGTTGACACGACCCATTGTCAGCGAGACTTCGTGCCGGCCAAGGCCGGCGCAAAAAAAGCCATGCTCCACGCACGGATGGTGTGTTGGTGTGTTGTGCAAATGCATAGCATATATGCATGCGCCGTGTGTCCAATCCACCGCAGGGGTTTGTTGCTAGTGATCCAATCCACCGTAATAGTTTGCTATGCTTTGCACTAGAGCTTGTCTGGCGAGTGGGGCATGATGGATTTGATGGGGTGGTGAAAAATTACTCGATCCGCTCTCAGTTCTCAAAGCCTCTCGGAGTTAGAGACAATCAAGCAAGGTTGTTGCACAGTGGTAACACTAATGTACACCAGCCCAGGCTGCGGCTGTTTATTAGCATCACATCTGGTCGCCCTGCTTCCCGAGGCGAGGCCTGAATGCCGCTCAGCTGTCGGTCGACGCGCGCCGACAGCAAGAGAACAACTGAACGGATCGAGCAGCCTGCTAGCGTGTAAAATCATTTGTTACATATCATCATCACCACCACCACAGAGGGATCGGCTGCCTGCATTTTGCAGTTTTGCACACATCTTGCTCGAACATCTTATGGAGCCTGATCTCGTGTGTGCGCGCAGAACGAAGGACGGACGATGGGATTTGGAGTGCTCAGCGTTTCCCGCTGCCCTTCGCTTCCCGGCAAACCTAAATTGCATGGACAGTTGTGGCTACAATGTTATTTAGGATCGGGGTTAATATCATTCCTTACCAATATTAATTCATACACTAATGCTTGTGCTTTGTTATGGATAAAAAAAATTATGCTATTTTCTAAAATGAATAGAAAATATTTTTCATGAATCGTGTGACCATCTTTTTTATATTGAAAATTTCCAGCTCAATCTAATTTTATATGTGGGCATTCATCTAGATTATAGATTTAGTTGATTTTTACTATTACGAAGTTAATAGGATAAATTATAAAAACACAATGGGAATAGGTCAAAGGCTTTTATAATAGCACATCTCTGTCTCACAATATAACTACTCGAAGCTATAAATCTAGACATATTTATTGTCTAGGTTTATAGCTAAAAGTAGTTTTATTTTTAGACGGAAAGAGTAGTAAAAGATAAAGAATATAAAAAAGATGTACTAATTAATCACATGCTATTTCACGTTAGTGTTGGTTGATTTCGACTACGAGAACTGGGTCAGGATCGACGAAGGCCACTGCACCTTCATAATTGATTCGTGTGAATATCCAAAACGTACGCCTTCCTAACAAAGCCACACCATGATCGAACACGTTTCAACGTGTATTTGGATTGGAATTGTGCCCACAAGTATCCTATAGAAGATGCTGGAATTAAATCAAAGGACCGCTTCTAGGAGATCCCTCGGAGAGGAAAATTGATCACTGATCCTTTGATCCTTGAAGACAGATGGAACACCATGGAAACGATTTCGGGCAAAATCAACGCCAAATTTTGACAATGCCAAAATTTTGGTAAGTTGAAAATGTGAAGGCAGTGTTTAGTTTCTCACCTTACTAAATATTGGCATAATTTTATGAGGAGAAGTTTCTAAAATGTTGTCAAATTCTATGGGCATTACCAATATGTGGTAGCAAACTAAATGAAACCAAAATTTGGTAAATTGCCAAATAATAAAATGGTTTAAAGTGGCAACAATCTGAACAGCCCCTTCGTCATCACATTACTAGACTTTTGGTGAACCCTGTGTGAAGAAACACAGAGGGCGGGGAAGCGTTTGTTAAATAGATGACAAAAGCCATCATCGTGACGCATACAACCAGGGGAATTGGTTGAGTCAGTAGATTAGATTACATGTCCTTTCTAACTAGCTCTACCGACACACTAGCTTTCGAAGAAACGATCGCAGACTGTTCCAGGTCTTGTACATCGGCCCAAACGATGACAACCAGATCTGGTTCGTATATGATGAAGCCAATTTTGCCGACAACCCCTTGGTCGCAGCATCGATCTTTACATATCATTGAGCTCCCTCATGAGTTCTGCTAATAGTATCACCAACTTTCTCGCCTGTATTCGCCCATGCCTTCTGCCATCGGGAATATCGTCAGGGCATAACAGCAACCTTCTAACTTATGAGTTTTATCATTCATCGGTTGCGGCCCCCGTCGACTTGGCTTGGGTCAAGTGCCAATCAAGCTTCACTTCGCTACCCTACTTAGCACCAGGAAAACAGTAGATACAGCGCTGGCGTACGATCGGTAGCTCAATATCCCAATCCCAGATACTGCTACAATTACCGCCATCAACCTTCGGCCATCATCATCAAAACCCTGGGATACTTTTTGTGATGAGTGGAGCGATCACCTTTATTACTTAAAAGTATCCCGATATTGCACAAGGTTCTTCGCCGATTTTCAGACAAATGCCAAGGTAAACCATGCACTCATCAACCCTCACTTTTATCATGCTTTCTCTCATTTTCACTAGTTTTTTGTTAATCCAGAAAAAATCCGCCAGCCTCCCAAAACAAAGCCGATCTGGACGAGCAATAGAATATGCTAATGCTCTATCGGCTCCCATCTTCAGCGCATCGGCACCGCTTCCATCGGTATTCATGACAGGCCTCGCACGCAAACCACCAGCTTCCAAAAAACACAAGACATCGGCTCCTCATCGTACAACCGCCTGAGCGGAGACCCAAAAGTAAAAGAAAAAGAAAAAGAGAGCAGTAGTCGATCCACCAACCCCTGATGCCGAAACTGCTTCCTCTGACAACTCCATCGATGTGGTTGACATGGCAGCAGCACAAATTCCAGATGACGAAGATACCGATCACCGGACTCCTCCACGCACGTCATCACCGGCTCCCCAACCTTCAATTCAGGTCCATCAAGGATCTCTATCGGCCCATCAACCAATCCCTCGTCAAGGACAATCGGTAATCCTTATATTTATTCTTTCGATTATGTTTAATTCCTTTTTTGCTTTTAGCCTACCCGATCACCAGCAAAATCGAGCCATACTCTTATTATGGAGTCCCCTCCTCGTCAGGCGAATTCTTTTGGCTTTGACATCTCTGAATTTATTTCTGAGGAGGAGGAAATCACAAGTAAATGTCCATCGGATTTTGAAGATCTTAAAACTGCACTCAAGGACATTGCTGATCGGCTTGATATCCCCATTGACTCACTGGTAGCCGATACTGCCTCAGTTAAATCGTGAATCCATATGATCCATGATCAATCCTACTCCCGGCAGCTCATCTCGAGTAATACCAGATTCCAATTGCCAGAGCCCGACAGTTGCTCTCCGTCAAGCCACTTGGGAATCGGCTATTTTAGCCGCCAAGAAAAAGAAAGAGAACCTTGATAGCATGTCCGCGGCCCTTCCCAGCTTGATAGAAAACCTCGACAAACTCAAACAACATAAGATTGAACTCGAGAAGCTTCTTGCTGATGTTAATGCAAACACCCAATCGGCAGAACAGGCTATAGTTGATCATCCTGCATCTGTTGAGGCCTGTCGAGAAGAAGTCAAAGCTGCCATCACCTATGCTCAAAGTTTGAAGAAGGAACTAAAGCCTGTGAGCGGAACCGATGCTGCTGACGCCGCTCTTATTGACGAAGCTGATCAAATTCGCGTACGCGCCATCAATGCCATCAACGAATTCCTTGCCCAGTAGTCAGCCATCAATATTGGCTTGTAATTAAACTCGTGATTTCCTCTAAACATTAAGTCCGAAACTTCCAAATTGCAAAACTATTATATCATTTTGAATCGGCTCTGTTGCCGATTGTAATAGTATAAACTTCGCTCTCTTATTATGAATTTTCCTCTGAATGTTTTGTTCTAAGGGCGATAGATTTCTATTTTTTTTATATCGGCCATCTAAAGGCGATATAACCACTACACCGGCTGTAACAGAATCGGCAAAGTAACCGATCAAGTATCAATTCATACGCTAGGGTAGCATGTAACATACCGGAAAACGACCGACGTAAAACTTGAGTTCAACCAGTGTGTGAAAATCGGAATAATTTTGAACCGGTATGTTAGCTCATCATCCTAACGCTAAACTAGTGACAACCCTAATACTAGAGTAGGGCAACACCTAATTTTTCCCTAACATTAGCTAATTTTGTATTTGACAAATGCAAAATGGACTATTTAAACCCAAGGTGGCAATCTACGAAAAAGCTAGGGCTTGGTATAAATGAAACCACCAAAGTAAACTTAAATTTCAAACACATTCAAATGCATGTTCTTGCTTTATTTTCATTGTTTTTGGATTTCTAGCATCCCATTCTAAACATTTGCATATAGAGTAAATGATAACCAATAATTATTGAGTGCTAAATTATGTATCCAAAAATTCTAGGAAATTGCCTATAAATACTTTACACCAAGAATAGGCAACTTGCAAAATTTGAGAATTTTATCACTTTATTTAGTGCCTTGATGATCTAACCAAATTTTACTAGAAATCTGGAATTTTCTGAGCTCTGATAGGAACTAAAGGCCTTTGCCAAAATTTAACTAAAACCTGTTAAGTGAAAATCATTTCAGCCAAATTGCACACCAATATATTTAGTGCAAACCCCAGGATTTGCTTGGGCCAATTCAACCTCTAGCTATACCAATTCTCCCCTCCAAAACTGAATGCTACATCTGCCCTGGGACCCTGGGAACCTGGGAACCTTTGCCTGATCACATGTTTAGGGTCTCATTTAGGTTAGCTGCTAACCCCTATGCGAAATATTGCTTCGTCAAAGTAGTAGTACAATTAGCAGAGTGAGATGAGGACCCAACTTCTCACTGTGAACAGTAATGGAATTCAACTATGCACAGTGCTCCTTATCTTCTAGGCTCTTTCCTTGCAAAAATATCCTGACGAGTGGGCCCCACAGGCAATGGGACCCACATGTAAGCATCCCACACCGCTCAAGCACGCCAGGAACACGAGATGAAACCGCCACGGCCGCACGCACGCGTCTCCCTCTCCTTTTCCAGCGTGTGGGCGCACCACGTCGTCGTCGACGTGTCGACCTCCGCCTATCTTCGCTAAACTACACCAAAACGTGTCCCTGCACTCCCGCGTCACGTTCCCGTAGTTTCCAGCCTCAGAAACCCCGAGAAGAGCGAAGAACGCCGCTTTCTTCCTCGGCTCCGGCGAATTCACCGCCGTTGCGTTCGCGCTCGGGCGAGCTTCGCCGCAGTAAATCATCACGGTTGAGATCGCCTCTCCACGCCTGACCAAAATCTACCTCTTTTGCTCTTTCTTACCTAGGTAGAATACCTGACGCGCAGTTGATCCCGTCGCCGGAGTTCTAGAAGACCGCCGTGGGAGCTGATCTGTTCTTCCGCCGTAGTCCACCGCTGACCATGAAACTTCGTCAGAACCACCGCGTGGGCCGTGAAGATCAGTAAAGCCAGCCCCAGCCCGTGGAGTTGCTTGCGCACGCGGATCCGTGTCTTCCCCTTCCGCTCCGGCCGCCGCTCGTCATCGTCGTCTTCCTCTGCATCCAGTGAGAATCCATTCAATCCCTTGCAGCCGAACCTTCCTTGGGGAGTAACTAACTTATTGCACGCTTCAATTTGAGATCCCGTGGTTCACATCGCCGTGTTGCCGTGACACCGACGCCGATCCGCCGCCGTCAACGTCGATCTCCCTCTCTCCGGTGAGCTCGGGTGGAATTGAATGGGTTTTTAGCATCCTATGGACCCTAGTAACGATCTCCGATTGATCTTGTAGCAGGAACGAGCCCCAATCGTGTTGCCGCCGTGATCCCGATGAGAATCCGCCGCCGCCGACCGTCGATTATCGTCGCCATCGTCGCCTGGACCACGCCGACCCCATCCAGCCGTAGGGTGAGCACCACAGAAGCTCCAGGAGCAATTTTTGCATAGCATACAGCCAGGTCTAGGTCCCTATTGTCGCGTCGCCGTGCTTGCCCAAACCGCGCCGCCGTGGTCGCCGGCAGGACTGTTCCAGGAGACCCGCACCGTGCGATCACCACCACTGGGACCGCACGAGCCCCTTCTCCATTTCGCCTTCGGAAACCCGACCCAGCCACGCCGTCGTTCATCGCCGGCGCCCGCGAGCGGAGCCGCCGGTCGGTGTGCCTCGCGCGCACTGGCCGCGCGTCACTGACGCGTGGGGCCGCCTTGCTAGCCACTTAATTAGTGTGGGGGTTAATTAGTTACGGATTTAAAACTTGCAAGGTCTAAAATGAAAAATACTACTCCATGACACGTGGGAACGTGGGCCTAGATGCGAATAATTAAAAACCTGGGCACTCTTAATGAAAACACCGCCCACGTGGCTAGGGACCGTGGGTTTAACCCTAGGTTTTCCAGGGGGTTTTCTGCAAAGATTTCACTGACGAGCAGGCCCCCTTGTATTTGAAATTCGAATTTGAATTTGAATTTAGAGATTCAAACTGAAATTTGTAGGCTGAAAATATTCCTAACTTGTAAAATTCATAGAAAATTCATCCTAGCTCCAAATAATGTTAAACAAATTTTGTTTGATTCATAAAAACTTACTCTACCTCATTGTAGGATCTAACATCACACCTTCTGTACAGGAATTCATTTTAAAATTAGTATAGCAAATGGGTGATGTAAAATGGAGTAAAGTCTTGTAAAATTCATATGAAATTCATCCAGTCTTAAAAAAAATCATGAAACCACTTATATTCAATTCCTGAGACCATTCTCTACCTACTGGAAGCATAAAACTTAATACTTTCCTGTATAGAACATTACTTGTAATTTAAATGCTTAACTTGAACAAACAACCTTATAAAATTTGTATAAAATCCAAATTGATTCCAAAAATTGTCAAACGAATTTTGTGAGTATTGTACAGTAGTACTCTATCTTCCTGTAACCTGGGACCTAGCTAGAACACTTCACCTATGTACACTAAAATTTGGTACATAACAACTAGGCTTAAGATATTAAATTTTAACACACTTAAATCCAAATAAAATGAAATGAGACTTGTATGACCAGGACCTAACCAAAACCACAGGAGCCCATTGCATCCATCATGTGCACTCTCATTCTTATTGATTCTTATGTCTGTTCATTTTATTTATTGTGCACGCGTATGAATTGTATTAGGTATCGATATCGACGGGGTAAAGCAACAGGTTTACTTTTGATCTTGCCATTCTGAGTAAGAAGTTGCTGAGCCAGGCAAGTGCCCCTCCTTTGAACACTTTGGTCCTATGATTTACTGGGCAAAAATATTTTGATTGTAAATCTTGCATGCACTAAATAGTTATATGTCTAAACTTATGTAAAATGTGGTAAATGGTAGTTACACCTAAATTGTTGCATGATCCTATCCTTGATGATCCACCTTCCATGCCAAAACTGAACCTAAAATGAACTAGGTTTTCTTACTTGATGGGTACTTATTCATATTATGTGCCGCTTTATGCTATCCTATGGATTTGAAAAGCCCTATTACTTATTTGAAATAAGGAGTCTGGGATTTTAAACACCGATAAACAAATGAGTGGGATTTTAAACACCGATGAACAAAGGAGTGTTCATTTGGAATTACTTGTGAACTAAACTGATGGAAAACTGAAATTTATAGACTTGGACGGCGAGTGGCGTGCATATGGTAGTAGTTGTATGCCGATAGGGGGAGCGTTCGCCTGAGTCGATTAAGGACTGAATTCTATATCACCACCAACTAGGTATACAGTACAGCCACATGTGTCATCATGGGGTGACCCACATGTGTCATCATGGGGTGACCTTAGCTTATTAAGTTTCTTGGTTACTAGCCTTGCATTTTGGTAGTCCGGAGCAGTCTACCCTTCTATTGTACCCGTAACGCTAAATAGGACTACTCAGAGGAACTTTCCATATATACGTGACACAACAAAACTTTATTTATCATGACGGCCGACTTCTAGCATGAATACATAACGGGTGACTAAGTTTGTCCAATACAACGGTGTCGTGCCTCGTGGGGAACCCGGGAAAGGTTGCGCCTACGGCGCTAGGGTACGGCATGGGCCCGCCTCCTAGCGGTGCCGCATTCTAGATGTGGTACGGAGTAACACACATCGTCGTTGGTGCAAGGCTAGTGGTTGGGAAATGTAACAACTACGTTGTGACCGTTGTGACCTCTAGGCCACACTCACCGTGAGAGTGTGGGTGGTGTTTTGGCCGACATCAAACCACCTAGAGTGTAGCCTTTGGGCTTCTATCACATCTTGTGGATCAGGATGCAGGTGGGCCGGGTCGAGTCGACCCGAGGTCTGACCTACGGTGGCCTCGATCATTTGCTGCGGACCATGGGTCGGCCTGACCCATGAACTCAGCGATGGTTCGCTGACCCACGGTATCTATGTGGGTCAACCCATGCATGTGCTGACTGTTGCGCGCTCGCTCTCTCGGCAAGCACTTCTGCGGTCTGCTAGCTACTGATTGCTTCAAAACAAACAACAACGCTGCCCTTCTACTTGTCGTATGCATGTTTTCATCACAAGAACACAACAGTGATATAGACAAGAAATTCAACTTCAGATGTATATAAAAGAAATTCAACTTCAACTTCACAAGAAAACTCTACTGGAAATTCACAGCTTCAAAATATTCAGGACAATTTTGGCTAACTTGGTGCACACGGTCAAACTGAATCACAATTCTCTGAAATAGAGTATGAAATTAAGTTAATGATTCAGTAGAAAGAAAGCTTACAAAAAATTAATAGCCATAATAAATTGTATAAGCCCATGATTTTGCATACCTAATTTCACAGGGTTCAAATCTCTCTCTCAACTCCTACAAATAACTCCTACAAATAGTAAAATACAGTTGTTAGTTCCTTTTCATGAGAACCAAAATTTCAGACAATGATCACCAGCGAAATGGACTGTCTGCCTGCTGTCTTTTTCATGAGTATACTCTATGTGTACTCTATAAAATCAAGAACCTATAGTGGACAAAATTCACAAGAGACTATATCTACTTCATCAGGATGTCATGTCAAGTTATTTGCACTTTTGCAGGTACTCAAGAGAGGTTTTCAATACTTGAGGTCTAGGAATAATAGAGTAGAAGTTCAGATTGAACCAAGTTTTTTTATGAAATGGTAACTACTGCTCTCAAAACCCCAACTATCAGTCATCAGTTACATCAAATGGGATCAGGTGAACAGCAATAAGAAGTGTATTATACGTTACCTCATCCTCTTCTGAATGGATCGACTCAGCACCTGGAACATAAAAACAAATAGTTAAAAAAAACTCCTTTTGGCACAGCCATAAAATAATACTTTAAAAGAACAGGGAATAGACTTACAATCAACTTTCATCCAATCTTGTAAACAAATGAGAGCCTCAACAGTTTCAGGGTTGAGTCTGCTTCTGTAGTCACTGATTACCCTCCCTCCTGTACTGAAGGCACTTTCAGATGGAACCATCGATGCCGGAACTGCCAAGACATCACGTGCTATGCGAGAGAGGACAGGATATGTGAGTGAGTTAGCCTTCCACCAAGTTAAGATGTCAAAATCATCAACCCGAGGCAATATATCTTCTTTCAAGTACACAGCAAGCTCATTAGCCACCTTAGGTCTAGCTTGCATGCTCCGGATTCGATCCCAATCAGAATGCCTCCTACTACGTTGACTCACTCCTACTACGTTGACTCACTGTTTCAACTTCACTTCTTGCACAAGTCGGCTTATTGTTTTGGTCATTCCCTTTTGGTGAATAATCTGAGTACAGTTGTTCAATGACCATCATTACCTCGCTTAACTTATCTTCGGCATCATCTCCAAAAGCTTGCTCAAGGCAAAATTTTACATAGGAATACTTAAACCTTGGGTCTAGGATCACGGGAACACACAAATTCAGATATGAAATATTCCAATAATCTTTAAACTTCCCCATCATATCCTCCACCATGTCCCCAATCCAAGCATCTTTATTTGAGTAATCCTCATCAAGTACTGACTTGACTTCCCATATTTCATCGAAGTAAAGATTTGAGGTGGGATAATTTGTTCCGGAGACAACATTTGTCGCATCATAGAACACCTTTAAAAACCTACAATCATCTTCAGCAACTTGCCAATCATCTTCTGAAGGATTATTCTTGTAATTGTGGTCTTGCAACTTCAGTTCAGCAAAAGCACCTTTAAATTCCTAAGCATACTTCAACTTCAAGTAAGTAGCATTCCATCTAGTTGGGACATCAAATGATGGTCGTCTTTCACAAGAAATTCCAACTTGTACAATAATTTCTTCAAAATGTTGCTTGCGTGATTGCGAACCTTTAATATACTTGACAGTCTCTCTCACATTGTGCAGTGTGGGGTTGGCTTTTTTCAATCCAACTTGCGCGACAATATTTATAACATGTGCTGCACAACGCGCATGAAGTAACTTGCATGGAGTAACCCTTTCCGTAGCAAATTACCTTTTAACAATTCAATCATTGAGATTGAGGTGTTAACTGAGGCATTGTCCAATGTTACACTAAATAATTTGTCTTCGATGTTTCATTTCTGGATACACTTTAGCATAACACTAAACATGCATTGAGCAGTATGCGGAGATTCCATCATGAAGAACCTAATAATTCTTTTCTCTAGTTTCCACTCACTATTGATGTAATGGTATGTGACACATAAGTATCCTAATTTCTGGTTGGATGTCCACATGTCAGCAGTTAATGATACTCTAGAAGAACAATTCTTAAAAGTTTCTTGCAACGCTGACCTTGATTCCTTGAAGATTCTCATACAATCACCTTTAATAGTGGTTCTAGATACTGACTTAAACAGAGGATTCACACTATAAACAAACTCTCGGAATCCAACATACTCCACAAAAGAAAATGGAAGCTCATGTAAAATGATCATGCGGAGTAATCTTTTACGAGATACCTCAGGGTCCTGAGTCCCAATCTTGCAAAGTAGGTGCATCAGGAGATTGACAAGACTTATGCAGCTTATTTACCATGCGCTTGGACTTTGCTCTTGCTGGACATCTACTCAAATGCCTATTAAGGTGACTTGTGCCAATGTTTTCCTTTCCACTCAAAAGTTTGTTACAGTGCAAACATTTTGCTTTCGTCATTTTTTCACCAACAAAAACAGGTTGGAATTCTTTCCAAGCTACTGACTTCAATCTTTTCAGGTTAGCTCTATTCTTGGGAGCTACATGAAAAATAACAGCACTTAATTTTCACCAACAAAAATAGGTTCAAAACCATGACATCTTACAAACGGACTATAACAGTACTTAATTTGCTAATCATACATAAACAAAACCGAGTATTTTCGATATATACTTGGCAGCTCATGTAAAACGATCATACAAAATAGAGTATGTTCAGTCTTAGACTAAGTGAATGGAAACTATAAGCCATACATGATACATCACTTCATTTGCAAGATTAAGTGCATCAATTGAATAAAACCAATGTGACAGTACAATATATAGAAAGCATAAAGAGCATTCGAGCAGGAATGTAGGATCCTCACCTAGAGGATTTGGTGTTCTCTTGGACCTGGAAATAGTTGATGGAGATTGTGAGGTTGGAGATGCTGACTGTGAGCGAACAGAAGTCATTAACAACGGGGACATTAGCCTTATCACAGGTGATCGCACTGGTAGAGCAACTGTTGACGTCGATCGTTTAGCCCGTGCATGTCTTGTGGCATCTTCAGTACTACCATTCGCCCGTTTCGCCCGCCGAGGGCTGGCTGCAGAGCGCATGATTACTTCGACAACCGGTGATCTCTCGGGTGAAGAACCACCAATCATGTCATACATATGATGTTGATCATTGTCTTGCCTACGACGACGACGACGGGACGATTGAGCAACCAAAGGACGCCGTGGCGAGTGTCGGTGAGCATCTCGCTGTAGATTCATCCCCTTGTCCCATGGCCATCACCACTTTGGAGGATCGCCGGTGGCGGCGGCGTGACGAGAGCCACGCTACATTGAGGGTGAGCACTGCAAAACCATCCCTTTCTTCCATGGCGTGGGTGGAGCGGTGTTGGCATGGCGGTACAGGGAGCAACCCCTCATCCCCTAGATGAGAGGAGGGCTGGAATGGCATCCCCTCATCCCCTTCCATGGCATCGACGACGTCAGAGAGGAGCCGGAAGTGGGTGGAGGCGTAGCCCTGCTCGCTGCCGGTGGCGTCAACGCCGGCGGAGAGGGAACCAGAGGTGGCAGCGAGACACTGCTTGCTGCGGTTGGGAGCCGCGGTGGGGCGGCAAGCCGGCAACGACGGCGGTGGTTCTTGGGAAGGGAAAGGAGGCGGGGGCGGCATATCCGCGGCGGGGCGGCAAGCCGGCGACGGCGGTGGTGGTTCTTGTGAAGGGAGAGGAGGCTGGGCGGCATATCCGCGGTGGGGCAGCGAGCTAGCCGGCGTCGGCGGCGGATCCACGGTGGGGCAGTGAGCCGGCGACGGCGCCAGTGGATTGGGAAGGGAGAGGAGGTGGGAGTGGTGAATCCTGCTATCGATGGTGGCGCGGCCTCCTGCTGCCGCCGATGGCGTCGACGGTGGCGGTGGATTCGAAAGGGAGAGGAGGAAGTGGGGATGGCGGCGCACAGACCTAGCCGCACGCCCGCACTGCCACTTCGTGGAATCGTGGGTCGCCCCAGGTTAACCCTCGGGTCACACAGACCGCGGCCCATGTTGGCCCATGTAATTTTCATGGACCTACCCATACGATTTTGACCCCATGAAACGTGGGTCAGGTCCGTGGGCCAACGGGTTAACCCAGCCCACCTGCATCCTGACTTGTGGACGTGTACGAACTCTGCAGAGTTAAAACTAGCCGGTTAGCCGTGCTCACGGTCATGAGCGACGTGGGGAAGTGTCAGGAGTATAGTTTTCATTCTTTTGGCAATGACTTGTGAAATTGGGATGATGATGGGTATGAATATGGTGATAATATATGTCAAGCTATATTGTACTATACATGTTAACAAATGCTTTACAAATTTCCGTTGCAAACTACTTACATGTATTATTGTGAAATAAATTCGGCTTTCCGCAAATAAACTGATACACTGCCATGATCTATTGAAGTAGAGCTAGCATGTAGATTGCTAGGTTTGTTTACCCTTGCTAGTATATTAATTCGTTAATGTACTGAGTCTTGCTTGTATATGTTTTTGTTTCTAACCCGCTGTAGGTATTGGATGCTGAGTGCAGAGTTTTTGCAGTCTGTGTGCTGGACTTCTAGGAAGTCGGCTCACTAGGGCTTACCCTAGTCAGTATGCCTCTGGGAGGGTAGCCTCGCCTACCGCTGAGCCTCTGAATTATATTTGGCGTGAAGCCATTGTGTAAGCGTAGTTGTAATAAGACCTAAATTATGCATATGCTTTAGTTTCCCTCTTATTTTGATGTCATGCTTGGAGATGAATTTTGTGGGCTAGTTGCATTTCTGAGCAACTAGCGCATACGAGGATGGGCTTAGGGTTTGCGAGACCGTTGCGGGGTAACGCTGGAGATCGAGTCCCGTGGGACACGTATCGTTTCTGGTCTCCGCCATCTAGCGGGTGACGGGCGCGTCTGGTAGTGGACTGACAAGTTACCTATGTCGATTGTCTCGTCGATCCTCTGTCCGGGCATTACAATTGGGTTGTTGAAAAGGTACTCGGCCATCGCTGCGGTTGCGTGAGGTCGAGCGGCTATTATGCGTGTATGGATCTCGCTCGATAAATATCGCAAAGGTCCCTGGCCGAGTCTCTCACAACTCCTCAATTGTGGTGTTCCACATAGTCTCTTCAAATATATTCCATTGAGTGTTTTCCAAAATACCTCCAAGTTTCCTGTGATTCAACCCCATCAAACACGAAACCTGCCCCCCGAGGCGAAACAACTTAAACGATATCCCAGTCTGATAGGTAGCCGATGTTCAACTATTGATCGGTTTAATCCTGGCAACTCATAATACCTCCAAATGAAATAATCTTTATACTCTTTTAATAATCCCATCAAATTGTTTTTTTAATCTTCTGGTAACGTGGCACTAATATACGTCGGCCTTGGTCGATTCCCAGGTCCAATATCAACTTTCTGTAACTTATCGGCCGATGTAAATCCTTGCCCCAACTTACCCTCTTCTTTCATTATGGCGCCTGTTAGAGCCGACGGGCACATGCCCCATCTGATATCGGCTGAATCCCATCGCAGGTTACATCAAGAAATTCCCCTTCCCAAGACTTTCCTGATATACACTCGATCCCATTCAATTCCGACAAGGATAAATCGGCTATAGCGACATTAACCGATTTATCGGCTTGGATTATCTCAATTTGATCATCATTCCATTGTACCAGACTTTGATGCATTGTCGACGGAATACAACAATTAGCATGAATCCAATGCCGTCCTAACAGAAGACTGTAAGATCCTTTCCCATCAATCACAAAGAACGTTGTTGGAATAGTCTTACTTACCACAGTAAATTCCACATTGACTGCTACCTTTGGTTCCAATGGATTTCCTCCAAAATCTTTCAAAACCATGTTCGTCTTGATCAAATCTTCTGCCGTTCCACCAATTTTCCGATACGTGACATATGGCATCAAATTAACTGCGGCTCCACCGTCTACTAACATTTTAGCCATCGGCTTACCATTAACAAATCCTCTGATATATAATGGCCTCAAATGTTGATGTTTATCCTCCTCCGTTTTCTCAAAAATAGCTTGTTGTGGCTCCAAACACAGTTGCGCCGATAACTCCTCACATTCTTCATCGGATTCAAACCTTGGTGCTTTAAACTCTGCTGGTAAGAAAAACACCATATGGACATCGGCTTGTTTATCTAATTCTTCATCGGGTTTTGTCTTAACTTGTCATTCCTTCCTGGTAACCTTTGGCCGATTATCATATCGTTCTTTGGCTAACTCCCGATGCCTTAATCTCCGAACCCTACGCTTTTGATTCTTAGTAAAAATTCCATTAGGGCACCACTGTCCTTCATTCTCTACAAACTCATCATTGTGAGAACCCAATCGCTGATGAACCGATATCCTTCGCTTGTGTTTGCTGGGTTGTCCTTGATCCATTGGCTTATGCTGATTGCATTCATGACAGTTTTCAGCCGATGGTAAACGAATTCCATTGTTCCAGCAATATTTGAAGAATTCATAGTTCCAATGAGGATCATAATCGGGTTCTTCATTTTCATAATAAGAACATGAGGCCTCCTCATACTGCCTTTGATATTTTTTAATCATTGCTCGAGACCCGATTCTAGGTTCCTGAGAAACATACATCCTTCCTTGATACCCTCCATGAACCATTGTTGGTACTTCTTATTGTCATCCTTAGGAACATAGTTCCCAACGATGACAACTTGAAATAATCAATGATAATCTATTGGCAGAAATGAATCCGCAAGCGCACGGATATATCATTGTATCATTTCACCCGGGAGTATTCCAAGGTATCGTATTTTTTTTATCCCAAGGGAAGATTTGTAAAGTATGATCATTCTAATAAAATACATACACATGTATAAGTCGTAGTTCTAAACAGGGGTAAGAAACATATCTTGGGTAGAGTGACACAAACGAAGGATCTAGCTAAACTCTATATCAATCCTAAATTAGTCTAAGTAAGAGCAGTCATAGTATACTTCTATTTTTTTTACTTTATGCAACACTCTAACATCTTCTAACCAGTGTACCCTCCTTACAATGCAGCTATAACTAAGCCTAGACCTAGCTATGCCCCCCGATGCTTCGCAAATTACCCCGGCCTGCCGAGTTACTTACGACAGACTATCATAACCAACCAACCGAAGTTAAATGTGGAGGTCCATCTAACGCCAGGAATTTATATGTAGAAAACTATACTGCGGGGGAGACACCTGTACCGAGCTGTCACCATCGGCGGCCTGCAAACACATCCAGAGTATAATCGCCCAAATAATTATAAGATCTAGCCTAGATACCACGTCTAAGCCATCACTTCCTACTCAACCGCCTTGCAATTGAAGTAGAGTATCTAAGTTCCAGATTAATATTACTAGGACTAACCTAAGTTGAATACTAACCAAGTCCTAGACATTATACCCGCACCAATGCAAATCTCAAATAAATGTAATCACAGTTGTCGGGGAATCCGGGAGCGGTTCCCTTCGGCGGGAGGGGCTAAAAGACGTCCCTCGATTTGTTCGGCCCAAGGACCGGTGGTTGAAGCCTCTCCAGGGGATCGGGCTGAAGCGGATGGAAGCGAGGAATGTGGTGACGGGGTTCGGGCTGTAAAGAAAGCAACACAC
>CM002478.1:9275173-9306211 GCA_000325765.3 Leersia perrieri | reverse complement strand
CCTCAAGGCTAAGCACACTAGCTTAATCACTAGGGCCTTAATGGGCCTTTATTCATGAAGAACTAATACCCCCTGGCCCATTACACCGACAACAGTGGTATACTAATCATATAAATGCTAAAGTTGGCAAGACTAGTCTATGATTGGACTAGGCTACCGCAATTGTATAAAGATGAATATATTGAAGTATTGAAAGTCTTACAGAAGAACTAGAAAGCAAAGTTACAACTTTACCTGAATTCTTCCGAAGTCTTGCTTCAACTAGAACTATTCTATTCCTACTTCTAGTAGACTAATACTACAAGTAGAGTGAGCTTGATTTCTTGCTTTGGTGTGTGTTGGAGAAGAGAGTGAGGCCTCCATTTATAGAGCTTCAATGGCGGCAGCTTCCCATGGGAAATGACCACCATGCCCCTTGTAACAGCCATTAGGAGCCAATGGGAGATTGCCACGTCGAAGGTCGGTGGGGAAAGGCGGCGGGCCTGGTTCGGCCGAACCACCCTTGCCTCCCATCGATTTCAGCCTTCTCCAGCTGTCTAACAGGTGGGTCCCGGTGTTAGTGGTACATGCAATGACGGTTACCTAGGTCGGTAACTCTGTCAGTGGGCCCTCTCATTTCTTGGGAGTGAGGTTTCCTCCATTTCTTCTCCTTTTTGATATATTTTCTTTACAAGTAAATATTTGCCAAGTACAAGTAAAAATAGATTATTCTGAAATAAATATGCATTGCAAGCATACCCAACTCTTCATTATTTTGGTAATATTGACGGTCAAAATGTTGCAATAACGACCGCCAACAACCATATTTATCGGAAACGGATGCCCATCAATCTTCATCCGCTGTTTCTCTAAATCAAACTTAATTTTTCCCTGTGCCACAGCCGATTGTATTTGTTGCCGAAAAATGATACACTCATTTGTATGATGGGTTCCTGAATTATGTTGAATTATGTCATTTGCAGTATTTCCTTTTCCTCAGTTCTTTGGCCGATGGAATCACATGTCCAGGTGGTAGTTGTAATTGCTTCTCTTGCAATAACAAATCAAAGATTTTATCGGTTTTGTTAACATCAAAATCATAATGCTCCTCTCGATCAGACCGCTTAATCCATGGGCAAACAATAACTTTCCTATTTTTTGGAGCCCACTCAGCCAATCCAATCCCCTCATCCGATCCCGAAACACTTGAGTAATATTGATGTGCAATCTTTCTAGCCATAAACTTTTCTTTTCGTGATTCTTGAAACCGAATTTCATAAGCCGAAACCCTCTGAACATGTTGTGATAAACTCTCAAATTCATGTGATGAAAATTTCTCTTTATCGGATTCAGCAAACCTTGGAACGCCAAATCAACCATTTGAGCATCATCCAGATTCTGGCTATAGCATCGGCTTCACACATCCCGGAATATCTGAATATAATCATTAACCGATTCATCTGGTTTTTGCCTAACAGCCATCAGATCGGTTATCTTCATCTCTTGTGTACATGAATAAAATTACCGATGAAATTGCTTTTCCAAATCGGCCCATCCTCTGATAGAATTCAGCGTTAATGATGAAAACCATGTAAAAGCTGACCCAGACAAAGATAATGGAAACAATCGCACTCTCAATGCTTCATCAGCCGATGCTTCACCACATTGTGCTAAAAATCGGCTAATATGCTCTATAGTAGATATGTTTTCCTGACCAGAAAACTTGGAGAAATCTGGCACTCGATACCGTGTAGGCAAAGGAACTCGATCAAACCAGTCTGGGTACGCAGGCCGATACATATAAGTTTTTTCCTTAGGTTTTAAATCAAAATGCTCCTTCGTTATTTCAGCAATCTTATCGGCCATATCCTCATTCTGATTGGGATAATAATTATGATTCTCTTGCTGATCATTCCGATATTGATTGGCTTGATATGGATTAGTACGTTGCCGAAATAGATCATTTTTTGGCTGATATTGTTGCCCGGCAACACCATAGTTGTATGTTGGATGTCCCTGTGGCGAAGCTAGAGGAATGCCGATAGGAATTCTTGGAATCTAATTATCTGTTGTCTCTCTAAATCCAATATTCATCCTATCGTAAGACGATCCCTTGGCAAAATAAATCGGTCCCCTGGCCATGGAAATCCTTCTATTGATCTTTGCAGCACATCAACTATAGAATTAGCAAACACCTTGGAACGATTTATCAGAGCATCATTGATTTGTCTGCTAATAATCTCCTCAATCCTACGTACATCTTCATCTGTTGGTTGAGTGCTTCGTTTTCCAACAGAAATCCTTGAAAAATCCGATTTCTTTATAACTCCGTTTCTAGTTGCGCTGTAAGATTCTAAGCAAAGAGCCCGATATGAATCGATCATTTGCTCAAGCTCTGTCCTTTGGGCGTCAGACAACTTATCCATGGTGACAGGAATAACAGCATCGTCTCCAGCCATGACTAAGCTTCGTAGTCCCACCGAGCGTGCCAAAAAGTGTGTTGACGTGAAATTTGGTTACACGTGTGTCGGTGATATGGGCCCGGGGTACCACGTGTCGGAGCGTAAACTCCTTCACCAGGGATTCGTGGAACCCCTTTTTTTTTCGGCCCAGGGGTACGGGTGGGATTCTAGTACTGCGACTGCGTGGGGAAAAATCGATGAACCCAATTCCAGGTGAGTGGAGACCAGGGATTATACAGGATCGGGCCGCAGGATGCGTAATACCCTACTCCTGTTGTGCAACTAATATCGTGGGAAGAAAGTTTTTGCTTACAAGTGTGAGGGTGTTTTCCTTTTTGCTTTCCTCCCCTTTCTACTGTAGGCCTGGGTCTTCTTTTATACTCAAGGGAACACCACAACGGCTTTTTTCTTTCTCTTCCTTTCTTTCGTCGTCAAGAGCCCATTACTCCACTCTGGCCTTGTAGGCACGCCAGCATGCACCCCCCTCTCTCCCTCTTAATCTGGGATCGGGAATGAATTTTGTAGGGTAGGTTCCGCAGGCTTCGTGGGGTCTTGTCGCCCTTTTTTTCCCCTGCCGGAGCTGGTAGACCGTAGGGCAGGTTGATTACATGGGTTCGGAGAAAATCTCGCCCTTCTCCTCCACGCTGCTCTTCGTCGCATTAAATGCGATGGAGACGGGGCATGGGGGCGTCCCGTCGTAGGCGATTGCTCAGTCACCCACGACTGCCGCGGCCACCCATGCCTCCTTCCCTCGGTCAGAGGGAAAGGAGTAATGATGGAGGTTGGCAGCGCCGTTTCACATCGCCATCAATGCGGTGAGGCCGTGTCAACCCTCATGAATGCGGTAGTTGGGAGCGCAGCGCCGCTCCCTCCCGCACGCCTTATAAAGGGCGAACTGGCGCAGGTCATTTACAGGCTCCCCCCGTGCTCCCCCGGGGTGGTCTGCTTCCTCCCGGAGGGGACCCCGGGGTTTACCCGGGCCACTCACCTCGGGTCAAATATTTCTCGTTATTTTACTTCAGTGGACCCGAGGCGTTTTACATCACCGCCACGTGGTACCCCCGGGCCCATATCACCGACAACGTGTTTCACACCGAAGGCCTGACAGATCTGCTTAACTCTAGTGCAGGTCCTAACAATCGGGTCCAGGGCGTGCCAGTTGATTTGATCCTGCATTCAATAAAATAAAAGATCAAGGTTAGATCTGTTGTGTCATCGGCATATAAGCCAATGACGGGTAGCCAATTTGCAATTTATGCGATCGACTTTTATAGCGAGAATCTGCATCGTCTATTTCAAAGGTATGTGAGCCTATGGAGTAAAAGATATGATACACTAAATTAAAGATAAGCTATCGGCTGAAACCCCGATAGAAACATGTAAATTATCAACTGATATGTCTAAACCGATTGAATCAATCTTAATCCGAAGGATCGAACAAGGCCGAGACAGCTTGCACTAAAATCATCATTAACCAATCTAAACAGGTCAACCGATACTAAACATGCAGGTAGATGTATCGTGTCGTGTATGGGGCAGCCTTGGTATATTATTACCGAGAGTAGCCTAATTAGAATATCGGATTGAACCGAGAAAGTCCTAATTAGCATCCTGATTAGAATATTGGACTTAACCAAGGAAGTCCTACCCAAGATAAGATGCAGATATATCATGATTGATATAAGAACTGACGATACATAAGATAGGCGACATGCGAATCGGGATCTAAAGCGATGTCGACCTACATGAATTTTGACGAGACATACCTACTTCCATAGTTCGAACCAAATCGATGCAGCACGACCCGAAAGCACAATCTCATCAAAACCTAGCCAAAACTAGGGTGGCGATGCTCCGAAGTTCTTGTATTGCAAAAGTGTTGATCCTTGATCTAAAGTTCAACGCAAGTCATGTCTTCCTCCTTTTGCGTGTTGGTCAAGCAATCTAGTGAAAATAGCCATAAATTTCGCATTTGGTGTGCGTTTGGAACATTCTTGGACATTTCGTAAACCTATCGAAAGGATAACTCTAAAAGACGTAAGTCCAACTCCAATAGCTTGTGCGAGACCTTCGAAAGTTCAATACAAGTCACGCCTTCCTCTTTTTGCCTATCGGTCAAGCAACCCGGTGACAACAGCCATAACTTTCACAAGTCAAACTACGATAGTTTGTGCGAGGCCTTCCAAAGTTCAACGCAAGTCACGTCTTCCTCCTTTTGCCTATTGGTTGAGCCATCTACTGAAAACGGCCATAATTTCGCATTTGGTGTGCGTTCGAAACATTCTTATACTTTTCATAAAGCTATAGAAAGGATAACTCTGAAAAGTTGGAAGTCCAGATCCAATAACTTGCGCGAGGCCTTCCAAAGTTCAACGCAAGTCATGTTTTCCTCCTTTTGCTTATTGGATGAGCAACCCATTGAAAACGGCCATAACTTTCGCATTTGGTGTCCGTTTGGAACATTCTTAGACTTTTCATAACGTTATCGAAAGGATAACTCCGAAAAGACGCACGTCCAACTTAAATAGCTTGCACGAGACCTTCCAAAGTTCGAAGCAATTCATGTCTTCCTCCTTTTGCCTATTGGTTGAGCAACCTAATGAAAACGGCCATAACTTTTGCATTTGTTGTCCGTTTGGAATATTGTTGGACTTTTCATAAAGCTATTGAAAGGATAACTCCGAAAAGACGCAAATCCAACTCCAATAATTTGCGCGAGGCCTTCCAAAGTTCAAAGCAAGTCATGTCTTCCTTCTTTTGCCTATTGGTTGAGCAACCTAGTGAAAACAGGCATAACTTTCGCAATTCGTTGCCGTTTGGGATATTCTTGGACTTTAAACAAATCTATCGAAAGGATAAATCCGAAAAGCCACAAGTCCAACTCCACTAGTTTGCGCGAGGCTTTCCAAAGTTCAACGTGATGAGACCATGGCTGCTACTGCTAGTTTGCTAGCTAAACTGATATTGGATGGAGCTAATTTATTTAAAAAGAGTACTGAGCAGACTCCAATAAGCAAATATATATTAATCGGCACTTTACATGTGTTTATCAAGGAGGCAACATCTTGGCCCGGTTGATCATTTATTTGTGTTCCAATCATATCATTAGCATAGCTGCCATAATATTTTAGAGTATTCTATTATATATTATTTCATATCTACGAAGTTTAGTCAGCTGGCAGTGTTGGAGTCATTCACATTATGGCTTAATTAGTGCAAAGTGATTACCGGCTGGATTACCAAAGGTAATTAGCTAGGCCGGCAAGTCCAGGTTCTGTACGTGGACTCTGAAGGCATCATGGTTCAGTTTGGATACCATGCACAAGTTATATACCAGGCATCATTACCGGCTGGATTAGCAAAGTCATTAGTTAATTACATATTTAAGTGGCTTAGTTTTTGTATTGAGTCCGAACCAGAACTCTATAGGTATTTTGTTCTTTTGGGTCGGCAGACCTGCGTGCCATCTTTGCCATCGGGCCTGCGTGCCACATATATATTCTGGTGAGCTTCCGTCTTAGGGGAATTAGATTGGTTTTTGTTATTTGGCTGCCGTCAAGGTTTTCTTCCAGGATGGAGATGGCGATTCCATCAGCTTGGTGAATTACTACTGCTGCCGTTCGGGCGTGCGTTAAGTACGTGACTGGGCCACGATTGCCTGGGTACGTTCTTGACTTCCGTTGAAGTCCAATCTTCTGATCGTGCTATCCTGCACGGGTGGAAGAATTTATCTAGGGTTTGGCTGCTACCTTGTTATATTGTTCTTGACTGCTCAAGTACCGTGAAAGGTCAGGCAAATACTTTGGGCACCGTGGTCGTGTCATCATCAGTTGCTAAAATATTATGGCAGCTATGCTAATGATATGATTGGAACACAAATAAATGATCAACCGGGCCAAGATGTTGCCTCCTTGATAAACACATGTAAAGTGCCGATTAATATATATTTGCTTATTGGAGTCTGCTCAGTACTCTTTTTAAATAAATTAGCTCCATCCAATATCAGTTTAGCTGGCAAACTAGCAGTAGCAGCCATGGTCTCATCATCCTCCTTCCCTTGAATCCAAGCCTTCCTCGGCTTGGTGTTAATTAGGACTGTTTCTATCGTCTCTGTTACTTTAGATTTTTTATCCTCTTGGACATGAAACAGAACTCCTTTTGAATGATCTGACGGATCGTTCTTCTCCTGCTTGCACCCAATAACAAGTCCCTTGCAATTAGCCTTGTGACATGGGTTCACATGTATAGGAGCAGTACCAACAAAAACAAAAGAGCCATTTGTAGTCTTGCTAACATCGACTGGAGAATTAACTGATATATCAAGTGGAATCCAGGTCACATCACAACGCAAGTCATGTCTTCCTCCTCTTGACTATTGGTTGAGCCACCTAGTGAAAACGGTCATAAATTTCGCATTTGGTGTCCGTTTGGAACATTCTTGGACTTTTTATAAAGCCATCGAAAGGATAACTTTGAAAAGACGCATGTCCAACTCTAATAGCTTGTGCGAGGCATTCCAAAGTTCAAAGCAAGTCATGTCTTCCTCCTTTTGCCTATTGGTAAAGCAACCCGGTGAAAACGGCCATAAATTTCGCTTTTGGTGTGCGTTTGGAACATTCTTGGACTTTTCTTAAAGCCATCGAAATGGTAACTCTGAAAAGACGCAAGTTCAAATCCAGTAGTTTGCGCGAGGCCTTACAAAATTCAACGCAAGTCATGTTTTCCTCCTTTTGCCTAATAGTTGATCAACCGATTAAAAACGACCATAACATTCGCATTTGGTGTCTGTTTGGGACATTGTTGGACTTTTTATAATGCTATCGAAAGGATAACTCCGAAAATACACAAGTCCAACTCCATTAGCTTGCGCGAGGCCATCCAAAGTTCAACGGAAGTCATGTCTTCCTCCTTTTGCTTGTTGGTCGAGCAATCTAGTGAAAATGGCCATCAATTTCGCATTTGGTGTGCGTTTGGAACATTCATCGACATTTCATAAAGCTATCAAAAGGATAATTCCGAAAAGACGCAAGTTCAACTCCAATAGATTGCGCGAGGCCTTCCAAAGTTCAACGCAAGTCATGTCTTCCTTCTTTTGCCTATTGTTTGAGCCATCTAGTAAAAACGACCATAAATTTCGCATTTGGTTTGCGTTTGGAACGTTTTTGGACTTTTCATAAAGCTATCGAAAGGATAACTCCGAAAAGACGCAAATCCAACTCCAATAATTTGCACGAGGCATTCCAAAGTTCAAAGTAAGTCATGTCTTCCTCCTTTTGCCTATTGGTTGAGCAACCTAGTGAAAACAGCCATAACTTTCGCAATTCGTTGCCGTTTGGGATATTCTTGGACTTTAAATAAATCTATCGAAAGGATAAATCCGAAAAGCCACAAGTCCAACTCCACTAGTTTGCGCGAGGATTTCCAAAGTTCAAAGCAAGTCATGTCTTCTTCCTTTTGCCTATTGGTTGAGCAACCTAGTGAAAACGGCCATAACTTTCATATTTAGTGTCCCTTTGGGACATTCTTGGACTTTTCGTAAAGCTATTGAAAGGTTAGCTCCGAAAAGACGCAAGTCCAACTCTAATAGCTTGCATGAGGCCTTCCAAAGTTCAACGCAAAACTTGTCTTCCTCCTTTTGCTTATTGGTCGAGAAACCTAGTGAAAACGGCAATAACTTTCACGTTTGGTGTCCGTTTGGAACATTCTCGGACTTTTCAGAAAGCTATCGAAAGGATAACTCTAAAAAGACGCAAGTCCAACTCTAATAGCTTGCGCGAGGCCTTCCAAAGTACAATGCAAGTCAGGTTCTCCCTCCTTTTGCCTATTGGTTGAGCAACCTAGTGAAAACGGCAATAACTTTCACGTTTGGTGTCCGTTTGAAACATTCTCGGACTTTTCATGAAGCTATCGAAAGGATAACTCTGAAAAGACGCAAGTCCAACTCTAATAGCTTGCGCGAGGCCTTCCAAAATTCAACGCAAGTCATGTCTTTCTCCTTTTACCTATTGGTCAAGCAACACGGTGAAAACGGCCTTGATTTTTGCATTTGGTGTGCGTTTAAACATTCTTGGACTTTTCATAAAGCTATCAAAAGGATAACTCTGAAAAGACGCAAGTCCAACTCCAATAGCTTGCACGAGGCCTTCTAAAGTTCAAAGCAAGTCATGTCTTCCTCCTTTTGCCTATTGGTTGAGCAACCTAGTGAAAACAGCCATAACTTTCACTTTGGTGTCCCTTTGCGACATTTTTGGACTTTTCGTAAAGCTATCGAAAGGTTAACTCCGAAAAGACGCAAGTCCAACTCTAATAGCTTGCGCGAGGCCTTCCAAAGTTCAACGCAAGTCATGTCTTCCTCCTTTTACCTATTGGTCAAGCAACACGGTGAAAACGTCCATGATTTCTGCATTTGGTGTGGGTTTGGAACATTCATGGACTTTTCATAAAGCTATCGAAAGGATAACTCCGAAAAGACGCAAGTCCAACTCCAATAGCTTGCGCTAGACCTTCGAAAGTTCAACGCAAGTCATTTCTTCCACCTTTTGTCTATTGGTCAAGCAACCCGGTGAAAACAGCCATAACTTTCGCATTTGGTGTCCGTTTGGGATATTCTCGGACTTTTAATAAATCTATCAAAAGGATAAATCCGAAAAGCCGCAAGTCAAACTCCAATAGTTTGCGCGAGGCCTTCCAAAGTTCAACGCAAGTCATGTCTTCCTCCTTTTGCCTATTGGTTGAGCAACCTGGTTAAAAGGCCAAAACGTTCGCATTTGTTGTCCGTTTAGGACATTTTTGGACTTTTCATAAAGCTATCGAAAGGATGAAATCTCAAAAGCTACAAGTCCAACTCCAATAGCTTGCGCATTGCTAACAAAGTTCAATGTAAGTCATGTCTTCCTCTTTTTGCTGATAGGATCAACCACCTGGTGAAAACGGACATAAGTTTCGCATTTTGTGTCCGTTTGGGACATTTTTGGACTTTTCATAAACCTATCGAAAGGATAACTCCGAAAAGACGCAAATACAACTCCAATAGCTTGCGCGAGTACTCTAAAGTTCAACGCAAGTCATGTTTTCCTTCTTTTGTCTATTGGATGAGCAACCCATTGAAAACGGCAATAACATTCGCATTTGGTGTCCGTTTGGAACATTCTTGGGCTTTTCATAACGTTATCGAAAGGATAACTCCGAAAAGACGCAAGTCCAACTCCAATAGCTTGCGTGAGGCCTTCCAAAGTTCAATGCAAGTCATGTCTTCCTCCTTTTGCCTATTGGTTGAGCCACCTAGTGAAAACGGCCATAAATTTTGCATTTGGTTTGCGTTTGGAACGTTTTTGGACTTTTAATAAAGCTATTGAAAGGATAACTCCGAAAAGTCGCTAGTCATGTTTTCCTCCTTTTTCCTATTGGATGAGCAACCCGTTGAAAATGGCCATAACTTTTCGCATTTGGTGTCCGTTTGGAACATTCTTGGGCTTTTCATAACGTTATCGAAAGGATAACTCCGAAAAGACGCAAGTCCAACACCAATAGCTTGTGCGAGGCCTTCCAAAGTTCGAAGCACGTCATGTCTTCCTCCTTTTGCCTATTGGTTGAGCAAGCTAGTGAAAACGGCAATAACTTTCGCGTTTGGTGTCTGTTTGGAACATTCTCTAACTTTATATAAAGCTATCGAAAGGATAACTCGGAAAAGACGCAACTCCAACTCCAATAGCTTGCGCGAGCCCTTCCAAAGTTCAAAGCAAGTCATGTCTTGCCTCCTTTTGCCTATTGGTCTAGCAACCCGGTGAAAACGGCCATAACTTTCGCATTTGGTGTCCGTTTGGGATATTCTCGGACTTTTAATAAATCTATCGAAAGGATAAATCCAAAAAGCCGCAAGTCCAACTCCAATAGTTTGCGCGAGGCCTTCCAAAGTTCAATGCAAGTCATGTCTACCTCCTTTTGCCTATTGGTTGAGCCACCTAGTGAAAACGGCCATAAATTTTGCATTCGGTTTGAGTTTGGAACGTTTTTGGACTTTTCATAAAGCTATTGAAAGGATAACTCTGAAAAGTCGCAAGTCATGTTTTCCTCNCGTTTTTGGACTTTTCATAAAGCTATTGAAAGGATAACTCTGAAAAGTCGCAAGTCATGTTTTCCTCCTTTTGCCTATTGGATGAGCAACCCGTTGAAAATGGCCATAACTTTCGTATTCGGTGTCCGTTTAGACACTTTATGAACTTTTCATAAATCTATCGAAAGGATAGCTCCGAAAAAACGCAAGTCCAACTCCAATAGCTTGCGCAAGGACTCCAAAGTTCAACGCAAGTCATGTTTTCCTTCTTTTGTCTATTGGATGAGCAACCCATTGAAGACGGCCATAACATTCACATTTCGTGTCCGTTTAGACACTTTATGAACTTTTCATAAATCTATTGAAAGGATAACTCCGAAAAAACGCAAGTCCAACTCCAATAGCTTGCGCAAGGACTCCAAAGTTCAACGCAAGTCATGTTTTCCTTCTTTTATCTATTGGATGAGCAACCCATTGAAGAAGGCGAGGAAAATTCATGAGGAATAGGGGAGGAGGCGGTGCTTTGCAGTAGTAAAATGGGACAGTGGGGCAGGAAAAAAAATGAAGGTGACACCATGATTTCGATATATCCATCGAGTGAATTTATATAAATCTACCAAAAATAGTTTAGATGGAAAGAAAGCATAGAAAAAATTATTTATGTGCAGCGATTGGTGAATGAATTACTTACATTTATTTCATTCATGATAATTTATAGAATATGGTATAGGTTGTCGCAGTACTTATTGTTAATGATTATACTTAGTACACAATGGTTAAATAAAATTTTGTTAACTTATGCGAGTACGATGTAAGTTCAGTATTGTGTAATTTGGTACACAATATGTGATAGTTACAAGTTAATTTAGTGATGTGCACTATTGTTAATTTAAAATAGATCTACTGGTTAATTGACTTGTGTTATACGCTAAGCATTCGGGGCGTCACATTTGCATGTCGTTTTCTGTGCCCATCAAATAATACGTGTTGTCTGCAGGAGGCATTCAGGAGGAACATTTGAGGACCCCGTGCTCTGTAGTACTAAAGAGGGACGGTTGAGCAGGACAAGTTGGATGTAACGCCCTTGATTTCAATATATCTATGAAATGAATTTATATATCTGGCAATCATTTTGATGGAAAGGAAAAGTAGAAATGTTTATTTATGTGACACTGTGACACAGTTGCTGAATTAATTAATTTACGACAATATGTTGGACGTAATTGTAATTTTTTATTAAAAGAAATCATGCATGTTTACAAAATTGTGTTGAGTATAAACTTGCCCTAATCATTGCCAACGCCGGCGCATCATTTCAGTGCGAGGACACCGAGTAATTAGCGCGTCGGGTCCACGCATTTACGCTGCCGCTGGTGCTAAACTGCGAGATGGCGCCGTTGCTGCAGTTCCGCGCGAGGTCAAGGGTGATTACCGCAACCAGCCCACGCGCCGTCACCGTCACAGCCTAAATCGGCGAGGATGCCGTCCCATCGGCCCAACTTCAACGACGACGTCGTCTCCATCGGTCTTGGGCCACATGCGGTTTTCGCTGCCAAAATCATGACACCGCCGTCTCCATTGCCCTTCCATACAGCGATAATGCCATGATTTTCACCATCCTTCCGTTCGTGTTTTCTGAAGCGTTGACGCTCGGTGCTATATTTTCATCCAGCGAGGATGTCATAGACTCACAGCCCTCACGGCCCGATTGAGCGAAGCAGCGTTGCCACTCTTTATTTCAGCAAGTCACGTATATTTACGCTAATACCCTTCGGAATCGGACTATTATTGCTGAAAAATATCAGAAAAACAATATATTTTCAGAATTTTTTTTGAACTAACCGACTATACTACCTAAAAAGAGGCAACGGTTAGAAACCGAAAGCCCGTCGCGAACGAAGCTGGTCAGGCCCACAAGGAAACCGGCTATCTCATTCCACCCTCCCTCCCACGCGTCACCACAAAGAAACGCCGCCGTCGCGCCCATCTCCGCCGGCGCCGGCCTCCTCGAAGCCGCCACCAGATGGCCATCCTCCCGCTTCTCGTCATCGTCGTCATCCTCCTCGCGCGCATCTCCGGCGGCGGCGGTCTTCATCCTCGCGAACATCTCCGGCGGGAAAAACCCTAGACTTCTTTCTCCATCACGGTCCACGGGAAACGGGAGAGGATGCTGGGCTTCCGAGGCTCCGCGTCCTTGGAACGGGACGGTCGCCGCCGTGGAGCCCTTCGTCATCGGCGTCCTCCCCGCGGTGGCCGTTGGTGAGCTCGTCAAGGGCGTCGTCAGGGCCGTCTCCCATTTTCCCGCCTCCCCTCTCCCTTTCTCCTGCCACTTCTGCCCTCTCTCCTCCCCTCTAAAACTCCCAAATCCTAACCCTTCTCGCGCCTCCTCCTTCGGATCGACCACTCCGCCGTGGCGCTCAAGCAGAAGGGGACCGACTCCGCCGCCGCCGCCGACCCCAAGAAGCGCCGCCGCGTCGGCTTCTCCTACATCGGTACCCACCTCGTTCTTGACCTCGCTTTTTTCTCTCCCGAATCTCGATTCGTGGGTTTCGTTCGTGTTTTGGGTGTGGGCGGGGTCGTAATCGTGGCGTAGAGGGATTTCGTTGGGATCCTTTGGGTGGGATTGGTGGATATCTGCTGTGGAGTTGGGGGCATGGAGCGAGGGGGCGTATGTGTGTGTGGGGGGCGGTGCGTCCGATTGTAGATGTTTCGGCTGCTGGGGTTCGTGTTCGATGGATTCAGATGAAAATTTCTTCCTTTGTTGGGCACCCACGAAGTGGAATAGAGATTTGTTTTTTGTCGGTCAAAAGGGGCGATGGAGTACTCAAAATTTTGAATTAGAGGATTACATTTACGATATCACTTTCTTAGTTGCTTGTTGAAATGTAGATTTAGTTGTTCCTGCGTAGTGTGTGTATCGTAAATGAACACTGCTTTCTGGGAGAGAACTTCATATGTTTATTATCTCCTGTTTAGATGACAAATTCACAAGCTGTTTGATGCTCAACATGGTTCCAACTAGTAACATCTAGATATGACCAACCATTATTCAATCACTATTCAGGTGCATTCAGCTACACATTTTGTCAATTAGATGCCCATTTGTTTATAAGAACATCATTTATTGCCTTTTTTCTTTGTAAATTTTGCTCTGTAGCATTTCAATTTTTTTTGATGATATAAATTACTTAACTTACATGTTATCTTTTGTTCTTTTCCTTGTTCTGCAGATGCTGGCGTTGAGGCAAATGAATGCCTGAAAGTGTTTATGGTATTGAACTTGCTCATCCTTCCCTGTGAATATGAAACCATTTGCAATTTTTTCGTACCCTTTTGTTTGTCCAAGTTGCCATTCATATAAAGTAACTTGTTGTATTGAGTTGAGAAATATAATTGTTTTTTTTTCGAATTTGAGAAATATAATTGTTAGATGGTCTGAAAAGAGTGTTTTTATTTTAACTGCGATAGAAGAAGAGCAACTTTCTGTGCTCTGTAATTTATTGAACTCCATAAATCGATAATCCTATTATTTTGGGCTACTCAGATTCTTAGTAGTTACCAACCTTCCTTTGCCTTTTAATACAGCAAGAAACCCTGACGAGGCGGGCTCAGAAAACAGTACTTCTCTTCAACCATTTGATCTAAATCATTTTTTAGGTGAAGATGGCAAGATATATGGCTACAAAAACCTGAAGGTTAATAAAACAAGCAATCACTTGTTATTTGCAATTAAAATTTTCTATGACCCCCTCCCTAATTTTCTTTTGGTGCAGATCAATGTGTGGATCAGTACAATATCATTTCATGCATATGCTGATATTTCATTCGAGGAAACATCTGATGTGAGATACATGCACTGTTTTTCTTATTGCTTAAATATATATTTGTGGAACATATTGGCTAAAATCGTGTGACCTTTTGATAAGAACAGCTATCTGTCCTAATCTTGACTTTGCTAGCTTTTACCATTGCTTTTTTTGGTTTTCATTGCTAATCATGCTATCAGGTAATTCCTGGAGCTCTTCTGCTTGCAGAATCACTGAGATTTTATTAAAGTATAAACTTGTGCATTTTCTTTTACTATTTCTTGCAGAATCTGGTCTTCTTTCATCTTTTCTATTTTTTTGGTTCAATAATCTATTGCCTCCTATTTAGGATAGTATTAAAGTCCTCTATAGTTACTGGTATATTACTACTATCAGTGAGAATGAGATTGCTTTGTGTCGGACTCTACTGGTCACAGTTCCTTTCTGCTGTGGCTGGTGCTCGTTCGCGAGCGTGTGAATCACCAGATCATAAGGAAAGATGCCTCTCGTGGCATCTGAGAATCATTCGAGCCATATGAAGGGAAACTCACTGTACAGCTTGTTTGGGGGGAAGGATCCTGATAGGGTCCCCCCACTGTCTTGGCATAGGCCTAAGTGAAAAAGTGAAGTGGTGGGCCGGCTCAGAGGGCTTCTTTCACATGGTTTTGGTTGGTGCGGGTTTGGCGACCCGTGGAGTTGGGGAAAAGCGGTGTTTTTGAGTGAAGGATTTGGTATAGCTGACCGATAAAATGGACCTTACTTGGCTTATATACCCTTAACCTTAATCTCTCTTGTTTCTCGTTTTTATCATTTCTCATATCCAATGAATGGTGTTGAATACATTTATAGGCATATATCTAGCACAACTCATTCCAAGTTGCATCCTTGTGGAATAGGAATCATATGATTTTTTTTTATATTATCACTACTCTTTACATGATTCCACCAAAAATATATTTTTCCTCATTGCACACAGTTTGACCTAATGACCTAGTTATAAGCTGACTTCAATTCTTCCGCTGTCTATCGTCAGTCTATTTATCTATCCAAGATTGATATGCGATGTTTACTCCCAGTAGCCCATTTCTAATCTTTTCCTCATCTTTGAATATACTGGTTATTTTGTTGTTTTTTTTTGAAAAATAGGCTATTATTGTTCTTTATTGTAGTTCTGAATTTGAAATTTTGTTGACTTTTATTCATAAGAAATATGTGATATAATGTTTATTGGTTTCCTCAAGCTACTGACTACAAAATGACTAATTTCTCTAGGGAGGAAAATGAATCACTGATCTCAAACCTATTCTTCAGGTAAGATATGCTCTGTTTATAATGTCTTCTATATTCAAAGAAGTTATTGTACGCAGGACTTCTAAGCTTCAGTTGTTTTCTTTGACAGAACATTTTTGGGGAAAACTTTGTGGAGAAAGATGAATTTCTGAAGACATTTTCAAAAGAATGTGAATATATCAGGTACTTCTAAGTTCTAATAGTAATAACACCCAACAACTCTCTCTATCTCTGTTATTTCAGGAATTAGGAGAGCAGGACTAACTTTTTTCTTACTGCTACAGCAATGTGGTGACAGACGGCAAAGTGACAATGATGCTTCAATTGACCAAGATTCAGCAGTTCAGGTAATCTATTTGACTTACAGCAATATATATATATTTTTTGGGTCTCCGCAGATTCAGCAGTCCATATCCTTGTTAGGAGTAGCAGAAATCATGGTGCTTCGTGAAGATCCATTCAGTTTTCTAAACTATTTATTGGACGTTTATTATTTATTACTGAAGATCCATTTCTGTAGATTTCTAACTGCTGTTTTTTTAATCACTGCATCCTTGAGCCTCAACTATTGCACTTTTAGTATAGTAATTTGATACCCGATTGTTATGTTATGCTTTCCACATTCCGTCAACTGACCGCGAGATGAAGCTGTTGATTATTTCTGTTGTTATACATTACTTTAAAGCAATGATTATTAGAAAACAAGTACTGTCACTAAAGTTTCAAGCCTGTATCAAGCTAAGGATTTTTTAATGTACCTTCCAATGGATATGGTATGTTTGCCCCGAGTCCTGAGTCCTATTGGTTCTTAATATCTATGCCTTGGTTTCTTGAGATGTAAGAAATTTGTTCTATAACGTTCTGTTGTGAATTGCACAAGTAAACTGCAGGCCCAACCTGAATAAGGACATCAAAGAGAAACCCACATTTTGATTCTCAGTTATTTGGTATGATTTGCTTGAAGCTTCTTTTTTCTGCTTCATGTCTACTGTACATAGTAAAATATATAGTTTTAGAATTTTGTACTAATTACAATGTACACAATACATCGTGAAAAATGGCATGAATAACCACAAACTTTCTTTGCAACTATTATTGTTCTTAAATTTATATTATTGTCAAAATGGTTTGTTTTTCATGAAGGAATACTGGTAATTTCTTAGCCAATATCTGTTTGGAAGCTTGCTTACATATATTTAGATAGAGCATTTGTTTTTTTTAATCAAGTCCAAGTTTAGGTAGGGTAGGCTAGCCATTGGAACTTCTGTTGAATTGAAATCTGACTTGTTGATTTTACATGCAAGTAGTACTTGACGGTTTTTTACTCAGCTATGCATACAACTCACACGTCAAGAGCTTTATTTGAGCAAAGGTAAATACTTTTTATGTTTCTATTCCTACAATAGCATTGAAACTTCAAGCTAATAGGATCGGAAGAAACGGTGGAATGCATTATCGATTCGTCTAGGAGGTTATTTTCAGAGGTAAGGTTCAGTTCTCAGTGAATTGTATCTTCAGAAGCGTGTTCCTTTCTTATATACTTGTCCTTATTAGAAAGGAACACTCTTATTGGTATGTTGAATGTGAGACTTTTCTAATGTTATGTATTGGCTTTACGACCTGATCTGGAGAGACGGAGTCACGATTTGTTACAATAATAGAATGTTAGGGTATGAAATTAGTATGATACTATAATGTGGTGTTGTGGAGTTACGATATGATGTAACATTACAATCCGATCAATTATGTTTGAGTATGATAGCAGACTGATTTTCTTACGTTGCAAGTTAAATTATGAACAGTTTGGTCGAATCTTTTAGTACATACATTATTTGTTTTACATTTTGTGTATGAACCCTAAATTATTAAAAAGTATACGCCGTAGCGTTAGCACGGGCCTGTTACTAGTGATTTTTAGTTTTAATTTATGAATGCATGTGCTGGTTGCTTAAATGATTTGATGTCTAATTAGCTGTCCTGTATACTTAGCACATAAAAGATGAAGTATTTGATTCATAGAGAGCTTTTCCTGTCGGAAATAGGTATCCTGCTGTCCACAGTGAGTCTTGCAAGTGGTTTGACGATAAATTTGACAAGTTTGGGCAGATATCCTCTCCTCAATAGACTGAAGTCTGCCAAACAGTTTTCCAAAAGTTGATGGAGAACAAGTGGCTCAGAAAATACAATGCAGCAGGTACATATGCGGCGTGTTTGGCAACTTGAGGGAAGAGGAATGGGAGTTTTCATGAGGAAATTGATGATGAGATTAAGAAGGGAATTTGATTTTTAGTCCCAATCTTTAGTTTGGTAGAGATGATGGGAATTTAGGTGGGAGTTTAGATGGAGAATAGATTTAAGTGAAAATGAACGGTTGAGATCTATTCTAGCAACACAAGAGGGAATTCCCTCTCAATTCCCACCCCCACTCCAGGTATTGAAAAGGAGGGAGTTGCCCCCCTCAATTCCACATCCCTATCCCACCAAAACTCCCATGTCCTCTAACCAAACAAGTTAATTAATAGCCTCATCCCTCTAAACTCCCAATCCCTTCTAAAAACTTTCTCCAACCAAACGCACCCATGATTTTTGGTCTTGTCCCTGTATTTTTATGTGTTTGGGACAATCTGTTATATACTTTTTGCAGCTATACTATAGTAGTTTCCAATGATTTTCAGCCTAGGCAATTCTTCATGCTTCAGTCAAATGGCCATGCGCAAATAAAGACAATGCTAATCCTTTCATAAGCTTTACTTCCTTGATATGCTATTATCTTTATGCTTCAAGCTTCATTTTTAATGTGGGACTAATTTACATGATAGGAAAACCCTAGTCTAAGTTGTTGATTTATGTGATATGGTATGATAGGAGCACTAGTCTCTCCCTAATAAAGGTGAAAACTGGGAGATTTTTTTATTCGAAAATGCTGCCATGAAAACCCCGGTCACTACATTCTTTCTTTGTGTTTTAATTTCATCCTATGAGAGCCTTAATTTAGGTTGTGAACCCCTACATAAGTTCCCTGTTCTTGTGTTGAGTTGTGAGTTTTTATGAAATCTGGTACTTCAAAACCGGTCATTTCCTTTCTGTATCCTCTTGCTTTCTAGCCTTGCATGTCTGGTTATGCTGAGTTCACAACGGGCTTATGCATCCACCCACCAGGCATTCCTCCCTGAAACCCACTTCTAAATGTGTGTACCCCTATCCTTGAGACAGTCTATATTATTGCTTTATCTGCGCATTTCTGACCTAACAAAGTGTGGTTTTGGGTTTGTGCCATCTTGTAGCTTCTGTTTTACTTCAGTGTGCTGAGTCTAGTGAACCTATTCCATCCTTCGTGAATACTTTGAACCCATTGAGACTACCTGTAGGAAGTTGCTCTTGGGCTTTGCACATTTTGTGTTACTCTGAATAATCTTATGTGCTGATCGCAGTAGCAAAAAGGAGAAGTAAAAAATAAAGAGTTCAGAAAAAAGGTTCAAAAAAAAAGGTCCAAAAAAAACGTTCAGCAGAAAAAAACAGAGGAAGTTAGAAAATATGCTGCGATCGTTCCTTGTTCCGTGCAAATCATGTAGCCCAATTCTGAATTAGAGTAATCAGGTAGCGTCTCTCCTTGTACTTTTTGCAACGCGAGCTTTGGTTTCAAAATTGTGTGATAGATAGCTCACTCCTTTTGTTGCAGAAGTCCCATTATCTTCGTGCGTGAGTCTAGTGAACCTATTCCATCCTTTTGTGAATACTTTGAACCCATTGAGACTAGTTGTAGAAAGTTGCTCTTGGGCTTTGCATGTCATGGGTTTGAAATAATGAGTAAATTTCATAAAACCCCATCTATTGAGGCTTCCATAATACAAAACCACATGTTTTGTGATTTGTTTCAAAGAACCGCATGTTTTGGGGCAAAGTGTTACGAGAAACCCCGTATTCATGTAAAATACTGATATTTCCATACTATACATGATTATTTTTACACAAGTTCACATTAAATAATTCAAAATACACATCTCTTGTCTACTTTATTTTTTCCTAAGTTTGTAATGCATTATTAAAAAAACCTAACATAACCCAACTAAAAGTGACATGAATCACATGATAACATATTAAATATGTAGACAAACGCTTAGAAAATCGATGACAAACACGTGTTAAAAAGTACCTGGCATGTATATACACCCAAAAATGTCATATGCGTTTTTTACGGTTATTATAGATAAAAATAATAGCCAAATGAAATATATAAGGTTATATCTAGGGTTTCTTGAAACATTTAGCCCCAAAACATGTGGTTTTGTGAAACATATTGCAAAACATGTGGTTTTGTGTTACGAGTGCCCCAAAACCCAGGGCTTTGTGATATTTACTCTTGAATAATCATATCCTGTCATCAGTGTGTGATATGGTGGTTTGGTGCAAATCTTGTAGCCCAATCCTGAATATGAGCAATCCAGCTAGCGTCTCTCCTTGTACTTTTGCAACACGATCTTTGGTTTTAAAATTGTCATAGATGGCTCACTCTGTTGCAGAAGTCCCATTATCTTTGTGCGTGAGTACTTCACTTTAAATTTTCTTGTTAGAATTCCATGGGTCCTGAATCAAAGAACTTTTCCCTGCTGAGCAAAAAGACTGTCTCATCCATTAGTGCAGACGTCGATTTCGGGGGCTTTGTCTGTACCCCTTCTATCGCGTGAGTCCATTCTCTCCCTCTCCCCTGAACATTACTTTCTAAATGGTCGGAATGCGAAGTGCCATGTTTTCACTAGAACCACTTTTCAACATGACAAAATACATTAAGGCAGATGAACCGCTTCATTCCTACCCTATGCTCCACATAAGCCTTAAAATTAGAATAGTCTGCCAAAAAGGCCAAGGCAAAGATTGAGCTCTCAAAGCAAATTTATGAGTGACTGAGTGTACCATTAGAGTAAGAGTAGTTCTGGGAGAATTTTGTTAATACACAGCACAACACAAAAACTCCAAGTATAACCTGTACAGGGAGGGAAACTTGAGTTTCCTCATCGACGCCGTTCCATTCTTCAACCGCCAAAGACAGGTTGCATGTTTGATATGCTTTGTTTATGAATTTCTAACTGTTTTCTTGTTTGTTTATTTTTGCTCGAGTACCTGGCCGGCAACCCATAGGGACTCGTTCAAATGACGGCCACCATGGTGGTATTGGCAATGACTGCCTAAAGGAAGAGTGTTGGTGCAAGGCTTTCCACAATGCCTCCTGTATGTCACACTACCTTCCTCACAATTTTCTCATTACTCTTATAAATTTTGCACTTGGTGGTGGTGCTGTTATGTTATGTCTACACCCTTCCTTCCTTGTTGGGTTCTACTCCTGATCATCTGAACTATGGTTTATAATTCATGCTATGTTCATTCTCCGCCACACACTAACAGCTAGTCGATTGTCAGTTAGAAAAGATCACGCAAACCCATCTGCAACTAGTCACGTCAAAAGAATTGGCTCAACGCTTAGCATTGATGTGGAATTCCATTGATGTAGAAAATTAGCTAGCTGTTCATTTTGAGGAAATTGTAGGTAGTTGCTAAAAAATTGGCTCAACGCTTCTGATAATATTGCAAGTTTTGGTATGCCTAATTTTGGAAAGCGAAAGTTGTATTTTGTGGGATGCCAAAATAGCCTAATTTAACTCTTAGCGGCCTATATTCTTTCGTTTGACAAAATTTTGTGTCAATCAAAACAAATTCAAGTTAATCAAGAACATGTTCTACTTTGACAAAAAACATCTGTATGGATAAACTAGCAGGCGTAGCACCTTGCCCTCCTTGCCGGGGATCACAAATCCCGGCGGCTGGTGCACATAGACCTTAAAGTTGCCGTTAAGAAACGAGATGAACGCGCCAGCCTTCCTGAGCTGCCAACACAAGGAGTCGCACAGATTCCATCCGTGCCACGGGGGCGAAGGCATCATCGAAGTCGATCCCCTCCTGTTGCACGAAGCCGCGTGCCACCAAGCGGGCCTTGTGCTTGATGATGGCTCTGGCTTCATCGTTCTTCAGCTTGAACACCCACTTAAGGGTGATCACGCAGTGACCATGAGGGAGGTTAGGAAGCTCCCAGGTGCGGTTACTTTCATCCGTGTCCATCTCTGACTGGATCGCGGAACGCCATGCCGCGTCTATCAGCTTCTGCAAAAGACGGAGGCTTGCCATTGTCGCACGCAAGGTGCAACTGCGCCTCCAGGTCGTGAGACACCAGTCGTAGTACCAGCTGGTCATTGAGGTCCTCCATCATTCGATACCACAAAGGCTCGCCGTCGTGGTACGCGTCGATGTGCTCCTCGTCGTGGGAGAGCGGAGTAGCGAACTCCACCAAGCTGTGCTCGACACGAGCTGGTGTCGGAGTGGACGTGCCCGGAGGGGTGGCTGTTGGTGCTGGAGTGTGTGGGGTCGCCGGCCGTTCCATTCTTCAACTGCCAAAGACAAAGGTGTTAGCCACCAGTAATCCCACATGTGTGAAGTGTTTGATTCATACGGACAATCATCATGTGGGAAGTAGGATTCGTTGACATTATATTTCTTGCACCCAACAATTTCTTAGAACGCTATTATTGTATCTTGTGTAGATTTTTTGGATAATGGTCTCTTATGTACATACAAAGTAGTGTGATTTGAGTGGCATGTTTGATACGCTTTGTTTATGAATTTCTAACAGTTTTCTTATTTGTTTATTTTTGCTCGAATACCTTTCTGCCAACCCATGGGAACTCGTTCAAATGACGGCCACCATGGTGGCATAGGCAATAACTGCCTAAAGGAAGAGTGTTGGTGCAAGGCTTTCCACAATGCCTCCTGTAGGGTCACCCTACCTTCCTCACAATTTTCCCATTACTCTTATAAATATGAATGTCGTAATGCCATCCTTTTTTCTTCTTCTTACAGAATGTGTTAGCTTCTCTCCTGAAGAAAATGACCATTGATCATCCTTATCATACAATATTTCAGGTATTGCAGTTGCTGCTCTTTATTTATGTGTAAAGGACCCACAGCTAACCTTCTGAAGGCCTAAGCAATATGATATTTCAGTAATGTAACAGCTAATACTCAAATATACTAAATACTCTGACAATGAGGTCTGGAATGGGGCCTTGAAGCATTTCAAATCACATTTACGTCATCGTTTTTAAGGGTGGGACCTTTTATACTCTTAAACGGTCATTAGAGCTGTTCCAGTGTCTGTGAGTAAACAATACTGATGAAAGGATCCGATACACTTGCACATTGTTCAAATCTCTATTATATATAAGAAACACATGCGCAATGACGGTGAATCTGCCAGTTGCCATCCAACTACCCCTAGAGTTCTTGGTAGTAAGGCTGGATAAATATATAGTTTGTGCATTTGTTTGCCTTTTTGTGGATTGATTGGAACTTATATATGTTTTTCCTCCAAAAATATTTTCTTACGTCCAAGTTTAGAGCTTATAATATATATGTAGATCTGTTGTATCCAGAGCTATAATGCCTGTCATTAAGGACAGTCAAACATAACCATCTGGGTAAAGTAGTGAAAGCACACTTCTCAGTTTGTTCACTTGCATGATTCTCGCCATTAACATGCTTTATGTATTTAAAAGCAGCTGCAGTTCATCTTAACATTCATACATGTCATTCTATACAATTATCAGCCATCTGTTGTACCATTATAAGCATATCGTTTCTGATTCTTTGGTCTTCAGCTTTTGGCTCTATCAAATGGTGACCGTGTCAAAGACAGGAAAAAGAATAGAAGTTCTTTTATTGTAGATATGGACAAGAAACTTGCTGCTGAAAATCTGTTAGGGCTTGGGATTTATCTTCATGTCATGGATCTTTGATTCGTCAGGTTTGCTACTTGTTCAATCGTTATCTTACTGGCATGTTCTTCAAGTCATCCCTGAAGGAAGTCAAAATGCTCTTTTTTATGTCATTTGCACATATTGTAGATGAAACAAATGGTTGAGATCTACATTAAATTAGCTTAACTAGAAACCAAGGAGGTAAATATCTTTAAACAGCAACTTGTGCTAGATTCTTTGTCCATATTATCGATATTAAAATATTGATTTTTCCCATCTTATTATCAGGATACTAACAAAAGAATCCCACTACCTAGGGAGCTCCGCAGCATTTGTCAGCTTGAACTTTTAATGGAAATTATACTTATACGAACTTCTTTTTGTGCTTTTCTCTGAAGAAATTGATAGTCATGCAGGAAAACTGGTTTGTGCTATCACATATTGCTTGGTAGGACCTACCAAATTTCTCTTAGTTAACAACCTGTAGGTGCAACAGAATGGCTTCGTTCCATTTGTGATTTTTATATTCTTTGGTTGAAGAAACTGAAGATAGTGTTCTGTATTTAAAGAACTTAATATTCTGGCAAGGGCATTGTTTCACAGTAAAATTTTAATAGCTTTTGTTTCTCTTTATCGCCTCATTCGATATTATATTAGTTTACTGATAGTACTGTGGCCCATTTCAAATGATTCATAAAAACCTCACTACTCTGCATTTTTTTTAACCATATTTATTTGGTTTTGGCCCATTTCAATTAGTTCCCAGTCGATCCTAATTGTCAGTATGAAGAAGGTTCATTTCTACATTTTAATGGGCTAGCAGATTCAATTATGTAAGTTGGTCTGGAATTTACCCATTGCTTGTCACTGAAGATTTACCTTTTGATCTTTAGTCCATTGGAACTCTTGCATCATGGCAGGATAATGAACAAATTAATGCTCCTAAGGTTGTTGAATGTATTGGCTCTGATGGTAACAGATACCGCCAACTTGCAAAATCTGGAAACGATGACCTGCGACAAGATGTGGTATGCTCTTATTCCTACGTATTAAGCATGAGACAATTTTACAAGAATGCTTTTGGCATGTGAGTTCAAGAGCTTGCAACTACCAACAAAGTTGCAACGTTCTTGTTTTACTATTGTTTACTCCAAGCCTATGTACTATGCTGCTGCTTGTTTAACCTTGCATCACAGGAGGTTTATCTGGGTAGTTGTTCACCACATACTGCCCTAGCTATTTTTGTCTTTATTAGCTAGACTGTACGTTACATTTTCCAGGGAAATGATTAGTAGTACACATATATTGGCCTAGCAAATGGTGTGTATCCAATTGCTAGTAAACAGCTAGTGCAAAGTATGAAAAGGGTAGTTGGGTTGCTGGCGTTTGACCATATTGTAGAACACACTCTCTTACCTACCATAAGTAATGTTGTTTAGGGGCAAAGGAATCATGGTTTAGTGATAATGCCTGCAGTATATTTTTGCATCTTGTCCCAGTCCTGTACAGTGTTGTGGTCTCACATTATTCGACTCTCAGCCAAACTGATAGGTCAATTGAATTGAACTGGGTGGAGCTACCAATGTAAATCTGTCAGTATTTTTCTGTCATTGAATGATAGGTCAATTGAATTGAATTGGGTGGAGCTAACAATGTAAATCTTGTGGTTCTATAGTTTGTCAATTTACAGGCGATGGAGCAATTTTTCAGTCTAGTGAACATGTTCTTGCAAATCCACATACTTCTGAGAGGAGATTGAGAATTCGCATATATAAGGTAAAAATGAAATCCATGCATTTAATAAAGATATTCATGTCTTTTTTGTGTTATTGTTCTCAGATATCTTCTTTTCCATCTTATTTTTTCACCATATCTGCGTTGCAATTTACACAAAATTTAACTGGTGTGTAAAATTCTCCATCCTCTTTTGCTCACTCAAGTTCTTCTCCATTGTAGGCTCGTTGAATCGTCCTTCTCCTTTTTCCTCTCTCTTTTGCTCTTAGATCTGTCAATTCCTTCTTTCTTGGTCGTCAAGTTGGAGCACGAGAGAGACCTGTCTCTGCTTCTTTTTTCAAAAAAGCAGGAACCTTTCTTGGTCTGTATTATGGTTGTGTTTTTTGGAAGCCCAATAACAAAGACAACTCAGTACTCGTTTTGGGTTTGCTCTGTCAATAACCCGACCCGATAAGCGGGACAGATGTTTTCCCGCACGGGAGCACGCGACGATGGGTAAGCGCTAACTTTGCGATGGTAGTGATGCTCGGAAAATCGTACGACTTAGAATCCGTCTGAAATCCAACAAAGTCAGCAGGCAACCACATATACAGTCTATCTTTTAACATTGAGTTTTGATGTGTTCTTAACGTTAACTTTTATAATATTAGGGTAATCTGCTGACAGCTAAAATGAATCAAGAAATCTCCAAAAATTTAGATACATACAATATTCCGCCTGATAGACCTTGAGAATATTGTTTCTCTTTCCTGGGAATCATTTTTTTTTTACAATAATGCTTATTGCAATTGCAATAGGCAGTTGTAATTTTCTTTTCCTTTGCATTTTTTTAAAAATTTTGTGGACTTGAGTCAGACTGTGTGTATGAAAATATCGATGCTAGAAGATGATTGTTTGAAAGCTCAAAACAGGTTTTAATTGTAAACTTTGCCACTAAACTGCAATTTCTGCTACTGCAGCTTTGCTGTCTCTATATTAGCTAAACTTACATATTTAAGGAAATGTAGAACTGAACACTTATTTTCTATCTAAAGCTTATTTTAAGGTGTAGTGTGCATGTTACTTAAATTCATAATGCACTTGCAGGGCAACTCATTATCTAGGGAGTCAGCAGTTGACGATAAAATGGAGTTTCTTTATCGTTGGCTTAATATTAAACAAACTAGGAGTCTATTTGTTTACAGGTCAGCATTGGCACGAGGAAAATTTGTTTATAACCTTTGTCCTTTATCCTTTTTCCTTTTCATTTTGCAGCTATTTAGTTTTGAATGGAATTTTCCTTTATTAATCTAACCTACTAGAAGAGTTCATATTATTGTAGAGTAGAAGAGTTCATGCTATTTTAGAATAGAAGAGTTCATATTATTTTGGAATTTAACCTGTAATTATTTACAATTATTTTAAAAAGCAGTACATTTATGAACTAGCCAAGTGATGGATCCACTCTTCTCTTCTTTTTGACCAATTACTAGCTTTTGTTGGATTTGCATCCAATCTTTTTCTTAATTTCACTTCATTAATCGCTGAGTTAGCATCCTTTTTTATGTTTACTTTTGTTAGTCCACAATTTAGCTCCATATGTCAGGTTGCATACCTTGCACTTGGGATCATGCCATTCTCTTTCACATGGCTCTCCCATATAGCAATGCTTTTAGCTGGCAGAGACAAGATCCTTTTAAGTTAAAGGCATTTTGGGTTATAATGTTTGTTCCAAGATAATGGTCATTTTTATAATCCAAATATTTGAAAAGTATTTTATAAGCACTCCACTATTAATTAAGCTAAGTTATGCTTTTTGTAGACTGCATACCCCTACTCAAAATGTGATGCAAAAGTACTAGGAGCAGATCGAGCATCTGAGATCCATCATTTCATCTGTCATTAGCAGTCGTGCCAACAGCAATAACAGAAACAATCATTATTCTATATTATGTAGAGTCGTCCATGATTTCTTCATGTGGAATACTGGTAAGCTTCCAAACCATTTCTTAGTATTGTTCTTTCTACCATGTTAGAAAGTTGGAAGCTTCATGGTGGTTGAAAATTGATCTTACTATTAAGATACGTACAATGGCTTTGAGAGAATCCATACATGCATACAAACTTGTGCAGTATATAGGTTACAGAACAAATGATGCAAAACACTGATAAACGCTATAATGACGCGAACTTGTGCAAAACATAGGTTACCCAACTAATGGTGCCAATACACACTGATAAACACACTAGTGACGAGAGGTTTTGAGAAATTCGTACGTGAGCACGACTTATTCAAAGCATTGCTTACACAACTAATGGTGTCCAAGTACTCTAACAAGAATAGTGATATTTCAATGGCTTCGAGAGAATAAGTACTAGCATACGAACTATTGCAAAACATAGGTTACATAACAAATGGTGTCAAAACATTTTAATAAAGGCTATAGTGACATTACACTGGTTACAAGAGATTCCATACGTGCACACGAACTTGTGACAAATATATGTTGCCCAACAAATGGTGACAATACAATCTAATAACTGCAATAGTGACATTACAATAGTTTAGAGCGACTGCATACCTGCATGGGAACTTGTGTAAAAACATGATGACGTGACAAATGGTGCCAATACACTCTAATAAGCAAAATAGGGTAACTAATTGTTTTGAGAGATTTCATATGTGCTCATTGCGCACTAGTGACACTGGAGTGTTTTCGAGAGATATCTCACGTGCACCTGAAGTTGTGCAGAACATATGTTATCCAGCCAATGGTGCCAATACATTCTAATTAGTGCAAAAGTGACCGCAGAGTGGTTTGGTGAGATTTCATACGTACATCCGAACTTGTGCAAAACATAGGTTATCAAAAAATGGTGCCTATGCACTTCACTAAGGGAAATAGTGACAGTACAATGGCTTCGAAAGAATCCATACATGCATACGATCTTTTGCATAACATGGTTTACACAACAAATATTGCCATAACACTCTAATAAGGAATAGAGTGACATTACAGTGGTTTTTCATACGTGCACACAAACTTGTGACAAACATAGGTTACCCAATAAATGGTGTTAATAGAATCTAATGACTGCAATAGTGACATTTGAATAGTTTATAACGATTGCATACCTGTAAAGGAACTTGTGTAAAAGATTGGTGATGCCACAATGGTGCTAATACATTCTAGTGAGCGCAATAGTGACATTAGGGTTGTTTGGAGAGATTTCATACGTGCTCCCAAACTTATGCTAAATATAGGTTACCCAACTAATGGTGCCAATACACTCCAATAAGCGCACAACTGATATTGGAGTGTTTTCGAGAGATTCAATACGTGAACGTGAACATGAACATGGGCATACGTAACGAATGGTACCTATGCACTCTAATAAGCGAAATAGTGACAGTACATGGCTTCGAGAGAATTCGTACATACAGACGAACTTGTGTAAAACATAATTTACACAACAAATTGTGCCAAAACACTTTAATAAAGGCTACATTCGTACATGCAGACAAAGGCTGGATGCCGAGCCAGCTCGGCTCGTTATAGCTCGTTAGCATAACGAGCTGGCTCACTCGGCTCGTTAAGATAACGAGCTAAAATCTCGGCTCGGCTCGTTAGTAGCTCGAGCTAGCTCGTTAAGCTTGCAAGCCAAAGACAAATTTTCAGCAAACATTTACGGAGTTGAATGGCCTCACCGTCACCTGTATCTGGAGGGCTAGCGAAGGGCGGCTAGCGAAGGGCGGCACGGCTGCCTGGCCGGGAGAACGGCCAGCGTGGTAGTGCTCCGCTTGTAAAGATGTATCTTTGCAAGCGGACCTCTTAATCGTCAACTTGTAAAGATAGTTCTATCTTTGCAGAAATGGATCTTTGCAAGCGGGCCTCTTAGTTGTCCGCTTGTAAAATAGTTTTTCTTTTTTTTTAATTTTATTGCCCCTTGCGAAGTAACATACAAAAATAATTATCTTATATAGACAAACATCTTTTTATTATGAAATAGATTATGTATAAGTTATATGCTATAAGTTTGAAGAATTTTGAAAATGATTTACTATTTAGTACATGTTATATGAATTTGTACATAATTACTGAAATTAATTCAAAATTGAACTGCATTTGTATCTAATAAGAAACAAAAAAATTACAAAAAAATATATTTGTGCTCATATGTTCCATTCTCCCTAATGCCCTAGAGATTGATGAAAAAATAAATTGTTTTCTAGGGACATTCCAAACTTTTATCTTCAAATCACTACATAATAATTACAATAATATCTAATTTTGGTCAAAAAAATCTACAAAAATTACTTAACAATATATTTTGGTTCATAAGCTTGCCATGAAAAAATAAAAATATTTTAATAAGATGCGAACATACATTGTTCACAAATTAATACATCTCTCACATAACTTCCTACAACTCAAGTAAAACTATGAGATTTGATTATGTGATGGCAATTTCAAAGTCGTATGCACATTAAATTTGGATATAATCTTTATATTTGTCATAATAATAGAAAATGTGAACTTAGATTAGCAATTGTTAACATGCTTTTAGATTCTCTCCTTCGATTAAAGAAAATAAGTTGTATGAAACAGGTAAAAAATACACCAATTGACATAAAAAACATTCTAGATAAAATATCACGATTAAAGAAAATTTCAGGAAAAAAATCATTAAATTTGGAGTTCACATGCAGGAGAAATACAAGTTACAAATTTTAATTCCGAATTAAAAAGGAAAAAATAATCATACATGTGTAGGAAAGGGCAAAATAGAGGAAAGGGCAAAATAGTAATTTCCTATATAACCCTAACCCTAATAGTAGCCCCATATAAAAAGCCCTCCCCTCCCCTCTCTCCCTCCACCACTCACCAGCCGCCGCCGCCCCTCTTCCCTTTCCCCTGGGGCGATGATGGTGACGACAGAGTGGCGGCAACGATGCTAGGCGGTAAGCGGCGGCCTGGAAAGGTCGGCCAGGGCGGCCAGATCCGCCGCCCCCGGGACAACGACGGCATGGGCGGCTCCGCTTTGAGCGGCGACGCGCCAAGCGTCGGCCCGGGAGCGGCGATGCTAGGCGTCGAACGGCGGCCAGCACGCACCGGGCTCGGGGCGTTTTTTTTTGTCTATCTTTTCAAGCGGGCGTTTAAGTCGTCCGCTTGCAAAGATCAAATCTTTGCAATCGGGCGACGTCCGCGTGCGAACATCTGTATCTTTACAGACCGAGCACCGCATGCGGACGGCTCGACTGCTTGCAATGACCCTTCTGGCCCGCTTGCAAAGATCGTTGTGGCGGTAATGTTGTTACACAATAATGATAATATGTATATATGATATTGTTTAACAACACCTGTAGGCCGTAAACCATCATGAAAATACGAATTACCGCTAGAAATTATATTCGTGTGGGTAGAGTGAAAGAATAAATGACTTGACAAGAACGATTACGGACAATCAAGCTGAGAAACATCACGGGCCTACCTCCAAGGCCCGCATGAAAGTGGTATGGGCAGTTTTTTTTTAGTCCAGGCCTACTTTCGGATATGAATAATCTCGGTTGGATATTTTTAGAAACTTTTCTTATTACAAAAGTTCAAGATGAATATGTGCTCTTTCTACCATCGTTCCCGTACCTGTCGTCAGCAAAGTCGGCTTAGGAAAAAAGCGCCCAAAAAACCGGCCCCATTCAAATCGGCAAAATCGTAGTTGACAAGATAAAAAAAATCAACAAATCAAGAATCATCAGGGTCACAAATCATCCAAAAATCATCACAAAAATTTAAATTATTCAAAAACTAGACATTGTTGTCGGTCGCCTCCGCTGCCGCGAGGCCGCCCGTCACCTCCAACACGATGAGGCCTCCCGCACCGTCGCCCGTCGCCACTGCCAACCGAGACCACCCCCACCGTAGCCAGCCCCC
>CM002478.1:9257346-9268020 GCA_000325765.3 Leersia perrieri | reverse complement strand
CCCCGCCGCCACCTCCATGGCCCGCCGCTCCGCAGCCGTCAGGCACGACCCCATCGACAGCGCCTGCACCACACAATGGAGGCAATCCAGGCACCCGCCGCCTCCGCCTCCCCATCCCTCACCGCCCGCCGTCGCCACCGCCGCCGCCGTCTTGCCCCCCTCCTCCAAATCCCAATGCCTACCGAGATTTCCGACAGACCCCAATCAGGCGCGCGCTGCCTCCCGCGAGATTCGATCTCTGCGAACGCGCAGCGGAGAGGGGGCGGGCGGTGGCGTTTCTTGATCTCGCGCGTCGTGGGCAGCGATGCCGACGGTGACACGTCAGGATGGGAAGGAAAAAAAAGGGAAAAGGGACAAGAATAGGGAATCCAACAGCGGAGTAATAGAACCAGGTGCGCAGAGCAAACAAGCGGTTCTGCGTGATTTGGGCTTTTTTTTAATTGTTTTTCCTTTGCTTTTTTCTCCCGGAAATTAAACTTTGCTTTTGCAAATGCACCTAATCCTCATCTTCGTTACGAAATTGCATATTGTTTGTCTACTCCAAAACACCTCGGGATTTCGTTTTACATAAAATAGTCATAAAAATGAAATGTCCATTTAATTTCTTTAATCTTTCGGTGATCATTTTATAATACATGACACCAATAAAATATTTGGACTTGACTGCATCCCATATTAGACAGGAGCAGATAAGGTAGACCATGCCAGCACGATATTAATTTTTGAACTTTAACAGTCGAAATATTTTTCATTTATGCATGGAGTAAGTACGGTCACTACTATACCCCACAGGAAACCTTGTTTGTGTTCGGTATAAACTCTTATATTGCACCTGGCACAAAATCTCTAGAACAAATACAAGTTCAAAAATAAAGACCCAACACAAATATAACTATGAGCGCAAAAAGAATACTCAGCCGGAGCTCAATCCAAATGTAGATAACAAATCAACAAATTGTTAGATTAAGAAAATCACATATGAAATCACATGTACACAAGACCTCCCCAGATCACAGATGAACAGATCACATAAATCACAGATGTAAGAATTAATCCATAAATCACAGATGAACAAATCCCCACATCCACAGATCAAACAAATTTACAGGCCACACCATCGAGGTCATCGTCAACACTCGGCCCTCCGTCGCTGGTCTCGCCCGTATGCTGCCGCTGTAACACCCTGAATTTTTAACCAAAAATATGAAATTTTTAAAACTTTTTATTGTAAAGAATGCATTATGCTGTATTTTATTTGCTTAGATTGAACTGCAACTTTGGTGCCAATGAACATATTAAAATACTGAAAATAATTGGAGGAAAAACTAACAAGAACTGGTGAAAAATAATTCGACATAACTAATTAATTAAAGGTAAAACCCTAAAAATAATTCCTGATACTCCAAAATGTCCAAAATAAAGTTTAGAAATGCATAGATTTATTTGGGAATTCTTCCCAAAATTTTCCTTGTTTTTTCTTTCTCTTCTTTTCTTCTTCTTCTTTTATTGGCACGCACGAGCCACATGGGAAAATGCCGAGCCGATCGAGATGGTTTCACCGTGGCCATCATGCTGGCCGCCGCCGTTCGCACCGTCGCCACATCCGTCTTGTGCCCCGTGCCCATGTGAGGGCGTCGCACGATGTCCGTCGCTTATCAAACTACCGTACGACGCATGTGCACCAGATCCCAGTCATCGTTGTCGTGTGGACTCGTGTCGTTGGCGTCGTACCTAGCGCCGCACATGTGTCACATTGCCGCGCGGGTGTCGTATCACCGCCGCGCCACTCAATGCCCCCTATCAGCTAGCTACTGTCGTAGGTCGCCTTGCCATTAGTCGTGGGTGCCACAAGTAAGTTCCGTCACGGCGTCGCCATTGTCGAGAGCACTCGAGTGCCGCCGGTAGGGCACTTGAGCCTTGTCCTTGCGTGTGCGTGGGCGAACCCAGGCTCACCACGCACCGCAAAGTCGTGTCATGCTGACGCTAGCCCGTCGCCCTAACCCCTACCGCGCTACTCACCGCCATCATTGGCCGGCCACGCAAGCTCCGTCGCCGGCTATAAAAAGGGCCGCAACCCTCGCCGCCATTTCCCTCACTCCCTCCCTCTTATTCCTCTCTATCTCGCTTTGTATGCCGCTAGACTGTCAGCCAAACACTTGACGGGCATACCAAGTACCAGCAATCCTGGACACATCTTGTTGGGCCACCGCCATCGGAGTCTATCCCCGACGTCGACGACCACGGAGGTCCCGAGCACAAACTTGGGTGAGCCACAGAGGAGCCAGACATTCCATCGAACACGTGGTGCGCGCGACAACCCCTCGCCAATGATCTCCGGCAACGCGCCATTCCCGCCGATGAGATCCTCACACCCACGACATCTATGTCCAACCCTTAATTTTGCCAATTTCCACCGAGATTTGAGCCACCACATTCTTCCCCTTTCCACCGACGAGCTCACCGGTGAGGTCCCCTCTAGGTACTAGGAACCGTCGTGTCAGCGTTGAGCTAGCTAGATATGATTACCGTGCTCAGGCGATGCTATAGAATTAGAAATCGGGGCCGGGACCGATCCCGTCAACGTACCGTCGTTGGTCCCGAGACACCTGCCGCGGCACCAATGATTTGCCGGCGTTGCTTGGGTGACAATGGTCGTGAAGGGCCAAGGAGATGTGGCCGCGTCTTCCTGAGCCATTGCCGCATCGCCACCATGCTCCAATGTGTCACGCCGCCTTCACCTCTTTCTCTGGCGAGAGGAGGAAGACGAGCCTGACAGGTGGGTGGTGACACCAGAATTTGGAGTAAAAGATAAATGTGAATTAAGTGGCGTGATTAGTGATTGAATGGTTAGATCCGATTGTTGTTCAATTAGCATGTGATTGTCGGTTTCGTTAATGGAGTCCGATTTGTATGTAGGAATAGGTTTTGGTTTGAGGAAAGCTGATGGATTTCCTAGTTTTGTAAGCATACGGATCTTGGTTTCTTTTTTTAACGATCACATTGTATCGACGAGATTGTGCTCTTGGTCATGCTGCATCGATTTGGTTTGAACTTCGCGGAAGGTACATATCGTCAAACTTCACATTGTATCGGCTACATTGGTACTTTCTTGGTCTAGTCTGATATACTCAGTCTACCGATACGTTTGTTACGTATCATATATACTTATTGTATATCAGCTTAGATTCTTTTGATCAATTCAACGTAACTAAGACTTTCTCGGTTAAGTCTGATATTTTAGTTAATATTGATATATGTTTTAAATAACTAAGTTAATCTAATACGACACGATATATCTATCATTGTATAATAAGCTAATCGGTTAGTTCGGATCGGCTAGATTAAAGCAAATCTCCCGAGACTGCGCGTGCCCGCGCTCATTATTTTGCATCAACAATGAGCCCACCTATCAATATCAATGGGTTAATTAAGCCTTATTAATCCAGAATTAGAGTTAATGAACTCTTAAAAAATATTTTAGAAATGGACGTTTTGATGGCGCTAACACCGCTGTCGTTGTCCTACGACATAGCGCCAGTGAAGTTGGCGCGTACCACATGCCATTGTGGTCACGAAAATCACAATGTTAAGTACCACGACGCCAACAACATTAGAGTCGTGGACCTGTATATAAATAAAATATTTATAAATAGGTCCTTCAAGAACTTATCTGTAAATAGTATTTACAAATAGTCATCAGCGCCAACATCATTGGCGATTGATCTGTATGTAAATAAAATATTTACAAATAGGTCTATGACGTGAATGATGATGGCACCTTGGTACTTAGCATTTGTGAATTTTATGACCATGGTGGCATGCTTGTACAACTCCAACGTCATTAACACCGTTTCATATTTCCACGGTGATATTGCTATGAAAATATTTATTCCTAAAATAATTTTTTTGAGAGATCTATTTATAAAATAATTTTTTCTAAAGCACTGTAATGTAAAAAAATGTTGTACAACCGCAGCCACGCCCCCACGTTCCAGACGGTGCTAGAGTGCTAGACTGCTAGTCCCAGTCTCGCAGCTCGAGTACCGTCGTCACCAGTCCACCGCTCTACCTGGATCCCTTCCCGAGGTGCCGTGGTAGTGCTCCACCGCATCACTCCACCCCACGCGCGCGCCCCCACCATGGATCCCGTTCCCGACCACCAACTCGCTGCCGCCGATGAGAGCTGGGCTCGCTCTCTTCTCCGGCGCGGGTGGGACCTGACCTGGAAGGTCGCCGTCGTCGGCGCGGCCGCCACGGCTGCTCCGGTTCTTGCCCCGCCCGTTGTACTCCTCTCCGCCGCCAGCCTAGCGCTCTCCGTCCCCTTCGCCGCCTACCTCGCCAGCCTCGCCGCCACCGATCGCCTCATGGCTGCTCTCCTCCCAACCTTTCCTACGGCACATTCGTACGCCCGTGAAGACGACGACCATGCCGACCAAGAGTTTCTCGATGCTTCCGAAGAACCTGGCGACGAAGACCCGGTGTTCCGCCGTTGCTGTACCATGATGCCGGAGGAAGAAGACGAGGGCGTCAGATTGGCATCACTGCCGATGCCACTGGAATCCTTCCAAGAATCATCTGTGTCGAGAAATGGGGATCAAATCGAGAATGGCACAACCATGGAGGAAAAGGAATCCACCAAGGAGACTGTTGCCCTGACCTCGGATGTTTCTGAATTTCTGGTGCCCATGGAGGGTGTGAAGGGTAATCTAGTTGAGGAAGGGGAACAAGATGAGATTGCAGTCCAACAATTAGGTCAATATCCTATTGTATTGGAAACAGGGGATAAATCAGAGGAGTCCACAGCCATGGAGGAAAAGGAGTCTACCAAAGAAATCCCTCCAGAGGACTTGTATGTTTCTGGAACACCAGTTTCAGTATTCACTGCTGAAGATAATGTGATTATGAGTGATGCAGAAAGTGAAGTAGTTGTCGAGGTCTCACTGGAAGAAGTGGCAAGTAATACTGATATCGTCACGACCGAGATGGTTGACATGCATGTCGAGAATGTTGCTATTGAATCTCCCAATAACAAGATGATGCCGCTAAGTGACCTTATGGGTAGCGTGTCACAGGCAATGGGGAAAACTTCATTTGATGGTGAGATGCAAGAAACTGCTGTCATGGAAGGTATTGTGAGGGACCTAAGTGATGCAAACATTAAAGATATGCAACACCATGATCAAGAGGTTGTTTGTAGTTCTATCTCAGCGGCTTCTCCGTTTGCTGTGCATGATCGTGAGGATGCAATATTCAGTGGGAACACACAAGACATCCCTGGCATTTGTGATGAGGTATCATCCCAGGCTGATCAGGGAACTGGTTTCCGATACACTTTGATGAAAGAAGAATTTGGGGCAAAAGTAGAATCTGAGGACAAGGTGAGTCGATTACATATTTCAATTATTTCCGTAGTTGATGTTCATAGAAATTTTGTTCTTGGGGTACTTACACGTAGAACATAGGACATTTAAAATCTTCTGTCGCCACAAAAAAACATTATATGTGAGTGTATGTATACGTATGTTGGGTAGGGCAACCCACGCTTGGCAAGACGGTGAGTTGTCCAACAACGGAGGAAGATAGCTAAGCATAAAAAATGCACTTTAGCAGAGCACAGCTCTTCCATATACTTCATCTTGGAGCAAACCTCATAGTCCCAACAAAAAAGGCCTTGTAAGAAGATTTGGTAAAAAAAACACCTCTTAGTTTGACAGCTTCCAAAAATGCTGATCAGGGATGTTCTCTGGCAAAACAACCCCGTCCAATAACATCCCAGATCTGAAGATACTCTACAATTTACTTGCACAGTCAAAGGCCCTTTAATGTCCACGATCCATTTTTGGTTGTAAATTAGGATGCAATGCAATGCTCATTATGATTGTTTCCTACAGTGTCTTGAGTAAAAGGAGAACTTTTTACAGAAGCATCCTAAACACGAATGGTAGAACACAATTTGTTTGTGAGTAGAAATAAGCATATCAATTGCAAACAATTAATAGTCACTGAATGCACAGTGTCCTCGCTGCCTATGTTAATTTTAATTGCAAAAGATTGATAATTAAATAGGAACAATAGTGGGGATTTGTATCCCCTGCCATTCAGCAATGAAGTAATTTATTTTTGTTGGTAGTAATGTAGTAGCAGTTTCTTGTATAAAATTTACTGGATGATAGCATGTTTCAGAAAATATGAGGTTTTGCTTTAGTACACTTACAGACAAAGTGGTATCAAATTTTAAAACAGACTAGAAGGAATATTATTTAGAAATCTGTCAAATGATAAAATCACATACTAGTGCATAACGATTCATAATGAAAAACAGAATTAGCTTCTTTCATTGTGTGTAATGGGCAGGAATTAATGATGATCTTTTGCATTCTTTTTGAGCGGGAACATAGCCATATATCCACTGGTATATTAGGCCAACGTTTGACTTTAGGATACCGCTCCATGCAAAATCTATTTTCCTGATTAATTTGATTAGTTCGATTGATGGTAGTTAATAGTTAGGTATCTTTGGGTTGTGTTTACCCCCCGAATGGCTGATGGAACAATTAATAATGGTCGGATGAATGTAGTTTCCTTCCTTTGAAAACCAATTTCACTTGAGAACTAACCTAGTGGGTGACAATAATTAATCAGTCAACATAAAGAAGATGAAAAAAATCTCTTGGCAGTACAACAATGGTTTAGTTTTAACTAGTTCGTGGCATCTATTAGCTATTTAAGCAGGAAATAAATGGTTCGTCTTAATTGAGCATAGTTAACTAAATTAAATAAGCTTTGGAGCGTCTGCATCTGTCTAATATTATTCATACTTCTGTAATAATTCATATCATGATTATTGTCTGTATCCACCAGCATCTCTACACTGAAGCACAGTTATGGGAACAGCTCGAAACAGTAAGAACAATAACTGGGTACAGATCTCCGCCTTCTTCAACACTGGTGGCCGAGCTGGCTGGAATGTACTTGTTCGTTGGTGTGGAGCCCCCTGTCAGCTCAAGGGATGCCTCTGACCTAAAGGAGATCAACGCAAAACTACGGCTATTGAAATCAATCATAGGAGTTGATTGAACACCTCAATTAAGGGCGACCAATCAGGTGTTTTTATGGTTTTGACTATTATCTACGGATGCATATTATATAGTTTAACAATCCGCTTTCAATCCAATACAGTCGAGAGTCGAAGCATAATTCTCATTACCTGTTTTCAGCAGCTTCTGTTTATGTACTCTATATGCACAGTTCTACTGTTGAATTTCTTCTGGACATACTGACAAAGTCCTGTCCAGGAGTTTTTACGGTTAGTTTTGAGTACATTTTCTGTGAACTAAGATATTACATGACGATACTTAAATAAGCATCCGTTAGTTCCACCAATAGGTGGAGTTCGGCAGTTCAGCTCTATGGTTTGATGTTTGAGATGTTTAATTCTGATGCTATGACGGAAGTCACAGCATTCAATCAAGGAAAACCAGAAGATATGTGTGTAGTGCTGTGGTTGTTGGCTCCGTGTTGTCATCAAACTTTGTGTCATTGTCCATAAACTGCTCCCGGATCACAGCCTGACTACCACTTTAATCAGACAAAAAACAATTATATAGGCTATTTAGTTATTTGGTTGGGCAAATTACAAAGGGAACACACGTCCCAAACACTCAGGCAAGGAGTCACCACGTAAGGTAACAAGAGTGTGTTTGGTTTCCTTGGGCCTGTTTGGGGAGCTTAAAATTCTGAAAAGCAGTTGTCTGGTAACTAGCTTCTGAGAATCTGGAAAAGCTCTGAAACCCAGCTTTTCCAGCTTCTGGCTTCTTAGTTCATTTTTCAGAATCTGTAGCTACAGCTTCTTAGAAGCTGTGAACCGTTTGGGACAGCTTCTGCCAGCTACAGCTTCTTTTGAGAAGCTCCCCCAAACAGGACCAAAGGGCTGGCTGGTCTGAGCTAGGCTTAGCTCAGTTGGTCCTGTTTATTGTGAGAAATACAGAAACGTTTGGTTACCTGCGTATGCATAGTCAGGCCAGCCTTTGCAGTTGTTTGGTTTCGCATATCAGAGAAAAATCAGTTCCATAACCAACCAAATATTGCCACATTATTATTTGTGGCCAACACCAGCTAGGCTCATGTGAAACGAGATGGAAGTCCGTTTCCAGCCGACCAGGCTCGTCCTTCACTTTTGCATCAAACGAGCCATGCCCGTGACCCACATCAGCCAACCAAACAACTAAAACTTGCATGCATGGAGCCTGGCTGAGGCTTGATGCACCCTACCAAACACTCCCTTAGACCGCGAAATCACGTACTCCATCCCATGAAAGATGAACTCCATCTTAAAACACACCTAAGAATTTAAATATGTCCTCTATACCTACATATATACATTCATCCATAACAAATTATACTTTATTTAGTTTTTTTCCATTTAACTATCTCTCTTTGCCAATCATATTCTTGCTCACTCGTGCTTAATCTGTTAAAAATAGCATAAGTAGCTATATCTTCAGAATAGTTGGATATGTAAGAGAACTTTTTTAATCACTCCAGGGAAGATCCACTCGTTTAATACATGGTATGTTATCTAACTGGTTATAAATTTTTTTAAAAAAATTGAAAAGATAGAAAAATAATATATTACTCTACACTCTACAAATATACAAGTTCAAATTTGACTTTTACGAGTTACAGCAAAATAGCAAATTTGACAATAAATATGCACATACTGGTTAGAGTTTAATTTAATATTTTTATGACAACTTATAGAAGTCGAATTTAGATGTACATGTTTGTGGAGTGATATATTACATATTTATCTATATTCTTAATATGTTTTTTGAGATTCCATGCAATAATCGATTAATCGAGTGGGCGTCCACACGGCTGACTAGAATCCATCTCTGGGCATGTAAGGGGGAATAAGATTTCTCAATTTGTGAGATGAGGGTGTCTAAAGAGTGCATGAGTTGATTTATTTTAAGAAAATTTAATCCTGAAGGTTTTTTTATTTCACTTGCCTTACTAATAGTGTTACTTCTAATGCCAAATCCAAACAGTTTTCATTACTTTCCATGCTACGGTTCTTACCTCTAGCATGGTAATAGATCACATTAACCATTGATGGAATTCTACTGAGGATTAGAACAAACTTGGAGCACCGTAAAAAAAAAACCAAAAACATTAATTCAAACATGGATAAAAATAGAGAAAACTAGATACTATGACAAAATTATAGTTAAAATTGTGAAGGGAGCATAACTCAATTGGTTATGTATCCAATAGGAACCTGTACAGTTAAATACTATATTTAACATGAGTGCTTGTATTTTCGGTTAATATTATTTCAATGGTAGATATTATTTCGGTGGTAGGTGACATACCTATCAATATAGTGAGACACCTGTGATGACTTCGTCAATTTTAAGATATGTCAGTCTAGTATTCAGAGGTGCTCATAGGGACAGGTTATATGTGTGCGTTCGTAGGAGTGAGGACGATTTTGTACATTCTAGTCCCTTTGAAAAACTTATTCTACAATTAGACCCCTCAAAAAACTTATTCCGGATATGGACCTTCTCACGGTGCCAATGTCATTGACGCCGTGGTCATATGGCATGGTGTCAATGAAATTTGCGCCGACCCATGCCACTGTGGTCGCGAAAATCGTAAACGATAAGTACCACGGCGCCAAGGACAATGGCGTTGAGGACCCATTTGTAATTAAAATTTTTACAAATAGGTCCTCGGTACCAATGACGTTGGCGTCGTGGTGCTTAACATTTTCGATTTTCGCATTGACAGTGGTATGGGGTTTGGCGCTAATTTTATTAGCGTCGTGCCATAGGACCACGACACGAATAACGGTGGTGCCGTGAAAAGGTACATATCTGGAATAAGTTTTTTAAGGGGTTTAATTGTAAAATAAGTCTTCTAAAGTAACTAGAAAGGACAAAAAGGTGTAGGAGTGAGTGTGCAAGTATTTATGGATGTCAACATGTATACTATGTTTCTAAAAAAATAGTTAAAATTATACTATGAGATAGTATATTGCAATTCTAAGATTGGCAAATGTATAATTTTAGATTACTGAGAATTAACATTTTTTACACGTGTTAAATCTACTAAATCCCATTATGATATAGTTCTGTGCATATGCCACACTCCACGCTGTAAGTCGTTAGATGTTTTGAATAACAATTTCTTATGGAAGGGAAATAATAGCGTGTCACCTATTTTGCCTGGTCCCGTGGTTTGCCGTTGTATTCAATCAAATCTCCACCTCTGCCCCCATCCTGCTTGCTTGCACCCTCTACTGGCTTCACTACCCGCTTCCCTCGCCAACAAGATAGAAACCTTGTCGGCACCATTGTCTTTCTCAGATATTGATCGCGCGAAGGTACCAGCCATAATACCTCGTCATCTCCCTTGGCCGGCGTGAAGGTATCAGGTTTATACTCTCGGGGTATCGGGATACCAGATCTGGTACCCCGAAATACAAATCCTAAGTGATACGGGAGGGTTGCCCGACCTTCTCGACGTAGGATCCAGATACACCAAGTAGCCAACAAAGAAGAGGAACAACACGCAACCAGCGTTGCACACCTTTCATCTCGCCTTCGCATAACCACATGATGTGGAGATAACTATCAAACCCTCAATCCCCAATGAGGAAGCAAGAAC
>CM002478.1:9236290-9249868 GCA_000325765.3 Leersia perrieri | reverse complement strand
GTTCAAGCTCTTGCATTGCAATTTCTTCATCCTCGATTCTGAGTTCTTGCGTACACAAGATCTTTGAACAAGCAGGCCTCCGGAACTAACGCCGCGTCGCAAGTACTTGTACGGATAGACGAGCGATATAGTTTTTGGGGAGCGCTTCCGCGCGACTGCTCAAGGTTCTTCCTCATGACAATCGACGAGACGATCGGAACTGGTGATGGATCGGGCAACGGGGGAGGAGGCAACGGAGGCAACAGAGGAGGAGGCAATGGAGGAGACAACCATGGCGGATCAAGTAGATCGTCTACATTCAACTCTGGGTATGATATTCTCACTTTGATCATGAACATGATAGGTGTTATCGTGTTTCTTTTGGTGTTGGACGTGTATAGCTTTTCACAAGATCATTACATACATACATAGTGGTATCATTTTGATGATTATTTCTTTACTGAATTTATGAATTAAATTATATCGAAAATTGACTAGATTTTCAACGGTCATAACTACACAATATATATTTGAAATATATGGGGTCTGTCAATGCTGAAATTTAAATCCTGTTGTTGTTTGATGTTGGTCTTGGAATTATAAATCCACAATATATACATACGTTAGTTCAAGGAACTAATTATGAGCTCGCTCTTACCTACGAAATCGCTTTTGTCAGTACATTTTGTTACCCATTGGACCGCCGTTGCAATGCATGAGTATTTTGTTAGTTAAAGAAAAACATCTATGATAATTTGCATTAAAGTCGAGTTATCTCAGTCTATCTTCAAAGACAATTTTTTGACATTCGATCATGTTCACGCTGGGCTGTGTGGAGTGTCATACTCTGCTTGAGATGTTCCCCAATGGATTGCCTTCCAAACACCGCAATTAAATTGGACTCTAGAAGCATAAGCATTTAGTACAGGCTCATGTCCCATACAGTCCATCCATTGATAAGATAGTAGTATATCAAGCATATGCATTTAGTAGGAAGTTATATCAGTGTTAGTAGTTGCTTATAGAAAAAGTGATTAAATTTGTTTATAAGGTGGCACATAATGCTTAACGCTCTGTCACTATATAGCGTCTCCCTATATGGGACGACCACCCATTACCATAACAACTCCACATCTTTGCTAAGTGCTTAGGTGCAACTCCCTCTATTTCAGAACATGACATGTTTCGACTTTTAAAAAATAAAATTACTTAATTAAGTTCGACCTAGATTATAGACAAACATAGCAATATTTTTAACATAAAAAGATATGCTAGAAAAATAATATTTTGACGAATAACAACAGGAGAGCCTCATGTTGCAGTATATTATATATAACATTTACATTTGTACAATATTACAAGAAGTTATTCAACATTTGATTTAATGTAATGTTAAAAAAACTGCTACATTTTTCTTAACATAATTGACTTGGAAAAGTTTGACTTTAAAAAACCAATTTGTCTTGCATTCTGAAACAAAGTCTTCCCTCTATTGAACAAATGCCATTACCATAAGTTTCTTCACATCTTACATATATATAAGCCAATGTGATAACAATAAAAATTGGTCTCAAAGTTATAGTTATCAAAATTAAATTAAATGTAACACCCAGAAAAACTAAAATATGTTATTTCGGTTTTTGTTTGGAGTTATATGGGAAATAAATAAAATGACAGTAATTAATGGAAAAATGCCTCTTAACAGTAGACTGAGCCAACTTGGGCCAGCAGCACCTAATCAGCCCAGAGCACTCCCCTCCACACCTACCTAGACGGGGAAACCAAATACAAGGTCATGTACCTCTTTCCCTCATAGACGTGGCTTTGCCTCTTCCTTCTTTTTGTAGTACCTCCTCTTACTTGGATCTCCTCCACCACAACCTGAATCAAATAATTAAAGATTGTTTCTTTTTGCATAGAGTTATTGTTGAAAGTTCATTAATTAACCCCTTGTGGGTTTTGGTAATAATTGAGAACAAAATTAAGGGACTAACCTTGTTTAATGATTTGTGAAGTGAAAGCAAGAAGACGATGGACCCCTCACGACGTAACGGAGCACAATGGAACTATTAAGGGGATTCATCGAATTAGAACTTAATTAATCTCTAAATGCTTAGAAAGAATCCATTTTTACCTAGAGACACACACATGCACCACACACACTTAGTTTAGGTGTAGTTTAGGTGGGTTGTGTCCAGTGCCCGGAGTCTCCGGTACTTTGTGCCGGATTGAGCATCCGGACAAAGGAGACCGGATGGTCCGGCCGATTGTGCCGGAGCATCGAATGGTGTGGACCGGATGGTCCAGTAGTTTCTGCCAGAGCATCCAGTGCTGAAATCACCTAGCCCAACGTCTAGCACACGTCACGGCCTAACGGCTATGAGGACCGGGTATTCTGGTCATCTCAACCAAAGCATCCGAACCGACTCTGATCCCAACGGCTAGTCTTTGAGGGGATGGGGTATTTAAGTCCCCCTTTCCTTTCTTGGCTAGGTTGGCTGCCATACTACTCCAACACACTTCCTAGGTCTCTAGAGCACTTGATTATATTCTCTTTGTCTTGGGATCTTCCTTGGATTGAAGAGAGTGACTTTGTGAGATTAGCTAGGATGAGTTTAGAGTGGATTCTTCTTGAGCATCTAAGGGTTGACACCAAGATCTTGTTCATGGATTTATTACTCTTTGAGACTTGTCTCCTAGATGGATAGGTGTCGCCCGCGAGCTCCAACCTCTTGTGATATGCCCAGGAAAGTTTGTAAGGTATTTCCTCTCCTCCACAAGGAAATAAGGTAAGTGAATAAACAACCATGCTAACTCCTAGAAGTAGGGATTAGTAGAGCAAGGGTGCTACAAGGAACTAGGGCTATCCGATGGACTTGATCATTGGATCGTCCGGAGACTTGCTAGTCCGTGAACCGGAGCATCCGGACTTATTGTCCGGACAGTCCGGTGACCGGACTGTCCGGGTAGTAGTGCCGGAGCATCTGGTCTTACTGACTTTCGTTGCGAGTGAATTTGCAGGTTTTAACGGGCCATGTCTATTCACCCCCTCTTCTAGACCATTCAATTGTAATCTAGATTATTGAGTCAAATTAGTTATAAGCTGGAGTAGAACAAGCTATATGTTGTTTCTTTCTGGACTGTTAGAGAGAAGATTATTGGGTTCGTAAGTCTAAATACGGAGTGGGGTGCTAAAGTGAGTAATTTTCCCACCGATAAGCTGAAAAACACTTAAATGAGCTTAACATATTATAATAATCTAACAACAACAACAACAACAACAATAATAATAATAGTAATAATAGTAGTAATAGTAGTAGTAATAATAATAATAATAATAATAATAATAATAATAATAATAATAATAATAGTAGAGATGATGAAAGAAACAGTGAAAAATTGAGAGAAAAAGGGAGTAAGATAATGAGTTCTATGAGCCTCCCCGTTGCCATATCGCTAGTTTCCGAGGAGAAACACTACTTGAGACATATGTGTTGATTTTTCATTTAATTTTTTATTCTTTTGTCCAAGTTTTAGTCTGGAATAAAAAAAGTGTGACATTGTGCATTATTTTAAGAGGCATGGTAAGACTCTGGTTTCTTTGAGTTCTAAGTTAATTAATAACTGTCCTAGTAAATAACATGTGCACAAGATCCCTCTAGATTATTTTTCATTTGACAAAATGCCCGCATCAGTGGGTCCCGTTCCTCTGGCCCACGAACGTGCTACTCCAAACCCCAACCACAAGTCTGGGGGCCGAACATATAACCGTGGAACAAAACTGACAGAGCAAACAAAGACCTCACTGGCTGGCATCAGCTCACAATGAGATATGCACTCCACCCAACTAAAACTTATCTTGATGACTTCATCTGACATATTAAGTTTTGTTCTTTTCAAACTCGATCGTTTTCCTGCATTTTCTGCTTTTAAAACAGCCAAACAGGTGAGTACAGACTAATTAAACATCTTGAGTAGTACGTACCTGGCAGTGTTACTCGTACGTGCAACAGAATTCAAGAACTTAATTAGTAGAGTACATGGCAGATCGATACTAGAACTCTAGAAGCTCTGATGCAGTATACCGTGCTGGATCGGTTCTCTCACATGTCAATCTGATCGCTATTGCCAGTGAATACCACTGTGTACTAGATACCGGTGCGGCGGCGCCTCGCCGCTGTGCCGGTTGTACGTGTGCTGATGTTGCGGAACACGAGCCGGAGGCGACGAGACCTGGTGCGCGGCCCACCGGAACGAGGCGCACGACGACGGGGCGCTGCGTGTCGTGTGATAGTGGTGTTGGGCATGGGGCACCGGCGTCCTGGACACGACGGACGACGGCGGAGTGGATGGCGGCGTCCTTGGGAAGAGGAAGGCCCGGATCTTGAGCGGCTGGAGGCGGTCACGGCTGGCGGCATCGTACTCCTCCAAAAGGTTGGCGAGGTCGTCGTCGCCGGTGACGGAGACAAGCGCGTCGAGGTCCTCCGTCGGCAGCTGGCACCGCAGGCACACCGCCTCCCACCCGCACATCTCCCTCAGCTTCCGATGCAGCTCTGGACGATTATCCATGCAGCAATCATAAGATCGCCGATCGATCACTCACGAGCAGAGCCAACCAAATGGTGGAGTGGAGATGTACCGTAGAAAGGGAGGGAGCGGTCGACGGAGACGACGCGATTGTCGCCGCCGACGTAGCGCAGCGCTCCGTCGGCGTGGCGGGGGAGGATCCTGCCGCCGTAGCTGCAGAGGAACTTGACACTCCCCTCTGCCGCCGCGGGCGCCGCCGCCTTGACGACACACGCCGCGACGACGGCGTCCTCGTCGAGGGACCCGAGCGACGACGTGCACGACGACGACGACGACCAGGATGTTCCCACCATGCCTCTCCTCTCCGGCCGGCCTCTTGCTGGACGCGCACGCACGAAACGAACGGCCGAGAATGAGAGAATCTCCCTAGCTGGCTCGCTCGCTGGAGAATCTGCGGTGCGGCGTTGGTGTGGCTAGCCCCTAACTCTCTAGCTGGCCTTGCTGCCCCCACGAGCCAGCCGCGCCGCTTCAAGCTTCTTCTCAGCGACACGACCACCACATTTATAGCGTGTGGAGTGGGGAGTGTTTTTATGTTCAAGAAATACTTCCTCCATCCATCATTTTTCTCACTTTTAAGTTAGCCAACTTTAAATAAAAAAAATTTAAAGAGAGTATATATTAGATGAATAAATGGTTAGACAGTGTTTTGATACCTCGAGACACCATCGCCTTGAGATACTATTTATCGTAGCTCATAAAAACGTAATTCGGATGCCAAACGGCTGGTCGAAACCAAACTCTGACCGATCGATTTTGTTAAACAGCGATTTGGGGTAGCGAAAAGCAGAATATATCGTTGTGTCAATCGCTTAAAGTTTTGTCTCTAAACAAAATATAAATCCCAGTCTTTTTGACAATATATAGAATCAATCGACCAAAGTGGATGCACATGTATACGTATCTTTAAGTCCTTGTGGGGAGGAGGACCTCAAGTCCACTTGGACAAGCTGGATGCTTGGATCTGTAACAGATGGTCCAGACTGATCGATTGCCGCTGCTCCAACGATACGAATATCTTGTCACTCGGTCACACGAATCACTAGAGAGAAATGGTCCTAGACGCTTATCTTACAGCTGTGCGTTTCGCATGCACCATCTGTTTGCACACGGAACGTCTTGGAAGGATTCGATCGGACAACACACACGTCGCGCGTCCGGGTTCCTCAAATATTCCGAGGCTTATCCTCCCGGAGACCGTGAAGGCATATATAAAGCATATATCGCAGTACTAGTATTCAGTAGGAACAGCCCAACAGGACAGAGACGTGAAGCAACCGGTGAACTCCATAGCGTGGGTGACGACAGAGGCTAGTGAAATAATGTGGCGGGGGCCACGGCGGCCGCATCAGGTCTGTCCTGAGGTGGAGGCTGATGACGACGAAGAGATAAATAAAAGGCATGCATACAGCCAGGGCCCGGGGCCCGGGGGCTGTGTAACGGGCTAAGGCTGCCAGCCACCATGGCTATCCTTTGTTCCTTGGCCTTACGTTTTCTTTTCTATCTTTTGTCTCTCTCACCCTTTTTTCGTTTTCTTTTGTATGCTCTGGTTTGTGTACCACACTGGCATGATGTGGGGTTAGGATAAACCAAAATAAACACAAATGGTGATCATGGGTGTATATACGTTTATTGGAACGAGGTTGTAACACCTAGGTAAGTAGAACTCCGACGATCACCGGTGTTGAGGAAGATGGTCAGAGAAGAGGGGTTTAGGAGAATAGTTTGGGAAGGAAGATTTGTTTTCTCTTTCTTCATCTTGTTCTCCACGCCTACAGTATTCATGATAAATACAACTTGGCTCACAGGCCGCACAATCACATGGGCTCGCATGTCGCAAATCCGCACGCACTGAATAGGAACAGGCCCAACACTTGAACTACGCTTTTGCGCCAGTGACCGGCATGACACTACACCCCACAGAAGAACCAGCATGTACCCAGGCTGGCGCCGATTGAAAAAGAGCATACAACACATCATGATCTTCCTAGGTGGACATCATCTCTGACAAGGAAATCCATTTCGCTAGGACTTGAGTGTAAGCAGTGTTACCTCACTTAACAAGACGACGATCGAAGATTAACTTAGGCACCACTTCAGTAGAATCCAAAAGCAGCGGATTGGACAGAGAACTGAACACTGGAGTGTGATCAGGGACATGTTCTTTGAGTTGCAACACATGAAACACTGGGTGAACGAAGCTGTTCGCTGGCAGCTCCAATCTATAAGCTGCGGCACCAAACTTCTCCAGGATCATAAAAGGCCCAAAATACTTGTAAGCCAACTTAGGATAGGGGCGATTAACCACTAAAGACTGTTCATATGGCTGTAATTTGACGAAACCTTTCTCACTAATAGATAATGAGCGTTGAACAACCCTTATCAGCCTTGTGTTTCATTTGAAGTTGTGCTCTATACAGTTATTGTTTCAAAAATTTTGACAACTGTTGGTGTTCCGCAACCAAATCGAGTTGCAGTCATCAATTGGGGCACCTGGGCATAGGTTGGTTCAGTGCTAAACAAGGCTTTGTGAGGAGAGCAACCTAGGGATGTGTGATAGTTTGAATTGTACCAAAATTGAGCCAAATGAAGCCAATTATTCACTTCTTAGGATTTGCTTGAGTGATGCAACGAAGATACATTTCAAGGCATTGATTGACTCTCTCTGTTTGGCCATCCGTTTGAGGATGAAAGGCCGTGCTCATTGCTACTAGATGTGCCAAACTGAGAATAATTCGGTGCAAAACTTGTTGGTAAACACCTTGTCAAGATCAAACACAATAGAACGAGGAATGCCATGTGTTTTAAACACCACTTTGTCTACTGCATGGGCAACTTGGCTAGCTTGCAGTAAATGGATGCGTCAGTGAAATGAAATGAGCAAATTTGGTATACCAATCAACCACCACCAAAATAGCATTATGACCATCGACACAAGGTAAAACCTCCACAAAATTCATGGACACATCTTGCCAAGCCTCAGTAGGGATAGGAAGAACCAACAAACCTGGAAGTGTGCAGTGTTTATGCTTGGCTTGCTGCCATATTTGGCATTGTTTGACAAACTCATCCATGGCTATATTCAGTCCAGCTCAAGCAAACAATTGTTTTAGTTTTTGATATATCACAACCACACCAGAATGGCCCCTAGAGACAAATGAAAAACCTGGATGATTTTGGTTTGAAGCCCAATGTTTACTCCAATCCGGATTTTCCTATTGAGACGAATAAGGCCATTAGTTAGAGAATACCCTTTAGCATTAGGAGATTAAATAGCTAACTCAGTCAGAAAAATCCGTGCCTGAGGGTCAACAACATGAGTTAGTTGGTTGAGCTACCAAAATGGCTTGAAGCTACAAGGGAGGTAATATTCTAGACAAGGCATCAACCATAATATTGTCAACCCCTTTCTTGTACTGAAATGTAAACTGCAGCCCCAACAATTTAGTGACAGCCTTTTGTTGCAATTCAGTGCCCAACATTTGGTCATTAAGATGACATAAACTCTGAAGATCAGTTTTAATAATTAAAGGACCTCTCTGCAAATAGCATCTCAATTTATCCACAGCCATCATCATAGCCCAAAATTCCTTTTCATACGTAGAGAGCTGCTGATTTTTAGGACCCAATGTCTTGCTGTAAAATGCAATGGGATGGTTCTGTTGGCTAACACAACCCCAATGCCATAAGCACAAACATCAGTCTCCAAAGTGAATGGCAAACTGAAATCAGGTAGAGCCAACACTGGGGTGTTACACATAGCTATTTTCAGCTAATCAAAAGCATGTTGAGCTTGAGGGGACCAACTAAAAGCTTTCTTCTTAAGTAATGCAGTTAGAGGCCTAGCAATGATTTTGTATCCTTGCACAAATTTCCTATAATAGCTCGTAAGGCCAAGAAATCCTCTTAATGCAGTAACAGAATCAGGAACATGACAAGCTTGCATAGCAGCTATTTTAGTAGGATCAGTACTAACTCCTCTGTTAGAGATGATATGACCAAGATACTCCAATTGAGGACATGCAAATGAGCATTCGGAAAACTTGACAAAGAGTTTGTGTTGGCACAATACAGAGAATACCTATTGAAGATGGTCCACATGGCTTTCCAAATCAGGACTATATATCAAAATGTCATCCATAAATACTAGAACAAAATGCCTGATAAATGGAGCAAATATAGAGTTCATCAAGCATTGAAATTTGGATGGTGCATTAGTAAGACTATCGGTATTTCTTATCGTCATCCTTGGAAACAGAATTGCCAACGATGACGACTCCAAATAATCAATGGGTAATCTATGGTTCACAGAATAAATCCGCAAGTGCACGGATGTACTATTGTAGCATTTCACCCGGAAGTATTCTAAGATATCGTATTTATTTAATCCCAAGGGAAGATTTTTAAAGAACTATCCTTTCTAACATTTTATCATACACTTTCATACGTTATAGTTCTAAGCTAGGGTAAGATAAATATTTTGGGTAGAGTGCCACAAGCTAAGGAATATGCTAACTCTATAATAAATCCTAATTTAATCCTAGCAAGAATAGTTATAGAAATGTTCTATTTCTGTACACCTAATATACAACAACCTAGCACGTACTAACTAGCATACAACAGTATAGTGTACCCTCCTTACAATGCAGCTATAGCTAAGCGTTAACCTAGCTATGTCCTCCCGGTGCTTTGCAAAGTTACTTTAGAATGTCGAGTTCCTTACGACAGTCCATCCTAACCATCCAACCAGAAATAAATACGGAGGTGCATCTAACCCCAGGAATATATACTATGGGGGCGACACCCGTACTGAGCTGTCACCATCAGCGTCCCGCGTTCCCTCCAGAGTATATACACCTAAATAATGGTAAGATCCAGCCTAGACATCATGTCTAAACTATCACTCCCTACTCTAAAGCCTCGCAATTGAAGTAGAGTACCTCAGTTCCAGATTAATAACCCTTGGTTTAACCTAAGCAGATTATTAACCCAGTTCCTAGACATTATTCCCGCACCAATGCAAATCTCAGATAATGTAACTACACCCAGTATTCTAATCATGTATGAACTAAGCATTGCATCCATAATCTAAGACTTAGACTAAAGTACCACAAGTATATAAAAGAAGAATGATTATATTGAAGCAATGAAAGTCTTACAAAAGAACTAGAAAGCAAAGTACAACTTTACCCGAATTCCTCTGAAGGCTTCCTTAAACTAGAACTTTTCTATTCCTACTTTTACTACAAGTAGAGAAGCTTGATTCCTTGCTTTGGTGTGTGTTGGAGAGTAAATGAGGTGCTCTATTTGTAGGCTCCAAATGTCGGCAACTTGAAGAGGAAATGACCATTGTGCCCCTGGTAACCGCCATCATCATCTAATGAGAAGGTGACACGTCAAAGGTCCGTGGAGTCGGCGCCAAGGCTGGTTCGGCCGAACCAGGTGGTTCGGCCAAACCACTCTGGCCTCCCACCGACCTATTCCTTCTCCAGTGACTGACATGTGGATCCTTATGGCGGTTGACAGTTGCCACGATGGTTACTTCGACAATTATCCTTGCCAGGTGGCCCTCTCATCCACAAGCTTGCTTGGGAGTGAGGTTTTCTCCCTCTTATCTTCTCCCTACAAGCAAATATTCTCCAAGTACAAGTGAAAATATATTATTCTGAAATAAATATGCATAGCAAGCATATCCTACTCTCCTTTATTTTAGTTGAATTAACGGTCGAAATATTGCTATAACGAACGTCAACAAAGACCAAAAGGGCATAACCCTAAATTGGCTTCATCCTTAGGGAGTAGGGACCACCTGATTTGGTGGTACCCAGATTTGAGTTCCAATTTAGAGAAAAACTTAGTACCAGCCAATTCATCAAGAAGTTCATCAACTACAGGCATAGGAAACTTGCTTTTAAAAGTAATAGCATTGAGCTTTCAATAATCTACACAAAATCACCAGGTACCATCCTTTTTCTTCACCAATAGAATAGGAGAGGCAAAAGGGCTCATGCTTGGAGTAACCAAACCAGTACCAATCATATTCTTCACTTGGCGCTCAATTTCATCCTTCTATAAAGGTGAATATCTATAGGGCCAGCTATTAACAGGGAAGCATCAGGTAATAGTGTTATAGCATGGTCACACACTCTGTTAGATCGTAGAGTAGTGGGATCCTGAAAAATATCTTGAAACTCAGTAAACAAGTGCTGCACAACAGGTACCAGGTCCACCACAGCAGGATCAGAATTTGTTTCCAAAAGGGCAGCAATCCATATTTCACAACCTTTCTGCCATTTCAGCACTTGAGCCAGAGACACAGCTAATAAGGTAGTAGGGTTAGCCTCAGACTGAACTCCCTGCAGTGTAATCATCTGATTGTTATATTGAAACGTCAATGTTTTCAAACTCCAATGGCAAGACATTTCCCCCCACTGTTCTAACCAATCCATGCCAAGAATGACATCATGTCCTCTCAAAGTTACTATTCTCATGTCATAGTTGAAGATATAACCTTGAATGTAGCAAGTAAAATTAGGGACCATGAACTGACATTGCAGGTACTCCCCATTAGTGTCACGACCCGCCCCTCGGCCACTGTAGTAAATGATCAAAAGGAGGGCGTTCCGTATAGGAATGGTGAACCACTCCCTACGGAACCGCATATCATGTACCAGTCCCAGGATTCTGTTGCTGGTACCCGCAGTAACAAGATGAAATCAAAACAAAACGGGGGTTGTAACCTGGGGCTTCTACGTCGCGTGATTCCTAGACAACTGTTTTTAATCAGAGTCGGCAGCAGAAGGTACACATAGCTAGGACACCAAATCTAGATGCAACAGTTTGGGTCTAGGAATGGAAATCCCTTGCGCCAAAAACTTTGGCCTGAGCTAGCAACGAGGAAGGAGAAACAACAACGACGAGTTGTGAGTACTTTCGTACTCCACAAGCCACGGGAAAAGTGTACCAATGCAGGCTTCAAAGAGTGGTTGATTTTATGTGCCAAAACCTTTTTCAAAGAATTCTACTAGTGGGTCGAAATTTTAATCATCTCTCTATCTAACACTTATTTCTATATCATCAGTAAACATCAAAGTTGTTCATGATTTATCACGGAGACTAAATTATGTCACAAACTCAGCATCATGTCTTTACTCGAAGACCGTGATGTCTCAAAATGCCCGAGATCACACCAATCTCGTTTTGACCGCGAAGGTCACTCATCGGTCACGAAGGCCTATTTACCAAAACATATTTCCCAAATGGAAACTCATTCATGATGTCGGACGACATCCCGGATCACACATATTCGTTTTATGACCACACAGGCTGTGCTTCGGTCACCAAGACCTACTTGGGTAACGTTTCCTACTAGAATTTTTCTTAAAATAGGTAAACCAAAAACTGCGCTAAGGAAATCACCTCACATTCGGTCTTGACCGTGAGCATGGTTGTTCAAATAGTTTTGACACTCCGCAAAAGTTGCACGAATTACCCTCGTGACTCGAAGCTGATAGCGAAACCAGCTAAGGATCGAAAGTTCGTGACAAGGCCTTTCCAAGATCTGGTCATGAAAATCTCACGCTACATAGTTGGGCCAACTATACGTGCGACTAGTAATCCGACTATAATCGCAGTCACCATTTACTAAGGTTGCACTCGAAGATACCCCTTTGGACCCCGTATCTCTCACGAAGGTAAGATATCCCGTACCTCCCATTCTGGCAAGGACCTGGCGATTCCTCAAGTACACCACACCTTACCCCCGGCGTGGCCCACAACCATTAGCATACAAGATTAACGTGAACTGGCCTAGTACTCATCCAGGGGTGTACCCATATTACTCGCGGGGTCGTACAGTAGATGTTCGGATGGAATTCCCAAAGGAATCGGTCCTTAAGTGCGGCTACAAACCTTTACCATGCAGGTGTAGGCTTGCATCGCAAATTTTCTCAAAGAGCTTTATCTTTATTTCGCAAAGACATTTCTCAAAACACTGCTGAACCGTTTTCTCAAAATTCATAGGTGTGGAACAACCCGTGAGGCTTTAAACACACACTCGTACCCGAGGTTACAGGTACCATAAAGCATTTTCGTAAAGTTGACAAAGGTTTATGGTGGGGTTCAATCTGACGGATAAAATGCAACTACCGGGTGGGTCCATCGATCCCGCGGATCGAGGCCAGGTGGATTATTTGTGCACAGCCTAATGAAAGTTTCAAATATTTTATTTGTAAATTAGGGGCAATATGATTGAAGAGTGGCTTGCCTGAGGGATTATCTGGTAGTCATCACGATTCCGTGAAAACCAAGACATACCCAATATGCGACTGGTACGAGAAAGCCATCGGGCAGCGGGTCTTCGGATCTTCTTGGTCCATAGTGTTGGATGAGAATTCCTTGAACAACCACAATGTGGGAAATACAAGGGAACTACTACAAAGACCGATAAAGATATACTACATAGTATAAATTAATAGTACCATAGAGTAGATCTTATTTTTAGAAGAATTTATTTGGTGCAAAAATGGACTTACGGATGAAAAGATAGGATTTTTTTTTCTTTCGCAAGATCGATGGAGTTTCTAGAATTTTGGAAAATGGACATGGGAAAGAATAAATCCTAATAACTAGGACATAATCTGGAGCTATTGGAAAGGAAGGGACCTAGGTGTAGAGAGTGGGGAATAGAAATTGGACTTATATTTTATTGCTGTTTTTGAGGAAGTGGGCTCATGGGCTGGGAAGGGAGAGGGACCAAAAAAAAGTAGGTAACTGAGGGACACACAGACTTTTATTTGCGTGGGAAACACACGGACCAAGGCCCAGTGGTGCTGATGAAGATCTAACTCGCTCTACCACTGTTGCACTTGATCCATCTATCTCCAATGAGTACAAAGGACCTACCACACAAGCACATGCACGAGAAATCAATAGCAAGGTGAATCTGTTCCTACGTACTTCTTATCATGATATTTATGAGAATGGGTTGCTACCTAATAGTTGTACATTACTTGT
>CM002478.1:9175370-9236190 GCA_000325765.3 Leersia perrieri | reverse complement strand
TGGTCGAGTGGATCAATCTATCAAGCGTGTGGTTCTGCGAATTCGTGGTGAAAGGTGTGTTGCACTGGTAGCACGTTGTTCATCCTTTTTTCGTTGATTACACGGTGTATCCAAATTCTACGTCGAGAAGGTCGGGCATCCCGTATCAGGTGGCGTTAGCCTGTGGGCCGGCCCGGTTGAGGAGGAGAGTGAGGCACTCGACGAGAGGAAGGGAGAGAATGAGAGGGAGCAGGTGTTGATGGGTGGGACCCACCTGTCACACCTTTCTTCTTCCTCGTCTCTCTTTCTCCTTTCTTCCTTCACTGATGCAGGGAGAGAGAGAGCGCCAGGGAGGGCAGCACGTGGTGGCAGCGGCGCGCACACATGGGAAGCTAGAACAGCGGTGGCATGGGGCCGACACCAGCGATGCACCTACGGCGACAGATGCGTCGACGTGTTTGTGGTAGAGAGAGGGGCAGTGAGGGCGACAGTGGTGGGCGCCAGTGGCGGAGTGAGGGAGGCAGGGCGGAAAGAACTGCAGTGGTCTGGGCAGCGGCCAGCAGCAATAGAGGCTGCGTTGGGGTGTTTTGGGTGTGGTGTGCAGCCGGCGAAGTGAAAAAAAAGGATTTTTTAGGCGGCGGCAGCCGGGGATATTGGGGGAGCGCCCGAGTATTAATGGCGTGCCTCGCCGGGAGGCGGCTGGCCAACCGTTTAATGCATGCAGGGGGCGGCGGAGCTTGCGGGAGTGGTCGGGGCCGGGACCGGGGCTGGGGAAGGAGGTGGCGGCATGCGAAGGGAAGGGGCTGGCGAGGGACAGTGGAGCGGCAGTGGCAACGGCGGTGATGGGGTTAGGACTAGGGAGAGAGAGTGACGACACATTTTGATGCGGCGGGTGCCGCGGGTGCCGCGGTTTGACAGCGCCGAGCACGCAGGCATGGCCGGAGCCGCTGTGCCGCTGGCGGCGGCCTTGGTCAGGGAGGGTGACGAGTTCACGGGCGGAGATCGGGCGAACGACCGCTCGGTCAACGTCGCGACCGGGCCCACCTGTCCGCCGGTGTGGATATGGGGTGCCCCGCCCATGTGGGGAGGAATGTGGCTGGCGCGTGCATGTCATGGTATTGTCGTGTGCCGTGGGTCGTTGGCCTGTGGAGAGGGAAAGGGATGGTTGGGCCTGGGCTGCTGTGGAGCAGGCCAAGGCCTACTAGGATGGAGAGGGATGGCAAGGGGGTTGGGTTGGGCCAAGCGCAAGTAGAGGAGGGGAGAGATTCAACCCAAGGACCAAGATTATTTTAACACCTTCCTTCGATTTCTTCTGGAAGGATTTGAGCAAGTTGTAATGAGACTTTTATTCAAACTTGATGTTTGAGCCTGAGGATTTTTGGGGTCTTCTACGGAAGTGTAACAAGGTAGGAAAATAGTTGGAGGACAAATGTTTTGAGGAATACACTAGAGGGAGATAGAAGGTGGTTCTCAATTTAAATGAATAGGATTTTTACCAGAAGCATTAGGTCTCAGATATTCAAAACTCAGGGAGGAGGGGAATAAAAGAGACTTTTCCCAGGGGATATGAGTACATGAATTTCGACTAGGGTTTGGAAGCGAAACAGAGGTAATTATATTGTAGGAGAGGGAAGAATCTAAAAGTTCAAGAGTTTATTCCGGAAAGGATTTTTGGATTGGGATTTTTCTGGCCTGAGGAAACAAGAAATCGAGATCTATTTGGCACTTAGAACTAACAACACAATCGAAGAACCACGTTTTGAAAATAGGTTTTTAATTAAGACATGATATTACAATTAGCCACCTTAACCATAGAGGGATTAATAGATTGCATGGACAAACCCAATATCTGAGCGAAATTGTAATCTAGGAATGTACGAGAACTGCCAGAATCGACTAGGAACAACAACATTTTGTCTTGCACCAATGCCTTCAGCCTGATTGCAGTGGGATGACTAGAACCGGTCAGAGCATTCAGAGAAACAAGGCAATCTTCTTCAGTGTCAGGTAATTCTGTTGCCACCACAGCATCTAGTAGTTCATCAGAAAGTATTTCATTCAACTGCATTAATTTAAGCTGACCTCCTAATGCACAACTATGCTCAGGACTGTATTTTTCACCACACTTGAAGCACAATCCATTAGTTCCGCAACAATCCTTATGCTGCTTGGCCTTCTACAGATAGCCCTTGTCAAATTTGTGTCCCAACTGGTCTGGTGCTGGTAATGTAGGTGTTACTCCTTTAGACCGACATCCCAACTGTTTCAGCTGAAATTTCTTAACAGCTTTCACTGGTACATCTAACAGCACTTGTTCTTGCATCAGGACAATAGCTGCAGCTTCCTGAAATGTATCAGGCAACTGCACTGCCACCACTGCACAGATAGCATCCTTCAATCCCAAGACAAATCGGGTGACCAACATCATCCTGCCCACTGACCGATGAAACACCCAAACCTAATACACTAATGAATCAAACTGCTTAATATACTCCTGGACTGAGCCTGTTTGTGTTGATGTTTGCAGAGCAACCCTCTTCTGACGTTCAGAAATGCCCTCAAATTCAACTGACACTGCATAGCGAAATTGCGACCACGTGCTCAGATCCATCACCAAATTAGAAGAATGATACTTGCATTCCTTGTCATATGCAATACAATAGTAGATACTCGAAAGGACAATTGAATTTGATACATCTCAAAATATGTTTTGCACATATCCAACCAAATGCGCACTTCCATGCCATCAATGCGAGGGAAATCCATTTTCGGTCCATGTCGTCTCAGGAATAAATGAACAAAGCGTAGTCCAGCATTGCCATCTGATCGGTGTTTGCCATCTTCAACAAAAACTTGACATCACTGGATGCAGCTTTCAGATCTCATAATCCCCATTGCAGATGGTGTTCTTGACGGCCTTCGGGCCTTGCTCAACGCGCACCACAGCCACGACAACATCGCGGGTGGCGGGATTGAACACCACCATGGCAACGGCCACAAGAATGTCCGACAGCGATGGTGGTAGGTTGGTAGGTGGGGTGGGATGCCACGGCGCTCTCTCGAGTCTCGAATTCTCTCCTCTCCTCTGTTGTTTTGGGCTCTTGGCTGGCGGCTGCAGATCGGGGAGGAGGCAGATCGGCAGACTGAGGCTGCAAATCGGTGAGATAGAGGGAGTGGCGATGTCCTCGCAAATCGCAGTTGGGCGACGGGTGGTGGGGGAACGGGAATGGAGTAGGAGGAAGAGGTGGTGCTGGTGGCAGCGCGAAGATCGGCAGGGTAACGCCGCGTCGCCGATGAAGACCCAGTGATCTTCGAAGCGGAGGGAGAGAGGGTTGATATCCGATCGCCTCACACCGTCTTGTTCCGACAGTGGAGAACTGGAGATCTGGCACCGGTCTGGTGTCGGCGGCAGCAAGAGGGGGAGGGGGAAGACAGCGGTGTCGTCTAGGGTCTCCGTGAGGGGATTTGGAGGCGCCGGTGTTTCGGGTTGGAGGATGGGATTCCGACAGTGGACTCGCGGGCAAGGCAACGGAAGGTAATGTCAATGGGAGTGCGAGGGGAGATCTCGATCGTTTAATTTGATCTGGATGATTTTTAACGGTAGGATATGTCACACTTTATGACTGTGACAGTTTAGTATATATATTTATTCAACCATAGAATAGATATAACCTTTTATCTTATTGGTGCACAAGATCTGTTGCTCTCCTACCAAATTAAATCTCCACGCTAGCATGAAGAAAAGATGTGTATGCTGTTAGAGTAGGTACAATAATGGGCGCTAGTATGTCCACGTTAGATTTTTCGCTGAGGTGGCGGGGAGTGAGAAAAGGAGCGGGCGTCTGAATTGTCGCCGACTCCATGCTCGGCCCGAGGCAGTGGGACCCGCTGAGCTCGCGTCAATCAAGGTCGCGACTGCGTCACGGGCACCGCTCTTGTAAGCCGTGCTCTTCCTCGCCTCCGTCCGCCGCCGCCGGGGTCCTCGTCTTCATCCTCTCCGGCCGCCGGCGCCCCACCTCGTCCGTCTCCGGTCGTCGGCGCCCTCGTCCACTCCGGTTGTCTGCGCCCTAATCTGCTACGGCCGCCGCCACCGCCGCACTCGTCCGCCGTGTGCGTCGCCGTCGTCCTCGTCCACCCCGGTCGCGGCCATCGGTCTGTCGCCGTTGTCCTCATCTGCGCAGGCAGCGCAGCGGTTTCCCTCGTTGCCGACCGCGGTTCTCACGCCGTCGTCGTCGATCTATTATGGCGCAGCCGAGGCTCTCCACCCCGGCGGTTGTCGTCGCGCCGTCGGCCTTATCCAACGCGGCAGTCGCGCTCGTTGCTAGCGGCCATCACGCTCAAGGACGGTCGGACGGCTGCACCTAATCCTAAGCCTGCTCACCAGAACGCTTGAATGCCAAGCTTAGTGAAGCACATCATTCCACCTTATGCCTGGTGCCGTCGAGTGATTCTGCCTCATGCCCCAGCATTCTCTTTGCTTCGCACTTGACATTTGCTACTCCTCGTTATAGGAAAATCCACACGAAGTTCTCCGTTTTCCTGGTGAAGCTACTAGCAATGGCATAGAGATAGAAGAACTGAAGAAGGGTAAAGAGAGAGAATGGTGAGATGAAGAATAAAATAACATTTCTATGAAAAGGTAGCAGATACATTAGAGCCTATTGTTGTACTCATTGGCTGTTAAGATGACTGTAGGTGAGGTGGAAAAAATTGGAGCTGATCGGTGGGCGCTACTATTGAACCTGCTCGGGAGATATTATTTCAGCATTTGACATGATCAAATTATCTATAATACTTGTATATGCAGACACGCCATAAATATACAATCCGTTTTAATCATCCTCTTCCATTATTTCTAACAGATTTAAGGAGAGTCTAATATATTTATATTTAGGCTAAGTGGAAGATATTTTTTTTATAAATTATTTGGTACAAAAATTCATCCAACAAATACCCCCCACCGAGTGAAGTTCATGTGTGAAGCCACAGGAACTTCACTCAGTGAAATAATCATTCATCTCTCATTTTAGGGGAGACTTACAAAAGTCCAATATTGACTATCGTCAATTGGCTAGATTAAAAGATAAATGTATACACCGTGTGACTTGGTACACTATATCAAAATCTTTTATGTGAAAAAATCATCTAAACAATCCCATAAAAACTCAGATGACCTCTAACCAAACAAAACATTTTATATTAACATCCATCTAGACCCCTATTTCCTCCTTAAAAACTTCCTTCAAGGTGTGTTTTAATCCCAAAATTTTTTGGCCAAAAATATCACATCAAAAATTTGTACACATGCATGGAGCATTAAATGTGGAAAAAAACCAATAGCACAGTTTACATGTAAATTGCGAGACGAATCTTTTAAGCCTAATTACAACATGATTTGACAATATGGTGCTATAGTAAACATGTGCTAATGACGAATTAATTAGGCTTAATAAATTCGTCTCGCAGTTTACAACCGAATTTGTAATTTATTTTATTATTAATCTACATTTAATACTTTAAATGTTTGTCCGGTCAAGAAAATTTTGGAAGAACACACATTAGACCCTAAGGACATAACGTATGTGATGTTAACTTTGGCCGTTCCAGCACGTCGACACCCGGCCAAGATGTCGATGTCTTTATGATCTGCACCGCTTGTTCTGACGGTTTGTTTTCTCAAGAAGATGAAACTTGTTTAATTCATTTGACCGGCCGTGCCGTATATGAGTTTGCCTATTTGACGTAAATTCTGGTATACGTGTACTACGCTGACCTGGGAGATCTGCTTAACTCCAGTGCAAGTCCTTTAGAAATCGGATTCAGGGCGTGTGGTTGATTTGATACTGTAATCAACAAGATAACCTTGGAATTGATTTGATACTACAATAAGCCCTTGGATCATATGCATTTTTAATAAATATCCAAAATACCCTTTAGACATACAAGATTGACTATTAATTTATTATGTCAGAAGATCGAGAAAATTATGAAAACTTTTGCCTAGCATCCTAACAAATCATTGTAGTTTGTAGTATGTTTTAATATCGAGAAAATATTTTTCCAAAAATTAAAATATAAAAAATAATCTTAAAACATACCCACAAACTATAATAATTTGTTAGGATGCTAGGCAAAAATTTTCATAATTTTCTTAATCTTCTAACATGATAAATTAAGTCAATCTTGTATGTCTAAAGGGTATTTTGGGCATTTGTTGAGAATGCATATAATCCAATGGCTTATTGTAGAGAAAACTGCTACCGAGGGTATATTTTAGAACTTGATAAAGTCGATGGTAGATCGTTGAATCGATGCAAACTCAGTGACATGGAGTAGATTGTCCCTAGAACAATATATTGGAGAAGTTTTTGCTGCATGACTACTACTAGAGAAAATTATGTTATTGATGTAGAAATTGAAATAAAAAGAGACGTTGATTTATTTAAAAAATGGAGCTGACTATATACATGTTAGCTTATTGGAGTAACGTTTTTCCCTATTTATCGTGGTTTTGTTGAAACTTTGTAAAAAAAAAATCGATGACCACCCCTTGGTTTGTGTGTCATCAAACTTCATCTCCATACACTATATGGTGAATATGCGTGTCCAAAGCCATGAATGTTATTATCCTCAACTCACTAAGCTTCTAAAAGCGGATGATAGAGCTCACCCTACAATTGATAGACTAGGGCAGGCAGCCTCTACCTGCCATCCCTGTTTTCATCTATTCTAATTGCTCCAGGTGGGTGTCTCTGTCCTCATGTTACATCGTTTGATCCACATGGAGTTGGACTATACCCATTTGCTCCATAGTTTGATCCTCGCGTACTGCTTAGGCCTGTTTAGTTCCTAAAAACTTTCACCCAAAAACATTACATCGAATCTTTAAACACATACATGAAGCATTAAATATAGATAAAAAATAAAAATAATTACACCGTTAGGCTGTAAACGACGAGACGAATTTTTGAGCCTAATTAGGCCATGCTTAGTCATAAGTGCTACATTAACCTACATGTGCTAATAATGGCTTAATTAGGCTCAAAAAACTCGTCTCGCGGTTTCCAGACTAACCATAAAGTTAGCTTTTTCGTTCGTGTCTAAAAACCCCTTCTGACATCCGATCAAACGTTTGATATGATGTTTCCCAAAAAAATTTCACCAACTAAACAAGGTCTTAGTCCTTGCTAGTTGGAACAAATTCACCAAGAAATTTGGTTATTGACAAAAAATACAGAAAGCTCTCAGCCCGCATTTGTAATTACCAGAAAGCAAAACCTATCTATGTATTGATAGTTTTGTACAAAAATTCGAGATCCCCATTTATATTGGGATTTATTCAGCTACCTATAGTGATGTTCTCAAGTAAAAAAATGCCATGAATGGAAAAGTGATTGTTTTTCCTCATGAGGGCACTCCCTACAAGAGGGAAAATCCCTATGTATGAGCAGTGCAACACATCATTTTTTAAAAAGGACCACTGAGATTGAGATGTTTATGTATTATGAATTGGCTAATGGTTTGGCTGCTACATGCTAAGCGTTTCTGAAAGTTATTTCTCATTTACTGCTTGAGTTACCTAATTTTATGGCTTGACGATGGCAAAACTTTGCAGTCAGGCCAACAAGCTGATTTCAAAGTTCAACTGAAGGGAAGATGAAAAATGGAAGGTGGCATGGGACAAACCACTCCGAAGCAAATCAGTTACTACTTGATTTGCATAATGATTTCAATGTGCTACAAACTGACACCATGCTGGAAATTTATCATCCATACAACAAATTAAAACTGGTGCATCAGACATATGCAATGCTTCCCTCTCAGAATCCTTCATCGACACTGTTGACCAGAGGTGTGTAGCTATGAAACAGGATCATTCTTGAAAGAAGCGTTGGAACTACTTCATATACTGCCTATGCAGCCAAGCACACACTATTTCCCCTCTTGTCAAATCAAACATTCCAAGGTTTTCCTTCAACCGGCAGCAACACTTGAAACACATGCAGAGTCATTTAACTGGGCTCTGATCCACTGCTAATGTAAATAAGTAGTCATGTATTTTCGACTTCATCAGATATGGACGTAATTTTGCCTTCGCCTTGTGTTGACGGCTACTAATGTCACATTTTATGCCATCAATACATGTATAAGCATAAGATAATAAAACATCTAACATAGTGGTAGGATTTAGTTTTAACCATTTCTACAAGTGTTGGTGAATATTTGTATACAGGGAATAGTCTACCAAATGAGGGACTGAATATGCTACGAAGTGGGAAGTTGTACTTTCCGGTGAAGCCCATGTAGTGTAAAGCCTACAAGCCCAAGACTAATCATCAAAACATGCTATTGCACGAAGATATGACACACTGGGCCCACCAGAGAAGGACTGAAGAAAGGCCAGAGGAGATGGCTAGGCCCTGGTTCGGCTAAACCGACCTTGCGCCCATTCATCCTCTCCTTCCATGTGGACGTCCAGGATCACTCCTCAATGACGGTTACCAAGGGGCATGGGCGACATTTTCAACTGTTACAACCGTCATTTGAGAGGCTATAAATAGAGCTCATCCCACACTTAGAACACACACTAGAAGTTTGAGCTGAATTATAAGAGGTTTATATGTACACTACACTAAAGTGTAGAATAGAAGCGAGAGAATAAAGTAGAAGGCGTCGGAGGAATCCCGGAGTTATCGGTAATTCTTCTACTTTCTTTTACTTTATTGAATACTCTAATTATAATAGAAATATCATTCTTGAGTTTCAAGTTTATCTTAGTAAGAATTACTTCTCAGTTAGTGCATGCCTAAACAAAATACTGGATTATTGTTCACTATAAACAACCAACTTATAGTGATTACTTGGGTGCTTAATTAACACTTAAGTAGTTATAATTGCTTAGACGTGGTGTCTAGACAGATTAATTTCCAGTAGTTGCTTCACATCCTACAAGTTTAAGGCAAGTGTAGAGGTGGTGACAGCCCTTAAGATCACGTAGTCCTCTCTGTGTGGGTGTGTAGTAGAGCGTTTCATTTGGGAGTAGCGAGCTGGCCAGTGCCCAAAGTATCTCATTAGGATTAAAGTTATGCTTTTTGTAGTCACTGTTTCTTGCTAGATAAAACCCTTCTACCCGTAGCCTAGCTCTGCTTCGTGTCCTTGGATGGTCTGGAGGAGGAGACTGACACACACGTTCCTTGTGTTCGATACCTTAGACTCATACTCCCTGGTGAAGTGTTATAGTGGTATCTATGCACTTGCGGATTTATCTGTGCCCGTAAAAAAATACCAACACCTTGTCGGTGCCCGGCAATTGAATGTCTGATCCCCTCCTTTTTGGGTATGTTACAGTTTAGTGATCAAATTTCTTGGCACTTTGGCATAGTGTAATAATTCCGACTATAGCCTCCTCAGTGTCTAGGCATGCATGGTAACGTTCGGCCTCGTCGGTCATGGACATAACGTAAGTGATGTTGACTTCGGTCGTTTCAGGCTTTCCGCACGTTGACACCCGGCCAAGATGTTGATATGTTTTGGATCTGCACCGTCCGTTCTGACGGCTTGTTTTCTCAAGAAGATGATGCTTGTTTACTTTATTTGACCGGCCGCGCCGGATATGAGTTTTGCCTATTGATCTCATTGACATCCGGCATCATGTCGATGGTATACAGACCGGTGTTTAGTGAAAGAACTGCTCCCATGCGTGGCACGCGCGAGGCAAAATAACTTCGACCGACCACACCGGACAAGAGTTAGGCCTTAAGGGGTCATGATATTGACGGCATAAATAATAGTTGATTATCGTTCTTACAGGCATATCGGTTTGCACGGCATAGGTAATTCGCTACGATGGAAGAGCCGTTGTTTTAATTGGATTACCAATACTCACCATAGAACACGGTGTCATCATTGATGACGAGCGCAACGCTAGCGGGCAAAAACACCTTTTGTTGTTGCTTTTCCTTCTTTCAAACGGCGGCAAATGGTGTGGCGACGATGTTGTGCGTCTGTGCGTCTGTTTTTGCGTGGGTTTGTGTGTGTCTCTCATCTAAATGTCGGGCTGCTCATTTGAGCAGCACTGCAGTGTCTATGTGTGGGGTGCCATGGTGTGTATCTCTCATCTAAATGCCGGGCTGCTCATTTGAGCAGCACTGCATTTTTATAGACTGTCAGCCGTGTGCGTGCATGGACTATACGCCTTCTCTTCTTTGGAAAATAATCTTAGCATTGCATCATTTTTTTCCTTAACAAAGGACCAAATCGATTATTTTGATTAGCACAAATCATATGTGCATGCAGCAGTCGTGCGTCCTAAGAAAGAAAGAAAATCAAGATGTAGTCTGAGGCATATGCATGCACTCATGCAGAGAAGGAAATGTATTTGGTGCAGCTTCATGCGCAAAAAAAGAGAGAGGGAGAGAGAGAAAAAGTGACTAGGCAGCCTTTTGACTTGGGTTACAACCAAACTTGGTAAGATATCCTCCTATTAAAATACTTGCTCCTTAATTCCTTTGAGCCAAAATTAAGATTTATTCAGTTTAAACCATCATGTTCGTATTGTGAAGAGGAATCAAATGAGTCCAATATTCATATGTTTAGGCACTGTAAAATATTAAATAATCCCCACATGTCATTGAATATTCTCCAGACAAATTCATACACTATAACATATTTACATTTTTAGATTTTTGGGTACAAAAATCCATCAAACACCCCCGCCCTCGTAGGGGCGGATCCCCGGCAGGCCCAACACCCAGCGAGGGAATTGTCAAGCCTACATGCAGGCTCTAGCAGTCGGCCCCCAAAACCGTCCAGTGAAACCCCCCAATGGCTAAGAATCAAGCTGACTCCACGTTTCCATGACGGCTCGATCTGGTTAGCTTGGTCATGCAAATGATCTATTGAATTAAATTATTTAAAATTATCAATAGAAATGATAATATTTAATTTAAGGTACTTTTGTACTATTAATATTTCAAAACATAAAAAACATTTATTTCCGTTGGACTTAGGCTGCGTTTGTTTGTGCATAAAGGCAACTCGGCACAGTGCTTTTCTTTCGTGGCACGCTTTACAAATTGCTAAATGGTGTGTATTTTGGAAAAAAAAATTCTACACGAAAGTTGTTTAAAAAATTCAAATTAATCCATTTTCGAAGTTTAAAATAACTAATACTTAATTAATCATGCACTAATTATATTTTTTGTTTCGCGTGCAACCACTGTTCTTAACGAACTCCTGAAAATAAACGCAGCCTTAGAAAAATGAAATGAAAATTAAGTGAAAATATTTATATTAGACATAAGAATTTTTTTAATTCCAGGAATCTTAATTTTTTTCACCCCAACATCCTAAATTTCTGAAGGCTTGTGCAGTTATGCTGATCAGTATTCAGTACCATCTTAATGATAGGGACTAGGGAGCCCTCCTAGCATGTAGAGGCCTATTTGAATCACCAATTGGCTAAAAAGAATAGTTTCCTTTCGAACGGCTAAACTGTACGGGTTTTCTAAAAAATAAATATACACAGAAGTTGTTTTAAAAAATAAAATCATTCTATTTTTCAAATTTAAAATAACTAATATTTTTCTTTTTCTTGTTTTATAGGTCCATTTTAACGAATTGGCAACACCCACCGACGAACACAGCTTCCAGAAGCACCTCCTACTCCTTGGACGGTAACGGTACGAGCGCCCGCAAGAAGGCCGCTTTGCCGCAACTGCCGCTTTGAGACGGCAGCCGGCAGCGCACTCGCCTACGACAACATCACGCCACGCACTGGCACAGCGCCACAGCCGCACAATCGGACTCCCCAGCCCCCCACACCCACAGCCGACAGAGACACGAAAGCGGAAAGCTCTCGCTTGGTGGGCCCACCCACACCTGCCTCAATCCCCCGTTCTTCTCCCCCCACACAATCTTGCAAGCCACAAGTTTTCCCCTCTTACCTTCCCCCCACCTACGCTACGCGACGCGACGCGCCCCCACCCAAATCCGATGACGGCGAACTGAGCCGAGCCCTCCGCGCAACCACGGCGCCCACGAATTCCCGCCCCACCGGCGGACGTCATGGCGTTGGAGGCCGTGGTGTTCTCCGAAGGCCGCCGCGCCGGATGCGGCGGCGCCATGGACACGGCGCTGTGCGACGACCTGCTGCAGGAGGTGTTCCGCCTGCTGCCGCCCGCCGCCGCGCCGGCCGTGTCCCTCGTCTCCCGCCGCTGGTACGCGCTCCTTCGCGCCTCAATCGCCTCCCTCACCCTCCGCCTGCCGCCACCGCACCACCCCGACGCCTCCGTGCTTCTGCTGCCGCCGCTCGCGGCGCTGCTGTCTCGATTCCCCTTCCTCTCCGCCCTGGCGGTGCTCTGCAGCAGCACATCGGCTACGTCCGCCCCCACCCAAATAGCGGACGCGATGCTGCTCGCGGTCGCGTCCTCGGCGTCAGCCGCTCGTCTCTCCGGGCTGAGGTTCCTGCCCGACTCGGCCGTCTCCCCCACCGCGCTCGTCGCCGCCTCACCCGCCTTCCGCGCCCTCGCCTCGCTTCACCTCACCGCCCTCCGCCCCCTTTCTTTCCGCTGGATAGCGTCCTTGCCCCGCCTGAAATCCTTCTACTTGGTCAACTCCGCCGCCGCCTCCGTTGACTCAGCCGGATTGAGCTCCGATGACGTCGACGGCGGCGGAGAGGCCGTGGGGGATTTGCCTCTGGAGAGGCTATCTCTCTGCGGCATCCGCTCCGGCGACCGAGGGGTCGGTTGGCTGTGGCGGCGGTGCGGGAACCTCCAGTGGCTTCAGCTGCGCGCATGCGACGGCACCGGGGACGGGCCCTCGTCGCAGCTCTTCGCCGGCTGCCTCGTTGGCCTGCTCGCGCTGGAGCTCCGCACTTGCCGCTCCGTCTCCGACCGCGTCCTCCTCCTCGCCGCCGACCGCTGCCGCGCGCTCAGGTCCCTCCTGGTGTACGACGGCGGTAGCCGGGAAGCCCTCCACCGGTTCATCCACCAGCGCGGCGCGGCGCTGCACACCTTGGACCTCCGACTCCCTCTCGACTTGCGCAATGATCACCTCCTTGCGATCGGTGCCGAGCAAGGTCAGCAGCTAAGCCACAATGCCGTGCATAGCCGTAGCCTCGCCGCGCTCCGGCTTCAGAGCTGCGTGCTCATCACTGGCGACGGGCTCCGGTCACTCGCGCGCACAGCCGCTGGTGCTGGCATTGAAGAGCTTGCCCTGGTGAACTGCGATGTGGTGGAGCGGGAGCCTGGGCTGCTCACCTTCCTCAGCCAGAGCATGCGCCGACTCCGTCGTCTTGACCTGTCTTACAATGAGACGCTCAGTGATAAGGAGCTTGGTGCCATGCTGTCGTCATGCCATAATCTAATTGATATCAGGCTCCGGGGTTGCAGATGCCTCACTCGAGCATCCTTGGTGTCGTTGCTCAGATACTGTGGCCGGTCTGTGGAGGTCATCGACATTACTCGCTGCCTTAGAATTGTAGCAGCCGATGTTGAGTTATTTGCACAGGAGGCCACTCGATTAAATCAAATGATCATCGATGAGAGTTCGGTGTCAGAGGAATTGCAGGCCGTTGCGCATAAGAAGAGCATTAGGATTGGCCCATTGCCTTGTGATTGATCATTCTGATGGAAATGTAATGCTCTTTATAATGCAACTCATAGGTTGAATCTGAGGAGTCCGTACTTGATTGTTGCAATAATAAATTTGTCTGCCAAGCTCTTGTTGACATGTAAATTCAGCACCAAGAATTCGGCTGTTTTATATGTTTCTAGAAATAACATGTGAAATAATACAGAAAACTGCAAGTTCATCTTTTTTTTTCTCTTATCATCAATGTGACATATTATACTAGATCTGTCTGGAATTTCTGTCATATAGCCAAGCAGATGATTTGCACCAAACTGTTGTGCATGTAAGTAACTTTGTATTTGTAAATTGTAATGTCAAAGTGAAATAGCTTGAAAACATCCTTTTTCATTGATTGGATTACTTCTCGGGTTAAGAATAAATACTGATGCAGAGAAGTGCATTGATATTTTAGAGATTCAAAGCATTATTTTGCAGTTAGGCATGAAAAGCTGGAATTCACTGGATGACACCCGCGCGTTGCTGCGGTATTATCTAGTTAAAAATTGAGAGATAAATTTGGAGATCAAGAGAAATATGATATACACCGAATTTTTTTTATTTTATTTCAGCAAACAATAGCCGTTCTTCATAGTACGATGTAATTTATAAACCGGTGTAACATCACTGAGGTAAAATACAGATATCTCAAATTGTAGAATAATGCAAGAAGTAATTGTTGCATGTTGTTCTTGATCTCCTGAAGATAGTACTGTGTGGTCTCCGCTTGTAGATTTGCTGTTATATAAACTTTTTTCTCTGTAGAATACATTTCAGCAATTGCAACCAAGTATATCTTGTGATTCACTCGTGAGAAAACATAATAAGGAAAAATAGCAGTATATATATGAAGCATCAGAAATCTACCCATCATAATTTTCAATATCTTGAAATTGATAATCCAAAGCCTAGTTGATATGAACTAATGTGCAAGAAGAGTGTGACGATAGGATCGAAATCAATTCCTGTATTTTGGGCTCGAAGAGCTATACAACTGAAGATAAAGTAATTGCACTATTCTTATGAATCTCCCAATATTGACTGGATACTACCAAGAAGAGCATCCGCTATAGTCCAATTCCAAAGAACAAAAACCTGAAGAATTAAGTAATCAATCTGTAGCTTATAAATCTGAATGCATATATAGTAGGGACATTATATAGCAAAAAGGATTAACATGGACATCCCAGTACTGAACTAATCACATTCTGACGTTTGAGCTTATGATGATTTATATAGGAGAAATCTTAAAATATTGTTGTGTAAGAAATTGCCTTATCTCTTGTAGTTGTAAGGCTTGCCTCTTAGGATGGGAATACATGTTCCGAGGGGAACGGTGTGAGAGGCTGTGAGGTGGGGTTGAGCGAAGGAGTGGAGGGGAAGGAGCGACCGGGAGGGGAAGTGGCGGGAGGGGAGAGGTCGCCGGAGAGGGGAAAGGTCACCGGAATCGGATGGCCACCAGGGATCAGAGTGGAGGGGTCGCCAGAGGACCGTCGGCGATGGAACTCGCCCACCGGGCGGAGGGGGCATTGCACATTTGCACTGCCAATGGGAGGAGAGAAGGAGAGGGTGCGCAGGACGATTTCCGCAAGGAGGTGAGGTGGGTGAGGGGTTGGCGGGGAGGGGGAAGCAGCGGCCCGACGATGCATTTGCGGTGGCTGGTGGTGCGCCACGCTTTTTTTTTCTTCGAGAAATTGCCGAAGCAGCGAACGGGGAGAGAAGCGATCAGGGAGAGGACCAGTAAACGATGGGCTGGGCTTTGTTGTGGGCCTCTAACAATAAATGATTGGGCTGTGGAAGACGTGATGATCAGGGCAACCATTGAGATGAAATCTGACGGCCGTGGATGAATAAGATGACGTGGCACAACCACAGAGCAAGAAATTCAGTTAGTGTGGATCACTTGTATAGGTTTATTGGAAGACGTGATGATCAGGGCAACCATTGAGATGAAATCTGATAGCCGTGGATGAATAAGATGACGTGGCAGAACCACATAGCAGGAAATTCAGTTAGTGGGAATCACTTGTATAGGTTTATTAGAAGACATGATGATCAGGGCAACCATTGAGATGAAATCCGACGGCCGTGGATGAATAAGATGACGTGGCACAACCACGGAGTAGGAAATTCAGTTAGTGGGGATCACTTGTATAGGTTTATAGGATTCGTGAGCTCTGCGTGGGCACAGTAGCACACCCGTCTAATTTTGGGCCCACCACCGTTTTGGACAATGTTGATGGATCCTTCTTGATCTCGAGCCTTTTACTTGTATGCCATTAAAACGATGCTTCTTCCTCGGTGTTACTACAAAGTTTGAGTCTTCCTCTGTGCTATCGTTAAACTTAATCACACCCTCTGCGTCCTTCCGTCCGTTTTTGCTCCTAGTGGTGGCTAACAGCGTTGCAAAGTACAGTACAGATCTGGAGCAGAGAAGCAAGCAACATCAAATTTCACCCCAAACAAAACGCATATTCCCCCCCCCCCCCCAATTACTACTCGGTAACAGGGTTCATGTTCATCATCATGTTGCTCACCTCATGAGCTGCTTGACGAGCAATCGGAAGGATGCTTGCGTAGTCCATTGACATGCCGGCCGATGTCTGTCTCAGAACACAAATCACAAACCTCCACTTCATCTCCCACGCGCAGCTAGTCGAGGCAGTAGCGTATGGCGGAATCCAGCCCGGCGTCGACTAGCTCCCACACGCCGCCGCCGACAAACGCCGCCAGTCAAAAAATATCGGATCTTTTTCACCACCCCACAACCCGACAACCAAAATCCAACACCAGTCAAGAAATTCTTCAAACAACCATCTCCGGCCGATGCAGACCGTCGTCGTCGGACGGCGGCCGGACGATTGAGGATTCCAGGGCGAACGGGCCGCGATGGCGAACACGGCGATGGCGGCGGACAGGGATGGCGATGGCCGATGCAAATCCATGCCGTTCCCCTCCCACGAGCTCTCCCCGCACAGGAGGCCCTTGGTCCCGGCGGCGACGCGAACGATGGAGGCGATGCCAACGCGGGCGGCGGCGGCGGCGCAAGCAGACTCCCTAGACACGTCGCGGGCACGGCGGGAGACGGCTGAGGCGGAGGCGTCATGGTCAGCGGCGAGGGCGTGGAGCGTGGTGGAGAGGCCGAGGACAGCGAGGGTGCGGCCGTTCTCGCGGGAGTAGGGATGTGTGCGTCGTGGCACGGTGTGGGATGGGAGGAGGAGAGGAGGGAGAAGGGCAACGTGGACATTTTTTTTCTGTCCGGCCTACTTGTAAGAGTTGTCAAATGGTTGACCACTAATAGAATAGTGACGGAAGGGCCTGGAGAACGCGATTAAGTTTGACGATGGCATAGAGAAAGACTCAAACTTTTCAATGGCACAGAAGAAGGAGCATCTTTTTTAATGGCATAGGTAAAGGGCTCCTTGATCTCACTCTATGGGTGAGATGTTGAGGTACCTATATTAACGGGCGGGTCACTGGATTGTCTTTCGTCTTAGGAAAGGAGAGACTCTCTCTTGGTAGTAAAAAGATGAGAAAAAGATTTTCTGTACGTGGAACCCCTGATGGTATATCTCAATGAGGTGAGAAAGCTGCCACTATAGTTTGAAGGCCGGTAGAAGTAAGGTTGGACGGTTTGCTCATAGCTCGTTAGCTTGCTTGGTTTATGGCTATTTTTTAAGGAGCCAAGCTGATGTTTTAGCTCGTTTATATAACGAGACAGCTCGAGCTGGCTCGCGAGCTTAATGAGTTTGCTGGCCCAACAGATCTGATTGTTTCCCTACACCAAATTGAGGCCCTTATAGGCCCATTTAATCAATGAGAGATGAATTTAACCTAAACCCTAGAATCCAATCCTCTAGTCCTCTCTCTCCAGTCTAGTCGCTGCCATCTACCTTATCTACGACAGCGAGAGATGTCGGCACCGGACAGCCGCACATCACGGCAACGCGTGCACCGCCCTCTGCCATGAGACACCTGCACATCGGGCTGCCCTCTGCCGCCAGCAAATCATGCCGTCGGCCTACATCTAACCGTCGACACCACCCCACATCTGACTGTCGACACCGCCGCCGTCGGGATTACGTGGGGGGGACACGCTGAGCGCGAAGGCAGATCAAGGGAGGTTGCGCGCGGGGAAAGGTGTGGGGCGTTGTTTTCTTTTTTTGGAGGTATGCAGTTTTCTTTTTTTTAGGGGGGGGTCGCGCATTAAGCCTAATAGGCGGGTCCAATTTAAATACATCAAGAACAATATGCGACGGTAAATAAGAAACTAAAAGGAAAGAATAGAATCAACAAGAAAAGAACTCATATAAGGAAAGAATAGAATCAACAAGAAAAGATGTCATATAAAGACACAAGTTTCTTGAATCACAGCAAAAAGAGAGAAGATCACTACACCAGGGCAGTGGTCTGAAATCCTTATCCGACCATGGACCGGCGTTTTGAAGGATCGTCCACAGGGGCCAGGGGCGCAGCAATAGGGGGGCCGGAGGGTGCCTGGCACCGTCCATCGGCAAACACTACAAGAAATCTGTTAGTATTTTTCGTAACATATTCAGAAAACGTCATTAACTATGCATAATATCAGGCCTATAATATGTTGACGTTTCATTAAATTCGTCACAATCTAGCCCACTAACTTGTGACGTTCTATAAAATTCATCATGATCAATATGGATCAATCTTTTCATATCCAGTCAGCATGGACCAACCTAGATCTGCCACTGGATATGGGTAATCCATACCTATACCTATACCCATATAATTTAGGGAGGGTATAGTAGGAAAAAATTATCCATTTCAGTTTTAGGAATAAGAGGATAATACCCATGATTACCCACTCTACCCATACTTATCTTATATTTTTTTATAGCGTTAAACTCGGACCCTAAAATTTTTAAACTCGCGTTCACACTATAAAATTTTGTCAAATTCAATTAAATTTTATAAGGTTGAGTTATCTTATAGAGAAGCAACTTTGTACAATTTTTGAGCAAATTTTAAATGTGGGACCCACTGCTTTACTCATACTCATTTTATACTTTGTATAGCGTTAAACTCAGACCATAAAATTTTTAAACTCGTGTTCACACTTTAAAATTTTGTCAAATTCAATTAAATTTTATAGGGTTGATTTATCTTATAGAGAAGCAAATTTACACAACTTTTGAGCAAATTTTGAATGTGGGACTCACATATACATTATCCATTTTTACCTTTACCCGTTTTACCCATTAATAACAATTATAGAATGCACATACCAACAAATTGTAAATTTTTATCTATGAGCTCATCTTGAGAGAACTTTAAGGTTAAGCGTGCTTGATCTGGAGCAATTTTGGGTTGGGTGACTAACCGAGAAACACTAATTGGATTGTTTTTTATAATGGCCCACTAATATATTGGCTCATTAATAAATGGCCCAGGCTTGGGTTGGGCTATACGGGTCTAGGACTGCTCTATGATGGTTGAGAAACGTCATGGATCGCGTTCAATCTATGACAGGGTGAGAAAATATGGGAGATGATGAAGAAGGGTGGGCATGTGTCAATAACACATGGGGTCCACCATTTTTTTCTAATTTATAATGCCACGTAGGCCGCCACGTCAGCAAAACCACCAATGCATGCTGCCCTAGGATCTATTTTAGACGTTTTTTTGCAAGAGTATAACATTTTTCTGGTACCCTAAAGGTAGAGGAGCTAGATCCATTAAACCTAAAGTGAACTTATTCCCCAATACTTGGACTGTTGTCAGTCAATGAATCTTTAGGCCCATTATTTGGAAAACGAAGACGAAGCCCAACTCTCTACACAGGCTGGGCCGATATTCTGCATGCCATCCCTTCGTAGTGGATACACCCAGTCCACAAAACCAAGCATCCAACCAACCGTCCACGTGTGCTCCAGTAAATCGCAAACGTTCGGCCCCATAGACCATAAGCCTCTCCCGCCCTAACCATCCGTTTGTCTCTTTTCCTCTGCTTTTCCCTCCAACCATATAATGGTTTCCCACTTTCCCCCGCTTTCTCTGCGCTCCTATTTCTCCTCCTCTCCATCCATCACCTCCATCTTCCTCCACCTCCCTCTCCATCCCCCGTGCCAGCCGCCTAGCCAGACCACCGACCGCCGTTCCTACCGGAGACCGATCCCGTCGTCTCCATGGCCCGTGTGGCGGCGCGGCAGCTGGTCGCCACCGCCGTCACGCTGCTGCTGCTCATGTCCGCGGCGCGCAGCGACCAAGTTGTTCCACGCCTCTTCCTGCAGGAGGAGATCGCCAGCGACTACGACGATGGGGTCGGTGGCACGGCGGGGGACAAAGGTGCAAAGACCATCGCCGGGAGCCCCATCGTGGCCGGGGTCATGAACGACCGCCTCAAGGCGCTCACCTCATCCTTCACCAAGGCCATCGGTGGCAAGCTCGACTACTGCATCAAGGACACGTCGGTCACCCCCTCATCTTCCTTGCTCTGCAGAGAATTCTCCCGATTTCACCGTGCCAGCTCCAGTTTTTTGTTACTTCTGCATTTGCAGCAATAAGGAGTGGAATGCGGCATTCAATTTCTCCAAGGACACCAGCTTCCTCACCAATTGCATGAAGCAGACCAACGGTATGCATGCTTAACGATACGGAGGTTCAAATTTTGCTTGACGAGAATTTAACTCCGCATGAACAAAATGAGCAGGAGATTTTCAGCAGCGTGTGTGCACGGCCGCAGAGATGAAGTTCTACTTCAACAGCGTGCTCGACGCCGGCGAGAGTGGGGAGACTTATGTCAGGCCCAACAAGAACTGCAACCTGTCGTCATGGATCGACGGCTGCGAGCCGGGATGGGCATGCAGCGCCGGAAAGGAGCAGAAAATCAACCTGCAGGATGCCAAGGACATCCCTTTTAGAGCCGTCGATTGCCAAGCTTGCTGCCCTGGCTTCTTCTGCCCCCATGGTCTCACTTGCATGATACGTGAGTTTCCATAGTTCATCGCTACATGTTTCTCAAAAAAAAAATGATTACTCAACTAATTCAGAATGTTCGCCTAAACATTTCAAATTGTATTTCTAGTCTTACAATTTGTTTCAGTGCAATAACCTATCATGCTTTTACAAGAAACATTAGCCTTTATTTTTCTTCTCAAGAAATCTGTGACGACTCTGTTTCTGCTGTTACCTGCAGCTTGCCCTCTGGGAGCATACTGCCCACTGTCCAGCTTGAACAAAACTACGGGAATCTGTGACCCGTAAGTTGGAACGTTTGTTAATAATCCTACATCCACATTATTATTCAAATCCTAACAGTGAAGATGAATTTCAGATACAACTATCAACCACCTCCTGGAAATCCCAACCATACTTGTGGTGCAGCTGACAACTGGGCAGATGTGTCTAGCACTGACGATATTTTCTGCCCACCTGGATTCTACTGCCCCAGCACGACACAGAAACTCCCATGTAGTAGTGGGTAATCCTATCTATCTAGTTTTTTTTAAAAAAAAATCATCAAATTCAATTATTCAAGTACTAGTACTTTAGGTACAAATTCCTCGTGTGAAAGTCTTCAGTATTGCATGGTCCAAAATTCTGAGAGAACAATCTTTTTTGCAGGTTTTACTGCAGGAAGGGATCAATTTCACAAACTAGTAAGCCTACCTCCTCTATACAAGTCACAAGTCACAACGTTGGAAACCTGACAGTCATTACTTTTTCCTAGTTTATTGGCATGACAATTATCTCCTGAAATGTGGCTGCTTAATTGTTTGATACAGGATGCTACAAGAAGAGCTCTTGTCCACCGAATTCTGCTACTCAGGACATTACAATATTTGGTGCATTGTTAGTGGTAATTAATATGTGGTTAAACCTGGACCATACTCCCTCCATCGAGAACTATAATGCGTATTAGTTTTTGATAAAATCTTCAAATTTATTCAGTAATTTATCATTAACAAATAAATAATCAACATGATGTGAAAAGATTTTCAAATAGCAATATTTCGATAATACATGTACGGCACACAAAAATAGCTAAACTAGTTGATAAAAATTACAAAAGTTGACTAGTACTATTTTTCATCAGAGGGAGTATGTCGTTGAAAGCTAAAGCCGTTCAGGTTGAACTAACTGTGAAATTCTGTTTCCACGTAGGTTGCCTCATGTTTAGTCCTCCTGATCATCTACAACTTCTCCGGCCAAATCCTGACGAACCGTGAGAAAAAGCAAGCGAAATCCCGAGAGGCCGCTGCAAGGTACGCGAGAGAGACTGCGCAAGCCCGAGAGAGGTGGAAATCGGCAAAGAATGTCGCCAAGAAAGCCGGATCAGGCCTGCAGTCTCAGTTGTCACGCACCTTCTCCCGAAAGAAGGCTGTCCAGACGCCGAAAGGCGGCGGGCTGCCCTCAGACGGTGGCGGGAGGAAGAAGAACCTGACCGACATGATGCAGTCGCTGGAAGACAACCCGGAGAACGAGGAAGGGTTCAACCTGGAGGTCGGGGACAAGGGCCTGAAGAAGAACATGCCCAAGGGGAAGCAGATGCACAGCCGGAGCCAGATCTTCAAGTACGCGTACGGACAGATCGAGAAGGAGAAGGCGATGCAGCAGGAGAACCACAACCTGACCTTCTCGGGGGTGATCTCCATGGCCAAGGAGCATGACGTCAGCACGAGGCCCGTCATCGAGATCGGCTTCAAGGGCCTCACGCTAACGCTCAAGGGGAGCAAGAAGAAGCTTCTGAGGTCGGTGACGGGGAAGCTCCGGCCAGGCCGCGTGGCCGCCGTGATGGGCCCGTCCGGCGCCGGGAAGACCACTTTCCTCAGCGCCATTGCCGGGAAGGCCACGGGTTGCGAGACGTCGGGGATGGTGCTCATCAATGGGAAGGTTGAGCCCATCCGCGCGTACAAGAGGATCATTGGGTTTGTTCCCCAGGATGATATCGTCCATGGGAACCTCACCGTCCAAGAAAATCTCTGGTTCAATGCAAGATGCAGGTACAATACAATTCGATCGTGTAATTTGCCAAACTAAAGAAAAAGTGGAGCGGTCATAAATAATTAAACTTTAAATGTTCCATTAATTACTAGGCTTTCAGCAGACATGTCGAAAGCTGACAAGGTGCTGGTGGTGGAGAGGGTGATTGAGTCACTGGGACTACAACCAGTTCGAGATTCCCTAGTCGGGACGGTGGAGCAGCGTGGCATCTCCGGTGGTCAGCGCAAGCGAGTCAACGTCGGTCTGGAGATGGTGATGGAGCCATCGGTGCTCATCCTCGACGAGCCCACCTCAGGCCTCGACAGCGCCTCCTCCCTCCTCCTCCTCCGTGCCCTCCGCCGCGAAGCTCTCGAGGGCGTCAACATCTCCATGGTCGTTCACCAGCCCAGGTTTAACCTGTGACATGTCTCGTGTGATCGTGACACGAAATTCTAAACCAAGAGATCGATCACGCATGCATGAGAGCTAAACCGAACAATTAATTGTGGCTGTGAATTCAGCTACACGCTGTACAGGATGTTCGACGACCTGATACTGCTGGCCAAGGGCGGGATGACGGTGTACCACGGGCCGGTGAAGAAGGTGGAGGAGTACTTCTCGGGGTTGGGCATCAACGTGCCGGAGCGGGTGAACCCGCCGGACTACTACATCGACATCCTAGAGGGGATCGTGAAGCCCACCATGAGCGCCGGTGTCACCGTCAAGGACCTGCCGCTCCGGTGGATGCTCCACAACGGCTACGACGTCCCCCGGGACATGCTGCAGAGCTTCTCCGAATCCGAGTCCTCCTCCTTCAGAGGAGGGAGCACCGACCCCACCGCCTGCAACGACGGCTCCGTCGCGGCGGAAGTGTGGGGCAATGTGAAGGACATTGTCGGACAGAAGAAGGACGAGTACGATTACAACAAGAGCACCGAGGATTTGTCCAACCGCTGCACTCCCGGCATTCTCAGGCAGTACAGGTACTTCCTCGGAAGGTAAGCTCTACATCTTTTGCTTTAATTTTTCCTTTCTCTTAATTTTTCTTTAGATTTTACCAGATGCCAATCTCTCTCTCTCTCTCTCTCTCTCCCTCCTACTGCTTTATCGTCTTCATCATCAGGTGTGGCAAGCAGAGGCTCCGTGAAGCGAGAATACAAGGGGTTGACTACCTCATACTCTGCCTTGCCGGGATATGCCTTGGAACACTGGCCAAAGTCAGCGATGAGACGTTTGGGGCACTTGGATACACATACACAGTTATTGCTGTCTGTAAGTATTACAACTTCGTAGGTCAATATTTGAAAGATCAAGATGAAAATCGGTCGAACATTTGAAATTTTAATTACCCACTTTATATAGATTGATTCTTATAAAAGAACATAATAAGTTTATGATAAATCGGTACTAGTACTCTTTGAGGTAAATCTAGACAGATCATTTTCTTGTTTTTAAACTAAGCACGTGAGATATTATTGATGATTAAAAATTCAAAAGTTTGATAAAATCTTTTCAAATATCTATGAATGAAAGACATAAGAAATTTAGCGCCCCCTGAGCCCTAGGACGCGACAAGGGGGCGGGCGGACCCAAAGGAACACACATTATCTTCATTGTGGAGTCATAAATTTGGAGCAATGCACAAGCATTCTATTTTCTCAGCTGATGTTATCTGTCTAATGTGGTGCAGCACTGTTGTGCAAAATCGGAGCCTTGAGATCATTTGCGCTTGATAAGATACACTACTGGAGGGAGAGGGCCTCTGGGATGAGTTCACTGGCCTACTTCATGTCCAAGGACACCATAGACCACCTCAACACCATCGTCAAGCCCATTGTCTACCTCTCCATGTTCTATTTCTTCAACAACCCGAGGTCATCCATCTGGGAGAACTATGTTGTTCTCGTTGCCCTCGTCTACTGCGTCACTGGCATCGGCTACACCTTTGCCATCTTCTTCCAGCCAGGCTCTGCACAGTTGGTGAGTTTTGTGAAGGATATAAAGTTTGTGTTAGCCGCTTTTTTATCGGGATGTAAAGTGAGTGTTGTGCCTATATGTCCGGAATTGCAAAAAATTTGGTCCAAGATTGTTTGAAATTTAAACAAAATTTGATCAAATTTAAATATTTTTTGATAAATTTTATTAAAAAAATTTGTGCAGAGAGAGCGAATTATAATTTTTTTGTTCTAATTAAGTTGCGTCTGATACATCACCATGCTTTTGTATGTAGTGGTCTGCACTGCTTCCAGTTGTTCTAACTCTTATAGCGACTCAGCAGAAGAACACTTTCTTTGCTGACCTATGCTACACAAAGTGGGCTCTGGAAGGGTTTGTGATTGCCAATGCTCAGAAGTACGTGCCATCCCTTTGCTCGTAATCTGAATCCAAACCTCACCTGGCCATCAAAGATTGCAATCCTTTTGGTTTTGAACATCTAACCTGCTTAAATATGTTTGTCTCGTTGTCGCAGCTACTCTGGGGTTTGGTTGATAACCCGGTGCGGTTCACTGGTCAAGAGCGGCTATGACATCAATGACAAGGCTCTCTGCATAATCGTTCTTGTCGCCAATGGTCTAGTTTTTCGTTGTGTGGCATTCTTCTGCATGGTGACCTTCCAGAAGCACTAGAATTAACCTTCAAGATTAATCATTTGTTCTCCCTCTCTGCTTATCCATATAGCTGATACATCGATCTATCATTGATTATTGTGTAATAGAAATGTACATTAATTACAAAACCCTTCCTTATGCCGGTGTAGAAGAGAGAAGATTTGTTAATAGCAAGCTACTGATTAGGATTCATAAATGCCTTAAATATATTATTATTGTTACAGGCATTATCAAAGGAAACATCTCGAGTTCACTTGTTATATATTTCCATGTAAATTAATTCAACTACAATCGCCTCCTTAAGCTCAGGATGACTGATGTTTGTTCCACAGAACTAGGAACTACTAGGAAAGTCGCGTGAATTCACGGGACTACATCTCCTAGGCCATGTCTTGAAAAACTTATAAGGTTGGAATATCAAATGGATTATCAAAAGAAGGAAGAAAGGAAATAGGAGAGGCGAGGGGCAAATGCAAATATTACTGCTTCTTAATTTAGGTAAAATAAAGCTTGAGGTTTTGAAGGATTTAAACTAAATTGGAAGAATATTATGGACTTGACATTTTAATGAAAGTAGATTAATTGAAAATATCTTTGGCTTGAATTTTGAAAACAAGAAAATTTTAAAAGCTTGAAACTTTGAAAGTAATATTTAAAATCTTATCTACAATATGAAATTTGAATTTTTTGAACTTGCTATGTGAATCAATTCTGAAAATAAATTTGAAAATTGGTTTAGCATGTAATTTATTTATTTTAAAATACAGTTTAGATAACCAAGATTAATAAACAAATCAAAAGCATAGATTTAAAAATAATTGAACATTTACGATATTTTAAGCTAAATTAGTTTTAAGGTTTGCCTCTTTTAATTGGAAACATAAATTTAATATGATATGCAAATGCAACACTCAAAGGTGGAAACATGATAAACATTTTTTTAAAGATGTGCAAAGCTTTACATATTTTCAATATGACTGTTTCAAGGATGTTATAAGCTCTGCTCCCCTCCATCTTCCAGCTTCCCAAGCCTCGATCTTGCGCCACGACACTCATTAAAGACGTCTCCTGCGGTGATGCTGGTGACCACCTTATGTCACCTCATCTCCTATCTCTCTCTTCCACCGTTGCACCATATCCGTGTACATAGCCAGACCACAACTGAGCTTGAGGAAGCGACGAACCCACAACAAGATCTAGCAAAGCTCCCGGTCGTCACCACTGACAAGAGCAACCACTCCTCTAGAGGATGGTGCCATAGCGTGCATGCGGTGAGGTTGAATGAAGGAATCTGCTCATCATCGGCCACCAATTGGCTCTCGCATCCATCTCCGTCATGCCGCTATGTAAGGGTGTAATGAAGGATGTGTGGATATTGGACACTAAGAGTGCCGAATAGAATCCACCACACCGTTCATGCACATCAGCACATGCTGCACTAACCCCACACTTGCCTGTGTCCTCCTCCACAAGAGGGATATGGGAAGAAAGGGGATGCAGTTAGTGCCCTCTCTCCTTTTCCATGCCGACAACAACGATGGGCGATGACACACTTCCTCTTCCTTCATGGTGCAACCTTTAAATTACTATGGATAAGAAAGCAATGTACAATATTTATTTACAAGTATAGAAAAAATGCACGACATCAAAACATATCAAACCATCTCGACCAACAGAAAATTATGTTTTATTAAAATAGAAGTAAAATCCATCGTTTGCTACACATAAGCTACCTATACACATGTATACTTCTGTTCTCAATCACAGTACAAGCCACTAATAAACCTAATAGGCCATATCAACTTTTGCTACAACACAAAGAAAGAGAAAACCAGGAGTGTGGTATACATATACAATGCACAAATTTACATGGTAGAGTCCCATATAGATTTCGACCTATGTCCATTAAAAATTCTGCAAGGAAAAAAGAATGATTGTGGAGGGCAAGCAAGCTTGGAATTTCCAGCAAAGGAGTTCCTTCGCCTAGCCATGACATCTGTTCGTCTTCGCTCCGCTTTTGCCATCCTCATCAGGCTCTAGTCCAATCTCACCGTGGAAAATTCCTCCAATCTCAGTTTTAAAATAAAATATTGTAATGGTTATGAAATTTGTATTGAAACTAAAACTTAAAAGTAAAGCAAATAGGTAATACCAAACTGAAATACTACCTGTACAGTGACAAAATGGAACAAATATTGATAGTGACAGGATATGAACAAATACTTGCAAACTCTAAAATATAACCTGGCATTTTTCCATTCAGAACCAAAGTATGCTATTTCAAATGATATGCAAAAAAGTCAATGGTTCATTCTCGTCATGTATACTCAACAGAAGTAAGCATTGAAAGTACTTTATAACCGAAAAGAGGTCCAGGACACCATTGTGACACGAAAGAGATGCATCATTATATGTGTATCATCAAAAATTGAACCATTGAGATGTTAGCCAAATAAGGCATATAAACCATAAACAATGATTTTATATCACAAAGCAAAATATATGAAACTCAATACAAATGCACTTATCAGTAAAGTGTGAACAATATACTCCTTTTGTCTTTTAGGCCCTGTTTGGCAGAGCTCCAAATCTTAAAAATAACTCCAGAAGTGGATGGTGGAGTGGAGTTGTGGAGCAGCCTAAACCTAGCTCCACCTTTCTAGTTTATTTTTTCAGATCACTCCACCCGCTCCGCTCACATTTTTGGTGGAACTAAAATCGTTTGGTTGGGTTCCAGCTCTAAAAGTGGTGGAGCTAGAGCTGGAGCTGTACCAAACAGGTCCTTAATATATGACACCATTGACTTTTTAACCACACGTTTAATCATTCATTTTATTCAAAAAATTTATGCAAATATATAAAAATATAAGCCATGTTTAAAACATCTTTAATGATAAACCAACTCATAACAAAATAAATAATATTTGCATAAATTTTTTGAACAAGACAAATCATATGTTTAAAAGTCAGTTGTGCCGAACATTAAAAAAATAGAAAAAAGGCTTGTTTAGTTGCTGCCCTGAGCACCAAGCCTGAGAAAAAATGGTGCATGTGTGGAAGAAAATATACTATATGATACTTGGCTGACTAGGCACACTCAATACTTGACTTGTTGTTTGGTTGGAGGTCAATGCCTGAGATAAAACTTGTCCACATCTAATTGTGACAGCTATTAACGATGAGAGATTGAATGGAGCAGAGCGTAGACGCGCATGCGCCTGACTCAGGCGAGCAATTTTGATGGCCTGAGCCTGGCAGCTTGTTGCCTCAGTGTGGAAGGTTTTCAGGGTAGCAACCAAACAAGTAGTTGGAGTGCTCGTGAGGCTTCAGGCCAGGCAACTTCTCACCAGGATAGCAATCAAATACCCCCGAAGTATCTCACTTGAGTGGTTTGTTTCTTTTCCTTATCTATGTATCCAGATTTTTTTTCGCTGAGCCGGTGACATATAACATCGGCCAAATTTATTAGTTAAGAGAGTAAAAGTACAATAGATTACAAATGCCAAAAAACATGGTTGTTGGCCGGGCGACATTTAGACCGGTCAAGGGTGCTCACAAGGTAAAAAAAGACTGCAGCCTGAGCATGCAAACAAAAGTTCATGCTATAGTGACACATTCACAACAATAATAAAGAAGGAAAAAAATATGGTGACATTCATATGAGAGCAATTGGTATAAATATGTACTTATAAATTTAGAGTTCGTAATCAAAATATAGATCAAGTTTTAGCTCCATATTGCCACGAGAGAAGGAAAAAATGCAAAGCACGTAAGTACGTAACTTCATGCTGATTCTTTTTCTTTCTCCACATGATCATCAAACACTGTGGAGGAAAGTATTACATTCAAGTGCACGGGCATGGTTAATCTACCGAAATAAAACTGTGATGTTAAAAATTAGGATCTGGCGGGATTTTCAAACACTGGTGATGTTAAAAAATTGTGCACGTTCCCTCCTTTTCCCTCTCTCTCCCTCGTCTCCTTCGACCGGCTCTCTCTCCTCCACCTTCGGCCTCTTCCCTCCGGCACCGAGGAGATGACGAGCCGGCGACCCGCCTCTCCCCTTTGGTGCCGGCGCATGTGTCTCCTATCCGGCCACTCCTTCTCACCCTCGTCATATTGGCGAGAGGAGAACGACGGTGCGCGGCCCAGAAGAGACAGCGGTGCGTAGCCAGGGCAAGGACACCGAGCCGGTCGGCATCGGCGCAGATCGGGTGAGCCCGGCACGGATCGAGCGTGTCACGACCCGCCCCTCGGCCACTGTAACGAATAACACGAAGGTGGGCGTGCCGTAGAAGAACAACGAATTGTTCCCTACGTAACCCATAACATGTACCAGTCCCAGGAATCCGTTGCTGGTACCCGCGGTAACAAGATGAATTCAAAACATTACTAATAAATAAATAATACCTTTATGTTATGACTTCGGGTAATCCCTGGGTAGCAACCAACAATTAGAGAACAACAGCAGTGGAACTTAAGCGTAGCTAGAGCACCAATCCACAAGCAGTAGTTTGGGTCTAGGAACAGAACTCCTCGGCGTCAGCAACTTCAGCCTGTGCTAGCAGCAAGAGGGGGAAAAACTACAACAGAGGGGTTTGAGTGCTTTCCTACTCTGTAAACCACTGGAACAGTGTAATATATAGGCTTCAAAGAACGGCTATGGTAAGTGTAAAACATTACTCAAAAGCTACAAGTGTGTCAAGATTTTAATTATTTCCATATATATTAACAATTGCATCAAAGTAGATCATAAAAACAACCGTGACCATGATTGGTTACAAAACTCAAAACATGCCTCAAACTCAACATCATCGATCCAATTCGACCACGAAGGTCTCACGTCGGTCGCGAAGGCCAACTCAACGATTCCGCTTCCTGCATGGAAGCTCAACCACGATATCACACATCATCCCGGGTCTCACGACCCATTTCATGACCACACAGGTTATTATTCGTTAGTTACAAAGACTAACTCTGGTAACGATTCCCTTAACCACAAAACCTTTTCTTAGAAAGGTAAAACAAAAAATTCTACGCTAAGGAAATCACCTTGCATTCGCTCTTGACCGTGAGCACGTTCGAACAGTTTAAACACTCTGCAGAGGTTGCACACTTTACCCATGTGACACGAAACTAACACCGAAAATACCCACGGATCATGTATCCCCCTCCAAGGTGAGATACCAGCGACCCCAAATCTCGTATCCCCCTCCAAGGCGAGATACAGGCGATTCCCAAACACACAACACTATATTCCCGGCGTGTTTCACAACCACCAACATAAAGGAAAACCTAGTCCATCTAGGTACTCATCTAGGGGCTTACCCATGTTACCCGCATGGTCGCACTGTAAGATGCTCGGATAGAATTCCCAAAGGAATCGGTCCTTGTACGTGACCACAACCCTAACCACACAGGAGCAGGACTGGATCACAAGTTTTCCCAAAGAAACACATTTTTACTTTGCAAACTATTTCTCAACATTTTTCCCAAAGTTATAACATAGTGGCAAGGGGAGGGGTTTAGTTAGGTACTCATACCCAAGAGTATGAATACTCAATGGTGTCATTGGGGTGTATCGACAAGGGGTTATAGTAAGTGTTCAATTCCTACGGTAAGTAATGCAACTACTAGGTTGGTCCATCGATTTTAATAATCAAGGCTGGGTAGAGTTAATCGTGCACAACCTAATGCGTTTTGAAATCATTTTATTTATAAACTAGGAGCAATATGATCAAAGGGTGGCTTGCCTGGGTGACGACTCGGTGGTCTTCACGATTCCAAGATAACTCCGATACACGATCGACCAGAGAAAACCATCGATTTGCGGGTCTTCGTAGCTTCTTGAGTGATAGCTTCGGCCGAGAAAACCTCCGGGACGAACGCTAGCGCAAAGCACACAAATCCTACCAAAATCTATAAAATAAAATAAGACAAATATAATTAATAGTGCCATAGGGTAGGTCTCATTTTTAGAGGGATTTGGAAAGTTGAACAGAGTCAAACGGACTTATGGAGCAAAAGATATGAATTCTGGATGGTCGGCAGAATCTCTGGATTTATTGGAAAACGGATATGGGAAAGAATAATACCAATATACGGTGTAGGGAAGATATTGTGAAATTATTTGTATTGGATGGAAATAGGGGGAGAAGGTAGAGGATGTAAAATGAACTTATATTTCTAAAAGCTTGTACTAGTATTCCTATAAGTGAGAACAAAGGGGCTAATGTTGGACTTGTACTTTTTTCAGGATGTAGTGCTCTCAAAGGCTGGGGAAGAGGGGGACGGCAACTAGACTTTTGTTAGAATAGGTCATGTAGGGAAGGACTAATACTGGACTTGTTTCTTCTTGTATGTTGTCTCACTGGGCAGAGAAAAGAGGAACCTAAAATGGACCCTGTTTGAAGTGGGCTTATATGGCTGAAAAAAAAAGGAAAGGAGGACCAAGATTGAACCTATTTTCTTTTTGTGTACTGTTTTCTCAGGTAGAGGGAGAGGGGTCCAAATTAGACTTATTTGTCGCCGGGATTCGTAAGTCCGATTGGGCTTGGGCCGGTAGAGGAAGGTATGGCCCATGGTGGAGAAAAGGAAAGAGTGAGAGGGGACAGGCTGACAGGTGAGTCCCATCCGCCAGGTTCTTCTCCCCCCTTTCTATCCTCTCCTCCCTTTCTTCTTCCTTGGACGGGCAAAGGGGAAAGGAGGTGAGCGGTGATGGGTGAGGATCGGTTGCCGACGACGGGATGGGCACGGCGGTGGCTCAGTCGGTAGGCATGGTGGTGACGACACATCACGGTGACCTAGTGTGGCTTGGGAGGGAGGATGGTGGCGCGTCGGCGGGGGTGGCGTGCTGGCGTCTGAGAGGCGAAGGCGGCGGGGCGGCCAGTGATTGGGAGGAGAGATGGTGGTGGCAAGGGCATCGAGAGAGTAGAGCCTGGGCGGGAGTGGCGATGAACGTAACTGCCTTTTGTAGCCGAGCAGCGAGGCATACGAATGGATGGGGCAACTAGTGGGGCCCGAGGCATGGCCGGCGACATGGGTCTTTTTTTTAAAAGCATGGCTAAAGCAGGTGAGGTAGGGCCTGGCCGGGCGAGCACAGCGGCGGCGACGCGTGAGCTGTCTCAGACGACGACGACGGTGGCACGTTGTGCGGTCGGCGGGAGGCAAGGGAATTGAAGCCGCTGTCGAGCTTGCGCGCTGGCAGGGAGGCATCAACGTGCAGTGCAGGCGTGGCTCAGACGGGCCCCGGGCTAGGAACGAGGGCAGCGACACGCGGCGGTATGCGACGGGTGGACCAGCACTGTGGATCCCGACGGTCGATGGAGCTACGCCCTGGCGTCATGGCGATGGGTCCCGGTGAAAGGCAACAAGGGGAAATGACGACGACGGTGCCATGCTTGCAGGGTTACTCCCGGTGTGGTCGGCGCAGAAATCTGGCGCAGAGCGACAGGGTCCGGGGTTCGTGCGCGACAGGGATGGTCGAAAGCGGGGCTGGGTGGCCGGCGGCGGTGGGGCGATGCGAGTGGGGCAGATGAATGGCCGCTCGATCTACACCGGTGTGGGGCCCAGCTGTCAGTGAGAGCGGTTGACGGCAAGCAACTGTACGGGAGGGAAGACAGCGGACGTGCGGCTCCCTCCTTCTCGCGAGCTGTGGGCTTGGCGGGGAAAGCAGGAAGAGAGTGAGTGTGGGGTGTGGCATTCAGCTAGCAGGTCGAGGCCCACGTGAGTGAGGGAGGGAAAAGAGAAAGGGGAGAGGTTGGGTTGGGCTGGTAGAGGGTAAAGGGAGGCGGCCCGTTCGGCAAAAAGGCCTCAACATTTTTTTCTGGAATTTCTTTGGAGTGAAAAGGAATGGAATTTTTGAAATTGGACTCTGTGTAGAATTTCGGAGGTGTCCCAATCCAAATCTAATAATTGAATTGAGGGATGTTTTGTGGAATTTCTTGGAGTCATAGAAGGGACAGAATTCTGTTATTTAAGGATCAAGAATGGGAAAACAGTATGTGGGAAGGTAAATCCTTTTAAGGTGTGAATTTTGGTATTCTCGGAATCGAGGAAAACCGAAGGGGAGGAGATTTCCCCGAGGAGATGATAATGGGAAAAGGTTTAGGGTTTGAATACAACACAGAGGCCAGTATATAGGAGAAGATGGAAAATAGGGGGTTCAGTCCAGAAGGAAAATTTGTTTGGGGCAAAGGAAACAAGGACTTGAGATCTAAATGGCACTTAGAACTAATTATTCAATCAAAGAACCAAAATTTTGAAGATTTCTTTTTAATTAAAAATAATTTTTACGGCGGTAAAAACTCAGGTTACTACAGAGTGGCGCCGGTGCCGATCCAGTCCACAACGAGCTCTGCCTCGGACGTCCCTTCCCTCTCCCTCCCCTCGCTCCGGCCACTCACCGCCTCTGCCCACTCCCCTCCCTTCCACGACGACGTGACGACGATGGCTGCGATAGAGGCGAAGAAGGGAGAAGCATGGCCGGCATCGTCGTTTGTGGCAGCAAGGAGAAGCGAGGCCAAGCTCGGTGTGCCGGCGGCGACGATGAACAGGGGTGGAGGACGTGCTCGGTGCGCTGGCGGCAACAACCTTCTCTCTCTTTCTCCCTCTTCCTTTTTCTTTTCCTCTCTCCAACTTTTTGCGCTCTCTCTCTCTTCAGCCAATCTGACAAGGTAACTGAAGGAAGCGAGGTGCTCTGCAGAGAGTGGTTCATGTCCTACGTGGAAGGAATCTGCTGAGCTGGTGGGCTAGGGATACGGGACAACTCACCCAATTGTAAAGGCCCTAAGTCCTACTAGATCTTAACTCTCTGATCCATTTCTGCCCCTGGCTACCTTCAGGCATAGCGGCGAACATAACAACATGGGGAAAAATGCAACAGTTGTGACCATTCACATTTGATTCAGCTCATCTTCAAACATAAGCCACAGCACACAAGATCGATCGATCAACACTAATCTAGCCATCCTAAAAGGAATAGTAGGTGGAGAGAGACTCGGGGTGGGCTAGGTGGATTTGGACCCGAGGCGAGTTAGATAGCTCGTCTAGTTACCTGTGCACGGAGCACTGGAGCAGATATTTGTTGTATGATGAAGCTCTACGTCACGGTCCCATGTCTCCATCACCCACATGTTTCACTGTGACTCAAGGGGTAGGAAGAACACCCTGAGATCCATGGAGAAGAGGGCGAATCAGTGCGACTGCCACTCGCAGGACGTCCTGCTTGCTCTCCGTGAATCGGTGCAGTCATGGTCACAGGCAACGGTGCTAGGATATGTGCACCACAATCTACGAGTCGATGGAGGGAGGAGTCGATGTCAGGCGTGATACCACCGCACGCCGATTTTTTCGATCTGGGGCAGGGGCGGAGCCAATGTTGTAGCACTGGTGTCAGGTGACACCAATGGCCTGTGGCCAAACCTATGTACTAATCTCTATTTTACAAGAAGTGACACCATCAGGCTTTGCCTAATGACACCAGTCCATCAATTTATTGGGCTTTAGTTACATAAATTAGACCAGTGAATTTCTATAAGACCAGCCATGCACAAGATGTCCTCTCCTATTTTCCATACAAGCATTGCCGCATTGGATGAGCAACAGGATTTGGGGATTATTTTTAGCACATGTTTTAAAGCAAACAAATATATGGCGTCGACCTATACGAGTCCATGCCTTTAATTACTGTTCCAAAATGTCAGGTTCATGAAAAAAAATCTTAGCACTATTGCTATATAATATTTATGGGTACACCTATGCGTTCACTAACTTCAGTTTAGGATGTGTTATTTTTGAAGAAATGCAAACATATTGCATTTACTGACACATATTCTGGACTTTTAGACAGTGTGGTTCATAAATCTTTATATATATATATTTTTGGAAAATATTTAAATCTATTTTTAACTTTATAATAGTTGATTCATTCATGTCAATAGTCTTCTAAACTCTCGAATAGTTAAAAAAAAACCATTCAGCTATTCAAGAAAATAATGGAGTCTTAGTGGTTCAGAATTTCATCTCACCAAATTTGATGGATATAGATTAAATATATGTTGAAACGGTTCATAAAAAGATAATTCAGTTTTACCATGTCGATAGTATTATTTTTGTGCCTTTTTTTTACTAATTATAGTTTAGCCGAAAGCTATCGCCATTATGAAGAGTTAACAGTGACACCATCGACATAAAATCATAGATCCGCCCTTGATCTGGGGGACGTTGGAGGATGCGGCCGAGGGTCGGTCGCGGGGAGACAAGAGGCGGGGACCTCGCGGGTGGCGGCCGGTTGCGGATCGTAGGCGGCGCAGCGCCGGGTGGATGGAGGCGGCTGTTGGAGGCGTAAGAAGTTGCCTACGATAGCTTTGATGATATAGGATGTATGCTAAGTTTATTTGTCGAGTTGTACATGTGTCTTTTGGGTTGAGAATACCAGATAGCTTTGATGATATAGGAGGAAATTGAGTGTTTGGCAAGAATACATATAATAAAAACTTGATGTTAATAGGAGCATATACAATTTGCTGGGCTCTATGATTAAGTAGAAATGAAGTGGTTTTTGATAAATCCCCATACAAATCATATTTACAGGTGCTATTCAGGACAACATATTGGCTATGGTTCTATGCACAACTATAGAAGTATGATGAGGACCATGAATACATTTCTATTGCATGCCGGAAGTTGAAGATTTTGGCCATGCAAGTTTTTGCACACTATGGCTAAGATTTAGCAATATAATTCAATAATGCTTACCTTCTTCTTAGTGTTTTTTCCTTGTTCTTATTTGTCTCATGGATTGTTGGCTTATTAGTTAAGTGTTTGTGTTCTTGGAATGGTAAACTTTAAAACCTTTGTAATAGGTGGCCGTAGCTTTATTAAAGCCAAGACCGGATAATCCATTATCTAGAAAAAAACTTTACCAAACATGCCCTTACTCCATAGTTGCATAGTCCATAGATAAAGAAAAGTATCAGCCCAGACACAGATACCAGCCAGGTACACGACCCCCCGGTGCCCAGAGCCCATGCCCGGTCTCTCCTGTACCCGACCCACCCGGCCCGGACGGATCGGAGCGATCGATCCCCACCACTCGTTCCCCGCCGCCGCCTCCCCCAACTTCGCACACACTTTATCCCTCTCCCCACTCTTTCCCCTCTCCTCCTCCAGTCCTCCTCCCTCTTCGCCACCGCCGCAACAACCCCCCCGAGAGCTAGGTTTTTTACCCTTCCTCCCTCGCTCGGCGGCCGCGCGCAACTGCACCGGATCTCCTCGACCCCCCCTCCCATCCCCTCCGCTCCAGATCTTTGTGTTTATGAGGTACTTGCCCGTCGTCCCCGCTCCCGCCGTAGCCCTCAGATCTCGCTCGCTTCCTTTTCCGTGGCTGGCTGCATGGGGTACTACGTGGATCTGCCGTTCTCGGTGGTAGAGGGTGCTGGTCCTGCTGGATCGGAGCGGGNCGGGCGGTCCGCGGCGGCGGGCGCGTAGAAATACTGTGGAGATACTGCGACAGCGACGGTGGGGGCGATGGGAGGGAGGCGAGAGAAACTGATTACTCCTCTCCTAGACCGTCACGTGCAGGGAGTGGCGACGGGGTGGGGCCCACCTGGCTGAGGCGGAATTACCGGCTGCTCCTCTGGTGATTGTAGATTGGTACGAGTACGTACGTGGCAGCCGGAAATGGAACTAGGCATTTTTCAGCGTCGTTTTGTGTCGTTTTTTCTTGGCTTAAACTGGGTGAGTTTGATGGGTTAGGCAGACTGATACCGAACTCTCAAAAGCTGTTTACTTAATACTACATGATCTCATCATATAGTAACTTTAGTTAGAAATGAGACACATCACTGGACCGAGACCGAATCGAAACGTAAACATATAGTTCTACAATTTGACAGGTCCAAATTAATATTGTTATATTTTAGGACGATGAGAGTAGAGAAAACTCTAATATAGCTATGGGTGCAAGTAACATCTCAAAAAAATATTGAGCGTATGTACAGTGTATTCTAATGGAATGCGTAGGTATATTTGGCTTGCTATAATGTTAAAATATTAGCAATATTAAAATAAGGTTAAGTTTTGGAAATGAATTGAAGATGCGTGTGCCTGGTAGAAAATATTATATAAAATTAAACATTGCCAAATTATTCCCTTTGTGCAAATATAAGTATTTTTTTAGGTTGTGTAGCAAACATCAAGAACGAGAGCAAAGGTTACATTCGAATTGTCTCAATGGTAAAATTGTGAATTTTATCGAATATTCCTCCTAATATAATCACATGATTGACCAAAAGTGCTTGAATCCCCGTGCATTTAAATTAGTGCCATAAAATAATTATATTAGGTAAAAAAAGGCATGCTATATATAGTACCGATAAATCTTACAAAACCAAAATAAAACTATAAACACTTTGTCTTGTCCAATAGCAAATTGATTTCATCGAACTATAATCTTTTCTGTTTAAACAAAAATCTCAATCGGTGGTTTTCAAAATGAATATGAACAACCAAGATATTTACTGAACATTCCGGTACTCCCTACTGGCAGTATTATACTGTCAGTGGAAATTATATAAATCGATCGTTTGAAATGACATATTACTCAATTACTAATAAGTGAATATGGATTTTCGATCTCTTTCATGAAACAGTAGAATACACCGGATCTGATCGACTTCATTCCATCGAAATGAACGGTAGATAGTTCAGCCGTGATTCAGCATTGGTGGCGCGGTAGAGACGCATTGGCCGCAATTCCGGTGGAGGCACCACTCAGATGGAGATGCAAAATTACAGTTTTACTCATCCACGAATTCTTTTTCTTAAATGATCGAGCCCTCCAAAATTCTACTGAAAAAAATCTATATATATACTAGGTCCATATTGTTTTATACTGTCGGGAGCAACGGAGCGAAGCACTTTGTAAATAGTTATGATGACCATTTCGTGAACAACGGAGATACATACCGCCTCTTTTAAATAGCATTCTAGGCGGTGACAATTTTTCGCCGGCGTAAAACAAGAGCTTTCAGCTTTCTTGATCTTTTCAAAAAATTAAAGCAAAGCTGGCTGAACTGTCAACTTTGGCCATGGAGGGCATTTTGGGCAAAAAGAAGAGGAACACAAGTATAACAGCAGAGCATCTGTAGTGTGAAAAAACATAGCTGTTCTGTGGACCCGGTCTTTGAGACCACCGCTGCCCATACAGACATTCCATGGACCGGTTCCACCACGACATTCTTATGGCCTACTGCCAAACAAGTGGAATACTCCCGTTGTCCTTTGTAATCTTGTTCGGATTGCCGCACAATAGCGGTATGCAAGCAGCTGAATGCATGTATCCTCTTGTCACTATGTACTGCAAACTTATATATTTGTATTAAGTGCTTTATCATTAAAAGTAGTAGTGTTTCTGAGTTCTGGCACGTACATACTTAAAAGCACAATAATGAGATATAACCGGGCAACAGAAAGAAAAGGAATAATGACGGAAGAAATGTTGGAGATCTATGAATGTTCAGTCACAACATGGAAATGATACGAATGGGATGTTTTTTTTGCTGGTTGGCATGCCAAATTGCATTAGGTAGGAGGGGGGGGGGGATCGAGATGCTCTTTCGTGGTTACGGCGGTGTGGTTTTTGTTTGGGTTTCTTGGTGGTTGCTCTTGATTTGGGGTCTATCTGGGATGGTGTTATGAGGTTGTTTCGATGGTTGACGTGAGGGATCACGAACGCTCGGCGTGAGCAGATCTAGTAGCTGTGGGTTGGTAAGCCCTAAGCGATGTTCCTATTGATGTGCCGTGGTTTGATTCTTGTGTTATAGTTCTAACAATTGATTTATTGCGTACTGGTAGATTCGGCTGACTGAGATAAGTATTAGAATTTTGCTACGTTTTTCCAAGATGTTTACGGTGTCATGGTTTCCGTTGTTGGGGCAATTTGATGGGTTTTCCGCCTTAAATCCTCAAAGTTCTGATGCTTTTGATTGAGATGCTGCTTTGCTTGGTCAGGTTCCTTCGTTCCTCATTGATTTTGCCTTTGAGATGAGTGGGTATATTAATTAGTAAGTTCTGTGAGTTTTCTTGCTCAGATGAGCGTAAAGATTCTTGAGTTCTCCTTGGATGTCCCATCCTTATGGTTACTTAGTTTACTGGACTGTTAATTTTTTTGATAGCGATATTTGCCATTCGGTGTACACCAATTTTTTCAACTCTTTATCAGGTTGTGATCTAGACATAGTGATAACCATAATACTCTATCCATTTTGAGAATACATGGGTATTGGGTTTTTGAAGTTGTAGAGGTCTCTGTTTGCTTGGTAACATTTTACATACTTACTCTTTGAACTATGTTTTGTAGTGAATGTAAACAGACAATTCATTGGTGTACATGTTGTATAGTTAATTCTGTAGATGACATTTTTTCTCATAGATATGATCTAATCTCTTCCATCTGTTTTTCTCTTTGCAGCTCGAAGGAGAAGCCCACTCTTGGGTATGGCTTTTGTTTCATTTCATATTCTTTTGCATATTTCCTGTTAATTTCTCATGTTGGTGTAGGTGTTAAACTGTTAATATCGTCTAAGCACTATATTGGAATGCAACTCAACATATAAATCTGCACAGCTAGAGTTATCATTCATGTGACTCCTATAAATTTGCTTCAATGATATGCGATATATATGCACTACACATACAGATGTTTTGATTTGAGTCATGTGTATAACTTTTCTGTTTTATCATATTCTTGGTAGTATATAATAACATGTAAATAAATATGCATGCTGTTTCTCAATGCCCATGTACTTCAACATTTCAACTTAAATTCAAAAAATGTATGAGCAAAGATAAATGGGCTAGGTTGATTTCCAACTGGAATTTCATTTTAATAGAGATTTCCTTGTTTAAGTATTTATCATTTGTTATGCTTTAGAAATTTGTTAGGATGTACTGCTTACTTAGTCCTTATGATTGTATTTGCAAGCTTTGTAATCTATATATGCCCTGGAACATTTTTATTAAGATGTTTGCCATTTTCATTTCTGTTTGACACAAACCTTTTTTTAATTTGGATGTTTGACTGTGGACTCTGAAGGTAGCTATGAAGCAACTCATGTAGAACTGATGACCTACCCTTTACCTTTTGCTTTTGGTTTCTTTTGTTTGTTAAGAATACCCTGGAGTTGTAATATTCATTATTATATGTTTGAGATGTCTCATACCACATACTTGGAGAAAAAGGGTGACCTCATTAAGTTTCTCTGGTAGTTATCAATTAATTGCTTGTAAACAGATGTACCCTTGTATGGTAAATTTGTTCATATGAAAGGAAACATGCAGATGATGGTGCATTTACTTACACGATTTTCTTGCTTTGAATTTTTACTCCCTCTGTCTCTAATTGATAGGCGTATAACCAAAATGAGAACTCTCTAATTGATCGTCACATTTCCTGCACAAGCTGCTGCTTCTCATATCCCAATGAGCATTATTACTTCCATGCATGCATGCAAGCAAGCATAGGGGGGAGTTAAAAATGCACTTTTCCTGTGCATGCAAGGCAAATGCAGAGTAATTAAAGTCTGCATGCTGCTTGTTTTTCTCCACCGTGTGCTCAACTTAAATGGAAAACAAGGGAGTTAATCATTCCTTGGTCTTTGTGAAAAAACTTATATGATGATCAATAAGAGATGGAGGGAGTATTTGTCTTGGTTTTTGTTGTTATCATACAATATGATTATCAGGATACTTTTTAATTGCTGTGGCTCATCGTTTAAATTCATAGTATCATGTGAAATTTCAAATTTCTTTGTAGTTCTCATATTGTAAGGCTGTATTAATGTTTTTTTTGTTACGCATATAATGCAGAGGCCAGCGGATTAAGACCCGCAAACGGAATATTGCAGCGCCTTTGGACCCTGCATCATTCTCTGATGCAATTGTCCAGATTTATCTGGATAATGCTGGAGATCTGGTTAGGCCCTGTTAAACATTTTTTGTATCTAGAATATACTCTCCTCGTAAGATATTTTCAGTTGGGCGTTCTGAAATTATTTATTCTTGTCTGTACTTTGTACTCATAAGGGACATGCAGTTAACCTTTGTGAAATATTCTTAACATTACTTTTTACTTATGTTAGATTGGCAGCTTCTGTCAAATATTCTTGCCAGTGCTATCTTTTTCTGAAGTGGTCAGTTGTAAAAATATAAAATGCATTACCCTGTATACTCAATACACAACTTATTTAATGATCATGCCATCATTGTCATCCCTTAGTGTATTCAGTCCAAGGGTTTCATGAGAAATAAAAATTAAGAGTTCATAGTAAATATTAAATTGAGGTGTTCAATCTAGTGATCCTGTTGAACATTGTTTTAGTGCTTGAGTATCCAGACACAAGCTAATGTTTACGTTGTAAACTAAAACTATCTTACTGACATTCAGATACATTTTGTTTGACTCTTATTTTTATCCTGTGCAATCAATTGATATCAAGGCCCTTTACTTGCAGGAACTTGTTGCCAAAAGTATCGAGTCCTCAGATCTCAACTTCTCGCGTTACGGTGACACCTTTTTTGAGGTATTTCCATGAAACTTTATGTATTCCGTATTCTCATGGATGTTGCATTTATGGTTATGCCTTTTTTTTTTGCCTTACATCTATATAGGTGTGATTTAGTTATACACATAGTTTTTAAGGTGGTAAGGCGTCCCGTGGCGACCCACCCCTGCTTTACCGCCATAGCGTTTAGGCGTAAGGCGTGGCGACGCCTTACATACATACTAATCTAGGATGCTAGAAAAATAAATCAGCAGTTCCATAGTGCAAATATACAGAAGAGGAGGGAGAATAAGCAGCAGAGATGCAGAAGAAAGGAGAGGGAGCAGTGAGACTGCAGACCAGACCGTGTGAAGAAGCAGAGAGAAGCAGCGGACAGCAGGGTGTGGGAAGAGAAGGGATCAGCGCACAGCAGAGATAAGATTAAAGAACAAAGCAGATAGAGGAAGAAGGGGACAGAAGAGCAGAGGACATTTAGAGGAAGAAGGGAGATCAAAGAACGGAGCAGAGCAAAGCAAACAGAGGAAGAAGGGGAATAGAGGTGGATTACACCTTGCAGTGATGAGGGTGCTGGCGATGAAGCTGGATGCCCGAGAGACGACCCTGGAGCCGATGGCGATCTGGCGATGGGTCAAGCGAGGATTTGGGTCGCTGCTTGTCGCCTCTAGGGTTTGACACGATCCCCTTTCTTCTCCTTCTGTTTCCCTCTTATCTCAGGCCCGAAAAGGGATTGTTTTCTTCTAGGTTGCGCCGAGCACGGGTGGACTTGGCAGGCTGGATCACAGCGGTGAAATTTTTGCACCAGACGATCTGTAGTGTGTGCCTTGGGCCTCCTCGACGCCTTGCGACGCCATCGCGCCGCCTTATCAACGCCTCGCGCACGAGGCGGACGCCATGCGTGCTGGCTTATGGCGCTAGGACGCCCTGGTCCTGGCCGAACGCCATGATGCCTTCGCGTCGCTATTGCGACGCCATGAAAACCATGATTATACACCCTCTGGTTGTAATATATGACTTTTTAACATTAATTGTAAGTGTTAAACACGTCATATATATTAATGACCGCCGGTTGTAGTTAACTTATTGTTTTCGTTGTCTTCTAGCTTATTGTAAGCATCTGAAGTTTAGCTTTCATTAATGTCCTTACAATGTACTACCTCCGTCTCAAAATACAACTATTTAAAGCTATGAACCTAGACATATTTTTTTGTCTAGGCTCATAAGCTAAAAGTAGTTATATTTTGAGACGGAGGTAGTAGGAATTTTAGTATTTGACCCACCTTTTATGGAGGTAGTTATATTTTGAGACGATGCTGTGTTGATGTGGCACAGAACTGCCATTTGTCTAGGCACACTTATATACTGAATTGTTTGTGCTTTTATTTCTTTGTGATAATTCTCAACAAATGTATAAAATACAAAGTAAATGGGCTTCATTTTCTTTGAATAACCCTTGTTGTCCATCAACATTTAAAAGTAAATGTGAATATGCAGGTTGTGTTCATTGGAGGGCGCACTCAGCCTGGCACAATAAAACCTGAAGAAGAAGGAGAGCGTCACCCCTTTTCTGTACTTGATTGTGCAGCCCAGCGTGAAGCAATTTTGCCTTATGTTCTCTACATCCAGAAAACATTGCGCAGGAGGCCTTTCTTGATAAAGAATCTTGAAAATGTTATGCGCAAATTCCTCCAGTCACTGGAGTTCTTCGAGGAAAATGAGAGGAAGAAGCTTGCTATCTTCACAGCACTTGCCTTTTCTCAGAAGTTATCAGGGCTTCCACCTGAGACTGTCTTCCAGCCACTGCTCAAGGATAATCTTGTTTCCAAAGGGATAGTACTTTCGTTCATTACAGAGTTTTTTAAGGAATATCTTCAGGAGAACAGTTTAGATGATCTTATTGCACTTTTGAAGAAAGGCAAAATGGAGGACAATTTGCTGGAATTTTTCCCATCAACAAAGAGAACCGCTGAAGCTTTATCTGAACATTTCACGTAAGTTGTTATCATTGGATCTCTCTTTATCTTTTGCAAACTGTCTCATCGTGATTTGAATAGCAGTTGTAGTTAAATAAAACTCTGAGTTAATGTTTCATTGTGCTCTCTTCAGCAAAGAAGGTCTGACAAGTCTTGTTGAGTACAATGAAAAGAAGATGTTTGAGGTTAAACTTAAGGAGATAAAGTCAACACTGACAACAATGATCAACGAAGAGGCAGAAATATCTGAAGTCACGGATGCTGTTAAGCAACAGGTGAAAGATGCCAAATTTCCTGATATAGAGGTTGTCCGCATGCTTTGGGATGTGCTGATGGAGGCTGTTCAGTGGTCTGGAAAGAACCAGCAACAAAATTCGAATTCAGCACTTCGGCAGGTAAATCTGTTTATATCTGCCTTGAATTTACTGCAGTTGTAGTTGCACATCAGCACAACATTGTTTTGTGGTGCAACAATTTTTTTTTGTTACTGCCGTCTTATCCTTGTATCATTTCATTAAGAGGAGAAAAAAACATGGGGAGGAGAGTAGAAACACCCCAACTCAACCTAATTGCATACAAGTCTTCCCCTTATACTTATTTTCAGATGATTTCTTATTTTCTTATATTAAAGTAATATTTCTTCTGTCCATCTAACTAAAAACCTACTACCACCGAAGTCAAGCCTCTAAAACAACCTGTTCCTACACCTGACTAATCATTTCTCAGGAGACATCGTATAAAATTGTCTGAACAGTAGAGTGGAATGATGTTTTTTGGTCCAGATAAGCATATCATGGGTAAACCTGCCATGGATAAGTGTTAGAATCATGCGAGGAAAAATGAACATTGGTATTGCCTTGTCAAAAGATATGGTGGCATTTCACACTCTAGTTTAGGGGGCAACAATTTTTTTCTGAACAAGGACTGATCAACTAGTAGATTTGGCCTGAAACAATCCTTGTTTCGTTGCTTTAGTTATGTAATAGCTAGGAGTTATTTATTTAAAATGTTCTTTTTGTACAGGTGAAAGCATGGGCTGGCCTTTTGAATGAATTCTGCACAAGTGGCAGACTTGAAGTCGAACTCATATACAAAGTTCAGACCCAGTGCTATGAGGATGCTAAGCTGATGAAGCTATTTCCTGAAATTATCAGGACACTGTATGACCAAGATGTCCTAGCTGAAGACACCATCCTCCTTTGGTTCCGCAAGGGTTCAAACCCAAAGGGCAGGTAATTGCCTACTTTAGTATTTCATGCATATTTTGAATGCAATGAAAACAATATTTTATTCCATGTAATTTGATAGGGTTTCAGTTATGTTTGAAGATGCTAATAGATATAATTAAATGTCAGGCAATCTTTCGTGAAAGCCCTGGAACCTTTTGTCAAATGGCTGGAGGAGGCCGAGGAGGAAGAATAAATAAATTGTGCCGCTGGAGGCTGCTTGAATTTATCGTTTGAATTTTTTTCCTATATACCAAGTTTCCGGCGAAAGTGATGTACCTTTTGCACCTTTGTTACTTGGCCGACTATTTTATGATCGATCGTAAGGCAGTGCTTTCTACTGAATGTTAAAATCTCATGCAAGAAGTCAGGAAGATATTGTTCCAGGATTTAGTATATTGTTACGAGAATGTTGCATATGTTATTTATGCATTGTTGGAACTTCATATCTCAGTTTTATGGTTTTGTTGCCGTAACCTTTCAATCTGGTAGCGGCTATGGAAAGCCAGTTTGCATCACCATCCTGCTATAATCACACGCTAAATTTGCCATTCGTTTCATCATGTGTTTGGATTTCACACGTCACAGTCCTAACATCCGAAAGACTTTACTTTGTCGGTGGCCACACGTCCAAGCACGTTCACATATGTCGGTTGCATATTTATAAAGATTTCTATATTGTTCTGGAATTGTATGCTATTTTTTTTGAGAGGATTGTATGCTAATGTAACACTCTTCAAGGCCATATAAATTGTTACAAATAAGTGAATAAGTTAAATCATAATTTTGTTGGCGAATTACAATTTGATCCATTGATGTTAGGGTCTAGTTTAAAGTAAATATGAAGTATTTGTCCGTAAGAACAATAAATTTGGGAGTAGCCAATCTCTCTTTTTTTGCATAAACGAACGCAGTAAATATGAAGTCTATGTCCGTAATAACAATAAATTTGGTGTTTTTTTTAATGCCAGTCCCTACAAATTGAATATGACTCCACAATCGACCCATTGATTCATCGATACCACATTACAGACCAGTGGATTGGTCAATTATGTTCATTAGAAACTACTCCCTCCGTCTAAAAATATAACTATCTGAGCAATTTAAACTTATCTCAAAATACAACTACTTCTACCCTAACCTACTCCATCTCCACCAATCACAAGCATCCTTTATTAAATTATTTCATCTATCTTCTCTCAGCTAATCACAACTCTTTCTTTTCTCAACCTTAATTTCTTTAAAAAAGGATAAAAGTCTATATTTTGAAATGACGGTAGTATCCCATTACAACAGTTGAGACAATAAGGCCTCTAAACATTAATTTACCAAACTATACTATTTTATTGGTCTTCTTTCCTTTGTCATACTTCATGCAACAAAATTGTTCCAAATAAATGCTAAGAATAGCTATGAGCCGTTGTTATGCGTAGCAACTATCTTTCTCTTTCTTTTCCCTTGTTTTCTTTGTCACTAAATATACTTGCATGACAATAGAGATAGTCTGCTAATAAAGACCGTTGTACATGTCCTAACTCTAAGTGGATTAATCAGTGCCGTGCACTTTATTCCCCACTAATTCAAAACGATTTCTAACCTTATCTTGCCCAAGTGGCGGACTTACTTTTCCACCATGGCTTCGTATGTGGCATAAAGCATGTATGAAATGCTTTTACCATATGTTTAGGGCACTGGTGATCATTTCTGTCTTGAATGGGGGCATAACAAAACAGATGTGGATGGTTCATGTATGTGGGATCCTCGACTTGTCTCGTAGGATGTGATGGTGCAGTGTACTTTCCAGAGTACAATTTTTTTTTTGAGACAACCAGACTACAATTCTTGGTGCATAAAACTTGTCGTAGAAAAAGTATGGATACCCTCCTAGTCGTTTCAAGATTCTCTCATATAGCTAGCTGTATTTATCTGTGTCGATGAATGGAAACATATCTCATGTACATAAGTCTTTTCGTGACACACGTACACACAAACTAACAAATATTAGAAAAAAATTCTATATGTAATTCTAATAGTGTTACACATATTTGCAAAAATTTACTCTAAAATTCACCATATTTTAGGAGCAACAAAAATGTGAAAAATCTGACAGCTTTTTAAGTAGAAATCTTTTATTACTCAGTGTATAATGAATTTTAAGATAAAATTTTATTGATATGTGTGACACTATTAGAACTACATGTACAATTTTTTTTAGAACTTTTAGTGATATTTGTTAGTTTGTATGTACGTTTGTACAAGAAAAAGCTTATGCGCATAGGATATATTCCCCCGATGATTATCGTAAGAGGTAAGATTTATAGCAGTTGTACACAGCCTAAGGAGCCGTTCATTTAACAAAAAAATACATTGCATTAACAACGATCAAACAGGTAATATAATAAGAAATTATAGGTTTACCATAGATATTATTAACTTAACCAAATATGGAGCAACACCAATTCAAAACTTTGGGGCCTTATTTCCATAGAACGTTTCAAATTGCTACAAGTGTAAAATTTTTGATATAACTCAAAACTTCACAATTATTTCAAAACACCCTTATTCATGATATTTAATTATGAATTTCTGTAGATGCAAGAAATATTTTTTCTTTCCTTGTGATAATATATTAATTAAAAGTAATAAACTTTAAACGATAAAAAATAGTGAGGTAAGACCAATGTTAACCCTTATATCAACACATACTCGATGGTGTAGTTTACCATACGAGATCCACAAACAAACGCGGCTCCTGTTGTTCCAAAGCACTGTAGCGTTTGAAATTTGCATGTGTACTACTCATCCCATCAACCCCCCATTCTTCAGTTTTTTCCGCATATTACTCCTGATGACCCTTGCCATCTCTAAACATGCCTCGTTTAATGTTTACATTTTGGAATGGATGTACTAAGCAAGTGACAAACTACCCAATTATTAGGTCGAATTATTTTCATCATGTTTTATGTTAAATGTAAAATTATACTAAGGCTTTGTTTAGTTCCCTAAATTTTTTTCCCAAAAACATCAAATCGAATCTTTCGACATATATATGGAGTATTAAATATTGATTAAAATAAAAACTAATTGCACAGTTAGGATGAAAATCACGAGACGAATCTTTTGAGCCTAATTAATCCATAATTAGCCATAAGTGCTACAGTAACCTACATGTGCTAATAATGACTTATTTAGGCTTAATAGATTCATCTCGCGATTTCCAGACTTAATAGATTCATCTCGTCCAAAAACCCCTCTTAACATCCCGTCAAACGTTCGATGTAACAATCAAATCTAAAATATTTCACCAACTAAACACAACCTAAATGTGAAATGCTAAATTTATGGCATGACGAAATGCACAACAGGTCGTGCATGTTCTCAACACTGAAATGTTTGATTTTGTTTCGTGAACGCGTCTGAAAACAAAAGCTTCAGGAACCTCGACACCTTGCACGGCTCATGTTTTGGACAGACAGGTTAGCTCATGAAACAGACATGCATCGAGCCTTTTCCTCATCATGAAAGGTCGGTGAATGTCAGCATGTGCAGCCACCAATGCTGCTGCCCAGTGACATGGAAACAGTTGCATGCATTTTTGTTAATTTTGTGCCCTCTTTTCCATGGTGCTCGCCGGATGTGATTCCCCTTGTCACTTCTTTAGCGGTTGGCCAAGGGGCAGAAGACCATAAAGAACTAGAGCAATCAGCCATGCCACTAACGCTTTTGTTCCTTTTGTTCACCTTGAGAGACGTACTACTCCGTAGCATATTAGCAGCCCACTAACAATTGACTGCACACTCAGAAACCATCGAGGGCCAAGTGCTCATTATCCGGCCTCCTTTTGCTTTCCGTTATTATAAGGGGAATTTGGACGCACCAATCATACCAAGATGGATGCACGCTGCTCATCAGCTATATAAGCCCTTAAATAACTGTTATGCTGGTGCAGTGCCGACCTGTAGGCAGCAGGAGTTGATGAATATATATGAGTGGCAGCTTATTGAGGAGCATTAGAAGGGAAAGAAATTAAGATGAGCTCCAGGAGAGTTGATAGAGCTTCAGCCTTTGCTATACTGCTCATTGTAGCGTCAACGCTTTCAGTTTTTACTGCAGGTTTGTTCACTGTCCCGTTTCTTCTTTATTGCTTTTTCTTGAATACATTGTCTTTCTTCTGTGAGTGATTATTACTGTCCTTGTGTGATAATATGGAAGGCAACACACTGTCAATTACGAAATTTGACATGCATCGATTTTGTACCTCAAGTATTAGCGGGTATTAAATTTTACAGTAAGGACCGTAAAATTTTTCTTTTGTTTTATTTACTTGGAACACGTACGATCTGCTGCGGGAAGTGAGCACAAATCTCCAATTAAACTCACTAGTTTTTCCACGACAATTTTTGCAGGAGGAAGGGAGCTCGTGTCACAAGAAAAGAATCAAAAGGTATATATAGATGTGATTCAAGGTAGTATGCCCTGCTCAAACAATCCATCAAGCAGGATACAATATTCCTAAACTAAAATAAGTTCATTTGTGTAATCAAGTGTCTCTTTTGGAGTTGAAGCCCAACCAAATAATTTCAGTTTTATCAAAAGTATGAACGTAGTGGATGAACTGATATAAAAAAAATTACCTAGAAATATGAAGCTGGATTTTGGCCACACCATAACTTCATTCCTAGAATTTTTTTAAGGTAGTTACAGCCGAACAGTGCATACATCTTGAATTTAAAAGTTTCAGAAACGTACTAAAAGACATGTTTACCATGATTAGAGTTACTGTATGATTAATTGTCCTGTCATAATTCAGGGATATTCTAATGTTTCATACGGTGACCAGGGAGCGACGACGTCGTCAGGCGAAGCACATCCAAGGAATCTTATGGTTAAGACAAACGACTACGGGCGCTACGACCCATCCCCAGCCTTCTCCAAGCCTCGCTTCAAGCTTATTCCCAATTGAGACCTGACATCCGCTTTGCTTGTGTTTTTAACCCACAAATCTACTCCCTCCGTCCATAAATATTTGACGCCGTTGACTTTTTAACACCTATTTGACTGTTTATTCAAAAACTTTTATGTAATGTGTAAAACTACATGTATGCATAAAAGTATTTTTAACAATGAATCAAATGATAGGGAAAAATAATAATTATGTAAATTTTTTGAATAAGATAAACAATCAAACATGTAAAAAAGTCAATGGTATCAAATATTTGAGGACAGATGGAGTAATAATTACTATATGGATATCGTAAAATAGGTTTGTACTAGAGGCTTGTGAAAACATGGCTTGGTGCCTCTGTCGAACCCTCATCTTCATTGCTTGTACAAGCAGTATTTCCATATAAATCTACAGAAGTATATATATATATTAAGAGGTGATTTCAGAGGGAAAGGATTGTAAGTTGGACACTATACAGATCAAAGGAGTCAAAACAAACTCCATCTAGATCTGTCTCCAAAACCCATCCTCACCGCTCCGCCGATGCTAGGCCGCCGCCATCCAAAAACAAACTAATTGTTGTCCAACAAGCTAAGCTATTGCCGGCCACATGCGTACGCCGAGTCTAGATGCTGTGTTCGAAAGGAATTCCTTTTTACGACGATGATCTAGGTCGTGAATTTATACAAGTTCGGGTGCACGTATGCAATTGCTGAAAACCATTCTAACGGCACTATTGCACTTGTTAGAGTGTATTGCTATCATTCATTGTAACCTATGTTTTGCCCAAGTTCGTGTGCATGTATAAAATTGCTCCAAATCTATACTACTTAAAAAGACGGTAGTGATGATGGTGAGTCATGTGAAATCTAAGGTGCAGAATTAGTAGAGGATCCTCCCAATCAATAGACGCTTATGATTAATCCCACATCTCTTTCATCCAAATCCCGCATCGCTTAGGATTAACCAAACCTTTCTCTTTCTTCCACCCCTTGCCGTCGCCTCCGCAGAAAGCAACACTGCTGCCACCTAGTTCGCCCCGCTGACGTCCACCTGCAGCCATTGACACCCACCTGCCGCCGCATCCATAGAAAACCGCCTACTGCCGCGCCCAGGTTGCCCAACGTCGCGGTCTCCGATCCTCCTCTAGCGCTGCCGATCCTTGCGATCCACAGGCCCAAGTGCCGGCGCGGCCTCCTCCCGCGCAGATCCATCGCCTCTGATCCTCCTCTAGCGATGCCGCCTCCTCCTTCATCCAGCGTCGCCGTCCCCTCGTCGATCCTCCATCCCGCGCCGCCTCCTCCTCCTCCAGTGCCGTCAACTCGTCGCGGATCTGCCACCGCCGTTTCCACGTCAATCCACCCTCCTGCGTTACCTTCTTACCGTCTCGCCGGTCGTCACCATTACCTGACTCGACATCTTGCCGCCCTCCGGACCTCAAGCTCGTACTTTTCATTATTTTCCCCAACTTCAATCTCTTCTTGCTTTGTAACTGCATTCTCATTCCCTCGTTCATGGCACAACCTAGAAGAATTTTTAATATGCTGAAAAAACTTCGTTGTTATGTAGATGATCGTCGCATGCCTTTTACTGCTGTTAGACGATTGAAGCAAGGCCAGCAGAGATTGAAAGAATGTCACAACACTTACTGTCATAGGAAAACTCTTCTACTAAGTTATCTTTGGAAATTCATTTTAAGACAGACATATTTCATGTTTTCCTTCAGTTGAGTTTTGCACATGTGAATTGATGACGTTTTCTGTTTTGGAGTGTGCAGTTCAGCATGTGCAGTTCATTAGCTGCTAACTTTTTATAATTTGACAGTGGGAAATACAACTGTAAATTTATTAACTAGTATACTACTCCATTGTTTTATTTTATACCTTTTTGTTTTTAACCTGTAATTTTTTAAAGAGTAAATTGCATTAGAGATATACAAACTTATCGGGTGGGTGCAAGTTAGTACATAAACTTGCAAAACGCTCGTTTCAGTACATCAACTTGTCTTATGCATGCGAATTAAGGCAAAAATGACATGACGAGATATTTTATTAAGTCGGACAATTATGAAAACTGCCATATACACACAAGAGTTAACATATGAATTAAGATTAGACCATATATATATTTGTAAATAACCATTTTATTTTTCTTTTTTCTTAACCGTTTGCATTCTCATTTCTCCGTCTTTTATATGTAAATATTATGCTCTAGTCTATCTTTTACTGAATAGAGGCATTCTTCTTACATATGTTGCTTAAAGTAGCATCCTAATCAACACTTAATTGAACAAAATTAGCTATATTGTGACATTTCAGCCTTGGTTTGCACAGACTAGACAAGTTTAAGTACTAAAAGGAGCATTTTACAAGTTCATACACTAGATTGCACCCACCTGACAAGTTTGTGTACCGCCGATACAATTTACTCTTTTTTAAAAAATGTAGAGGAATGAGAAGTATTGTTATTCTTTCATGTAAATGTCATACCACTAGATTTTTCCACATTGGCCAAGAAGTTCTCAACACGGATCATATGTATGTACGGAACATCAAGAAATCCATTGCTATCCAGATTCAGTTTAAGAATATCAGAAACAACTCAAGGATCCATCTCAACAAAATGTGCCTAAAGACAGAAGGAAATAGATAAATGAATGAATCGCAGTACATTTCATTCCTTATCATTTACCAAACAAGAATCGAACATTTTTCTCTTGTTGGATGTTTTATGCTCACAAAATCTGAAATAATTCTCACAACTGTAAAATTAGAGAAATAGAAAAGAATGCACAGGGTTTCTTTGTGCTTACATGTAAATGTTTACAGTACTTCAAGCTAACTTTTAAGTGATACCATTCACAATTATTACACAACACGTGCCAACACATGTTTTTTTTAAGAAGAAACTGCATGTATACTTGGACACCCTATGCATACCCTTCCCAAAAGTGGAAATTCCATTCATGTATACATTTGGACTTTCAGAGTAATGGTATAACCAGGTGAGGCAATTAGATAAGGTAATGAACTAGATTTAGTTCAATAGCTGTGGTTTCTTTTTCTGATCTGGTCTGTGCTACTGATACTGATTTGTCCAAATTCTAAGTACTCCTATCTGGCATTGATACTAAGTATACATGAGTATGAGTATCTTTTGTAGGAAATGATCAAATCTTAGGTGGTGCTTAGATCTTTCCTTTGGTTTATAGTAGTAATTTTATACATTTCACTTACAAGGTCTAAACTTCCTTCAATTCTGCCTCGGTTGCAATTACACGAAATCAAGTTGCTAAAAAGTACTGTAGCTGCACCTGGTTTTATCTTAGTTAAGCTCTTGCCTATTTGCTAAACATTTGGTTACAAAATTGTTCTTACTAATTTTTATTGTAAACAAGATGGGGCTAGATGCTGTTTGTGAAACCTTGCAGTTCATTTTGTAAGTTTAGAGTAAATTGCCAATTATGTGTTCAACAAATCAAGAACATGAGTGCTATGATGCCAGTCTGAAATTGAAAATTTCTGAATTTGTTAATGCTTTCAGACGCATGAGCAACTTTCGAGTAACTGAGCACGCAGGTATGACGCTGAGTCCAGTAAAATGGTGAGGTTAGGTGAGGTGACGGTGTAGCTTCATAAGTCTGCCCTGTAATAATAATTCATGATGCCATGGTCGCCTTTGGGTCAGTTTGTGATTATACTACCTATGTATACTTTTGTTTGATGTCAACGATTTAAATCCGGAGGGAGTACAATGGATTATATAGAGGTGTCCAAATAATTGGTTTGCATATTCAATTGGGTTAACAATCTACTTATTTTACACAAATTTTGATAGATTTAGTTATTTTACCGTTATTCATCATGCATGGTCCAATTAAAGAATTATTTTTTATAACTGCTGTATGTATGAACTTTACTCCTACTGATCTCCTATTTATGGAATGGAGCATTCATGTAATGGATCTGAATGTGCCACAAATCTCAATATCGTCCCACTAAACTTAAGGGTTTGGTGGCCACGGGGCTCATCAGCATCACCACAACGTAAGACTCTGGGAGGAGGAAGAGCCACCATGGCTGTCGTGCTCGACACCTCACCACCGCTCATGGCTTCGGGAACAGGCTGCCCACTACTCTGGCTTGTTAGTAATATACCGGCCTTGATGGTTTCAATTCAGAAGGTTCTCCACGGTGTTCTCATTCTTGCAAGGGCACTCGTTATTTGATGAATAAGAATATCCTTTGTGGTGAGTGAGAACAATGATATTTCTTGTTTGGTTCTTTATGCACACCGGATGATTGTGGAAATGCTCTATCTGGGTGAAGACGAGGCAAGATATAAGATATTAAACACGTTCAACTATATTTTGTCAACTTGATATATTTTTTTCATATAAGAATGTTGTCTTCTGTGTGCATTCTTTCTGGAGGAATGATGAATAAGTGTGACGTGAAGTTGCAACATGCTAAGTCATCTTTCTCATGCACGTTTGGGAGGAGGAAGGTGGTCCAATGGAATGTTTGTGTTTTATGGCAAAAGAGAAGTATTCCATCTTGGGCTCCTTTACGGTCTATACTAGTGTATACTAGTCAATTATACTAATGAATGAATGGTCGAGATTAACTATATACTAGTGGCTAGTTTATGGTAGTATACACCTAACCTCTAGTATGCAATAGTATAGGGCATTTCTATGAAAAGAACATTCCTAACTGTTTGACATCATTACGCAAGAAACTAAACGTTGTGAATTCACATGCCAGTTAATGTTGATGGTGTGGTGGATAATTTTTAAAGTTAATGGTTCAACTACTATAATGCACATACAAATAAATAAATATATTTCATCCATACTACTCCCCAGCTATAACTAGAATTGTGTACCGTAAGGGAAACCTCCATGTTTTTGAACCAGAAACATTCGTTTTTTTAATTTTATTCTGAAGCCCCTATAGCTTCAAAACATTACGGATTCAACATCTTAAAAAATGAAAAAGTGAAAATCATGATTTTAATGCCACCGAATTCATGTGCATACTCTATTTTGTAGATTTAATCATAAGTTCTCCACATTGTCCCAATATGAAAAGTCCAAGAATGTCCCAAACGGATAACAAATGTGAAATTTATGGTCGTGTTCTCCGCGTACTGATCGAGTAGACATGTATATATGTTGCAATAGGTCCGTTGCAACGTTTTTTGTTTGGTGGCAATAGTCTTTAGTTGCCAACATTGGATGTAGCACCTTATTTTTGTGATTGTCGGTGACTCGAATGGAATTTAGCAATGAGAATGGATCCGTTTGAAAGAGGACTCCGAAATCTTTCCATCAAGTACTCATGGGCCTGAAACGGAGCCCGTGTGTAAATTTGGCGGCCGTTTTAATTCAGTGCTGCATCGGGTGGCCGAACTGGATTGCATGCAATTCCTTGGAGATGTCCTCGACTTGGTCCCCAATCAACTTCATTCATCATGCACATCTTACTTGAACTTCTTTCTTCCTTCCTCTTGCGTCGTGTAAATACACCTAAAAATGATAAGATGCAAAATTCATGGTGTAGTATAATTTGTTCAAATCTATCGAAAGTAAATATTAAACAGAGTGGATTCACCTTTGGTTCAATCATGCATGTAGACTTGGTTGTATCCGAGGTAGTGATGTTCTCATCAGCACGCCTCCCCTCGCTGACATCAGCTCTCGCTAGGGCTGATGCAATAAACCTGTTAACCCTTTAGGAAATACCAGAAAACACTTAAACCTTAGAAAATTCATATCTAATTCCTCCTAACTCCAAATCTGTCCATTCAAGTCTTAATAAATTCATAAAAATGAGCAGAATCTAGAAATGCACTTTGTTTGTTCTGTTGTACTGTTCTAGTGTACTGTTTTATTTATTTTTGTGCTCTACGTTTTAGATTCCGACGTGTCCGAGCCTTCCAACTTCTACGAGTTGGTCGTCGAAATCCCGGAAGCCAACCAAGGCAAGTCACACTCTGTTTTGACGCATGTTGAACCTATTTACTTACTATGATCTATTCAAATATGCATTATACTTTGCGAATGAAATGTGGGATGTTACCGATATACCTTGTTATAGCCACTTGTGTTAATCACCTCACCTTGATAAACCGTGGGATTTAATTTGACCAGCGGTGACCCTATGTGATGGTCCCACTGGATCAATGCTTAGCTCGCTTAGTACCACCTAGCTCACTAATGGGATGATCATGCACTACTTAATTAATGATGCTGCTTATTGATTCCACTTGAGGATGATGATGACACTTGTTCTCATTTAATAATACACTAAAATATTGTTAAATGGTGGGTCGTGGGTGCTTAGTTTTGCTAGTCGCACCCATGATATTTAAGGACCAGTTCGCGGGAAACCCTTGTGAGGATAATCGTACAAACCACAAGCTAGCATGAGCAACGACTAGGCTTGTAGTATAGCTCAACCCATTCCTGGGCACCGGGGGAAGGGTAGGCGTGATGGGGTCATGTCGGTCTGGGTGATGAAGATCTACCTCCCTCTACCACTATTGCACTTGATCCATCTGTCTCCAATGAGTACAAAGGACCTATCACACGAGCACGTGCACGAGAAATCAATAGCAAGGTGAATCTGTTCCTACGTACTTCTTATCATGATATTTATGAGAATGGGTTGCTACCTAATAGTTGTACATTACTTGTGCTCAGGTTTGAAGGAATTGCATCATCAAAGAACGAGGATCATGAGGAGGACAACGAGGGCCAAGAGGAGGCCAAGAGGAGGACAACGAGGACCAAGAGGAGGACTTCTTTTGCAAGGCCTACACGGATTCATGCCTTCCTATACAAGAAAACTAGAGATAATATAGAAAATACCCATCTCGGATTCGGTTTCGGCAGTCAGGAGAGGCCTGCACAAAAGCAAGCGTGGACTTCGCATACGGAACCTGAAGCGTGGTGTGAATGGGATGGGCGGGGTTATGCGAACGGTCTGGTCATCATTCCTTGCCGTGGTACCATGGTGGTATCTCGGATACGTGGCAACACATGTGGGATGGTGTCTTGTGGGTACAGTTGTACAACTCTGGCCAAAGTAAATCTAATCGATTAGCCGTGTCTGCAGTTATGGACAACCAAATGAGATTCACCGTGATTAGTGTCACCTTAATTAATTTGAATATTAAACCTGCTAGAAGTAGGTGGATGGTTGGGCCTGAACGACGTGGTGTAACGCCGGTCAGAGATGGTTAATTATGGTTTATTTAACGAACTGCTTTACAAATTCTGTCCTTCTTTATTCTGCTATGCTATTACACCATATTATGCCACCCTTGTATCCCCTGTTGCATTACCATGCATTTCTCCGTGTGGCTTGCTGAGTACGGTGGTCAGTACTCAGCCTTGCATAATTTTCCCCCAGAGCTAGAGCTGTTCTACGAGGATGACGAGGAGGAGGAGTAAGCTTGTACCGCCGTCGAGATGCATGTGCTGCCGTCCGCTGTTTAGATCGCCCGTTGCTTAAGTCTTATCTGTTTAAGTTTTCGCTGACGCTTTGTTTCATTTGTGGGGCCTAGGTGCCTTCGTTCAAATTCGTAAGACTGTATTCTGTACAACTTTATCAACTGTGTATCCCGGCTGGTCCTGGACGGGGATTTAATGCACTAAGCGTTTGGAATTCTGGTTATGAATTTCCGGGCGTGACACTTTATAAAAAGTCCAAGAATGTCTCAAACGAACACCATATGCGAAGGTTATGGCCGTTTTATAACTTATGTTTTTACACAAGTTCGTGTGGATGTATGTAAATGCTCGAGACCAATCTAATATTAGTGTTGCGCTTATTAGAGTTACCTGACACTTTCATTGTGAAACTTATGTTTCACACAAGTTCCTATGCACGCATGCAATCGCTCGAAAGTCCTCTAATGTTATTGTTGCGCTTGTTAGTATGTATTGACACTATTTATTGTTAAACGTATGTCTAATATAAATTTGTGTGCACATGTGGAATCGCTTAAAACCACTCTAGTGACACTATTGCGTTTATTGGAGTGAATTTAGACCATTCGTTATCAAACGAATGTTTTGCACAAGTTCCTTTGCCTGTATATTAGTGTATCAAAACACCTCTAATGTCGTTATTGCGTTTATTAAAGTGTATCAACACCATTCGTTGCCAAACACATGTTTAACATAAGTTTGTTTTGCACATATGCAATCGCTCAAAACATCAAATGTCACTATTATGCTTATTGGTGATTTAGCACTATCGTTGCCAAACATACGTATAACAAAGGTTTTTGTGCACTATGGTATTGCTCAAAACCACTCTAATGTGACTATTGCACTTATTAGTGTGTATTGATTCCATTCGTTACACAAGTTTGTGTGCACGTATGGAATCGCTCGAAAGCACTCCAATGTCATTATTGCTCTGATTAGAGTGTATTCTTACCATTCATTGCCAAACATAAGTTTCACACAAGTTTGTGTGCACGAATGCAATCGCTCAAAACATCTCTAATGTCACTTATTCAATTATTAGAGGGCATTGACAGTATTCGTTGCCAAACATATGTTTAACAATAGTTTTTGTGCACTATGGAATTGCTCAAAATCACTCTAGTGTCACTATTGCACTTATTAGTGTGTATTGACACCACTCATTGTAGACAAGTTTCTATGCATGTTTGGAATGCTAGAAAGCACTCTAATGTCATTATTGCTCTTATCAGTGTATTGTCACCATTCTTTGTCAAACATAAGATTCACACAAGTTTGTGTGCACATATGCAATCACTCAAAACGTCTCTATTCGTAACCAAACGTATGTCTAACATAAGTTTGTGCACATGTGTGGAATTGCTTGAAATCACTCTAATGTCACTATTGTCTTTATTAGAGTGTTTTGACACCATTCATTGCCAAATATAAGTTTCATGCAAGTTCGTGTGTACGTATCCGACTTGCTTAAAAGCAGTTCAATGTCTTAAATATTTGCATATAATTAAATCTGATATCAGATTTGTTAAATTACATAGTAGTTTTAAGAAATAAGACCATATGTGAGGCAAGTATCAACAACACTGGGTCAAAAATACTTATATAAGCACAGTAGCGTAAAAGCAAGGATCGCAACCCATGTAACTAGAGTTACAGAGATCAAATAATTCTATTTACCAAATTTTCCAATATTTCCGATATTGTTTTTTTAACGTCCTAGGTATCCACATATCTGGGTGCCAAACCAAAACACTGAAAATACTTAGAAATTCTGACAAAGTTTTGCTTTTAATTATGGACATCCACAGTTGACACAGGGCCGGTCCTGACTTTTTCTGGGCCCATGGCAAAAATAAATTTCAGGGTCCTTAACATACCAACTACAATAATAATGAACACATAAAAATGCATATATGATTTCATTTGCGGTACCGTTAAACACTTAAATTGCATCTAAAAATAATAGATATAAGAGAAAATTTACATATATTACCTTGAAATTTTTTTCGAACATTTCTCAATGCGAAGTCGTCAATAATGACATTAAATCAATCTCATCCAGTCACATCTTCTCAATGCATAAAGTTGAATGATTAATTGGTTAAATTAGATTACCTTGTACAAGTATTATTTTTGGAGATTTTGGAGTTGGAGAGAAGAGCAGGCCAGCAGCAGCGCTGCAGCCGCTCACAGTGCCTGCATCCGCTCACAGTCTTTGTGGCTCGCACGGGCACGGTAGTCAGCAGAAGGCTTCTCTTCAAGTCTCCTGATTGGATCATTGGATGCAGGTTGATTGGATGGACAGTCTATAAAACGAAAACAAAGGAAAAATCATCAGAAAAGCCAGCAGAGCGCACGTTGAAAAGTTCAATCTTCAGTTATCGGTTCATCACATACTTGATACTTCTCGCCCAATCGCGCCCTCGGCTCTCGCCTGCTGCTCCTGCGACCTGCATCTGTGTACGGGAGTCGGGAGTCGGTTCGTCTTCAGTATTCATGCGGTGCTGGGCTTCAAGGGGGGAGGTGGGGGCCCCTCCGATTTGGGGGCCAGAGCGGCCGCCCCTCCCGACCCCAGAGCGGCCGCCCCTCCCGACCCCCTCAGGGCCGGCCCTAAGTTGACAAATAAACATAAGACATTTATGTTATGAAACCCAAATCACAATAATAATAATAATTATAATAATATCAATCAATATAAAAAAACTATAATTCAAAACGTGTTAATTAGTTAGAAGTAGAATTTGGAAATATAAATAAATATAATCACGAGAACAAAAAAACAAAAACAATAAATATTGTATATTTTTTATATATATCAAAGATTAAAAAGTTTGAATTAAGAAATAATAAAAAAGTTGGACATATATATCAGGCAAAAAATTATACTCATAATTTGTATATCAAAAAAATTGCTAGCTGGGGAAGCTATATCAAGTTTCTGTTGTGCTGGCAAACCGGTTTATGGTTGACTTTTGACGGCAAAGAGACTGGCATCATTGAATCTGATTTCTAAAGGCATCAGGACTATAAAGAGAAGTTTTATTTTACAACACCTAAAACATCACTATATGCCTAAGATTAAGAACTATTTATAGGTAATGTGAAATTTAAGCGTCGATAAGTTGACACATTAGGTATTGCTATATCAGCTATTGCTAAAAGTAATATGGGTAGGGCATAATAAGAAACAACTAAATAAAGTACACATCTAGTCATAATATTATTTGCGACAAATGAATACATATAGGCTGCGTTTGGAAGTACGAATTTAGAGCCGGAATTGTGAATTGGCATTTTAGAGGACACAATTCCATTGTTTGGACGGCTTGTGCATTCGCAGACGGAAACGCGCATCCAATGCCGCGAAATATTTGTCCCTTCGTGCGCGCCCGCCCAACAATTCCGAGCCCTCCCGCTCGGTATCGCTCGGCATCTTAA
>CM002478.1:9124181-9174246 GCA_000325765.3 Leersia perrieri | reverse complement strand
CTAACTCTTCAAATTTGATATGGCTAAGGCCTAGGATGAAATAAGATTTGCTATGCCTGGTATGATACAAGATTTGCTATGCCTGGTATGATACAAGATTTGCTATGCCTGGGATGATATAAGATTTACTATTCCTGGGATGAAATAAGATTTGCTATGCCTAGGATGAATCAAGATTTGCTATGCCTAGGATGATACAAGATTTGCTATGCCTAGGATGGATCAAGATTGCTATGCCTAGGATGGATCAAGATTTGCTATGCGTAGGATGATAGAAGATTATCTATGCCTAGGATGAAGCAAGATTTGCCATGTATTAAGCTATGCCTAAGATGAAGTAGGTTTTGCTATGCATTAAGCTATGCCTTGGATAAAGCAAGATTTGCTATGCATTATGGTATGCATAGGATCGATGAAGCAAGATTTGCTATGCCTAGGATGACGCAAGATTTGTTATGCATTAAGCTATGCCTAGGATCGATGAAGCAAGATTTGCTATGCCTCCAATGAAGCAAGATTTTGCTATGTGTACGGCTTATGTTAGACTGTGGATGTTGCTTTCCTTGCCCTAAACTCTCGATTCAAGTTGCCGTCGTTTGGAACTATGTTCCTAAGGATGACAATAAGAAATACCAATAGTCGTTTGATCGTTCTCGGGTAATCGAGTAGTTGTAGAGCTTGGTGAGGTGACCATTACTCTGGTCAGAGACCAGGTATATGGCTGTACTCAATATATCGCAAAGGTGGTAAGAGTATTGTTACACCACTAGTCAAAGACCGGTTGTAGTTGTAATCTTAACCATTAAAATTTAAAGCGTGAGAGATCGTTACGACCAACTGGTTGATGATGAGGAGTAGGAAGCTCTCTGCCAAACTGAAACTGAGGTGAGAGATCGCTGCTCTGACTGGTCGATGACCAGGTGTAGGCAGCTCTCGACCGAACTGAAACTTAGGTGAGAGATCGCTACTCTGACTGGCCGATGACCAGGTGTAGGCAACTCTCGATAACCTATAGAAGTACTAGAGTTGGTTATTACATGTGCATCTCATGTGGCCAGCATCACTCACATACCCAACTCGTAGTATATCGGCACAGAGCCTGCTGATGGGCGGCTGCTCGAATGGCAACTTGTTCTCTATATTCCTCGAGTAGATTTAGATCGTTATTTGGTCAGCAACGACATTGTTGACTTCTGTAGCCCCTGAGCTAACGTCGGTCATGGCAGTATGGATGGTATCGTCAAGGTGTCTAGAGATGTTCTTCGTTCAAGAAGTTCTCCTCTAGATGCTTATCGAGCTGAGTCATGGGGCTTGACCTTATCTGCATAGCGGATCCATCACCCCTCGATGATGTCGAAATATTACCCCAACTTCTAAATTTCAGCTGGGTATTTGGGTATCTCTAAACTCGAGAACTATTGGTGTCACATACTGAAGCATTTAACCAACGGGGAATTTGCATGAACCAGTAGATGTCTGACCCCACGTATGAAAGTTGTTTAGAGGCCGACGAAAAATCCTTCATATTCGGCGTGTTGTCGAAAGATCGAGGTGGATTGCAGCTTCAAGTCTAGTTGGAGATATTCTCGGTCACTTTTCCTTGCTTCTCTAAACATACTTCATGTTCTACCTTTTTGTATTCTCGTGAAGAGTACAATGTAGAACCGCCAAAGATATGCGAGATATGGAGGCAGTAATCCAGAAACACGGGTTCATTGTCTAAGGTCGATGAGCCCGCACTTGCTTGGACAACGTGTACACAGCTCCTGGAGCGGTGTCCTTGCCATTGGTCCCACCGGGAATATGGGGAATGCGAATTGCAACGTCGTGGATCACCATCTCCTTGACGGTCTCGGTTGTCGCTACCTTGGTCGCGACGTTTGCCGTTGTCGATGATCTTGACGGTCTTCCTGAGAACAGCTTCATTGGTTGCCATCGTGCGGTAGTGATCATTGCTGATGCTGATGTGCGTTATCCCCATCTTGTCGCTTCCTCAGATTCTTGCCCAATTGATCACGAAGGTCGCGATCAGCTTGTGGCGGCAGGGTCTGACGACGAGTATACAAAAACCATGTCGCGGGGGTCGTGGCTATTGACGTTGATGACTCCGACGAATCTGTCGGAGTTCGTCTCGACGTCCTTTCCCTCTGCACCGTATCGAGATTGAACTCGCGGGGTGTTGGATCCATGGACGATGCAGAGGTCTTGTCACTTGAAATACTATAAGTCTTGGATCTGTGGATTGGCACCAGGTGGTGTACGTCGGTGAAGTGTGCTAAACCCCACGCTCCTTGCATGCTTCGAGTATGGCCTTCATGTGTTGCACTACCATGCAATCAGCTTGAGAACGCTTGGATGTTTTGTAGAGGATGTACCGAGCAGATAATTTCTGGGAAGACGTCCTTGTCGGCTCCTTATTCTTGTTACGAGAACAGAATTCGGCCGCTGAAGGCTATTTCTCGATTGTTGTTGTAGTCGATATCCCGCTTACCGCTTGGACAGGAGGGATTGTCGACAAGGGGTTGTCTTACGAGAAGACTTCCTAGTCGGCACCTGACTCTAATCATTAGATCGGGATATGGCTGCCCGAGGCTGCTTCTCTGTCATAGTTGTAGTCTCGTTGGGGAGCTTCCTTGTCGGCGCCTGTTTCCAATCATGAGATCAAAAGATGGCCGCCTGAGGTCGCTCTTTCGTTGTGGTTGGTGAAGCATGGGACCATGCCGTGAGATCCTTGAACGCCAAGATCCCCTACCTGACGCGCCATTGTCAACGGTTTGTATCCATAGACTGGGTATGTAGATAACAGGGGAACATTGGCGTAAGGACCTATACTACACGACATCATCACAGAACACAAGCAAGGATTTTTTATACTGGTTCGGGCCCCGAGAAGGTAATAGACCTACTCCTGTTTATATGGGATTATGGAGGGAAAAGCCCTTGATCACAGAGAGTACAATATCTGGGAGAACCTATCTAGTAGTTGTCGACTTGGCGGCCTGGATACCATCACGTAGTCGACAACAGGGTGGCTTGTGGAATCTGTGAGACCATAGTCGAAGCATTCGACCAGGGAACTCGGCGACTTGGGCTTCTAGTACTCCGGCTTTGTATATCTGGGGCTAGATTGATCTGTCTTCCCTCCTCTTCTCCCCCTAGGGGGTCTTGTATTTATACCCATAGATGTCTCCTTGTCCAAGAAGGATTAGGGAGACCAATATGGATACTGTCCGAGTAGTCCTATAGTTGCCATATAAAACTCTCCTTGTCTTTCCTTATTCAGAATACCTTCCATACACGAGGTATGATTTCGTATAAGGAATGGTACATGGTGGGCCTAACCGAGCCTTAGTCGAGTACTATTGGGTACCCCTAATCGGTAACCCTGACACGATCTGCTTTTATGGGTGAGCAACACGACGGTTTGTTTTTTCGACGGAAGGAGAGAGGGTGTCACCATAAATTTCGAGGGTCTATTTTTGTTTGCTGATTACATTTCAATTTAAATTCACTTGTGGACCATTGGACCTTCTTTCAATGTTATCGAGAACTCCATGTCTTCATGCTTCTTAACGAGAACAATGAAGTGAGAATGATAGATGAATGACAAGTGAAGTTGCGGATGACAAAGTGAGTTCATTTAAGTTGAAGTCAAGGGCTACTGTGAGGGTTATGGATTAGGCATACCTCACATCCTATTATGTACGAAATATACAGATATGGTATACCTTCACGTATACGACATGTTACCTTAGTCGGCAAGGAAACTTACAAGATATTAACGAAAGGAAAATATCCTCACCGGTCTGGTGAATACAAAGTCCAACTTGAGGAAAAAAACAGTGAGGGAGACCCCCACGGTTAAATTTTCATATATATGAGGGAGAGAGTACGGGAGGGGAGGGAAGAAAGGACAAAAAAAGTGCAAAGATTACAACAGGTCAATCCATGATTGAACCAAATTACGATGAACAAGCTTAAACCTAGGTAAATGTAGGCTTATGTCAGTCTTCAGCTTTCTTTTCCATGCAGGTACAGAAGGCTGAATACCATCAAAGATCAGACTGTTTCTTTCTTTCCAGATGTTCCAAGATGGTAACAAAAAGAAATCAGTGAAGCAAGGGAACTGGAACCCAGCCTTTTGAACTTGCAACATGGTATGGAAGTCAGTGTTGCGTTGCCAAGTCCATCCAATGGAAGACCAACATTGCAAGCTGAAAGAGTAATCAAAAAACAGATGCTCTCTGGTTTCTCTAGCCGCATCAGAACAAGTAGAGCAGGTTAGGGGCGCAGAATGATGTCTGCATTTCTTCCTCTCCAAAAGGTCTCTGGTATTCAAACGATCCATGAATAATAACCATCCAAAGACCTTGATTTTCATGTTGACTTTACTCTTCCAAATCCAACCAAAGGTGGCAGATGGGCTGAGTGACCAGAAATGCAGCTTATAGTAATGCCTTGCAGTGTAGGTAGCATTACCCCATAAATAGATCCATTTATCGTCCTCATGTGAAAGCTGGATTGATTCTAACTCTTGTTGGAGTAGTTCATACTCCTGGAAAGCTTGAGGGGATAAGGGCAAGAAGAATTGATCTCCAGGATCCCTTGACAAATGCTGCAGCACTGAATCAAACTGATGTCTTGCAAATGAGAAAAGCCATGGATATAGTGACGATCTGACTTGCCCATTCCATAAGTCGCCCCAAAACAACAGTGAGTTCCTAGATCCTAGAAGAGGGCGAGCAATTCCTCTGAAGATGAGCTCAAACTGAAAAACGTCCTTCCACCAAAAGGATCCACAGAGCCTAGCTGTGTGTGGAACTGTTTGTGTATAATAAGAATTCCAAACCAAATTAACCCATGGTACATCAGACTTATTGTAAAATTTATGCAGATGTTTCATAAGTAAAGCTCTATTTTGAACTCTAAGGTCCATGACTCCAAGACCACCTTTCTCCTTAGACTTGCAAACTTTGGACCAAGCTGCTAGAGATTTCTTGGTGGAATTCAAATCATTTCCCCTCTAGAGACAGTGCCTCCTAGCTCTGTCAATGCTTTCTATAACTGTTTGTGGCAAGACCAAGGTGCACATGTAATAGGTCGAAAGAGATGAAAGCACAGAGTTAACCAGGGTGAGTCTGTCACCATAAGAAAGGAACAGTGAACTAGCTGTTAATTTCCTCTCAATCCTGTCAGTAAGAGAAGAGAAATCAGCCACCTTTGGCTTAGTTGTTCCAAGAGGCAAGCCTAGATAGGTGAAAGGCAAAGAACCAACTATACATCCAAAGGTTGCTGCAAGATGCTATACTTCAAGATCATCAATGTTTAGAGGAATCATACAGTACTTTGCAAAGTTCACTTTAAGACCAGTGGAGAGGGCAAAGGAATTTAACAAAGCTTTTAAAGAGATCAATTGAGTGGCTGAAGCTTCCAGAAACATAAGGGTATCATCTGCATATTGTATGATTGGGAAATTACTATCACCAGCCACTGGGATTGGCAAAGAGAAAAGACCTCTCTGAGCATCTTTGTTAATAATTGCCTAAAGCAGATCAACACCTAAAGCAAACAGCAAAGGGGATAAAGGATCCCCCTGTCTTACTTTCCTATTGCACTGAAAAAAATTCCCTGGAACACCATTTAGAAGAACTGCAGTGGAAGCAGAGGAAAAAATATCCTTAACCCAACTGATCCACTGTGTTGGAAATCCAAGTGCCTGCATAATTTGGAAAATAGCTTCATGCTCAATTGTGTCAAACGCCTTCTCAAAGTCTAGTTTCAACAAAATTATTTTCCTTCCTAAATGCTTGCACTGAAAGATGTACTCAAAAGCCCAGGCCAAACAGTCTTGAATTGACTTCCCCTTAATAAAACCATATTGGTTCTGATGTACCAGCTTCAGCATCTTCGATTGCAACCTGTTAGCAAGAATCTTGCATAACACTTTGACTGATGTGTTCATTAAAGAAATAGGCCTAAAGTCATTGGGGGTCTGAGGTGCTGATTTCTTTGGAACTAAAGTGATGAAAAAATAGTTTATGGCTGAAAGGTTTGCAGCATTCCCCAGAAAATCAGCACAGAGCCTATAGAAGTCCTGAGCAATTAGAGACCAGCAAGTCTTGAAAAAACATCCATTAAATCCATCAGGTCCAGGAGCTTTATCAGAAGGCATCATCTTGATCACATTATCTACCTCAACAGAAGTTATTGGATCACAAAGGTGAGAGAGGTCTACATTCGTAGAGAAGAGCTCAGCCAGATTGAAAACCATGTCAGGTTGGACTGAGATTCCCATTCTACCTTTAAACACTTACTAGAGCAGAGCAACCTTGCCTTCATGGTCTTCAATTTGTATTCCATCAGACATCAAGGAGGAAATAACATTTTGCCTGTATCGTTCAGTAGCCATTGCATGAAGAAACTTTGTAGTTTCACCCCCTAAAAGCACCTTCTTCTGGGTTTATCTTTGTTTCCAGTAAATCTCTTTCCACTTTAAAAGCCCAGCTAAATGGAGTTTAAGAAGGGCCCTAAAACTCAATTCAGGAATAGATAAAAGCCTGCTCTCCTCAAGAGAATCCAAGAACAAAATTACTTTGTTGCAGTTTTCAATTAAATTGGACAATCTTGACAAGCCTCTACTCCAAGATTTTAAAACTCTTCTAAGAAGCTTGAACTTCGCAGAAATTGATTTGGCTTGATCATCGATTCCATTATGTGCCCAAGCCAGTTGCACTTGCTCTAGAAAACCTGGCTGATGAATCCAGTAATTCTCAAAGCGAAAGATGTTAGATTTTGGGATAGAAGTGGAAATTATGATGTTTATAGGAAAGTGGTCAGAGGCACTCTTTGCTAAAACATTAGCGGACGTGTTTGGAAAACAGGAAACCCAATTAGCAGAGGTGAAGACCCAGTCCAACTGTTCTAGGAGGGGAACACCTTGCATGTTGCTCCAGGTATAAGACCGTCCATTCAGAGGGATTTCAAGCAGTCCAAGAGAACTAATGATATCATTAAAAATGAAAATATCATTCATATCCCCTCCCGGTTTGTTTCTATTCTCCAAGGATCTGTAAAAATTAAAATCTCCCATCAACATCCAGTTGTTTTGTAGCCCAATCTGTAAGTTATGCATCCAACAGACAAACTCATCCCTGGAGGGACCAGAGGAGGGCCCATACACATTCACTAACACCCAAACTTGCCCATTATGTTTTGAGGTGAATTGAATGACTAGAGCATTAGCAGTTTGGTCCAGCAGAACAGCAGAGAACAGAGCAGAACACCAACACACCAAAAGACCACCCGAGGCACCTACAGAAGGGGAGAAAAGGAAACCATCAAAATGCCTAGGGGCTAGTTTCCTAACAAAACTGTGATCAAAGGAGGATTTCTTTGTTTCCTGCAGACAAAAGATCGAGCAGGCACTTTCTTCTACTTTTTTGTCTCACTTCATGACATCTATCATCAGAATTCAAACCACGAACATTCCAGCAGAGCACATTCCAGATTCTATTAAGAGTACTCATTAAGAATATATTGAGAGTAACAAAGTCCCCATAGCACAACCACAGGAGGGCCAGTAAGCATTACAGAGCTAAAAAAAGTTCATTACAAAACCAAACACAGTATCCATCAGAAAACCAGAGAAACATATAAAAGATCCCACCCTGGCAGAATAACCTTTCTGTAGCAGAGGATAACAAAAGGTCGTAAAACCCATTAAACTGCATGGTTTGAAGAGGAAGGCACTCCAGCTCTAGTCTGGAGAGTGAGAGCTTCAGCCGAAATTGAGTCTTGACTCATTCCACAAAGATCGACCCCAATCTGCTGAAGAAGCTGTATTGAGTAGTCAGCTGGAACATCAAACTCATCATCTGAGAGGAAGGCGTCATTGAAATCTGCTGGCAGAGGGTTGAGTGACAAAAGAATACCACTTTCATCAGCAAGGGCCTTTAGTTTCTTAGCACTTCTGCCCCTGGGTCTTCCTCTTGGCTTTCCTATACCTTGTTTAGGATCTTCCACCATAAAGCCGTCAGTAATCTTATTCAGCCTTGCACTCCTTCTCCTGTCAGTATCAACCAAACAGATCTGCCTTTTATTCTTTGCAGGTTTCAAAGAAAGCTTCTTCTTGCTGCTGGGCTCAAGAGAAGGCAAAGAGGGATCAATCTGCTGAAAAGGATCTGAGGGCAGCTCTAGGGCAATTGGATCAAACCCTGGAGGAATCATTTGGATTGGCTCCACATCAACAGACTGCAATTCAGCCCAAAGATCCAAGGCCTTAAGAAGAGCTGTGACAAGAAGAGCAAACTGAATGACCTGCAGGATTGGCAGCTGGTAAGGAACTAGGGCCTTAGTCTTGACATTCAAAGCACTTTTTGGCCCAGCAACTGCAACAAAAGGGCTCAAAACTGGCCCAACAGGAAAAAGCCTGATCACACTGAGAAGCTGCCAAAACTGAGGATACACCATGAAAGTTGGCATGAACTTTGCAAAATCAAAAGCAGCTGGACCAGAAGGACAACTCCTGAGAGGTGAGACAACAATTTGCTAGTCACCCATATCAATTTGCTCAGCAATTTCACTATCATCAGACTGAACATCCTCATTCTCTTCCATTGCCTCATCGCCTGCATTCCACTGCGCCCCCACCCAACCTTGGGGAAGAGGTTGCTGAAAACCATCAGGTACTGGATCAGGCAGAGGAACATGATTAACCGGCAGAAGATCCTCATCAGCAGGCATCTCATCAGCAAAATCCCCATTTAGCGCAAACACAGAAACTGTCCAAGATCTGCCGACCCCCCCAAAACGGGCATAGCGCTTGATGACAATTCTTTCAGGGATCTCTTCAACAGAGGAGTAGATCACTTTAGCAAGAACCCTACCACGAAAATGGGGCCCACTGCACCACCTTAAAAGCCGACCAAAAGGGGAACATATCCCGTGCACACAAACCTTTTGGTGCACACACGTGCATACAAAGTAACAAATTTCACCAAAAATTATAAAAAAATTTAAGCATGTACTTTCAATAGTGCTACACATATCTGCAAAATGTCATCTTAAAATTCATTATACATAAAGAGCAATAAAAATGACAATATTCTAACAGATTTTTACTCAAAAAGCTGTCAGATTTTTCATCTTTTTTTTGCCTAAAATATAAAGAATTTTAAGATAAAATTTTGCAGATATGTGTAGTACTATTAAAAGTACATTCTCAAAATTTTTCAGAATTTTTGGTGAAATTTGTTAGTTTGTGTGCACGTGTGTGCACGAAAAGGTTTGTGTGCACTGGATATGTTCTCGACCAAAAGTGCCCACCGCTTTATCCACAATAGCATCAGTTTGGAAATCCAGCGGGAAATCCAAAAACATGACCCAGCCCTCCCTAGTGGGTGAAGAATTACGACAAGTGGTGGTGTTATCATGATTGGCAACACGAAGCATGGCATTGTTGTTAAGCACATACGGACCCCCGTAACAAAGGCATCCCGAACAATAGCAGAAGCAAGATGAATATAAGCAAACTCTATGGAGTGTCTACTGGTGTCTAACACATGAAAACCAAAAACTTGTTGAATATGATTAACCACCAACTGCAAAGATTGCTCAAACTGATCCGGCACAGGAGCAGGTTCAATAGTAACTACCATAATACCTTCATGTCTGGGATCAGGATCATCAGTGAGGACCAAGTCTGCTCAAGGAAGCCGATGCTGCCAAGCATTGATGAGCTGAAGCGTGGGAGGGACGAAGGGCAGCGGATCTGGATTCACAATCGCCATTCCTCCTTGCAAACAGGGACTGTGCGGCAGAAGAACAGTACGGAAAGGGGAAGATGGCGGATCGTCTGAGGGAAAGAAACAGGAGTTACCAAATAACGGGAGTTGTCCCACTTTCAACCCCTGTTCCGTAGCAGCAGAAGATTTAATGGGCTCATAAGGTACTAATTGCTCCAAAATTGGATCCAAATCAACAGGAGAGGTCTGCTTGGCAAGCGGCCTTTTTGAGACCCAAATTTGGGCCTTTTCCCCTTTCCATTCCAGCAGAAAGACGCATGATGGTCTAGCCCTCGACAAGTAGAACAACGGACTCTGTTAACACACTGCTGCTCTTCATGCCCAGAAAGCAAACACCGATTACAAACCGGTCCAGTGGGCTTCTGCTGAGTAGTCTGGCCTATGACTGGGAATTCGAAACTTGCAGATGTCCCGCCGAGGGCTGCAAATCCGGATCAGCAATTAAGCCTTGCCTGATTACCGGAATAGTAGATTTGGAAGTTGAAGGCTTTCCTTTTGCAACCTTGTTAACCTTTCCGTCACCGGCGATCGTCGACAAAGAAGAAGAAATTCTGTGAAACACTGATGACACAGGGATCATTGAAGCCACAACTTTTGAAGACGGGAGACCAGAATCCTTTTTAGGATTGGGAACAGAAGAACGCTTTTTGGAAGTAGAAAAATTGCCCAATTTCTTACGACTGACCAGTGTCCATTCACTTTCTTCTTCCCTCTGCCACAGAAAGAACTCACGACGCCAATTCGGGCCCCCATCATGACCAAGATGAAAACGAGCCAAAAAATCATTGCTGGTATAGGAGCGAAGATTGTAAACCCAAAGACCCACAACTTTAGAATTCACCAAAAAACTGTAACTGCGATCTTGAAGGTGGTAAACTTGAAAACCAGCAGGAGAGCCCCCCAAACAGGCTCGAAGAGCAAGAGCCACCGAAGAACAACATAACCAAAAATTTGCACAGGGGAAGTCGACCACCAGAAGAAAGAGACGAACAGAGAAAAAAAGGAGAAAAATGGATTGGAGAGGAAAACCTTGAACGGGCTTCGTCCCGTAAGCGGTCTCCAACAGTGAAATCCCAGCCCCTAGGGGGGCCGGGAGTCACCATGGCCGGATCTAGGATCACCGGCGAGAACCCCCATGCGATCGCCTCGTCCCTAAACCAAAATACCAGGTATAGTTCATCTTCAAACTTCCGATACCGTGTCAATTTGACTACAAAGTCCAACTTGGAGAGGACAAGGTTTTTTCGTTATCGTGCAGAGTTCTATGTCTCTGAGTCTTACATGGAGATACGAGTAACCCAATATAAAAGGTGAATCCCCTGAGGGGTTCAGAGAGATCGAGACACACGACAAACACATCCACCATAGTTTATGAAGCCAACTTCCTGAGATAGGGAGTCAAACCTCCCGATTACGATCTCGTCGACATCGTCTGCGTTTACCTACTACATTGTATTATGTGGATTTACCATATCCAAAATAAAGAGAAACTAGCTATGCTTACAATGCATAATTATTTTAGAATAATCTATTTCCACTTGTACTTTTACCGATGGAGATAACACGCTCTAGTTATGACCTAAAGTTGAACCACCTAGGTTATTGAAGAAATCCCAAGAGCAATCTCCTCTTCCTTGCTCCCTGTCTTCCCATCCACCTTCTTCCCCCCTCCTTCAGTTTTCCTCTTCTCTAATGGCAACAACATGGCAGCAGGGTAGGAGGTCGACCCAAGGGGAGGAGAGGGTGCCCTGGGAGGGTGGAATGATGGCCGGGGGTGGTGGGGGTGTCCTAGGGTTTTAGGGGAAAGGAAAAGGCACATTTGGGCCTTCGGCTCACTCCTAGGCCGGCCCAATAGACTACCTACACAAGTATTGGCAATTTTCTTTCTAATTTTCAGATATTAAACCTTACATGCCTAAAAAAGACATATGGGATGCTACATTCACCCCTCCATAAGAGGTTTCATCCACAAATAAACTATTTTCAAGAACAAAACTACATCTCCAAAGTTACATCTAGCCCAAAAGTTACTGAAACTACGAGTTCATATTTTTAGGGTATTACAATCCTTGTATTGTGAAGAGGAATATGCATGCGCATGGCCTATGGAAGTTGTGCCATGATTATGCATGAAGCATGTTTTGCATCTCATGCATTGGAAGATGTTGTGCAGCGCCGTGCCTGTACCAGTACACCACCATTCGTTCCCGAGAAAGGGTTCGGTGAGGAAGAGCATGTAATGGCATGTTGCATAACTTTGCATTCATATGGAAGTAATTTTGTGATTGATGTTGAAGTCTTAATTATGTATTATATATGAGGTCGTTGTCACAAGTGTTGCTTACTTCTATTAATCTTGATGATAGTTATATTGCATTCCAATAGTTTGATAAAGAATTCACTTGCTGAGATTTATTCTCACACCCCTTATAGTCTTTTCAGGTAGTTGTTGTGGCACGTTTGCATGAAGAATAAGAGTACTTATACACATCTACACATGATAATAGTTTACTTGTTTTGTATATATTTTGATGTTGTCATAAAACAATAGAGACGTCTTAATGGATTTCCTAAATACTAATGTTGTTTCGAGCTTATCAACATTTGGTTAGCCAATTTGTATATGTTAGTTTGTTGTTGTTGTTGGCTCATAAGCTCTTATGTAAATGTTGTTCCTTCCACGAGGCTATCTCAAATAAACTAGTTGCTGCCGAAGTTTATGGGTTTGGTAAGGATATATAGTTTTAGTGCATCCTAGGATTGTGTAGTTTTCTGGCGTGTTACAAACCCCTAAGCCCATTATATGTGATTATTTTTAGCAGATATTCCATTATAATTATTGGCATCCAAAATAAAACAATATCACGAACACATCAATTATGCATATGATATCATATAGACCTTTTAGCAACCAACTGAACGTAATACCCCACAGTCTAATAAATGAATTTCGGGAAACAATTAGAATGAAGGCATGGAATTTTAATTTTTAAACCATTGTTTGTATAAACAATTGGGAACCATGGATGCGTAGATCTCATCGAGTAGTGTGAAATAGACTATAAGTTTGTGCTATTTGGAGTCCGGATGAAGTCCCGACTGTTAGCATATCTTATATTATGGCAAGTATATCACAGCAATTTCATGCCATCCTTATCATTATATCTCCCGATACTATTTCTTTGAGCGGCGGAGATATTTCTAATCTCATTGCGTTAAGTATCTCGCACTCTCATGGTATCAGACTAGGCTTCTCCCGCTTCCGCTCCAACCTATCAACCCTAATGTCGGCCAACACCCTTACCATCGCCATGGCTTCCAACTTCTCTTCTTCCAACTCCCTAATCGACGCTACCGTTTGGAAGATCGCGGACACCGTGTGTGCTGTCCACGCCCGCACCAGGCTTGCAGGTCGACGATGACATCGCCTCTGGCATTGCCGATGGCGCCACGCACAAGCTATCCACCATGGCACGCTCCGTCCTCGCCCCCCTCCTCGACGGCCTTCTTCACCGAGTGTCTGAATCATCCTCTTCAGCCATCGTCTCGCCCACCACAATGTTGTCACCGGAGATCACAACTCTCCTTGCCCACCTGTGCGTTCAGGTCCCCACGACCGAACCGACGCATAGTGCCCCTGCCTGCCTGATCAGGCATGCACTGCCGGTTCTCGCCGCTCTCCATGTGCAAGCCATCGCCATCCTCAACGCGAAGTCCTAGGTGCCGTTCACCCTCGATGCCACCGTCGGCAAACTAAATCGGTGGCGCGGCCTCTTCCTTGTCGTCCTCGGCAAATACACCTTGATGGACCACGTTTGCTCTGACCACCCTCACTTTGACCATGCGGACTGGACGCAGATGGGTTGCATCATCCTCGCGTGGCTCTACGGCCATAGCACGATCCATCTGGTGCGATCTCAATATTCACTTCCTCGGCAATAGTGAACGGGCGCATCATCAACCTCTATGCGGAGTTCCACTCGTTCATCTAGGGCAACCTCTCCATCAGTGACTACTATCATCGCATCAAAGCTATTGTGGACACCCTCACCGACCTCGGCGAACCAGTCGTCAACCACTCCCTCGTACTTCAACTCACCAGCGGCCTCAGGGACAAATTCAATAACCTTCGGTCCCTGCTGCCCATCCAGTCTCATTTCCCGATGTTTGCCAAAGCCCGCTCGCTTCTACTTCTCAACTAACTCACCAGAGGACCGCGCTCCACCATGCGGATGATCGCGTATCTTGCTTCATCGACTCCTGACACCGCGCATCCCCCGGCACCAACCCCCATCACCAACTCCACCAACAACGGCGGGTTCAACTCCCGTAATCGTCGTTGTAGGCGTGGCATGCACCTTGGAAAGTTAAAATGTTTACCACAAGGCATAAGCTTTGCTATTTGGAATGTTGTGGATGAAATCTTTATTGTGGGAGTTGGACCCTTCTAGTCAATTCGATCCTTGCAAGCCATGCATAACCTATAACACACTTCTTGGAAGCCTAATCTGTGATGCCATATGACATCACGAGTTACACATCCTCAATTATGACTGTTCAAATAGTTTGGCCGATCTCTTTAGACGTTGCAATGCTTTACGTAGATGGCATGACCCTACACTGACACTAGCCAAGCACCAAAAGGTTCGCGACAAGGCCTTTCCAAAGACAACCCATGTTATTCACTTGTCCAGATAAGCACTAGGCTTTCCACTACATAAGAGAACCCCTACCAAGGACCAGGCTAGTCCAAGTCCTAGATGCTCTGCCCTCAACACCACGTCTGTGTACCTCCACCACCTTCCAGCCATTTACAACCCTTGGTGCGGATGTTCCCCTGAACCAACAGATCGTTATCCCAAAATACCCATTTGACTGGACTATATTTCAATTCAAGATCTGAAATTTTGGAGGAATTAAGGGAAGGCTTTTTGCATGAATTTAGGTATTTTCAGATGAATTCATATTTCGGACTTGTGTGAATTTTGAAAAAAAATGAAGGACGGGAAATCTGATTCTAAGTTGCAATTGTTCATGATAATTTTATTGAATATTTCAAAGCAAGATATTTTGATTTTTTTGAAATCCTTAGATTAGATATTCGAGGAGACTGTAGAGCTACTTATGGGGAGTATTTTTGAATTTCAAAACTCAAATCCTATAATTTTGAAAAATGTTTTGGAGCACAATCTTTCGGGCACCATGATTTGGTTTAACTGAAATGTTGGCAATGATCCTTGTTATAATTGTAAAGAAACAACATTTTTAGCTTAGGAATTTATTTAAATATTTTTTATGACCAAACGAAAAGTTGGGGTATTACGAAAGTCTATTTTGCTAAGCTCGACGAGTTCAATACATATATGGTCCAACATCGTCCAGTTGAAAAGGTTAAAACACCATGAATATCTTCTATTGGTTTTTTTACCAAAATACTGCAGGGAATCCATACAGTGTGTGTGTCTATATACATACATACACACATACATATATATATATATATATATATATATATATATATGTATCACATTATCATAGAGGCTCTTTATTTTTTTAGACATAAACATATCTTAATGTTTATATTATCATGCTGCAATCTAGTTATAATTATAATACATTTTTATTAATCCACGGCCATTACAAATTACCACACAGTATAATGTAATAATAATCATACAGTATTTCTAATATCACCTTTTATGATACTGCATATAAATCTACTACAATATAATAGTTGTGAGGGATTGCTACAGTCCTTTTAGTGAAGAAGCCTGCGGCAAAACTCTCCAAGAGCCCAAATCGGGAATATGTTCCTGTAGTTTGCGTAATTGAAGGAAAGGGAGGAATTAAAGTTGCTGACAACTTCCTGTAATTGAAATAAAATGCAATTATATATGACGTTAGTTCTATTTAAAAATAGTTCATACTGTTTTCAAATAGTTAATGTCAAGCACATGCAGGGAATGTTCAGTTCATACTCTCTGCGGAAATTCTCCCATCTCAAGCTGCATATTGATTAGTTCTTTTGCAGCACAGTATAGTGGTGCTGGATCTATTTCAACCTGCTCACAATATCAAACGTTTGGACAACAGAGGAAAGAATAAACATGAAAATCAATTAAAATATAAAAGCATATTACTGCCAAATTTCAAACAGACAACAAAAGGGAGATCTTGCCTGTCCAGCAGATATTAATCCCAACATTGCCCAGGCAGTATTCACTGCATGAGGTTTCCCACTATCCACGTACTCCTGTTCAATTTGATAAGAACACATGATTTATAAATGAAAACTGGAAACAATTACAAGTTTTTACAAAGAAATCAATGCAATGTAACAAGCAGGTTTATATTATTAAGTTATTTAATCAAAACTGTTCCATGTAAAATATACAAAATAATTCATATAATAATCTCTGGTGTGATGGTCTCTAGACTAAAAGAATAGAATTATGCGTTTAAATAGACTGTCTGTCGTCATGTGAGTAATCGAGATGATTGGTTATGCATGCACACATTAAATTGGTTCTTGATACTAGTTTGCTGCAGTTACAAATGCTTGATGGACAATTGTTTTTACATATTCTGAAGCTACATTTCACATATTAATAAGGGTATCTGATGCGGATGTATCAAGCAATTATATATTCTCTTGTGCATGTGGAACACATTATAAGATTCAAAAAATAAGAGAAGGGAACACATTATAGGATCGAAGCGTGTGGTTGGGTGAATCGAGTGCCGCAGGTTGCCGTAACCAAGACGGTGGTTGGCGGTATCACTCATCAGGTTGCACGGGTCCAGTTATCCCGCAATCCTACATCGTGAAGATCGGGCCAACTCCGTTGCCCCGTATCAGTTGGTATCAGAGCTCAAGTTTACATGGTAGGATTTTACCGTAGCTACTTTATTGTCTTACTTCCTATCCAGAAAAAGCCTCAAAAAAATTGTTGTCGTTGCTCTAGATTCAACTGAAAAATTTCAGTGAGTTTTGCTAAGTTTTGATCCTTTGGAACCTTTGCTTGCTTGCTGATCTAAATTTCTTTTGTGTTGCTTTCTTTTGGAACCACCAATTCTATTTCATCCTATAATTGATCTATTGTCTTTCTTTGTTTTCCGTTCCAAAGCTTTTTCAACATACCAAAGTGATAAGTTTTTGTGAACCAAATCTTTCTTTCACGAATCTTTGAGTCTAACAGAGAGTAACCTTAGGAGTATTGTTTGAGCTTGTACTTTGATATTGCTTAAAAGTTTATTGCCTAGGGAGACTTGATAAAATCTGGTAAAAAAAGAGAAGAAAAGAAAGAAAAAAAAAGAAGTAAGAAAAGAATATCAAGCAAAAAAGTTTCATTAGATTATAAATCAAGTTGCCCATATACGATCAATACTATCATAATCTAAAGTACAAATCAATAGCTCTTTTTCATCAACTGCCATAAGGTTACTATCTTCCTATAACTTGTGCAGCACGAGCTATTTTTCTTTCTTTAATTCACATTGAAATAGCTTATTCTTTTGGTTGCATCAAGTTCCTTTTTCCTTGTGTGTGAGTTACTATAAACGTCCCTTGCAACAAAGATCAGCAACTGGGTATTTGGATTTTTAGCTAGGATCACTACTTATCATAACAAAATCCTGAATTTCAGTTGCATAGGACTAACCTTCCAAGCTCTACAAAATAGCCATCGTTCATTATAGCACTTGGGTCTTGATTCACTCAATCTATCACCTTCGAGAGTTTGTTTCTCTCCACTGGAATAAATTGTTTTTCTTCAATTTGAGAAGTGATTGTAAGAACTACGGTAAGCAAGAAGAGTGAGGTTGAGAGTATTCCATATATATTCCACTATATATCTTCTATTCTTTTGTATAACTAACAATGACAGGAGATATAAAGTTAATGTTTCACACAAGTGGTATATTTTTGAACGAGGAAGATGGTAGAAGTACCAAGTTGTTCCACTCCAGATGCAAAGTCAAGTCATCAATTTGTGCCCTCACAATTGATGATTTGAGCATGGTCAACTTTGTCAGTATTGAGCTCGTGGAGAAGTTGAAGCTATCAACATGTCCTCACTCTAGCCCATATCTGTTAGACTGGACAAGTTGCAATCTGAACATCACAAGAAGAGTACACGTTCCCTTTTCAATAGGAGAATTCTCAGATAATGTTGAGTGTGATGTGGTTCCAGTACCTATGACATCATGTCATATATTATTGGGATGGCCATGCATGAAGAGTCATAAAATTAAATCTGATCCCAATTCAAATTCTTATTCGCTGCTACAAAAGAGAAGACGAGTGGTACTTCGTACAATGCCTTCAGCATTATTCCTTATTGATCGAGAGAAGAGGAAGGAAAGAACAAAGGAATATGTGTTGTCTAAGCAGCAAGAGTACATAGTCGAACATGGGACATTCCCTTCGGCTAACGTGATGTGTAGTGATGCTGCATCACTTCAAGCATCACAACAGATCATGGTTGATGGCGAGTGTGCCATGGCTGGCCCATGGTCTATGGTTGATGAGATGCAAGAAAACCCATGTGAGGAAGAGAGCCACATAGCCAAATTGTGTGAGAGTGCTAAAAAGTGTAAGTTGTGTGATTCCACCAAATGTGAGGTTGATTGCATCCAGTTTTTGAGTGTGAGTGATACACCAAATAAAATGAGAGCAGTAGATGATGTGCCATGTGAGGTTATTTCTAAAGCTAATGTTTTAATATCTACTTCTAGTGTTATTTCTCAGAATTTTCAGGCTGGGAAAGATGAGGAGATAACAACAATTGGAGATATCTTGTGGTTACAAACTGAACCAAAAGGAGATACGGATCATGATGTGCCTCCTGCAACACCTACATTATTCAACAAGATCATTGAAGGTAAGTATAAAGGTGTTGGTTTGCTATTGCAACAACGATTAGTGAGTAAAATTGGCTATATAGATGTTGCAACTCTGGCAAGAGTATTTTTGAGTGCAAAGTATGCAATTCCATGTTCTGAATTTTATTTGCTTAACTTGCATGGTGTGGAATTGTTTACTCACAAAGAAGTGCTAGCTAGAATACCTCCTTATATTGTGTTCTTGAATGTCATACTATGTGAGCCTATTGACCTATCTTGTGTGGTTGAGAAAGTTTCTGAATTTTCCGATTTGATATCACCTGTTCATACATGCACCACTACTTACAATGTAATTTTGGTTGGTGATTATGAAATAGACAATAGATTTATTATGCATGAGTTTAGCCTAAGTTGTGATAACCTGGTTCCGTCGAGGTTGAATTCAATTGGATGTCACGCTAATGTGCAAAACATTGAATTGTTTGATGACGAGCAAGCTAGTACTTGCTGTGTGAAACAATGTTTATTACATGCTACTTTACATATACATGCAACACCATTCGATGAAAATCAGAGTAGCGCAACTGAAGCATGGAATAACGTAAGTATGCTTTCAATAATCAACCATACATTATTCATGTCATTTCCCTCTTGTGCAATCTTGCAAAAGTCGGGGACGACTTTTCTTCAGGGAAGGTGAAATGATATGAGTAGGTCTGATGTCAATAACTGGAAACAAATTGGTACAAATGTTGTTCCAACATACATGTTCTACGGATGCAATCCTTATTTTGTTATGGAGAAACAAGGGAACATCGAAATGAATGACATATACATATATCATGCAAACACGTTGTTCTCTTTGTTTAGCACCATTTCAGATTACCAAAAGCCGAGGACGGCTTTTCTTGAAGAAAGGGAGGATGATGCGGATGTATCAAGCAATTATATATTCTCTTGTACATGTGAAACACATTATAAGATTCAAAGAATAAGAGAAGGGAATAAATAGCAAGCTGGCTTTTGAAGAAAAGATCAACTTGAATTTTGCTTGCTTGCAACATAAGTATACAATCTATCTAGGCTAGATAATTACACTTGAATTTTGTTACATGTAAAAGCTAGATAGCTTGAGGCTCAAGCATACAATGCATCCAGACATGCACTGTAGCGCCGGCCTGGCACTTTAGCAGCCGACATATTGTAGCGCCGACATGCCACTGTAGCTCCACTGTCGTACTGTAGCAACCGCCCTTGTAAGCCTATATAAAGGGCTGCCCACCTTCTATGTAAAGGAGATTTTGACACTTTGAAATATAGAATTCTTGTTCTAGGGTTTATGTCTGATACTACTCCACGCCCATAGAAACGGGAATTGATTTGAGTGTCTTGCTCCGTCGTTCTTGTGATCGGCTTTGCTAATTGCAGGAACATGTTTACTACACGTGAGAGAGTAAACAAAAGGATCGAAGCGTGTGGTTGGGTGAATTGAGTGCCGCAAGTTGCCGTAACCAAGACGGTGGTTGGCGGTATCATTCATCAGGTTGCACAGGTCCAGTTATCCCTCAATCCTACATCGTGAAGATCGGGCCAACTCCGCTGCCCCATATCAGTATCAAACATGTTTATTTTAATGGGAATTTATGTCATATGTCCACTATATAAGAAAGTACAACTAATAGCTGTAGTGATGAACACAATGGTAGAACCAAGAGATGAAACAGTTTTCCTTAAACAGGGTATTAGCATGCCACATCATATGTTGGACATTCATCATATCGATTGAATCCAAGTGTGGTAGTATGATTCTAATGCTTCTGCTACCATGTTATTAGTTATATATACAATGGACAATAGTTCTAGTATACTGACCTATTTTTCCTCCTTTTTGCATTACAACAACAAGAAACTATTCTAGGGGATTCCACAAAGATAGGAATTCAGCTTAAGTGCCCACTAAAAAATATTCTTCAATGATTGTCTTGCCCCCGAATTGTACAACTTAAATGTATATCCATGATCATGACATTTGTTCATGTAATTATATTAATATACATAAAAAGACAAGCGATAGGCCAGAAGATTATATTTTTCTTATTGATTGATTGATTGATTGATATCTGTGTGCTAGTTTTTTCCTGTGTCTGCATGAGTAGGAAGAAGTGAACAGATCCTGTTGCAAAGCTATATTGGCGGTGCAAGCTTCTCCATTTCCGATCATACCACCCTTTCCTCCATGGAGGTCCTCTCCTCCCCTCAGCAAGCCGAATGGTATTGTTCTGCGTCTATTCCTCATGATGGCATGTTTGTTTTGAAATATTGGATCACCTACATGAACATCTCATCCTCTATTCAGCTGAACCCTACAGATTTTGGGTGTGTGCATATTATATTACTCACAACCCTATCATTGCAGGGTGCATATGTAAAGAAGGTTGTAAGTCATGGTATTCGTGCCTGATTCTAGTTAAGCTAAGATTGCTGGTATGGTGGTGCTAACTTGAAAAGAGGGGGCAATAGCACCTGAGGACTTTGATTTACTCGTGCTCATGACGTATCGGTTCCTTTACCATAGGGGGAAAACCATAGGCCTGGTTTTGTTGAAAACAATGCCTGCAGTTTCAAGAACTTACATTCTAGGTAAAAATGTAAGTTCCAGCGTTTCTAATTACCACGTATGAGTGTTATTTACTTTTTGAAGGTGTTTCTTTTGGATGACTTTTCTTACAATCCAATTGTTGCTATGGTGGAGAATTACAATCGAAACTCAATGTGTTGTAGCTCACTGCGGCATGATATTTTGTTGTTATGTCGCTGATTTTTATAATTATATGTTGTGTGTAGATATGTAAAGGTTGGTAACTGTCTGATATCGATAAAGCTCTGTTTATCTAATAACATTGGTTAGGTAACTTACTGAGTAGTCTATCTTGGGAAAGACTATTTGTCTCATGTAGAGGAGCTATGCAAAGAACGTTTGCAAGGGTCAAGCTGAACGGTAAGTTCTAAAGATAATATTTCAATTCTATCTCTAAGCTGGTTTGCAATTGTGAGGGTTAATTAGTAATCCGGGTTGGAAGTAAAATATCTAAATTACAACTGGTCAGTTTTCTAAAAGTTGAAGAAATAAGCTTCTAACAGATAGAACAAACAAAATTTGCTTAAAAAAATTCTTTTGCATTGTATAGCTCTACTCTATTAGTGATGTATGCTAGCAACTTCCCACAATCACATGACAAGCTATTATTCATTTTACCTCAACATGGCAAGAAATATAATTCTCTCCCCATCCCCCTGTACTCTGCTGCTTTGACAGTAAGAAGTTGCACGCTCTTCTGATAGAACAACTTCTGTCATATGTTCTTCCTGCCGCAACAAGTCCTTTTATAGCGAAGAAAGTCGCATAAGTAAAGCATACAGCCCAAGATCCATACCTGTTATTTTAGGGTAAATTACATTAGCCAGAGGACATAGATATTGGAAATTATACAAATAGACTTACATACCATGAGCCATCCATTTGCTGCTTTTTCTCAATGAACAACGCACCGTTTTTGACTATTTTTTCTATCTCTTCACAGCGGTAACCAGGATAAATTTCTTTAAACAATACTAAAGCTTGAATTAAAGATGATGTGCACTCTGTGTAGCTGAAATTTGGTCAGATAGCTTTAATTAGCAAGTTCTTATATTTTCTATGTACATAATTTTGAGGCTGAATAGTTGGAATTTTGAGTCAACTATGAACAAGAATTCCATACAGGTAATCAACGACGATGTTTTGGAAACTCTCGGAAGGGTTGATAAACTATAACATCAATAATAACTCATAGTATATGAAGCTACAAGAATTCAATTGAAATGTTGTTATGACAATGTAATTAATAATTGTTAAGATTCAGTCAAATGGATGAGAGTAACTAACAAATTTTAGAACCCCAAAAATACACTCACCTCTACCCATGAAGATGTTCTCTTACAATCTGCTGATGACAATGTACCATCCTTGTTCTTCAAAAGGATGTAAATAACAGTAGTTGCATTAGCCCCTTTTAAAAGATTATCAGAGCATACACTTTTTTTATCATGAACTTGAAGGCAAAGTGACAAGTGAACATCACTGCCTAAAAGATTATATAATACTTATCAACTTTATAAACGAGTCATATCAACTTTATAGGTGAGATCTATCGATCCATCCCGCTCATGTTACATATTTCCCAGGTTTGGCACATAATGAGTTTGATTTGGACTTTTATACTTTTGCCATGTAATATACTGGAAATATACACAAATATAACTTTGTTTAGATTCATACCACGGCTGAAAGGAGATAATCCACAACATCATACAACCTTTCTTCTTTCATTGGATCTCCTACTTGATTTGATGGAATCTTTGACAACAACAATACTGCCTATATAAATAAAAGATGCAAATAAATAAAAATATTAATACGTTCATATGAACATACTGAGAAATAAAAATCTTCAAATATGTCGTCCTCATGATGATGGTCATGTGGAGTTCAGGGGAGTGTTTCTTTTGGTGGGGGTGGGGAATTGAGGAGAGATTTCCAGATGGGCAGGCACAGTCGATCCCCTCATTCCCACCTTGGAGACACATTGACATGTGTGCAGCTTGTTCCATGGCAGCAATGAATTTGCCTCTGTATAGGCTCAACAAATGTGCAATATTATCTGCACTGTTGAGGATTTGCTAATTGGCAATTTCTTCCACCGCTCCATGGGGAAAGCTCGAACGAGAACGTGTATTGGTTATGTCAACATTTTATAGTTTATGCATTTGGATGTTTAGTTAGCAGCGCATCAGCTAGGAGCATTTTGTCTTCATATATTTGTGGTGCAAGGATTTCAATTTGGAACTTCATGTATTGTTTAATTTTCTTTGTAACTGTGGATTTTAATTTGAGTTGTTGTGTGCATTCGGCCGGAGTAATTATTTGTGCTTGTTGCTGTGGAATTTAAATATTCTTCCGTTGAACATTAGCTTTTCTGTGTGTTTACTGCATTCTGTGGTGATTTGTGCAATTAACACTGGTTGTTGCACATTAGTTAGCTTTGCTCCAACCCATTTAACATGCCATTCCAAAACCGTACAAAATGAAAAAATTCTCAACCTTGAGGCATTCTGCAGTTGAATCAGGAACAGACCAGCCATCTTCACCATTTGATAATGTCCATGCCCTTTAGATCTTTCACGGTAAAAGCTTCTGTAACTAGGACAGTTCTTGGCAACCTTCAAGAAGAAGAGGACTAATATCAGCTTTTGCTCTTATACACTGTATATTCCTAAAATTGTCGCACTGAACAAACCTGTGCATTCTTCAGAAAGTTATGAGCTTTCATGAGAGTTGCTGAAAACTCTTTGGTGAGACCTGTAGAGCAATATGCCTGTATTGCAAGCGCACATTCCCAAGACTGGCAACCGGTATATACCTAGTTTCAATACAACAACAGAACAAATTATCAATTTTAAGAAAATTACAACATTTTTAAAATAAAATAAGATATATTTCTAAAAAGCTTATGCTTGTCGGTGTCGGTGGATACTTACTTTCTAGATAGAATCTATTCTATCACACTGAGTTTGTTCCGTTTTTCAATAATTTATCATAAATATTGCCGTTCTCCATAATATAATGGAGGCTTACCTATTGTTCTATGATATTCCATTGTGCTGAGAACTTTTTACAAAAATAACCAAAATACCCATATAAACATACAAGGTTTAACATTTATTTGTCCCTTTAGATGTATCAAAAAACTATGAAATCATTACCATGGCCTTCTTACATGATATAGAAGTTTGTGTGTAAGTTTCATTTTTTCTTTTTTGCATTTCAAAATTTTGTGCATAGGTAGATATATCCATCTATTTTTACACAAAATAGATATACAAAATTCTTGTAAAAATAGTAAAATAAATTTATATAAAACTTCCACAGTTTAGGGTATTGAAAAAAGTTATAATTATTTGAAACTTCTAACGGAACAAGTCAATTGTTAACCGTATAGGTTTGTACAGGTATTTCTGGTATTTTTGAAGAAAAAACAAGGGACCCAATGGTATATTTTAGAGTAATAGGCAAACTCACTAGTATAGGTGAACATGACAATGTGGATGGTAAATTGATAAATTGAGACAAACTCATTGCTATAGAATAGATTCACCATAATTTCTAATAAGAGCCACAGAAGAATCAGAGATACGAGGATGATTGGGTTCGATGCATGCTGATGGGGGTGCAAGACTAAACTTTTCAGTATGTAGTTAATTACGTGATTATCCATTCATTTCGAAGATTGATAATCTTTTTTAGTTAGGTAATATAAAACTAAAACAAAATAATATTAGAAACAAAAAACAAAAAAAATGTTTAGCAATATGAAAATGGATAATCTGATATAATGGTGGACATGTTTTGTTGTTAAAATCTAGTAAGCAAGCAGAATGGTGGTTATCATTTATGTGGATATTGTTTTGATCATTAGTTGGAGATTTGACTATAAGATTTCAATAAAAAATTTATATCTGATTTATTTTAATTTTAGGAAAATACATGGATTAGGAATTGTATTTGACAAGAATTTGAGTTATCGGGCTATATGGAATATTTTGGGGGAATTCGAAGAAGGACGAACAAAGGATTTTGACTTAGTAATTGTCCTACGTATGAATTCTCAAAATTCAAGGGGAAGCATGGGAATGTGGTTTGTATTTTCAATCCAGAAATCTTGTAGTTCAGATTGGAAATTTGTAAATGTAACAAATGGAAGGACTACAGATTTGATTCTAATTTCAATTGGAGATTTCAACTTTAGCGTAGCAGGATACTAAATGAAGGGATCTTTGAATATTTAAACATAATTTATATAGAACTTCCCCGCAATATATATATATATATATATATAGAGAGAGAGAGAGAGAGAGAGAGAGAGAGCGCTTTGGCTTTTACAGCAGAAGTCTTTGCCTGAAATGATGTTGTAGAGGAAACACCAGGGAAAACTTTCAGAGGAAGATAAAAGGAGCTTGTATGTTTCAATTGGGACTTCCCAAAATCTAATAGAGTTTTACGGGGACGATGCTCAGGAAAGGAGGTTTGAACATGGACTAGCTAGGGACTTTGGGGGATCAAATATAAATCTTTCGCTTGACTTGGTTGACAACAGTAAAAAGACACAAGCTTTTGCTGTTGATTTTCTTATTAATATTTTTGAAAACAAAAGAACAGTGTATATCATATTGTGTTTCTGATGTTATCTGCATGTTTTCCACAGATCGTACCGATGGTTACAAATGGACATGAACAATCATTACGAATTTGAGTGGTTAATTTCATAATAGTAATGGTTCGACCTTCAACAGTCACACACCATAAATCAGACTGTTCAGACAATCTCTAATGTTGTCAGAACATTTGTTGTAGCTAGCACTGATGCTCCATCATATATCCAGCTGCGGTGATGGCCATCTGCCCCCCTCCCCAATCTTGGGCTCCCATATTCGGATATTCCCATCTGGCCCTTTCCTTTTTTCACTTTGGTTTCTACTAGCTAGCTAGCCTCCATACATCATAATATATATAGTTTGTTGAGGAAGCATCAACAGTGGTGAAGTCTCTAGCTTGACTCGCCTGGTTCTAGTGTGTTGTGAAAGGGTGACATCTCAGTCTTGACAGCAGCCAGATTTCGAACAAGGAGATGAAGGTGTCTTGGCCTTGACTACAACTAGATCTCCATACAGTGCTCTATAAATTGTATTGTCCTTATTTGATTTACTGTTTTTTTGCTTTTGTTAATTCATACAAAACCTTGGAGTCACGCATATATTGAGGTTGATGACTACACGGTACATACGATTGAACACGAAATGCTAATATTGTTTTCCACTGCACCTGTACTACGGAAACTGTTGCAGAGATGAACTTTTGGAGCATAAATCAAGGAAAACATATACCTTTGACTTCATTCCATCTTCAGCAAGCCACAGGAAATCATTAATCCTTGGAAGGTGTTGCCTGACTGCTAGGGACTTTGGACTTTCTATCCAGCAACAAATCATATTTAATACCTAATCACAAAACAATATGAGAGCATCAAATTTTTTGTTGTGGGAAAGAATAGGACCTATCTAGAAAAGAAACAAAATGCTAACAAACATCAATTTAGAATTCATGCATGACTTACATATTCACTACTACAGAACACCTAATGGGTGCCGTCTCAAAAGATTTGCTCATTTGAATCCATCACCATGAAAAAAAAAGAACCAGCACCTATAGTACATAGGACCGTCACCGTCTAGGCCATATCGGTCACGGTTTGGAAGAATAGGACCATGACAGAGGTTAGCATTCACGGTCCGCAGCAATATACGGCCTAAGACCGATATTGGCTCATCAGTAACTGTTGATAACTCCACGCCATCAGCGATTGTCATTGGTAATAGGTGGTATTTTCCAATCGTTCTAGGGGCATTGACATTTGACATCGTTCTAAACTATGAACCGTTACTGATGGATGTAATCGGTAATGGGGCAGCGGCATTAGTAACACTTTCTCCGTCACAGGCCCAATAACCGTTACTGATTAGGGTTTTAGCCCGTGACAGATGAGGGGTACCATAGGTATGATTACATCATGGAACAAAAATGCAAGGAGAAATAAGAATTACTAGATGGTTCAAATGTAATAACAAGGGTACAAAGCTGGAGTTGATCTCAACTCCACCAGGTGGAGTTGAGTTCTTCTGAGCCGTTAGTCATCTTCTAACGATAAGATTAAGTCACATTTGATATTCTCCGTTAGCCTAGAGACGCTCCTTCCCTGACAAATCCTAATTTATGTTTTTTTAGAACTATCAAAATTCCTGTCCGGTTGTCTCAGCTAAGTTAGAAACAACAGATAGTTCATGAAATTTCTCTTTAACCGATTTTACTGTAAGAGCGCCTCCAAGAGTTTATTCAAAGAGGGGCATGAGTTAATAAAGACAACAAGAAAGCCAGACATGGTTTCATCTGGACGCTAGAAAACAATTAAGGCTCAGAATAAACTTCACTGGTGAAGTTGACTGCAATTCCATGGGATCCGCACCCGAGAAAGGATGTTAGGAATGACTTACTTAGGAAACAATTATATATATAAAGTCAGTGGATTATTACCTTGTTAATAGGACACAAACCAACGTAATTGGTATTTTCATCTTCATAGTGGATATGATCCATGATATTGCTTAAAGCTCTTTGTCTTATCTTGTTCATTGGCCACATATTAAATACTGGTTCCACAAACATATTCGCAGAAGCCATAGCAACACTTTGTAACCATGAAGGAGGATAAACAATGTCATCCTATAGTGAAAAATGAGTTAAAAAGGATTCCTGAGATCAAGAGTTTTTTATCATAAAGTTCATGTGTACTATAAAACTAGATTAAGTGCATTATTGAATGACAATCATGGTAAGATAATATGATCACCAAACAATTAATACTTTTGTCTACTGATAAATGTAAAACTGATTCATTATCTAAAAAATGTAAAATTAATTAGTAAGAAAGTATTTTCTAGGACACATTAATTAACCTTTCTATATACAAATGAAGTTGCCCAGGAAAAAAGCGAAGATGGGCACAATGTTCCCAGGAAAACAAACTTCTGGCATTGCAGAAATACAAGTTTAGTATATATATCCAGTAAGTCAGTAACTGACATGCATAGGTTTCAGCATAACTGGTGACACAAACAACTCCAACCTAACTAGTAAAAATTAATATGCCACGACTAAAATAATACTTTCAAAAGTTTTTTGTTGTAAACTAAAATAATAACTTGAAAGTCAAATGTGTTGTAAACTAAAATATATAAATATGATACATGCAAACAATACAAATAATTACAAATTATGCTATTATTTGAAAATGGTTACCTACAGTGCTGTCTATATTTTAATGTTTCAAGCTATAGCAACAAACCTTGTAACAAGAAGTGCGGGCTGTGTTCCAATCAATAATATCATATGGTACATTGTAGAGTTCCTCTCTTATTGCCACTATAGTTGGAGTTATAGGTCCAACAAACTTTTTTCCATAAATATAAGACATTGCCATGTAAACCATCCGGCAGAAGCACCAAAATCTTCCTATAAACGATAAACCATTTTTTTCAATTTTCTTGAAGAAAGTAGAGTAAATTGAACTTTCTCAATATGTATAGTATTTCATGTTTCACTTTTCATATGTTCAATGTATTCTTCTCTTTTCTCCTGATTATATATAAAATGATTTACTTTGCACTAGGTTGCATCAAACAATTGAAAGAAAATCTTGCCAAATATATATGCGTCAAAATTGGCATGCAGTTTTATTCAACTCTTATGAACTTCCACGATTCCTTTTCAGATTTGGTGACTTGTCTGGTTGTCAAGTGATATAAATTTAATATATAGCTTGACAAGGTAAAATTAAGATATAGATTTAATATATTTATTTTCTCATCAAAGTAAGCACATTCGTATGTTTATAATCTGTTGAAAATCTATATATCTTGCAAATATTTCCTTGAAATGAAGTGTTAACTTGTGCTCTGCATAGTGCATGATATAGGAGATGTACCTGGATGAATGGAAGAAAATGAGGGAGAATCCATAATTCAGGAATAATTGGATTATTCCCTGACCAGTCATAAACACCAATTACCTTGATTTAAATGTAATGTTAGATATAATTAATTACATTATATAACAAGAAACATATTATAGTGATAAAGAAGTTGTGCATGGCCCAACGAGCATAGATTTGTTTGGTCAAGAAGAACCACTTTCATATACCGTAGATAAATAATGAAAAATAAACACAACCAGCAAGCTCGTTTAATTTACTCAAACTGTCCTATGCATAATTAATCAGTAACTGAAATAGCTTCAAAATCTATTTTGGTTTCTTTTGTGACATTTTAAATTTGGTTTATAGTAATAGTATTAATATTTATCTTCATACCGAGAGATATATCTTTGCCCATTGTGGTGCTGATGTTGCACTGCCATGTGACAAAATCCAGGCACGCCCTTTAGATAATGCATCATTGTCATTTTCAAGTTCCTCCCCTAGGAGCCTTAATGTTGCATAATTAACACATGAGCCAAACATTGAGCTGGGGCCCAAAGTACTTGTACTCCAACCCCCACCTTCGTTCTGTAGTTACAATACACTTTACCGGGTAAATATATTTAAAAGTATTAATATGTTATAGGTTGAATTTTTCTGGATATAAATTGTGAAATAAATACATGCCTGAATATTGTAAATGTAACGACATATCTCACGTATATGTTCCGATGATAGGACATCATTGAGTGTTCCAGTCACATGCAAAGCAAATATCTGAATATACATAAAAAAGATAGTAGTATATTATTAAACTGATAATTTGACAAGGTGGTCCAAAACAAATCATGGTCACTTGTTTCTTTTAAATCATAACTTAAACAAGTAAATCTACCTCAGCCAAACATTAAATTAATCAAGCAGTTCAAGTAAAAGAATCTCAGTGATTTGCCATTGAAGAGCACAAAATGTATATGTGCCACCATGCCGGTGTTTTTCTTCTCTTTGTTGGATTGACAGTATTTATTATAGCAAAAACAATGTAGCATTTCATAAGTTTTTGTAACTAACCTAAATTTCACAACTTTCTAAAACGAAATTTTATTTGTGTTTTAATATTAAAATATAATTTTTGAGTTTGTTTTTGTTTAAATTTTATTTTCCTTGTTTCTTTTCTTGTTTCCTTTTTGGGAAGTGCATTTCTCTTATGAAAATACCTTAAACCAATATATCTCTTTCCTGGGGTTTTCTGAATTCCGCTCTTTCTCCTCCAGTTCTATTTTCATCTCCTCTATCTCTTTCCTTACCTTCTTTCTCTTCTCAGGTTTTCTCACCGTATTTCCTTTCTCTTCCTCTGCCTTGTCCCAGCAGAGGCAAACCAGAAGCAGCCTAAGGCTCCCATCATTTTGTTGTTGGCTTATAAGCCGCAACGAAAATTCTAATTTTCAAACTTAAGCACGTGACACGTCACACTGACACAGCGCCTATGCTCCCGCTCTCATGGTGCTTCACCCAGAGCAACCACAACTCTGACATTGAAAGTGTCGTCTCGCATACGCAAAGGCCTGAGCTCGCGCAACACAAAGAACACCAGCGCCACCTACTACCTGCGACCGAAGCCACCCTCTTCTCGTCCTCTTTTCTCCCTCATCTGAGCACCATTGAAGCCCCCACCGGGTCAACAGAGCTGCCTTTTCCTCCACCTCCACCTCCCTCAACTCGCCCCAAGTTTCATCTGCCAAATCACCATCGCCAGTGAGAAATTCCCAATGCCCTAATTCCGGCAGCCACCAACCAAACCACCAAATTCGTCGTTGTCTTTGCGCCATTCTCCAAAATCAAGGAAGATTCGACCCTCCCCTCCATGTTTAACTAAAGCTCTCATTCTCCCCCTCACAATCGTCACCAACCTCACGAGAACGCACCGCGAAGCCAGCTTATGTACCAACTGCGTCATGGCCCCCCACCTTGGGCGCACGTCGCTGCGCCGCTCCTGGCCACCTCCTCCCATATCAAACACACCAGAGGACTCCCCCTACATCCACTAGTGCTCTCCATCACGTATTCCTTGCCAAAAATCTGTCGAGGCGCCTGTGTCGTGAGTTCCACTGCCGCCGCCTCTTGTTCATCGTCGCTAGCCTCACCGTTGGCCTCCCACTCAACAGAAACCAGGGACATCGGATTGCGGTCTTGTGGTGACTCTTTAACTTCCAGTCCTCGGATTGGAAACCGCCTCCTTCGCCACTGAACCGTTGGGCAATGCACTTTGTTGGCCGGTTCAGTCAAAAAGACCGATCCACCTCCTTTTCCATTAGAAAACAACATTTTCTTTGTTAATCCTGTTTCACACATATATAGATCTATTTTGACCACACTTTCATATTTTTGTTGTCATTCATTCTTGTCATGTTACATGCACAAACCAGTTCAAACCAAAAAAAGTCTAAGCTGTTGGGTAAAGGTGGGCAATTCACTTTATTTACTCCAACTCCCGCTCACACGATTCCCCCTCAAGTCTCAAGCGTTAAATATTAGGGTGGCATGAAATTATTTTATTAAATTGTGTGATAGATAAGATTCGAACTCGAGACATCTGCTCTAATACCATGTTAAGTCGTATGCACCGAATAATTCAACCCAAAAAATTACTTTATGTATTCAAAGACATATCTCTTTATTCGAAGACACATCTCACTTTATAGGGAAAGGTGTGCAATTCACTTTATACACTCACACTTCTCAAATGCCATCTATCCATTCGAAGACACATCTCTTTATTCGCGGTTTTGCAATATGAGGATATCGTTGCGAGTAAAGTTGCGCAGACATTTCAGATTCGTTCTGTATTAGAATATGTGGTGCTTCCGGTCAATGGTGATGTGTCTAGGGTGATTTTTGAGTACGGGCACAAGTTAAACTAAACGCTAGAAAATGTCTTGTTTAAGATGCTTTTATGTGGTGAGATGTTTGATAAAATTTATGAAGGCAAGTCAGTGCATTTAAATCACTTACTCCTATTTATTATTTAAGTTGAGTATTTACTTTGACTATTGTGAAATAACTTCCTAAAGCTATGGTTTAAACCATTCTTTCCTGTAGCATTTTACTATCAGTTATTTATTTGCGTGTCTTGTTGAGTACCATCTGTACTCATAAATATTGTTGTCCGATGCTCAACTGCTCAAGTGGACAATGGGTATGAGGATGCCAAGGGTGACGTTCATCTGCTAGAGTGGTACAACTACGTTTTCAGGTCGCTATGTGCTCGAGCAGTTCTTGTGGAGATGGCCGACCGTCTTTCTGTTTGTGGCAATAAAGCCCCATGTGCCATATGTGTAGTAGTAGTATTTAGGTTTCCATTGTGTTGCACTTATTGTGGCTTAAATAATCTACAGTCGAGGTTTGTACTTTTATATCACTTTGTGTATGGTTTAACTTCCTGGGCAGTTATACACATGTGGGACATTCCGACATGCTTGAGATGCCTCCAACGTTTTTTTTATTTCACGTCATCTATGCTCTTAAGTACACATTACAAGCAAAACAATATAAAGTGATTGAGTGAAGCCTGTCACTTGGATTACGTGTTGAGAGAAAGGTATTGAGTTGGACTCATATATACCGTACAGAAGCTTGTTTTCTGAAGGAAACAATAATGTATCTGTGACCATATATGCATAAAAGGAAATAGTACAGATTTTTGCTGTTCTTTTGCACATAAAAAAACAAAAATTGGCATTCCAGTGTGGCTGAGCCTGCTATGGTAGCGAGTATCCATCTATTCTTCTGTCGTATGTATTTGCATAGACAGAACGGTGGCGAAACCGGAAAAAAACTGTTTTATAATGAAAAACTCATTTGGGTAAACAAAGTTTCCCTCCGTCCCAAAATATAAGTATTTCTAGCTAGTTGGTAGGTTTAGAACATCTTAAATGAATCTAGACAAAAGATTGTCTAGATTCACTGGAGATGCTATGAATCTGGATACCCAGAGACATAGCTAGAAATACTTATATTTTGGGACGGAGGGAGTAAAAGTTAACATGTTGTTATGGAAAGCAACTTTAGTGATCATCGAATTCATACGGTACCACTGCATAAAAAAATAAGAAAATTAGTAATACCGTGAGAGGCAGCATGAACAAAATCCCGCTGTAATCACCAGGCCAATGCCCATCCTCTGCTTGAATATTAGAGTATTGGTTGAGAACGCACTGGAGAGAAGATAACAAAACTTCTTCTGTGACTTTTGAACTTTGTTTGAGCCTGTTGACTTGAAATTTTGTATTAATGTGTTTCTGTTTCGCAAACTGCAAGATTGATATATATTGGTTAGACTTCAGTTGTGAATTGCCATGCGTGTTCGGTGGTACTAGGATATGCCGAACAAGGCCAACCATTTGGAGTCGTTCAAACAGTTATGAACAGTTCCCACTACCAGTTGTGAGCAGTGAATTTAACAAACCAGTGAATGGAAACTAGTAAATTTAATAGCAACAGATATAGAATGAAGCATAACTTTTCTTCCTTGTGTGAATGGAAACCAGTGATGTATACCTAGCAAATAATATGGGTATGCCCACAAAATCTTTCAGGAGTTCTGGGCATATAGAAATTTCGGGACAAGGGTGCAGATGTGCTGCGTTCATGATTATTTTGGCTCGAGTTATTAATTTTATCCTTTTTTATATTACAAGTGAGGTAAAACGTAAATGGTCTTATAATAGATTAACTACTAGGATCAGGGTCTTCATTCATCGATGTACGGTGTGCCAGTGCACGTGCAGAACATGTGAATAGTAGTGCTAAGTGGATATAGATCTCGTCCACAAACTAACATTTCGGTGGCAGTGTTAAATATATCTAAGTGGATCTATAATGTTGAATAGTCCCATATTGGTCATGGAACGACAAGGCATCTAATATACAAGTGAAGAAGCTCCCCACCTTATTGGCTAGATTTTTGGGTTGGAAAGGCCCTTAAAATCCTATAATTGGTATCAAAGCAACCTCTATGGCCCAATAAATATAAATATGAAGGCCTGATGGACCATGGGTGCATGCGAGGCCCATATACCCGGGAGACCATCGGTGTATCATGAAGGGGTGGCGAATGGTTGTGGACAACAATGTTTGAACGAGGAGATTGTTGAATAATCCCATATTGGTTGTGGAAGGCCAGGGGATCTACTCCCTCTGCCCCAAATTAGTTGACGATTTGACTTTTTATTTATTGTATTTGACCATTCATCTTATTGCAAATATTAAAAAGGCTTGCTTATACTTAAAGTATACTTGATACTAAAGCGAGTCGCCAACAAAATAAATAATAATTTCAAAATTTTTTGAATAAGAGAATGGCCAAACAATATAGAAAAAACTCAAAACGACAAATATTTTGGGATGGAGTCAGTAATATAAAAGTGGGGAAGCACCTCAACTTATTGACCAGCTTTTAAGGTGGAAAAGGCCCTTAATATTATATATGTAATATGTCTAGCGAGATGGTGACTAACTATTAACATATCATCCTACTATGCCTTCTCTATATTCCTCCTCCTTAATGTTAGTAATTCCTACAAACTTCTTTAACTTCAATTAAACATACTGAAAAACATGCTAACATCTAAAATAACAAATAAAATACACTAGTAAGTTATAGTTCAAGGTGAATTGAATGAAACTAAGGGCCCATTTGAATCCTACAAAGTTACTATGTCTTTCCTCAAAATCAAAGAGGGCCAAATTCAATGTTATACATGTTGGCATTTCATGAAATACAGTCAAAGTTATAGAATTTAAGATAAGACAACTTTCGGAGTAATATTTAAAAATAGGGTTAGTTAGATCTATGCCACTGGAACTTTGCAGAATTAGAAAAATGCCATTACAATTCGTGTATTTGGATCAGTGCCATCGGTATTTCTTTGAAATTGGAACTGTGCCACAGTCCCGATTTCTGTCCTTCCCCCAATATTTTCCACCGTCCAACCCGTCCATCCTATGTCTCCCCGGCGAGCAGCAAGCGGCAGCAAAACAAGCAGCCTCAGTGGCAAGCAGCAGCGGCGGCGGCAACAAATCAGGTAGGCACACCTGTAGCAAACAGCAGGCGTGTCCGCCGTTGACGTCCCTCATCCCCAGCCACCTCCTTGTGCTCATCGTTCCCTCCTATGGATGAAGAGATGACGAAGATCTAGGCCGGAGAGAAGAAATGGTCAGATATAGGGCACCGTCGTCGCCTTCTCAATGACGCGCTGGCCCCTCTTCCCCGTCCCCTCCTATGGATGACCGGCTACCACATATGCAGCCGTGGCCAGCTCCACCCAGCGGCATTGAGCCCATTGAGGAGGTCCTCCACCTCGGCGGTGAAGGTAAACATGACGGCATCGGGTTCCATGGAGTCAGGCCCGGTGACCAGTGCCTCCGCATAGCGTGGCCCCTCCCAGCACATGAAGTAGGCCGGAGCGCGCACGACCATCGGCTTGCATAGGCTGATGACTTCTGAGGCAGGGCAGAGTACGCACCACCCTAACCCACTCCCTAGCGGCTGCACGAGGCCTGCCGGGATGGTGACATCGGGGACGAGGATTGGCACTGTCCCAGTGGTGGTGTTGTGGCAGAGCCAGGAGAGGAAGGCGGCGTTCCTGCTGAGGGCGGTGATGGTGAAGGGGAGCGCGGAGGCAACGGCGGAGAGGGGATGCCTCCCTAAGGATGGAGAGGACAGGAGGGCACGGGAGAAGGCGGAGATGCCGGAGCGGGAGGTGAAGGCAATGGCGGCGAAGGGGGTCGAGGATGCAGGGCATGACGAAAGGGGCAGAGGTCAGGGTCATCGTGAGGGCGGATGGGGTGAGAAAGATGGAAACGACGAGGAGGGATGGAAATCGTGATAAAGTGGAACGGTTGTAATTTCAAAGAAATGTTGATGGCACCAATCCAAATACACGAATTGTAGTGGTACTTTTCTAATTCCGCAAAGTTCGAGTGGCATGGATCTAATTAGCCCTTAAAAATAATTTGTACTTCCCTACATTGTCCATGGTTGCAATCAGTCACCACCATTCCAAATTTAATTCCCCCACTTGCGTCCTCATATCAACTAAACTGCCAATATCAGGAGAAATCTGTCGCTACCATTTCATCATTTCTTCAAATATTTCTCTCATTAATTAATTATTTATGGTTTTGAAGTTTGACTGCATGCATTTTACGATGACATCTACTTGAGAACAGATATAGTACGGATAAGAAAACAATAATCTAATACACATCAGAAATATTCATATTTGTGAATTAATCAAACGGTACAAAGTTATATACGTTCCTGCATGCGGATGAGGAGGTCGCCGCACTCTCTGTGGGTGAAGCGGTTGCTAGTGAAGTTGTGGCGGAGCCTCTCCACCTCAGCGCGCTCCTCCGGCGTGCCAGCATTGGGGTCGAATTCCCAAACCTCCCGTCCAAGGAAGCCATTGGGGGAACGGAGCAGCGGGTTGCTTGCCCCCTCACCGATCTTTACCTTCCACATTTTTGATCAGCTATCTAGCTAGCTAATGTGTACGTAAGAGCAAGCTCGACTTGTAATAACTTCAAATGGTTGTGCTTATTTATAGAAGGGACCATGTATGTACCAGGATACATACAACGTATCGTGCCAACTAACTCAATTAATAACTCAAAAAAAGATATATAATGTGCATATATAAAACGTATTAGACAACATGCATGGAACCAGCAGCCCAGCACACAGTAGAATTAAGTCTGTGCGGATAGGAATAGAGCTCAAAAAAAAATGCCCTTCACATGTCCGTCTTCACCATCGCCTGCAGTGCCGCCGCCGGCGAAAAGCGAGAGCGGGGTCAGCACGGCGCGGGCACATGGAAAGCTAGAGGAATCAGATGAGGAGGAGGATAGGAAGGCACACACACTGTGGGACAGCTCTGTTAGGTGATGATGGCGATGCAGAAGGTGAGATGAGATCGACCATCAGTATGAAGGCAATCACTGTATGTATATGGCTGATTTTTTTTCTGGAGAGTGTCAACGATAGCACATCTCCTCTATTTTTGGCATTGTATCATCTATGTACGGTGAATGGGCAATGTATAGCAAGCCCTCAGTCACCTCCCCATAGCTTGTAATCTTTCCTTGTGTAGCACTAATCCTGTTCCATTCAATTGAGATTAGCCCGCACCATTTTGTGCGTTAGCTGAGCCATCTCTCTTCTCTCATACGCTTGCATGGTATCAGAGCAGAATTGATTCTGCCTTCTCCCTTCTTTTTTCTCTTCCGCTGCATCCATGGCTTCACCAACGCCCACCAACGGCGCTGCTTCCCTAGAGGACGCAGCTGCCAAACTTGCCACGGCGCTCGCTGCTGCTCATACCGCGGCAGCCGCCGGCAAGAACGAGGATCTTCTCGCCGCTCTCACTTTGGCGCAGGAGGCACAGGATGTCATCACGGCGTCCTCCTCTTCTTCCTCTTCGGCGCAATCCAGCGCCGCGGCCGCGGCATCTCACGCGGTGGTGGCGGCTTCCTCTGTCGCGGCTGGCGCGCCACTCCCCATGACGACCGGCGCCCTCAACATTCCCAGCGTCAAGACGCACGTGCCCGTCGTCCTCGACATGAAGAACTCCAACTACAACAAGTGGAGAACTTTTTTTGTCTCCTTCCTCGGCAAGTTCGGCCTCCTCGGCCACATCCTCACGCCTCCACTGCCGGCCGACGCCACCGGTGCCTGGGCGCAGGAAGACTTCGCCGTTCTCACCGCACTGTACTGCTCCATCTCCCACGACGTTCTGTACATCGTCATGGAGCCGACGCAGTCCACACGCGATCTCTGGCTTGCCACCGAGGGTATATTCCGTGACAACCGCGAGACACGCATCATCTACCAGGAAACGGAGTTCTGCAGCCTCGTCCAAGGCAACATGTCTGTGACCAACTACTGCCGGCGTCTCAAGGGACTCGCTGACTCGCTCCGTGATCTCGGTGAACCGATCTCCGACCGCACCCCCATCTTCAACCTCATCCGTGGCCTCAGCAAACGCTTTGCCACTCAAGCCGACCTGCTGCCTCTCCAGGACCTGTTCCCGACCTTCGCCAAGGCCCGCTCGATGCTCCTGCTGGTGGAGATGCGCCTCCCTCCCAACACCGACACCGGCGACACAGCCCTCTTTGCCACTTCCACTTCCGCCCAGGGCAACTCCAACAACAAAGGCAAGGGCGGCAAAGGCAAGGGCAATGGCAAGAGTGGTGGCGACGGCGGCGGCTCCAACAACAACCACGGCGGTGGTGGCAACGGTGATCGCTCCGGATCGGGGGGGGGGGCCAGAAATAAACTTCCCCCGCCGGCCCATGGGTGTTGATGGCAACATGGGCTGGCCCACAGCCGTGGGCTGCCTCTTGGCGTCCCACAGGAGGTCCCGGCCTCCTCGGCCCACGACCTACTGCGCTGGCCCAGCACGCGTTCCTGGCCGGGCCTGCCTCCTTCGCTGGCTTGGACGCATCTCCTCAACCGGCATGGGATGAAGCAAGCCTTGTCGCCGCGCTCTACAACCTTTAGGAATAGAACACCGGCAGCGGTGGCTAGGTCATGGACACCGGGGCCACTTCCCACATGGCCTCCTCCGATGGTACACTCCTCTCCTCCCGTCCGCTTGCGTCACCGGTATCGATCACCATCAGTAACAGCACTTCCATCCCGGTTTCTCGTGTCGGACATACTTCCATTTCTACACATTCTTCTTCCTATGCCATAAATAATGTCCTCCTTGTTCCATCCCTTATACAAAATCTTATTTCCGTTCGTCAATTTACCCGTGACAATTTTTGTTCCGTTACATTTGACTATTATGGCTTTTCCATTAAGGATCTACGTTTGGGGACCGTGATTCTTCGCTTCAATAGCTCCGGCGACCTCTACACCATCCCGGCCTCCGTCTTCCCCACCCGACCACATGCTTTTTTGGCAGCCGCATCATCCACCATCTGGCACCGCCGATTGGATCATCCTGGCCAGGACGCCATTCTCCACCTCCAGAAACGCTCGGCTATACCAAGCACTACCTCTAGTTCCAGTTGTCATGCATGTCGTTTAGGCAAACTTGTTAAGCTACCTTTTACTCGCTCTCATAGTGTATCCACTGCTCCTTTTCAGTTAGTACACTGTGATTTATGGACCTCACCCGTTTTGAGTAATTCTGGTTTCCGCTACTATCTCATAACTGTCGACGACTACTCTCACTACTTGTGGATATTCCCCCTCCGACATAAATCTGATGTTTTCTCTGTTTTTCAGACATTCGTCCCATATGTTCACACCCAGTTCCACCTTCCCGTTCAATGTTTCCAAACAGACAACGGCCGCGAATTCATCAACTCCGCAGTCCTTGCCTTCTTCAATTCCCACGGTATACTCCTCCGTTCGTCTTGCCCCTACACCTCCCAACAGAACGGCAAAGCCGAACGCTCTATCCGCCGCACCACTAATGATGTTATTCGTTGCATCCTCCTTCAAGCCTCCATGCCTCTGTCCTATTGGGCCGAGGCTCTACACACTGCCACATACCTCCTAAACTGACGGCCTTCCCAACCCAAACACCCTTCGAAAAGCTTTATGGTACCACGGCGGATCTCTCCAACCTCTGCGTCTTCGGATGTCTGTGTTATCCTAACCTCTCCGCCACCGCACCACATAAGCTTGTCCCCCGTTCCATGGCGTGTGTTTTTCTAGGCTATCCCTCCTCTCAAAAGGGCTACCGGTGTCTTGATCACACTACTAATCGTGTTATAACCTCCCGACATGTTGTTTTCGACGAGGATGTCTACCCTTTTTCTACAGATAAATCCATCGACCCCCCTTCGGCATTGGACTTCCTGATCGATGACATCGAGCCGGGTCCTGTACAGGCGCATGCCCGCGCCACGCGTGGCACCGACAACGCTGCCTCGCGCGATGACACCCACGCCTCCCGCGGACCCGACGCGTTAGCCACACACGGCTCCGAACCAGGCAGCGCCGCCAGCGTCACGCACGGCACCGAGCCACGCGAACACTTCTCTGACTCCACTAACACGTGCGGCCCAAGTCCTCCCTCTTCGTGCCGTCCAAACGGCCTGTTTGGCCGATCTCCATCGGCCCACAGCCTACCAAGCTCCTCGACACCAGCTTCCCCGACATCATTGCTTCGACCCGACTCGCCCCCAGTGTCGCCCCCTGTGCCCGCTCGCCTGGCTGCTTCCCCTACCGTTGGCGGTCACCAGATGGTGACACGGCATCGTCAAACCGATCACCCGTTTGAACCTCTCCACTTCGTCCTCGTCAACCGCGTCCCCGATTCTGAAGACGTACCGCTCGGCCCTTCAAGATCCTCACTGGCTCCAGGCCATGCGCAACGAGTATGACGCCCACGTCCACAACAAGATGTGGTCCCTCGTTCCATGTCCCTCTGGTGCCAACGTCGTCTTCAGCAAATGGGTGTGCAAGCACAAGTTTCACGCTGACGGTTCTCTCGCCCGTCACAAGGCTCGGTGTGTCGTTCGCAGCTACTCCCAACAACCCGGCGTCGATTATGACGAGACCTTTAGTCCCGTTGTCAAGCCGTCCACGATCCGTCTCGTCCTCAGCATCGCTGCCGGCCAGTCTTGGCCCATCCATCAACTTGACGTCAAGAACACCTTTATGCATGGTACTCTTGATGAGACGGTCTACTGTTAACAATCTTCCGGTTTCATCGACCCCAACCATCCCGACTACGTCTGCTACCTCCACAAGTCCCTCTAGAGCCTCAAGCAAGCGCCTTGTGCATGGTACCACCGGTTCGCTACCTACATTCGCTCCATCGGCTTCACCGCGGCCGTCTCCGACACGTCGTTGTTCATCTACCTCGCCGTGACCGATGTCGCGTACCTCCTCCTCTACGTTGACGACATCATCTTAATGGTCTCCTCGACGGACATTCTCCGGCGTCTCTCCACGCATCTCCATGCCAAGTTTGCCATGGATGACCTTGGCGACCTTCACCACTTCCTCCGCATCTCCGTCCGACGCACCAAGGCCGGTCTCCACCTTTCTCAACGTCAATATGCCATTGATCTCCTGCAGCGAGCTGGCATGGCCAAATGCCACCCCACGGCAACCCCTGTCGACACCAAGTCCAAGCTCTCTGCTACAGATGGTGTTCCTCTTCAAGACTCTGACGCGACCGAGTACCGTAGCCTCGCCGGTGCGCTACAGTACCTTACTCTCACCAGGCCGGACCTTGCCTATGCGGTTCAACAAGTGTGCCTCCACATGCACGCCCCTCGATCCGTTCACAAGGCACTGATCAAGCGGATTCTTCGATATGTCAAGAGTTCACTGGACCAAGGCTTGTTCATACAGGCCTCCTCCTCCTCTTCGCTCACAGCCTACACCGACGCCGACTGGGCCGGCTGCCCTGACTCCCGTTGCTCTACTTCCAGCTACTGCGTCTTCTTCAGCGACAACCTCGTGTCCTGGTCCTCCAAACGCCAGGCTACCGTCTCTCGCTCCAGCGCTGAGGCGGAATACCGGGCTGTTGCACACGCGGTCGCCGAGACCTGTTGGCTTCACCAACTTCTTGGGGAACTTCACCGTCCCCTCTCCTTTGCCACGGTGGTCTTCTGCGACAACGTCAGCGCCGTCTACTTGTCTGCCAACCCCATGCAACACAAGCGCACGAAACATATCGAGATCGACATCCACTTCATTCGTGAAAAGGTTGCTCTTGGACAGGTTCGCGTCCTTCACGTCCTGTCCTCGCACTAGTTCGCCTACATCATGACAAAGGGGCTCCCTGTTCAGCTCTTCGAGGATTTTCGGTCCAGTCTGTGCATGCGTGAACCTCCCGCTACGACTGAGGGGGGTGTCAACGATAGCACATCTCCTCTATTTTTGGCATTGTATCATCTATGTACGGTGAATGGGCAATGTATAGCAAGCCCTCAGTCACCTCCCATAGCTTGTAATCTTTCCTTTTGTAGCACTAATCCTGCTCCATTTAATTGAGATTAGCCCGCACCATTTTTGTGCGTGAGCTGAGCCATCTCTTCTCTCATACGCTTGCAGAGAGTTGCAGGATGGCGATTTTTCTGGAGAGGAGAAAAGAACTGCTAAGTTAATTTCCGGCTACAAAGATTTAAACTATACATGGCTGTGTTAATATTTATTTAAATAGATCAACAGTGAAATAAGTTGCATGTCAGTTGAATTATTACACTTCGTTTTGTACCTAGCTAGCAGTTAAAAGGTTTTAAAAGTGTAGCCAGCTTTGTGCTTTATTTAGGTATTCCAAATTTTGGTGCCCAGGCACCGTGAGGACCCAAATACGTGTCCATTCATTCGTAGAATCATATGATATAGTAAAAGTTTAGCTAATAAAAGATAAAGTAATTGTATTTAATCAACCTCCGACGTATACAGTAAAACTGTGTCATATCTACAAATTAAACGAGCGCTCCTGATCAGCTCATTTACAACAACATGAGGCTCGAGCTTTTTGTCTATCCCTGGCAAGCATAGACCCGATGTCCTGCAGCATGGCTTCGGCAGTTAGGTTGCTGCCTCTGTTCTCTGCCGCGATCTTCAGCCTTCAGATGCACCACTTATGTGCTTCCGTGAATAAGGAGTTAGGAGAGATTCAGAACTTTCCCACCTCCTAATTCTCGCCCCTTAATATTCATACAGAGAGCCCCTACAACATTCTCCTCCTGGATGTTTTCATTGTCGAACTCACCTAATAAATCTTCTCGCATGTATATCGCAGTGTCCTATATTGTATTGATTCTCTTACTAAAATAACCATACAGCATCTTGTTTAATAGAACAACAAAAAAGAATAATGTGCATAGAGGGCTGGATAGGGCCTCCCCTGTATTTTTGGGGACGATGTAGTGCTACAAAAATAGTTATTCAAACCAGTCCATCGTTGCAGGAAATTAACCAACAATGATGCTACTCGTCACGAACCGGCAGTAATGGAAAGTTAACTAGAAGTGATTGTGCGGCTTGACGCCACGCAGAGTGGCGTCATGCGAGGATACCATATCAAACTCTACTACATCCTTCTGGTATGTCAACCCAAACCAATTACCATTTATATTTCAGCAAGTGAAATTAAATATCTTCCCAACATTGATGGCATATATTGCAAGCCATCTTACAAACATTTGTTCAAGGCCTTATGATCTATTCTCCATGGATCAATCATGGAGCTCAAATAAAGGAGAGCATATTAGCAACACTGTACAAATTACTCCCTCCGTCTTTAAATGTTTGACGCCGTTGACTTTTTTGACACACGTTTGACCATACGTCTTATTCAAAACCTCTTATGGAATATATAAAATTATATGTGTGCATACAAGTTTATTTAATAATGAATCAAATGATAGAAAAAGAATTAATAATTTCGTAAATTTTTTGAATAAGACGAACGGTCAAACTTGTGTAAAAAAGTCAACGGCGTCAAATATTTAAGGATGGAGGTAGTAATAAAAACCTATAGTCCAATTTAAAGCATGAGATGCTCATATTTATTGGATTCAATCTGGAGGCTGGACAGGAACTTTTCCTCTACACGTACTTCTTGGATTCCATTGAACACAAAGACATTGAGAACCATTAGACTGATGTTCCACCTCAAAGTTGAAGCACAAATTTATGGTTCCCAGTCTACTTACCAAGTTTAGCACATTGCTTCAACTAATCTACCATATTCATTTCCCTGCAAGTTGAGTACACAACAGGTTAGATGACAGAATTTCCATTACCTTTAGCTAGAAATGAGTAATACGTGTAGCTAGAAATCATTTGATTCTACTTGTAAACGAAAAACAGAACAATAATAGTTATGTCACGCGGAGGTCCTGCCAGAGACCTACTTTTGTCTGAAACAACATCTAAAACAAACAACATGGCTAACTAACATGACATCTAGTTACAACAAGAGGAGGCCCCACTGCTGACATTTTGTATCTTTAAAATCAGCACAAGAACACTGAACATAAACATACTGCACTTGGTCAGTAACATAGCTTTGAAAATAAATTCAAGTATCGCTGGCTCCTATGGCTAAAAAGATGATCAATTCTGTTATCAGGAGAAAATACAAACAATCATCCTGCACATAAACAGTACACTAACTTCACTGGTACGAAAGGACCGATAATTTAGCAAGAAGCAAAGCTGCAATTTACAACTGAAAAAGCAATTTTGTCTCTTATTAGCATTACAATAACTTCAACAAACCAAAAAAGGCATAAAGAAAATATGTGTTTACCTTGTTGCCGTTGTTCTAACACCGAATCAATGTCTCCTATGAATCCAAGTATCGAACATACAAATAATAAAACCCAACGGCACAACATACAGGAACGCTGCCGATTGGACAGCATAAAACAATTCTGCAAGTCGGCATACCAACGCAGAGCCAATCTTTTGGACAATTGTGAAAACATGGCATCTTGCCATGAAGATTTCTGCATGCGTAGCCAATCAATAAGATTGGTATGCATGCAGATATATCTATCCATTCGTATCTAAGAAAGCATAGGCAGAAGAAGGAAACAATGAGATGTCTGTAAATGACAAAAGTGCTAATGTCGTAATTATATTCATAGTTGGTCTGCAAAAGAACTCGCACAAAGGTATATCAGCTTCAAGGGACTTCCCTCGTATGACAGGAGAGCAACAGAAATCGAACATATCTAAAACAATAAGGGTGAAAAGGTAACAGTTCCCTGAACTAAGAGAATTAATTAGTCTATTTGATGATAATAAAACAAGTATAACCGAAATTAAATGACATGGGAACATTCGATAAATCCAATGGAACTTAGTAAACAGAACCGAAGTTGCATACTCTGCATTTTCTAATTCTGTAGACTGTAATAGACCAAATTTTATTAAAATGCAATAGGAGATAGCTATGGACTGACAAATTATGAGAACCTCAAATGCTCGTAGACAAACTGTCACACAAAAACTTGAAGAGTGCACCCCCTGATTTCAACCACAGCTATAGACAAATGGTTAAGATGTGAGGTAGGAATCTCTTTTACTTTTTTATTAAATACCTTTATTATTCTCTTCCTAAATCCAAGATGCAAGCACATTTTTTGTGAAAGGAAAATGCATTAGGTGCCAGATTCATTCTTTCAAAACAGGATTTTTATGTCAACCAGAACATACTCTTACCGAGGCTAGCGAGACAAATGACATCGACCCACATGGACTACTCACTACGATTTCCTCTTCAGCTGCATGGGTTACAGCATCAGTCATCCCCAGAAAATCAGCTTACAAACCATGAAACAATGCTTAGAGAAAAGAATGGGAATGGGGAAGATGAAGAGGATGATTTTGGGTAAGATGAAAAGATAATAACTTGAAGGGCGCAGTTGACAACCTGGGACTTGGAGGAATTCGTTCTTCAGTATCCGAATAATTAGTGAATAATCTGAAGAACAAACTGCACAAATTAGAGCCATATTATTTCTGAAACAACATTAAGTACGAGTGAAACAACGGTAAATACGCCAGCACATTATATAAAGAGAACCATTAAGTCCAAGTGCTTAAATAGCAAAATTCAAATTCAGGGGTGAAAATTAGGGAACGCGAGCAAGTGGTTATAATTAAGAGATAACTGATAATGTTTATTAAGAAGCTAATTACCTAATCAAAGCTTATGTTTATAAACCTACCCCGTGCTGAGGCGGCCGGACGGGGCCATGGCCGTCAAGAGTCGGCGCCCTTGGCTGACCACGCAGACCACGGATACGTGGGAGCTCTCCCTGCACCTTGCGACGCCGCCCTGCGCCGCGAACCCTCCGCCTGCCTCTCCCTGCGTGGCTGTGCCCCTGCTCCTGCCGTTGCTCGCCCGCGAGGCCGCGATTGTGTTGACCTGCCCGTGTGGGAGGCCTGGGAGGCTGGGAGCGCCATCGAGGTCGACGCTGGATGGTGCCGCTGTCGAGCTTGCCAGCGCGCCGCCGGATCCGCAGTGACCGGGGGCGACGCTGCCAAATCCAGCCTCCCTGTGTCACCTGCCGCCATCGTTGTGGGACCTGCAGCGTGAATTCGCTCACCGCGGGCGGTACTGGTTGGCCGCGGATCTCGCCACTTGCGCCCGTCGTCGCCGCACCCGTCTTCCGCTGTCGATTTAGTCACCAGCTGTGGGAGAAGGGGAAGGGCAGCAGCACCGGGGGCCACCGACGGCGCTGGGCCGTCGCCGCCTCACCGACCAAGGGAGAGGCTCTCCGTAGCTGGCGGCGCGCGGAGAAGGGCAAGATGGTGGGGGAGGTGGACGGGATGGGTAGCTCATGGCAGCCATGGCCCATGGGTGACGATGGCTGGAAGAATGTGAATCCTAACGGCGGTGGCTATGGCACACAGTGGAGGAGGGTCAGCCTGCGACGACGACGGCTCGCGCGAGCGGAGGAGGAGAGCAAAGCGGCGGCGATGGCGGAGACAAACCGGAGGGGATTAGGGAAGGAGGAGGCCACGGGGGAGGATGACGAGATGGTTCAGATAGGGATTTTCATGTCTACTTTTATAGAAAAGCCAATTTTTTTTTCATGATATAGTCCAATCTTAGGGAGTCTCTGGACACAATTGTATAAAGGGGGATCTGTAATAAATTCTCAGAAAAAAAGGACTTTTATGAAAAATAACCAAAGACAACGTGGCTCACGGGGGCTGGCCGTGGAATTGCTCGGCGGTGGGTGTGAACGCTTGTTTTCAAAAACATGCCTAGACTTTACTTATTTACAGCACACCCCTAGAAACGGAATTTTCTCGTCTTCGTATTGTATTTCTTAGAAATACGAGGTCTTTTACGAAACAAAGCCAATGCGGCGTCAGAGGTGCGAGGACGCGGTCATTATTTATTCATAGATAAGGGGCTTTACTGCAAATGTACATAAGGCAAAAAAAACAAAACACGGAGAAAATTCTATTTCTTACGGACAATCCTAACGATGGTTATAGGAGGGGAAGTAATATGCAGATAGAATTTGTTTTTCTAAATAATAGATAACATTTGAGAGGTCCATCAAAGTTAGTAACATATCTGGATCTTGATCTACACCAACGGACGGCTCACGTTAATTTATTCCGGGTACACCAAAAATATCCTCAGCATGCTTCGTGTTTGGACGCCTAGTTCGTGCCCGTGAGCGAAGATGCTAACGTAGATGCACCGATGCTAAGTAGATGCCCTGAGTTTACTTGGTCACAAGTAATTTCGAAGTTCTATACTTCCATTAATTGGTCTGTACGATAATAGAACTGATTAATTGCGTAAAGGTATAATTAAGGGCTCTTTAACGCCACCCCCACTAGGAATGGCAGTGTAGTAGTACTAAATCTCAACCGTCGATTTTGTTGTCCCTTTTCGTGAAATGATTAAATATGGTGGGAGGACAACTTAGTAATTAACTAATTTTGATTTCACGCTGTATAATGATAAATTTACTTGTGCATTTACAACAAAGCCAAGTAATTTTTTCCCGAAATACCTTTTTACTACACTACTACATAAATACATAAATTAATAGGGTGTAGTAAAAATATATTTTCACCGTTAGATCTAATATAATGGACGGCTCACATGCAATCCGGTGCAATCCGGGTATTAAAAAATCGATAATTAATCGGTTCCGGTCTCTGCAAAAGTGTGAACGGGCCGGCAGTATCAGTCCCCTACTTAGTAATAACTAGTTGTGTCATAAATATATGATTGGCCTTGGACAAAGATAACGATCGACACACACGTACGTTGCTCACAGTGATTACTAACTCACCATAGTAATCATCATCACGCGCGTTCACGACTTCACGGGCACGGCTGCCGTGTCCAGTCAACGGCGGCGCCGCGCAACGCCATCCACAAGCTTCCGCTACTCCCAACAACGAGCAGCGAGCGAAGCAGCGGTTTCGTCTTTCTCGCCTCAATGATTTCGCTGCATGCGCGCACCGTTGTCTGGAGACGTCGGAGGCGGCGAAGCAGCGGCTTCGTCTTTCTCGATTTTCTTTCTTCGTTAGTGCGGACGACACGTACGCGACATGGTGTTGGCTTCGCCTAGGAATTTACTACGTTGCCCTTCCACCTTCATACGATAAATAACATAATTAGCCATCAAAATCAATGGTTAGATTACTCACTACTACACTACCCTCTCAGTGGGGTACCGTAAAGAGCCCTTATATACGAAGCCAGATGAAACAAATAAATGCTGTATATAGGAATTCCAAAGAGCAATGATATCTACTATTTTCACTACTACAGAACCCTAATAAGAGACGTCATCATAGGTAACGGTTCTCCTCAAAAACATTATCTATGAGCCTGTCGGTGTTATGGGTCCGAAGGTATAACCTGTACATGGTAAAATGGCCCATTGAGCCTAGGCGGCCGCCTGGTGAGGGTCAGGCCCCAAGGCGGTAGGTGTGGCCAAATATACGTACTAATAAGCGGGCCAAGCATGGGACGCCACGTGACCACTGTCAGGATTACGGATAAGGAATATTCTCATTACTCGAAAAAAATAGAGTATAAGGAAAGACAAGTATGTATGAATATGGAAAGAAGACCAAGATACATAAGGAGATAATAGGAAAATATGGAAGGAGTCTGTGTGCCAAAGGAATAAGGCGGAGTCCTATTCGTGGGGAACAAAGGCTTTCTTTGTCGTGCGGGTCTCACAGTCCAAATACTATCCAAGGACTACTGGTAGCCCACGGTATAAAAGGATTAGTACCCCCACGGAGCAGGGGACGAATCAACCAAGACGCCAGAGCCATAAATATAGTTTCATAGCCATAGCTACTAAAGCCGTCGTGATCATTTTCGACCCCTTCGAGTATAGTCTCGCCAGATCCCCGGTTCCACACATTGTACTCTGTACTCGGGAGTAGGGTTATTACCTTCTCGGGGCCTAAACCAGTATAAAAATCCATGCCTTAGCTACCCGATCATGTTGTACTACATTAGTCCTTGTGCCAACATTCCCCCGTCATCTACATATCCCGTCTACCGATACCAGCCGTTGACAGTGGCGCGCCAGGTAGGGGGGCTTGGCGTTTAAGGACCCTACAACATGCTGCCCAACTACGCCGACTACTACACTAGCTGTCCACCACCGCCATCAGCACCAACAACCCTGGTGTGGACTCAAGTCGGATCGATTGCTTTCCCAGTCGGTACTACTACCGCAGTCACTCCTGGTCATCCGGCGGTAGTGAACCTAGTCGGCACAGATGGAAGGCCCAAACAAGAGCCGACATCCCTTCCCGCTAAGGCGAAGGACAGGGTACCGGCTCCCCCGATAACAAAGGAGCAGCTCCCCGACAACGTTTCCCGTTATCAGGCGCCACGAAGGGAAGTTCGCATCAAGGTGACCACTTGGTGCGCCATTCATAAAACCACCAAAGACTCCCTAGAAGACTACAAGATGATCCAACGCGTTAAAGCTTATGTGGAAGAGAACGGGCGACCTGAGGGAGCATGTATGTTCGCAAATTGGTGTCCAATCCACAACAGCAAGGCACACGGCATCCTGGATTGCCGCGTGTACCTGAAAGCAGTAAAGCACGTCGCACCTCAGAAAACGCCCAAGGAGGTTTAAACCCAACACGATACAGAAGAATTGGAAGAAGGATATATCCCTGTTGACGCGAAATTCTGCCACCGGCCGCTGAGCGTTGTCGTCGGGTGCGTTGGCCGATGGAGCTCTTCGCGCTCGGACACACGAAGGCCTGGGAGATCTGCTTGGCTC
>CM002478.1:9093021-9124081 GCA_000325765.3 Leersia perrieri | reverse complement strand
GGCGATGCGCCGAGATTGTATTGTTGATGTGGAGCTGTCCATTACAGGGACCCCTGGCATACAATTTATACCCTTGGGTCAACTGAGTCCTAGTAGGACACGACTCAATCGGCTTGCTATATGCAGCCGTTATAAGAAAGGAAACATATAAGTCCTAATCGGCTAGGAAAAGGAAACTAACAAACCTTCCTAGTTACATAAGGAAATATTTAAAACATTAATTAGATAGAATTAAACTTCTATGTGCGGCCTTCACGATTCCCTTTTTTGAATTGATCTTCATCTTCCGTGAATAGTACCGCTCCGCCATCAATAGCATCTGATTGCTGCAGTGATCGGACTGCTATAATGTTCCGAATTTCCTTGTTGCTTGATACTGGCTTGCCGAAATCCTTCCCGATGTATATGCATATCGACTTGATGAAGAAATATACCAAAATTAGCTCTATCATACCGATCCGTTTGTCTTGATTTTGATTCCATAATCTTTTACTTCAGTATCGGCTTATTTTGGGCCAAATCCAAATTTTGGTGTCAACAATCCCTGACCGCTTCGTTGGAGCTATATTCCTCGAAGAACAAGGATCCTCCATGTCGGACGACGATCACAGGTACTCGACGTCTGAGTCCGTCAACACCAGGGGGATTTACACCATCGACGGTGGCAATGATGTGGCCTTGACTTCGGGGACGCCCGTGCAACACCTTGCGTCCCTACAAGATATACTCGGCGAAACGTCCTTCGACACCACCGCGAATCCAGAGATAGTGCAATGGACCGAATGACTTTGTTCGATGGCCACAAATCTCACCACGGTGTTCGTGGAAGCTAACAACGAGACACCACCTGAGCCCTCAAACTCCGAATTGGCTAGGAGAGCCGCCACCGCAGATCAAGGGGCGGCTAAATAGCCGCCGCCGAGGCAGTAGCACGGGCGGCTACCCCCAACCCAAACACCAACAATGGCGGTCGAGAACACCAGGACTCGTCAGAAGAAGAAGATCCCGATCGTTGACCTCCCAAGACACGGACAGGGCGAGACCAGACGCCTCCCATAGACAGCGACCTTCGTGATCGCCTCAACAAACAATGACGGGAACGACGACGTCGAACATCACGTCGTCGAGAATATGAAGCCAGAAGGGAAGATGATGGCCGAGAAGGAGGTAGTCGAAGGGAAGAAGATGAGATCGATCGCTAAAGTCGCTCCCGCAGCAGGAACGACGGACATAGGCGAGACAACGAAGAACGCGAGCGACGGGCCTCCCACTCCCCTCGCCCCCGGTGAAGTCGGTCACGAGGACGTCGGTCCAGAAGCCCTCCTTGGAGTCACAGTAATCCTTCATCATCATCCTCCTCCGAATCGCGTGATTCCCCACCGCATAGGAAACACTCGAATCGATCACCATTTGTACCAGGCGGTGGATGCAGAGCTTTTGTGCCGGCACTACAAGAAGTTCGGTGGCCGGAGAAATTCAAACCAGGAGCAATTGAGAAATATGACGGGAGTACTGACCACAAGAGTTCTTACATGTATACTCGACGGTACTCTATGCTGCCGGCGCCGACAACAACGCCTTAGCAAATTTCTTGCCCGCTGCACTCAAAGGCCCAGCACAATCATGGTTAGTACACCTCCCACAATGATCGATCACCTCCTAGGAAGACCTATGGCACCAGTTCGTAGCCAACTTCCAAGGAACCTACAAGCAACACGCCGTCGAGGACGATCTACATGCGATGACCCAGAACCTAGGAGAATCACTAAGGGACTACATCCGACTCTTCAACGAGTGCAGAAATATGATTCCCGATATCAGTGATTCTTCGGTTATTCGGGCCTTCAAGACCGGCGTAAGAGACCGGTATACTACACAGGAGCTGGCAATGAAAAAGATCACCACTACTTGAAGGTTATTCGAGATTGTTGACAGATGCGCGCACGCCGACGACGCACTACGACGAAAAGATGGGAAGAGCAAAAAAGGCGAAGCCAAGAAACCCAGCGTAAAAGAAACCCCAAAGTCGAACAAGGAGAAAAGTCGCAGAAATGGGAAAAGGAAAGCACCAACTGAGGTCCTGGCCATCGATCGTGTGGAACCCTCAAAACGTGCAACCCCATAGGAGGACAACCCTTGACGACCATGGTGCCAGATACACAAGACTAATTCCCACAACCTGGAGAAATGCAGCATCTTCAAGAAAGCCTTAGGTCGTCAACATACTCCCGACAAGGGGAAACGAGTACGGATGGTCGAAGCCAGCTCGACAACAGAAGATGATGACCAAGCTTTTCCAGACCAAGAGCTTCATGTCTCCCATATCTTCGGAGGCTCTACGACGTACTCATCAAAACGCGAGTACAAAAGGGTAGAGCGCGAAGTTTGCGCCGTCACACGCGCCAGAAAGTCAAGAATGAAGTGCTCACAACACAAAATCGAGTTCTCAGAAGCCGACCACCCCGAAGTGGCCGTAATGCCTGGAAGATACCCGATAGTGGTCGAGCCCACCATCAGGAATGTAAAGGTAGCCCGCGTCCTCGTTGATGGAGGAAACTCCATCAATCTTCTCTTTGCTAGCACTTTAGACGCAATAAGAATCCCGAGAAGCGAACAAAGCCCGTCCGATCAACCTTTCCACGGGATCACCCCTAAGTCATCGTCAAAACCATTGGGAAAGATTACGCTGACAGTTACCTTCGGACAAGCCAATAACTTCTGGACGGAGCAAGTCACTTTTGATGTCGCTGGCTTCGATACAACATACAACGCCATCTTAGGACGGACTGCGCTCGCAAAGTTCATGGCGGCATCCACTACGCCTATCAACTATTCAAACTTCCAGGGCCAAAGGGAATTATCACTGTTAAAGGAAACGCAAAGCTCGCTATACAATGCGACAAGCGAAGCCTAGACATGGTAGGTCAGACACCCACCGCTCCCACCACAAGAAATAGGGCAAAAAAGAGCAGAAAGACAAATCAGACGGACGCCCAAAAGATTATCCCTATAATCAACACGGTTGATCCAGAAGTCCTCACAATCTTCTCCGATAACGTATCTGATCCGATCAACAACGAGGACCAAGAAGACCTATGGACTCTAAAGTTCGCTGGTATTCTTACAAAGTACGTGGCTGGGGCAGCGTTCACGTTGACATCCCCAACAGGGGTAGCATATGATCGGATAATACATCTATAGTTCCCAGCAACGAGTACCATAGCAGAATACGAAGAACTCCTCATAGGGATGCGTAGCCACAAGTCATGGGATTCAACACCTACGAATACTCTTAGACTCCGAACTCATGAACTCCGTGAGACCACGACGACCGCCTCTGAGTATAGCTGACGCTGATTACTCAAGAGAGCTCCAAAAGTTACACGGCCACTTCTAGACATGTACCTACACACAAGTTTGCCGCAGGAACAATATGGAGATCAACGCTCTGGTTCGACAAGCTCCCCTTCGAGGACTGCCCCCTATCGGAACGATCAGATACAGCCAGACATCGCCTTCCGTCTAGACAATAGACAACATAACTCAAGAACGAGCTCGAGGAATAAAACGAGCAGCCAGTCCGAGAAGCCTTCCCGAGTAGCTATTCCGAGTAGCCAATCAAGTCATAACGACGCCCCTAAGGACGCAGAGGTGCCTACAACCCTTTTGAGGGGTAGTCTTCAGTGACATTGTCCGAGCAGAACCGTTCCACAAAAAGGGGTCAGATTTTCAGTCAATCACGAGGACAAACTATGGTTACCCTTCTTTGTTTCTCTAAGATTGTACAATCATATATATAGAAATAAATACATAAGCCCGATTCAAGACTGCAATACTTGTTTGTCATGAAACATGTGCATACTTTCATGTTGAGATCGACCCTATCATCCCTTTACGCGGTCTGATGATGCCTCTGAGCATCCTACGGGATTCTTAGCTAGGGATGCCCAGAGCGGATAAGGCAGATTCAGATGTTAAAGAACCAAGAGACCAAGTCAGATTTGGTCTTGTAACCAGAAATTGGGTTTTCCGACCTCATGGCTAGGGCCTAGGTACTCGCTGCTTCAACACGGACACTGTTCCACCCCAAACACGTTCTATGAATAGAACACTAGGGGCTACGACAAGAATCACCTCCATGCCAGGATAACACAAGTTTTCTTTTAAGCCTTGTTTCCTTAGACTACGTTCTCTGCTAACAACGCTGGGAGCTAGAGAATACCCGCTCCTAATATAGGCTAAGTGATACGCTCTTGTCTTACGAATACTTCCGAACATAACATAAATACAAACACTTCCGAGATCAGATAAGACAATTTCCATTAACCATACTATACATATGCAATGTCTGACAAAGGTTTGCTCAGATTACAGGTTTTCTACCATTTCGGCCACAGGAACGCAATAGACTTGAAAACCTCCTCAGCTAAAGGAACAAGTTGCTGTGCTAATGCATCTACCTCTGATGGCGATAACCTGGTTTGACTGAAGCCACCTCGAAGAAATCGGAGATCTAACTGAGGGTACGCATCCTGGATACACACAAGAACATGACCACCGGTGAATCGACTAGCGCAACGGCATTTGTTCCTGAGTGCCATCTCTATGCGTTGATCGATCCCCCTTAGTTGGATGCTCGCCCCTTTAATCCAAGACACGTAGCCGGAGGTGGTCTTCACTGGAGCAATCCGCTCAATCTTCAGCTCCTTATAGACAAGGTCGAGCGTGGTGTAGCAATTCTCAAGATAGGAGTTGAGCCAAACCTCTCGACCTGTCAGAAGCTTCAGGTCTTCAATTTCCTTTGCAACCATCAGATCCTTCTCGAGCTCAGCCTTCCCCCATTTTGTCTTCCAATACTAGACGTGGCGTTTACGCTCGGACAGCATCTCAAGAAGGTCTGGAATGGGATCTAATAGATATAAGGAAGGGCTTAATGAGGGGGAGACTTATTAAAGACGATCTACCTACCTAAATTATGATGAATGAAGGGAGCCAAGATGAGACCTGAGGGAGGACGACTAGCTGCCTCCGCATCATGGTCGGTGCCACTAACTACGCCCCCCGGGTCCCGGAAAGGGGAACGCGGGCTTGCCGATGAGTCGTGGTGTTCGGCAACTGCGACATCTATGGTAGCTTCAACTCTGCAGGAGCGTCCTCGAGACAACAAAAAAGAAACATAAGGCATTCTTACATAGATACTGATTTGAGTACAAAGTAATTTAAAGGTTACAAGCCCTTAGGATTCCTAAAATTACAAAAATTACCCCTGATAGAAGGGGAGGATGTTGTCGGCGATTGGGGCGACCTCTTTTGCGTGCTGGAGGTGGCCTGAGTTCCACTCGCCGTGATGGAGGATGTTCTCGAGATCCAACTCGGGGTAACTAGCCTTGAAGCAAGCGAGGATGTGCACTGCTCCAGTGCGCACCCCGGTGGTCGTGCTCTCCTTCTGGCTGGTATACTTTGGGACGACGCTCTCTGGTGCTGTCACGAGTTCCGCTAGAGCCGCCGTCACCGACATCTCGTCCCCAAAAGTCGGGGCCTCCACCTCTACCCCCAGGCTCATGGCAGCCTGGTGGAGCGCTGTGTAGCTGACCCGTAGGGACTTCTTCAGCTCGTCCATGTGACCTTGGAACTCGGCTAGTTGCGACTCCAGGCCCTTGTACTTGTTGTGGGCACTGGAGTAGAGCTCCTTCATCTTCTGGAGGTCCGCCTCTGACACCTCCAACTTCTTCTGGAGGTCGTCCATTCTCGTGTTGGCGGCGTCGATAAGGGCGCTCGAGTTCGCAATTGAACTCGAGAGTTCCTTGGCGCCCTCCTCGAGCAGACGACGTCCCTCCACAATCTTCTCCATCCAGTTCTGAGGGTGGGAGATCTATGGAAGGGAGGGGTTCATACTCGGGGTCTCCGACGCCAACTCAGGCGCCATGTCAACGACCGCTGCCGTGGTCTACTCGTCCCCTAAAGACAGTGTGGCTGACGGGGTCCTAGAAGAAGGAAAGAAAAAAGGACGTTGTCGGATGAACCAGAAAACCTCACATGTCAGATAGAAAGTACGACGAGGCTTACTTCGATTTTGGCAGGGGGAGCAGGTTCACGAGGGGGACCAACAGAGCGAGAGGTTTTGGAAGGGCCTGCGAATTTCAAAAGGAAAAGTCGTATGACAGGTTAAAAAGACAACGAGAAATCTTGACTAGAAAAATTACCTTTCCACTGCTCGAAGGAAGAGGCTTGATGAATCGTCGAGACGGCCCAGCTGTCCCTTTTGCGGAAGGGGATGTGGGAGCTCCAGAGGAACTCGGGGCAACCTATGAGTCAAAAATTGCAAAGTTTACAATGATAAGGATGTGAATGCCATCTCTCCAGCAACTAGCTTAATTAAGAGATTTTGTCACCTCTGAAGATGCAAATTCTCCTGCTCCCTTGGCAGTCGCTGCTGGGGAGTTTTGGGGGCTGGGGCTGCAGAAGGGAAGGCAAATGTGAGGCAGTTGAGAGAATGCGAGACTTTTATTCCAATGAAAACCCTAGATAGGCGAACGTAGGGGTCGGGCTCACGCCCCGACCCACATGGACGGCTGGCACTCATGTTGCCCAGCTCGCCCAGCGCCCAACCACCGCATGTCGCATGTAGGGCGCCTGCCGCATGTCTTGCCGCATTAAATGCACCAACAGGCATGCGTCAACACCATCATTCCCTCTACCTAAATCGACGGGGGAAATGACAACGGCGCTCTCGCTGACCACGCGGTGCCAGGGACATCATCACGCTTATTTTTGGTATTGCTTATCGTGATCCTTGGAAATAGAATTCCCAACAACAGCGACTCAAAATAATCAATGGGTAATCTATGATTCACAGAATAAATCCTCAAGCGTACGGATATACCATTGTAGCATTACACCCGGAAGTATTCCAAGGTATTGTATTTATTTAATCGTAAGGAAAGATTTGTAAAGAACTAATCTTTCTAATATTATATCATACACTTGTATACGTTATAGTTCTAAGCAGGGGTAAGATAAATATCTTGGGTAGAGTGACACAAGCAAAGGAATATGCTATCTCTATAATTAATCCTAATCTAGTCCTAGCAAGAGTAGTTATAGATAAGTTCTATTTCTGTACTTCTATTATACAACAACCTAGCACATATTAACTAATATACAACAGTGTAGGGTACCCTCCTTACAATGCAGCTATAGCTAAGCCTTAACCTAGCTATGCCCGACCGGTGCTCTGCAAAGTTACTTCAAGACTGTCGAGTTCCTTACGACAATCCGTCCTAACCATTCAATCAGAATTTAATGCGGAGGTGCATCTAACCCCAGGAAATGTTATGTAGGAATATATACTGCGGAGGCGACACCCGTACTGAGCTGTCACCATCAGCGGCCCGTGTTCCCTCTAGAGTATATACGCCCAAACAATGGTAAGATCCTGCCTAGACACCTTGTCTAAGCTATCACTCCCTACTCTACAGCCTCGCAATTGAAGTTGAGCACCTAAGTTCCAGACTAATAACTCTTGGTTCAACCTAAGTAGATTATTAACCTAGTTCTTAGACATTATTCCCGCACCAATGCAAATCCCAGATAATGTAACTACATCAAGTATACTAATCATGTATGAACTAAGCATGGCATTCATAATCTAGGACTTAGACTAAAGTACCACAAGTGTATAAAAGAAGAATGATTATATAGAAGTGATGAAAGTCTTACAAAAGAACTAGAAAGCAAAGTAGAACTTTACCCGAATTCCTCCGAAAGCTTCCTTGAACTTGAACTATTCTATTACTACTATTACTTGGACTAATACTACAAGTAGACAAGCTTGATTCCTTGCTTTTGTGTGTGTTGGAGAGTAAGTGAGTTAGTCCTTATATAGGCCTTGATGGCGGCAACTTCCATGCGAAATGTCCATCGTGCCCCTCACAACCGCCATCAGGAGAGCATCTGGAGCCTACACGTGGAAGGTTGTGTGGAGTTGGCGCCGAGCCTGGTTCGGCCGACCCACCTTGGCCTCCAACCGAGATCTGCCTTCTCCAGTGGCTGACATGTGGGCCCTTATGACGGTTGGCAGTTGCAATGATGGTTACTTCGATTGTTATCCGTGCCAGGTGGCCCTCTCATCCACAAGCTTGCTTGGGAGTGAGGTTTTCTCTCTCTTATCTTCTCTATTTTATGTAATTTCCCTACAAGAAAATATTCTCCAAGTACAAGTGGAACTATATTATTCTGAGATAAATTTGCATTGCAAGCATATCCTATTCTCCTTTATTTTAATTGAATTGACGGTCAAAATGTTGCTATAAGGACCATCAACACTTATGCCTAGTCACCGCACGGTCACAGTCACATTTAATGCGGTTGGGAGCTCTGTGAGAGGCGGGCGGCTGCCCCACGTGGGCCGCTGGGTCCTGGGAGGATCCGTCCCCTCTCCCGCTGACATGTGAGCTCTAGGGACGTGAGGGCTCTAAAAGTAGCCACCTCGTCTTCCGTCGCTGTATAAATCGATGGTTTTATCATGGAACTGACACACGCCTCCACCAGATGACCGTGTGTGGCCATGCTCTGCCACGTGCTGGGTTGTCAACCACTTGACAGCAACACCGAGGAAGAAGCCCGAGTTCTTTGCAGAAGAAGGATGTAGGCCACTATGGTGTTCCCTTGTACTATAAAAGGAGACCCAGGCCTACGTTGAAAGGAGTTCGACTCTCAGAAGGTCTAGATCTGATTGTTGCATAGAAAAATCATCACTCACATATTTGTATTCCAGAGTTCATACATCCGATCAATCACCAATAGGAGTAGGGTATTACGCTTCTCAGCGGCCCGAACCTGAATAAATCCGCTGTGCCACCGGTGGGTCGGGCTCGACCCCCCTAGACTTCTTTCTTTTGTTTTCTTCAACCAACTTTTGCCTCTTCCACAGCAAACCTGCAGCCTCAACTCACAACCACTGGGCCAAACAATCAAAGGGGCGTGCTCTAACACCCCGCTCGAGGAGTTCGCTCTTCGACAGCTGGCACGCCAGGTAGGGGGAAGCACTTGTTAGGGTTTTCGGAAACCTTTGTTTGCGACTTTCCGGCAAGATCTTTGATTTCTGCTAACTTCGATATGTCAGAAGGTTTACCAGTGCATCGTTCGCCGAAACGGAATGACAGCCGTCCTAATGCGGAGGACCAAGAGGACGTTGATCCCCTGCACCAGCCTCCACGAGCTGGTGAAGCTGATTTGCCCCTGCCTCTGCCCCGTGATCTTGCGGTGGCTAGAAAGCGGGTTGATCCCCATGGCGCCGCCCTAGCTGCACTGCTTCTGGTGCTAACCAGAACAAGCGTGCCCATGGGCAGCGCCATGGAGAAACACGCAGCCGACCGGAGTTTGGCTCACCGGAAGTTGCGTTACATGCAGTGGAAGCACTGTTGTGCCATCCCCCTGTTGGCTCGGCAACGGCGCCCAACGTCTAGTGCTGGCTTGACGACATGGCCAAAATGGTCACCACAGCGCAGTGACAGTTGGCCAGTGGTGACGGTTCTGCATCGGCATCATCCCGTACTTCAGCGTCCACCACGTCTTCTGCGTGGCAGCACGCGTGAAGGTCGCAGCAGCGGCACGCCCTTCGGGAGCTGTCCCGGAAGTGGCGGGCGCAGTAGCGGACCCAGACATGTTGTATGCCAAACCGGATGGTCGAGTTCACCTCGAGCACTTACGCGACGCGCGCCGCATCGGAAGGGCTTCGGACGGTGCCTCATCCTCTAGTGGGGCACATGCTGGACAACCCACTGGGAGGACCCCGTTGTACCCATACACGAAGGCTGGTTGCTAAGCTTTCGTGCCAAGTCTTCGGTTAGTTTGCTGGCCTTTGAAGTTTAGGCCCAATCTCATAGAGAAGTACGAAGGTAACGTCAACACCACGGAGGACCCCGCTGTACCCATACACTACAGTTGTTGAAGCCACCGGGGTGACGACCGTGTCATGGCGAACTTTTCCCCATGGCACTGAAGGGCCAGGCGCGAGCATGGCTTATGAACCTGCCGGCAGCGTCTGTCCACTCCTGGGAAGATCTGTGCCAACAGTTCATTACGAACTTCCAAGGCACTTACCCTCACCCGGGAGATGAAGTGGATCTCCATGTGTCAAGTGGCGAGACGATGAGTCTCTCCGCCAATACATCCAACGGTTTTGCCAAGTGCGCAACACCATTCCGAGCATTCCGGCGCATGCCGTGATTTTTGCTTTCCGGAGTAGTGTCCGCCATGACCACATGTTGGAGAAGATGGCCTCCAAGAAGCCCCAGACTACCGGCGAGCTTCCAAGGTGGCGGACAGAGTGGCTGAACGCGAGGAAGCCCACTGTTGGAATTCTTCCAGCTTGGGTGCAACGAACGCCGCTGCAGCCCTGCCTAAGTCCCATGAGGACCGGCGGGAAAAGCGGCGCAAGCGCAAGAAGTCATGTGGCGGTGAGGAAGGACACATCCTCGCCACCGACAACAACACAGGTTCCCTGTGTAAAGGGAAGGACTCGACTGCCCGCAACGACTTCGCTGGTGACTCCAGCAAGGGCCACACGATGGACAAATGGTGCCGGCGTGCACAACACCTCCCGCCATGACCTTACCGAGTGTCACTCGGTCAAAGGTTTGGCCAAGTGTGTGCGCCACTACGAGCAAGAGAGGAAAGAGGGCCGTCGTGCTGAGGCCAAGAGCAAGGCCATGGCGGCCCCCACAGAGAATCAGCGTGAGGAGGCCAGTGGTAAGGCCCCCGCCAATGGTGACAACGATATCGAGTACTAGGAGTCCAATCACACTGTTGCCACCATGGACGGAGGGGCATGCACCCATGCCTCCCGTCGTTGCTTCAAGGCCATCAAGCGTGAGCTTCTGGCCGCAGTGCCATCTCACAAGGTAGGACGAAGGTCGAACTGGTCCGGGGTGCCTATCACTTTCCACCACAACGACCACCCGGACAACATCGCCGGCGGTGGTCACTTGGCGTTGGTGACCTTCCCAACCATCTGCAATGCTATGATTGGCCGCCTCCTGATCGATGGCGGTGCGACGCTCAACCTGATGTCCCCCAATGCCTTCCAGGCGAGTAAGGCTCCAGGGATGCAGTTCCAGCCGTCTCTCCCCATCATAGGAGTGACGCCGGGGAAGGCGTGGCCTTTGGGTCAGATCGCCTTCCCTTTTACATTTGTGTCACGTCTCGATAAATCCCTAATTTTATAAATCGTTGTTTAATTGGAATAATAGAAATTAAAAGAAAAATAATCAACAATAAAAGTGGCACAAGAAAAATTTAATTAAGACTTGGAGGATTTTTCTTTAAAATTCTCCCGATCGGGAAGATCGGTTAATAACCTATATTGGAATTTACAGAACATTGTTATTAATTTCAATGTCACAACAACAAGTTAATAAAGGAAATAAAATAAAGAAACTTAGTTTCCTTTTTCTTTTGGGCTCAACCCTCTCTCTCTTTTTCTCCCCCTCTCTTCCTCTCAGCGCCGAGCCCACCCGGGCCCAAGCCAGCCGCCGCACGCCTCCCTCCTCTTCTCCCACTCGGCCTCTCCCTTCCCTAGACGAGTCGGACTTCCTCTCCTCTCCCTTGCCGCCAACTCTCCCTCCCACCTCCCTCTTTCCATTTCCTTTTCTTGTTCCCCAAGAATCTTAATCCTATTAGGACTCCTTTCCTTTTCCCTTTGGGCCTAAAACCAGCCCACCTTTTCCCCTTAAACAGTATCCGCCCCCTGCCCCTTGCACCACCTCCACTTGTGCCCCTGCCCCTGCCCGCGCAAGCCACCTGCGCCCTAGCGCCGCCGCCGCCAAGTTTCTAGCCGCCGCCGCCGCCGCTGCCACCATGCCCGCCAAGCCGCCGTTGGCTTGCTGCCTTAGCCGCCGGGTGCCATCGCCAAGCCGCCATCGCCACCGTTGATCACCGGAGGACACAGTCAACACCGGAGTACATCGTTGTCATTGAAATCGTGGGTAGCCGCTGGTCGTTGTCCCTTCGCCATCGTGGATCATCGTCGTCTCTTTGTCGACCGTTGATCTCTATCCCTCGGTGAGGACTCCCTTGTTGTTCCCGCCTCTTTACCGCTGTTCAAAGGGTTGCATGAGTAGTGCCATGCCCCTGTTCCTCTTTTTTTAGGGTTCAAGTTAGAAATAAGAATTCATTAATTTGCCAGTAAAGAACATGTAAATTTCAAACGGCTATATCTTGGTCGTCTGAATTCGGAATTGACCCGTTCAAATTGCTAATTGTTCATTATAACCTAAATAATCCTTTTTTGTGTTTTGATGTACTTTTTTTGGGTTTTATATAGCTGTTTAGGTTAGTTAGTGCCGTTTGTGTAACTTTTCCGTCGTTCGGAAGCCATTCGCCGCGTAGTTCGAGTTCGCCGGAGAAGTTCGGAAGTTCGAGAAAATGACGCATGCAAGTCATACACCTTTGTTCATCATTGAGCCCAGTTTATTAAATGTTATTTTGTTTTCAATTACAAATTGCATATGCTTTGTTAAATGCGTATAGTACAATTCATGCTCACTGTTTTAATTAGCTACCAATATCTATACTATGCCTATTCATCCTTGTTAACTATAGCCACGTTGTGAGTTGAATATCTTTATGCTATCCTTTGTAACCTATAGGCAAAATAAATTGGAGTAACCAGTACCCTATTTGATGGACTGGTTAATCTCATAGGATTTGCTTAGCCCTGCTTAGATATTAACTCGTGTTTTTCATAATTGGGAGTAGTCTTTAATTAAAATAAAATATTGCCTGGGTTTGTTGGTTCGGCCGGATGGTCGATGATGATATAAAGGGTTTGTTTGAAACTAAAAGATGTTTCAAAATGGTGGGACCTAACCTAGGTTGCTGGGTGGCACTTACTTAGGTTAAGGACCGGTCCAAGAGACTCCAATGCAAAGCCTTATACGTACGACCACTTGTCTCTTATGGGGAGTCCTGATCTAGACTGTAATGCGTTACCAAAGGGGGTTCCTCTGGTTGGTCCTTATGTATGGAGAATATGGGTACCGGGTATCCACTCGGACCATTGTTAGCCCATGAAGAAGGGATGTTCTAGAAGATTGATAGAGGGAAGACAAAGAGGCCCGGCCCATCAGTGCCTTGTTTCCCACAGCGCAATTCAAGAGATAAGGCATATCCCGAGTTATAGATAGACTTGGAGTTTATATATGTAAAGAGATAAATCACCCGGTTGGGCCTTGCCTTGTGTCCCATGGCAGTCGGCCGGATAGATATTGTAACAAATAAGGAAACCCTAAGCCGTCTAGGGTTAGGACTCCTAGATGACTCGGTCCCCTCTCCCTATATAAGGAGGGGTCGATGACATCGAAGCAACAACTCGCAGATATCATCATACACCATATTCAATCATACAAACTCGGCGGAATACTTCCTTCGGACTGGATTAGGGTTATTACTCCATCGGAGGGCCTGATCCAGTATAAATTCTCATGTTCCATCACCATCTAGCTTTCGAGTTCGTGTGTAGCCCCATATAGTTTATTACCGGTACAAAACACCGACAGTTGGCGCGCCAGGTATGGGAAGTCGCCGGATTTCTCGACAAGAAGCTAGATGGCATCTTCATCAACACCTACGTTCGCCGGATCAATCGTTCCCCCTAGGACGAAGCTACGATTCGACTCCTTTTGCTTCATCGCCGACTCCAATGTAGAACTCAAGACTCGGGCAGAAGAGATTAACCCAGCTGATGTTTTCACCCTCCCAATGGGTCTTCCTAACATCGCTGAACAAACGACTCACCTCTTGAGTCGCGTGATTTCTCAAGTCGACAATGACGCCATCAAGATCACGGCATGTTATCAGCTCATGCCAATAAAGAAGAGTCGATCCGTTAGGCGTTGCGCGTCCCGCAGATCGAGAAGCAAGGCGATGGAGACCGAGACGTTGGAACCAGAGTCGACTCTGACTCGACCTTTGGATCCGACTCCCAAAATGACTCCGACACCGATCATCGATCTAGAGTCGACTCCGACTCAACTACGACCGCACGAGCCTACATCGACTCAGATTCAGTCTACCAAGATCACTCCGACTCAGGAACCACCAAGTCCGATCTTTAACACTACCAATAACTCAGGGGCATATCGCCTCTTCAGTGAGTTATCTCAAGAGCCGGGAGAATCTTTCGGCAGACTCACTCGACGCTTTCTACAAGCGATTGATCAAGTCAAATCGATCTCAGACCAGCTGGCCCTGTCTATCTTTTATCACGGCCTCCTAAGAAACCAGGATATAATCCGGATGTGGTATCGTCATAGGCCTAAGAATATCAAGGACCTGATGCAGTTGGCTAACATTCATGGGCCACCCAGAACCCAATACTCGGAGCCAAGGAAGGAGGACAGCCTGATCGCCTCTATGCGAGGAAGCATGCGGGAAGACGCAGAACTTGAAAAGTGAGAGTGCGAAGAAGCGTACAAGCAGCAAAGGGAGAAAGCCAAGCGTCAACAACCCTCAACACCGAGTGAAGCGCCCCGTTCACCACCTGGCAAGAAGATCTGGCAGCAGAAAGATCCTCAGTCGGTATTGACGCCAAACCAGAAGCTAGCTCAGCTACTCCAGGGGATTGAGGAGCCCTTTCACGTCTACCTTCGGCGCTTCAACGCAATCATGGAGGACAAGCCAGCCGTCACTAACAACCAAGCCAAGGATGCATTTTTCAAGGGATGCAGAGACCTGGAGTTCAAACAAGACTGCTACAATAAGCCACCCGCGTCACTCGAAGCGATGCTCTTCAGAGCAGACTTATACGCCAACCGCTACCAGTGGTCTGACATGCGGGATCCGAGTGATAATGACTCGGATTCCGTAAACTCTTTGGAGCATGGTGAGGGAGAAGAGTGCCAAGTGGCCTTCCTCAATGAGTCGATTTAGTTTGACGATCTCGAACAGAGTAGCTCTGGTAGTTTTTCTCCGCCACACGGAATTTTCATGGCTGAGATCACGAATTCGCCATTGTCTGCTGAACAACTCGCCCAACGAGCTGCGGATATCGAGCGGTAGGCCCGAGAGATTGAGCAAGCGCAATTGTAACTTGAAGCGGCAAGAGCAGAGGACAAACGATGGCGAAAAGAGCTCAAGAAAGCGGAAGCCCGATGACTTCAGGATGAGGAAGTGCATGCTCGTGAGGCCGCAACTCGACGTCTAGCCAGTTCCGGCAGACGGGTACACCAATGACTCAGCTGATCTATGAAGGGGAGCAAGTTTTCACTACTCCTCAGCAGAACATAGCGGCTGCCCAAACCCTGTTGACTTCCCTGATGGAAAACGTACCAGCGGCGGGATCCCTGACCCCGCAGTTGACGAAAGCTCGAGCCCTTGTCTCAGTAATAGGGGTTCAACATCACAATCAACTAGTGGCCGAGTCGACTTTGAAAACGACTCCACCTTCACGATGCCGAGAAGCCTCCAAGTCTAGTCATTCGGTTACTCCCCCGAGTCGCAAAACGGATGGAGAGAGGAACCTCAGGATATTGGAAGAAGAACAACGCAGGAACGACGAAGAGCGGCACCGACTGGATCAAGAGCGCGAAAGGTTGCGGCAAGACCACGATCGATACTTATGCCAACCCCACTCGGATGCCCGAGATCTTATCCATCATGACCACTGTAACGTCATCAACAACAAGAGACGCGAGCGACAGGAGTCAGATCAATGGTGGGACGAATATCATCGTCGGCAATGCGATGCTTCACCTCCTCGGCGTGATAACTTCGACGAGGGAGTCCTTGCCTTCACTTCTGATCTGCGGCAAGTCATTTGGCCAACAGGATTCAAGCCCACAGGAATCGGGAAGTATAACGGCAAGACAGATCCCAGCACATGGCTAACCATCTATACCTTGGCAATACGGGTTGCGGGAGGTGACAGCCGAGTCATGGCTAACTACCTCCCAGTGGCGTTATCCGATTCAGCTCGCAACTGGCTCACTGGATTACCTCGCAGATCAATCGGATCCTAGACAGAGCTTCGGGAGCTTTTCATCGCTAATTTCCAGGGTACTTACGAGCGCCTGGGAGATCAATACGACCTCTAGCAGCTTCAGCAAAGGTCCAACGAATCTCTCAGAGATTACATCAAGAGGTTCTCGGAAGGCAGGAACAAGATCCCAGACGTCAAGGATGATATCATCATCGCGTCTTTTAGGAAGGGAGTCAGAGATGTGGAATTCATCCACAAATTCACTCAGAAGCCACCGCACACCATCAGTCGATTGTTTGAGATGGCCAACAAGTACGCGGCATTAGCCGAGGCCGTCCAGGCTGTACGTGGGCACAAACAGTCAACCTTTGCGCCGAGAGAAAAGAAGAAGGACGATAAGTCCTACAAGGACCACAAAGACGCTAATCGATCCTTAGATCGAAAGCGTCGCCCCGAAGAACTTGTTGCTGCGACGGATCAATTCGGTCAGCAACGCTGCTTCAAGAGCTCAGACTACGAGCAAGTACTAGCCGAGAAGTGCCCTTACCACCCGAGTGGTATCCACTCAGTGAAAGACTGCTACATGCTAAAAAAGTACAATGAACAACAAGTTAAGGGTTTGAAGCCAGCAGATGCGCCACAGGGTTCTGGGAAGGACAAGAGCAAGGAGAAGGTCGACGATGACATACCTCCTGGCTTTCAACGATCTCACCAGCAACTCAATCACATCTTCGGTGGACCACACGGCTACGAGCGCAAGCGCAAGCAGAAGCTCACAGATCGGGAAATCAACATGGCGACCCCAAGCGTGCCCCACTACCTCCGCTGGTTAGAAGTCTCGATCACATTAAATCGCAATGATCACCTAGACCGAGTAGTGCATCCCGGTCGCTATCCATTGGTTCTTGATCCAGTGGTACTTGTGACCCGCCTCAAGCGTGTCCTCATCGACGGAGGCAGTGCGCTCAACATCCTCTTTGTCAAGACCTTTGAAGCCATGAAAATTCCAAGGTCCGAGCTTAATCCGAGTTATGCCCCTTTCACGGAGTCATCCCAAGGCTATCGGCAACTCCACTCGGCCAAATCTCGTTACCTGTCATGTTCGGCACAAAGGACAACTTCAGGACGGAGAACAACATCTTTGAGGTGGCGGACCTCGACACGGCCTACCATGCCATCCTCGGGCGCCCCGCGCTGTCCAAGTTCATGGCAATCCCGCATTACATATACATGATGATGAAAATGCCGGGACCTCACGGGGTCATACCTCTACGCAGTGACGTACGCCAAGCCTTCACCTGCGACAGGGAGAGTTGTGACAACGCCCAAGCACTCGACACCGCCAAGGAGTGCAGCGACAACAAACAGCAGGCGTCCGAAGCACAAGAAGGAGAGGTGCTGAGTCCTAAAACCTCGAAGCTCGACGTCAGTGGAGTTAGGACTAAGAAAATTGTACTCACCCTGGATGACCCGACTAAAACGGCAGTCATTGGGGCCGACTTAGACTGTAAATAGAAAAGCGAGCTTATCACCTTCCTTCAAAGAAATAAAGATATTTTTGTGTGGAAACCATCTGATATGCCTGGAATCCCGCGGGAGGTGATCGAGCACACTTTACAAGTGAAAGCTAACGCTAAGCCAGTCAAGCAACGTCTGCGACGGTTTGCTGCCGACAGGCGAGAAGCCATTAAAGATGAGATCAAGAAGCTACTGGTTGCTGGTTTTATCAAAGAGGTGCTTCATCCCGAGTGGCTGGCCAACACAGTGCTTGTACAGAAGAAGACAGGACAGTGGAGAATGTGCATCGACTATACAGACCTCAACAAGGCTTGTCCAAAAGATCCCTTCGGACTGCCACGCATTGACCAAGTGGTGGATTCAACGGCGGGCTGTGACTTGTTGAGCTTTCTTGACTGTTACTCGGGTTATCATCAAATCAGTCTGAAGGAAGAGGATTGCTTGAAGACCTCCTTCATAATTCCGTTCGGAGCTTACTGCTACATTACCATGCCTTTTAGGTTAAAGAACGCTAGAGCTACGTACCAACGCATGATCCCAAAGTGTCTACAAACTCAGATTGGGCGCAATGTGGAAGCTTATGTTGATGACGTGGTTATCAAAACTCAGCAGAGAGATGACTTAATTACCGACTTGGAAGAAACATTTAGTAACATCCGAGCTTATAGGATGAAGCTAAACTAGAGAAGTGCGTGTTTGGAGTACCATCAGGCAAGCTACATGGGTTTATGATCTCAAATAGAGGGATTGATGCCAATCCTGACAAAATTAAGGCTATTCTGGACATGGAACCTCCGAGTAATTTGACCAAGGTACAGAAGCTGACTGGATGCATGGCAGCACTCAGTCGCTTCATCTCTCGGCTGGAAGAATGCGGCATGCCTTTTTTCAAATTAATGAAGAAGACCGACAAGTTTGAATGGACGCCTGAAGCTTAGAAGGCGTTCGATGACTTCAAACGATTTCTGACAACTGCTCCAACACTCACCTCACCGATGCTACAGGAACCCTTGCTACTGTATATCTCTGCGACTCCTCAAGTAGTCAGTTCTGTGTTGGTGGTAGAAAGGGATGAAGATGGAAAGGCACGCAAAGTTTAATGACCTATCTACTTCGTCAGTGAGGTGTTGGCAGATTCAAAGACTCGTTACCCACAAATCCAGAAATTGTTGTATGGTGTGCTCATCACCGTGCGCAAGCTGGTACACTATTTCCAATCTCATCCGGTTTCAGTCATCACGTCCTTTCCTATGGGAGATGTGTTGCACAGCCGTGAAGCAACTGGCCGCATAGCTAAGTGGGCCATGGAGTTGATGTCTTTTGACTTAACATTTAGACCTAAGGTTTCGATCAAGTCACAGGCGTTAGCTGATTTTGTTGCCGAGTGGACGGAAGCCCAAACAGAAACTTCTTCCAAGGCTATTGAGTACTGGACGATGTATTTCGATGGGTCTCTACGCGTTTCTGGAGCAGGAGCAGGGGTAGTTCTTGTGTCTCCTAAGAAAGAAAGATTCAGATATGTGTTGTAAATAATCTTTAAGGCATCACACAACGCAGCCGAGTACGAAGCCTTGATACATGGACTGCGATTGGCTGTATCTTTGAACAGCAAGCGTCTCTTTGTATATGGTGATTCATTACTGGTGATCAACCAAGTCATGAAGAAATGGAATTGCCAGGACGAGAATATGATGGCTTACTGCTAGGAGGTATGCCGACAAGAGGGGAAGTTTGAAGGACTCGAGCTAAGTCACATTCTCCGAGACTATAATGAAGCGGCTGACTACCTGGCCAATTCGGGTTCTCGCCGACAGACAGTGCCTGACGATATTTTTAATGAATATCTCCATGAGCCAACTGTCAAGAGGAAGGAGCAGGCCACTAAGCCCATGGAGCAATCAATTGCTGAGTCTTATAATCCAACTACCGAGCAGTCAGACCAGCTAGTCGTTGCCTATTTACAGGATGATTGGAGGAACCCAATTTTTCGCTTCTTATCTAAAGATGAATTGCCAACTGATAAGGCTGAGGCTGAGAAGATCGAACGAAAAAGCAGGGTTTATATTATTCATGAGGGCGAATTGATGAAGAAGGCAGCTAATGGAGTGCTTATGAGGTGTGTTAGCATCGATGAAGGACGCCAGATATTGCATGAGATTCACTCGGGCATATGCGGGAACCACGCTAGCTCTAAAACCATCATGGGCAAAGCTTTCCAACAGGGTTTCTACTGGCCAACTGCTGTCAATGACGCAGAGAAGGTTGTAAAAACTTGTGAAGGCTGTCAATTTTTTGGCCAACAGATTCATGTTCCAGCTCAAGAACTGCAAACAATCCCATTATCCTCGCCTTTTGCAGTTTGGGGGCTAGATCTAGTCGGTCCCTTTAAGAAAGCTCCTGAAGGATTCACACATCGTTTTGTGGCGGTGGATAAGTTCACAAAGTAGATTGAAACAAAGCCAGTGCCCAAAATGACAGCCCAACGAGCTAAGGAATTCATACTCAGTATTATCTATCGTTTTGGCATTCCCAACAGGATAATTACTGACGATGGCATCCAGTTTACAAGTTATCTCTTCAAGGATTTCTGCGATGAATTTGGGATCAAGATTTGTTTTGCCTCTGTTGCACACCCACGTAGTAATGGACAAGTTGAGCGAGCTAATGGCATGGTTCTTCAGGACATCAAGCCTAGAATCTTTAATCGACTTAAACCTTATGCGGGCAAGTGGGTGCAGGAATTGCCGTTGGTTTTGTGGTCACTGTGAACCACGCCGAGTCGAGCAACTGGATGCACACCATTTTTTCTAGTCTATGGCTCGGAAGCTGTGTTGCCGACTGAAGTTACACACAAGTCACTATGAGTTCAATCATATGACGAGTCTAGCTCTGAAGATGTCAGACTAGATGATGTCGACCGACTGGAGGAAGCACGCGATATCGCAATACTTCAGTCGGCCAAGTACCAACAAGGCCTACGTCGCTATCACAATCGCAATGTACGTGGTCGAGCTTTTCTGGTGGGTGATCTAGTCTTGAGAAAAATTCAAACTATCCAGAACAGACATAAGCTATCCCCAATCTGGGAAGGCCCGTTTATCATTGCTGAAGTGACAAGGCCGGGTGCTATCGCCTCAAGCGCGAAGATGGATCTTTGGTGGATAACTCTTGGAATATAGAGCAGCTACGTCCTTCTACACTTAGCCTTTTTAAAATTTTTTCTTTATCGACTGCCTGCGTCGAGTACCTTTGTTACTCGAGTACCCAGTCGGGGGTTATATGTATCTTATATACTTTGTCTTTAATAAAATCAGAATTTTTTTATGCCTAATTATGAAGCTCTATTTATTGATGTTCTTGTTTGGTACGCAAAGGGGCTTTGATTGCTTTAGCCGGGTTCCTGTACTCGAGAACTAGTCGGGATGAGTGTTTAAATATAAGGCATAACAAAAACATCTTTACCGACTCATGTTATTTAAATCACTCGCCAGATCGTGAAGCTCATTTGATTATCGATGAGTGTTTAAACGTATGGATTTAATGTGAATTTAATAATATGCGACTTGGTAAAAGAGAAAAATATTTCATAAATAGAAATCACTTAGACATTACACAGTAATATTACAATAGTTGTTTTTGAACAGATTTTACTAAGTTCTACTCGCTGTCATTGTCTTCCTCATCAGGGTACAGGGCATCCTTGGCCATAGTTTGAGCCATGCCATCTACTTCATCGAGGGGCTCTAAAGCTTTATCAGAATCTATCCCTTCTGCATATCCCGAGGTGATTGGCTTGAGATCAAGCTTCAGATACAATGATTTGATCACTACCAAAGTTTGACCGCAAGCGACGCTGGCGCTCTCAAGAATGATCTTCTTGAGTCGGGATGGTGCAGACTGGAGCAACTCGACTACTGTCTCGATGCTTGAAGTATTTGTTCCGGTAGTGGCTGCATGCAGATTATCAAGGATGGGTTCTGCGGCTTGACAGAACTCGGCGTTTAGTTTCTTAGCTTCTTCAAGCTCAGTCTTCATCTTCAAGAACTGTTTATTATGCTTGACTTTCATAGCGCTGAGTTCTTTGGCAGATGTCCTCTTTAGCTCTACACCAATGAATTGCAAGAGAGATTAGATTGGTGAACAAGAATCGAGCTGACTTATCAAGATAAAAGGACTTACCTTCATGCTTTTTCAAGAGTGTTTCCAGCTTGTCCTTGTAATAATTGGCCTGCTCNATTGATGTTCTTGTTTGGTACGCAAAGGGGCTTTGATTGCTTTAGCCGGGTTCCTGTACTCGAGAACTAGTCGGGATGAGTGTTTAAATATAAGGCATAACCAAAACATCTTTACCGACTCATGTTATTTAAATCACTCGCCAGATCGTGAAGCTCATTTGATTATCGATGAGTGTTTAAACGTATGGATTTAATGTGAATTTAATAATATGCGACTTGGTAAAAGAGAAAAATATTTCATAAATAGAAATCACTTAGACATTACACAGTAATATTACAATAGTTGTTTTTGAACAGATTTTACTAAGTTCTACTCGCTGTCATTGTCTTCCTCATCAGGGTACAGGGCATCCTTGGCCATAGTTTGAGCCATGCCATCTACTTCATCGAGGGGCTCTAAAGCTTTATCAGAATCTATCCCTTCTGCATATCCCGAGGTGATTGGCTTGAGATCAAGCTTCAGATACAATGATTTGATCACTACCAAAGTTTGACCGCAAGCGACGCTGGCGCTCTCAAGAATGATCTTCTTGAGTCGGGATGGTGCAGACTGGAGCAACTCGACTACTGTCTCGATGCTTGAAGTATTTGTTCCGGTAGTGGCTGCATGCAGATTATCAAGGATGGGTTCTGCGGCTTGACAGAACTCGGCGTTTAGTTTCTTAGCTTCTTCAAGCTCAGTCTTCATCTTCAAGAACTGTTTATTATGCTTGACTTTCATAGCGCTGAGTTCTTTGGCAGATGTCCTCTTTAGCTCTACACCAATGAATTGCAAGAGAGATTAGATTGGTGAACAAGAATCGAGCTGACTTATCAAGATAAAAGGACTTACCTTCATGCTTTTTCAAGAGTGTTTCCAGCTTGTCCTTGTAATAATTGGCCTGCTCATGTGATTTTACGTTCAGGACGACAGCATGAGCCAACTTTGCCTCGGCCGAGTTCTTTTCCTTGATGAGTTCTAATGGAAATAGAGACGTTTTTTAGACTTGAAGGTCAACACTGTATTTTACACAAAGAAATTATAATTACCTTCATTTTTGGCTTGGAGCAGAGTCAATTCAGCATGAAGCTTCAGCACTTGCTCCTCTGCTTGCTTCTTGGCCTCAAGCACAGCAGGGTCATGGCCAAGGAAATCTAGAAGCAAAATAGTCAGGTTCAAAGATGGATTGAAGACAATGGAGTTATTTTGTGTTGAGAGATTACCTCTGAGTTTATCTTTGAACTCGCTGCGGATATTTCTATACCCAGCGACCTCATTCTTGAGAATAGCAAGTTCTTCCTGAGTTTGGTCAGCTTTCTCAGCTAATGGAGCGATGCGCTCCAAAAGCGAGTCCTTAGCATTGGAATTCTTGATTACTTTCTGAAAGAAAATATTTATGAGCATAGAAACAGAAGTCTGAGAGAAAGTGCGACTTACCAGAACTAGGTCGGATGACTCGGCCATCAACTGGATCAATCTAGTCATGCTTTTTTGGTCTTTAATCCGATCCAGAATTGAGACCTGGTCAAAATCGGGGCCATATCGCCACCCGATAATCTAGAAGATTGAGTTTCAGAAGATAAAATGGGAGCTATACATGAAGAAATCAAAATTAAAAGGAGCTTAAGTTACCTCATCACTAACGGTCTTCTCGCTGTGAGACCCAGCACTCGGCTCAATGGCTGCATGGGAGCCTTGAACTTGCTTTCCCTTACTGGCACTCGGCACCTCTACGGTCGTCGTGAGAGTCAAGGCCGAGGAAGGAGCAGCTTGAGTGGAAGCAGATGGGATGGTGGAAGCAGTGGGAGGTGGGGTAGTATCAACTAAAAGCAAGAATTTTCGGATCAATCAAGGATCAAGAGAGAAAATTGCTTGGTTGGAGTCAAATACATGATAAAGAACATACCGGCTGGAATGATGGCGGAGGAAGTCGTGACTTGGGCGGCAGCAGGGCAGGCTTCCATGACGGTGACCTGAGGAGAGAGAGGCAGGGTGGTCGACGGCATTTATCCTTCCGCTAACTCCGACTGAGAACCAGTTGGCACCGCCACAGGCTTCTCGACTACTAAAGTTGTCGGGGGCTGTAGTAGAGTGTCGTCATCTTTACCAGTAAAACTGGTATTAGGCTTGCTGCATTGAGTAATCATAGTTAGAGAAGATCTAAGGATTTAAATGCAGAAAATTCAAGACATGATGAAGAGAGGAAGACTTACATATTTGACACCTTCAAACGCCCACGCTTAACTGGGCGAGGCGAGAAAGGCCTAGTCTTAGGCGCTGAGGGTGGTGGAGGAGAAGAAAGACAAGGAACCAGAGCTGACTGATCAGCTGCCTCGTTGTTCGAGTCGTTGGCGAGGATAAGCTTGCGCTTCCTCCCTTGAAGGGAGTCGGCGTGGACAGGGGTGGCAGCAGTGGCGGCCTCGATGGCTTCTTCCTCTTTGTCGTTACTAAGCTCATTGAAGAAATCAATGGCTGGTCCTTCAGGTATCGGGGCTTGATCTGGCCGAGCGATGCCAGCAACACTCGGCAGCCTGGAGTCAAGCTGATAATATTCCTGCGGATCAGTACAAGGATTAATACTCAATGATTGGAGAAGTCATATACAATATTGATAAAAATACATACCTGAGGGGGTGGCCTGTAAATGTGGAAAGATCGGCACCGAGGCTTATTCTTCTTGGTGGGGATGTCGACGCCATCGGCAAACAACGCTCTCAGCCTATTGCCGACTTCTTCCTCTGCCAGGTTGACCTCCGACTCCCTGGTAGGGTCGTTGTGTCCCGTGTACTCGAAGGCTGGGTGGACCCGTTCCTTAAGAGGATTTAGCCGATACATTAGAAAATGGCGGGCCACCCAGATACCGGTCAGCCCACTTTGTTTTAGCTCGGCGATCCTTCTCATCAGAGGGGCAACTTCTAGCATTTCCTCCTTGGAAAGTTTGGCCTTCCAAGAGTCACATGGAGTGGGGTACTCGGAGGAGTACTCGCCGAGTGATTTCTCGGCATCAGGATAATAAAACCACTCATCATGCCAGCCTTTGTTGGAGGCATTGAAAGACATATCAAAGATGGAACGGCATTGAAACCCGGTCCCACCAGCATTGGAAATATTGGCTTGGCTGGGGTGTGCTTTCGAGAAGAACAAGGCTCGAAAGAGATTGAAATGGGGGAAGATGCCCAAGTAGGTTTCGCAGAGATGGATAAAGATAGAAATATGCAGGATGGAGTTGGGATTAAGATGATGAATCTTAATCCCATAAAAATCAAGCAACCCCCTGAGGAAGGGGTGAGCTGGGAGAGAGAAACCCCGAAAGAAAAAGGGGGTGAAAACAACCACCTCGCCAGCACTGGGTGGGGGAAGACATCGAAAGCGAGCAGGGCACCAAGCGATTACCTCTCGACGATGAAGAACGCCCTCTGACACCAACAAGTTAAGTTTACCTCATCAATCGAGCTTGGGGGCCACCCGGAGGCATCACTGATGGATACTTCAGCAGCGGCCTTGGAGCTTCCTGCGCCGGCCATGATGGTTGGTTGTGGATTGGTGGTGGGAGGCTTCTAGGAGATTGAGATGGAGTTGAGGAGCACGATGAATCGCGGGAGCGACAGTTGGATCGAGGGTTTGGAGGCAATGGCGCATAGTGCTGGATCTCGACAGAGAAGACAAAGAGATAAAGGGGAAAACTGACGCCGTAGGACACGCGTCAGATCCACAATTTTCATGGTTTGACTAAGCAAGCTCCGGGTTTAACGGCGTCAGTTTAGAGCCATTATAAGGAAGCTCAAGGGTTTAACAGAGTAATCAGTCGGCAGAGAGAGATTCAGGTTGATCACTCGGATTACCAAAAGGAGTTGAATTTTGTCGATTGAGCCGCGGATTAAAGATTGTATTTGAAGATTTGTTTGATAAGAGAGCAGCCGACTGCTATAAAAACTAGATAATTGGATTATTTCGAGATTGATGAGCCTCTGGCCTATCACTCGGGAATTTTAGTTCCTGTGATTGATGCTAAGCTAAACCTTGATATCGCCCGGTGAATTTAAAGCATGCCCTATGTGCCTCTAGGTGATGGAAAGTCACATGTTATTTACTCGGAGCTACTCACTATATGAGTTTGAAGAGAGTAATGACCTAATTCAGGATTTGCTTATCCTTATTAAAATTAAGGTGCAAATTATTACTACTCTAATCACTCGGCTAAAACCCTAAGAGTGAGATATTAAAGCCTCTGGCCTATTATCCAAATTAATTGGGTGATTGATGCTAAGCTATGAGCCTTGATAAACGTCAAGTGAGGATGCATGCATATCTGACTGAAAATCGAATTTGGCAATAGCTATGCGTATCATATTATAGCCTCTGGCCTATCATTAAAGATGATTGATGCTAAGCTCCAAGGGTTCTATTTGCTCCAAATAGACTCTAGTTTAGTTGTTTTTCCAACTAATTCTAGAGTCGGGGGCTACACCTATTAGGTGCGTAACTCGTCGAACCATTCAATTTATCTATAAAGGTGTTTTTTCTTAAAAGTCTCATATAGACTCTAAGTTTAGTTGTTTTCCCAACTAATCATAGTCACCTAATAGGTGCACCACTCGGCGCCCTAATTTTTCTCCGGATTTTATGGTGGAGCCCTTCACAGCCTCTTTGCAAGATGATTGGAAAGGATGAAGGAAGATTGAAGACTTGAAGATTACAAAAAGAAGAAGAAGCAACTTGACTGTGAATGTGACTCAGGGGCTACTGTGGAGAATATGGGTACCGGGTATCCACTCGGACCATTGTTAGCCCATGAAGAAGGGATGTTCTAGAAGATTGATAGAAGGAAGACAAAGAGGCCCGGCCCATCAGTGCCTTGTTTCCCACGGCGCAATTCAAGAGATAAGGCATATCCCGAGTTATAGATAGACTCAGAGTTTATATATTTAAAGAGATAATCACCCGGTTGGTCCTTGCCTTGTGTCCCACGGCAGTCGGCCGGGTAGATATTGTAACAAATAAGGAAACCTAAGCTGTCTAGGGTTAGGACTCCTAGATGACTCGGTCCCCTCTCCCTATATAAGGAGGGGTCGATGACATCGAAGCAACAACTCGCAGATATCATCATACACCATATTCAATCATACAAACTCGGCGGAATACTTCCTCCGGACTGGATTAGGGTTATTACTCCATCGGAGGGCCTGAACCAGTATAAATTCTCGTGTTCCATCACCATCTAGCTTTTGAGTTCGTGTGTAGCCCCATATAGTTTATTGCTGATAGAAAACACCGACATTATGTATCTTGGTACATGGGTCTATACGAAACGACTGCAAAACCTGACCCATCTGTGGAACTTGGTGCATAGTTCTGGGAAATTTGGGGATGCGGAGTCACTACTTTGGGACGGTTATAGAAAGGATTTTGACATAGTCTTAGCACTTTGGGTACCTCTGTGATACGCATGGGCTCTCATGCTGTTATGGTAGTGTCTTGTGGGTAAAGCTGTACAACCTCTGCAGAGTGTAAAAATCTATTCGAATAGCCGTGTCCCCGGTTATGGTCATGCTGAGCAATGGTCTTGAGGTTTGTTTTATGTTTGTTTTGAAAACCCTGGTTTGGATGGGAGATTCTGGATGGGATTTGATAGGTACGATCTGGTGGAATACTGGATGAAGGCCTAGGTTTGCATGCTCATGCACTCCTAAGCGGTGGTTTTGGAGTAAAAATATGATATGGAAATAGACTTGTGTGTTTTAAACATTGGCTTTGAACTAAAATGAGTTTGAACTGTTGTTTTAGCAAAATAGCCCTATAAGCCCTTATCCTTTGATATCCTACGCATTCTATTATTGCATTCCCGTATGGATGGCTGAGTGCTCTCGAGTGCTCATTCTTGCGTGCTGCTTCTCTGTAGTAAAGTGAAGTTTAGGAGGTGTAGTCCTGAAGGTGGAGTCGTGGCTTATACCCCAATTGAGAGCCTATGAAGTTGGAGCTGCCGTTCGCTTAGTCCGCTGTAGATTTTATTTGTTTATCTTTTGGTTTTGAGGCTACTTTAATGCCTTTGTAATAAACGTATTTATTATCGAGTTGTAAAAGGTGTGTTATGTTATCAATTGTGTACCCTGCCTAATCCTGGGTGCAGGGAACAATACACTGGCATTCTGGAATTGATTTTTCGGGTGTGACAATTCGGCAAGCCCGCCAACTTCCGCACCGAGCGGATCGACTTTGATGTAGTGGATCTCAATCTGCCCTACAAAGCTGTGCTAAGCAGACCGGCATTGGTGAAGTTCATGGCAGCTGCCCATTATGCGTACCTGCAGCTCAAGATGTTGGACCCGCAAGGCCCCATCGCGGTTCGCGTCGATATTAAGATGGTGTTGGCATGTGTAGAAATGTGCGCCGATGCCCTCGACGCGACCGACAGCTCCGAGGCCGCAGACAAGCGGCCCGAGCCATCCGAGCCCCGGGCCTCAAAGAAGCGCATCACCGCAAGTGATGACATTCTCGTCAAGGTTATCCAGGTTGGCAATGACCTGTCCAAGATTGCCAAAATTGTCAGGGGTTTGGGCGACAAATAGGAAGATGCGCTCGTCTCCTTCCTGCAGGCAAATGCCGACGTCTTCGCCTAGAAGCTATCGCACATGCTCAGGGTCTGTTATCGAGCATTGTCTAGCCGTACAACCGGATGCGAGACCCATCCGGCAGAAGGTGCGGCGTCAAGCCTCGGAGCGGCAAGCCTTCATTTGCGAGGAGGTGGCGCGACTCTAGGAGGCTAGATTCATCCGGGAGGTGGTGCACCCGGAGTGGCTGGCGAACCCGGTGGTTGTCCCCAAGGCCAACGACAAGCTGCGAATGTGCATAGATTACACCGACCTCAACAAGGCATGTCCCAAAGATGCTTACCCCTTACCACGCATAGATCAGATCATCGACTCCACTGTGGGGTGCCACCTTTTATGCTTTCTAGATGCATATTCTGGTTATCATCAGATTCGCATGGCTAAGGATGATGAGAAAACTGCTTTCATTACGCCAATGGACACTTTTTGTTATGTATCTATGCCTTTTGCCTTAAAGAATACATGTCCTACTTTTCAGCATTCTACACGGATTACCTTAAGAGATCAAATAGGGCGTAATGTAGAAGCTTATGTGGATGACCTTGTTGTTAAGTCGTGTGATCGAGAAACTTTTCTCTCGGATTTGGCGAAGATGTTTGATAATCTCCGAGCCACGCGTATGAAGCTAAACCCCGAGAAGTGCGTTTTTGGGGTGCCGGCTGGGAATCTTATCGGATTCTTGGTCACAGCTTGAGGCATTGAGGCCAACCCCGAGAAAATTACAGCAATAGAGGCCATGCGCCCCCCTAGACTTAGGGATGTGCAACATGTTACTGGATGCATGGCTGTCCTGAGTCGATTTATTTCCAGGCTGGGTGAGCGGGCGCTACCTTTATTCAAATTGTTAAAACGCACTGGGCCCTTTGAATGGATGACAGAAGTAGAGCAAGCCTTGAGGGAACTCAAGGGTTACCTCTCTTCTCCGCCCACCTTAGTGGCCCCATCTACTAGAGAACCTCTTTTCTTATATCCAGTGGCAACGCCTTAGGTTATTAGTGCGGCGTTAGTGGTGGAGCACGAAGGGGCCCAGGCGGCCCCGACGCCCCCGACACTAGTGGCAGATAAGCCCGGGCTAGAGACGGTGGACGATGCCCTTGGTATGAGAGGTGGCCTTGGGCTCCCTCATAACTCGAATAGCGCCACGCCCCCTTGTCTGGAGGGCTCAGATGAGCCCGACCCCCAGTGGGCCATGTGGCCCCTGGGGATTAGGTGGCCTGATGGCCCTGGATCCTGTGGCTAATAGCCCCAAGGAGGGTCGGACCGACAATGACCTCGACCCCACTGAAGCACAACCCATTCGCCCCCAGCACACCCGCTGTAGTAGTCAAGGCCTTCACTAAGGTGTAGTGGCCTGTCTACATTATCAGTGAGGTACTGCGAGATGCGAAAACCCGTTACCCCCAGGCCCAGAAACTGCTTTATGCAGTCCTTGTGGCCTTGTTGGTATTTCTTATCGTCACAGAATATATCCGCAGGCGAACGGAATACCGCTGTAGCACGTCCCTTGCGGAGTATTCCAAGGGTATCGAATCCACAGAGAACGTGTGTGACTAATCCTACTCTAGTTCATCCAAGGACACAAAGCTAGTGGTAGGCTAAGGGTTGAAAAGATTCACTCGTAAGATACATTGTCTACAGTAAGCTTAGTTTAATCCTAGAGGGATACTTCAGGCACTGGCGGCTCGCTGCCCCAGGTTTCAGATTTACTACGCACCCGGACAGGGAGAAACTATGTGATCTCGAGGGCTGTCACCACCTCTACACTGGCCTCAAGCTAACTGTGGGATGGGCAGCAACTACTCAAAATTAACTATCTAAACACCACGTCTAAGCAGATTAATTACTACTTAAGTGTTAATTAAGCACCCAAGCAATTACTAAAGTTGGTTGTTTATAGTAAACAGTAATCCCGTATTCAACCTAGGAACTAACTGAGAAATAAATTCAAATACTCAAGATAATATCTAAACCAAGGGAAAAAAGGAGGAGTTTCCACTCCTATTGGCAATCCGTCGCATCCTTCCACCGTTCAATCGCAATCTGCTGGTATATTCCACCATTTGGTCGCAACGCGTCATCTCTCGCACACCACGATCCCCTCGCTCCCCTCTCCGCCGCACACCACCTCTGCACGGTCCCCTCGCTCTGCTACTCCTCCTCCGATCCACCTTGTCGTCGCCGCCGCATCCTTCATACCTTGCCACTGCCACCGCGACATGTGCAGCGCCGCCGATCTCCTCATCGCCCACGCATCGTCGCCACCGATCCCCTCGTCCACGTGAGTTCCTCGCCTTTGATTCCCTCGCTGCCGATCCCATCCACGTGACCTCCTCGCCACCGATCCCCTCGTCGCCGACGCTGCCTTGCCGCCGACGCCACCTCGCCGCCGATCACCTCCACACGACCTCCTCGCCGCTGATCCCCTCGATGCTGACGCTGCCTCGCCGTCGATCCCCTCCTCAACGTGACCTTATCGCTGCTGATCCCCTTTTACTCGTCGCTGCCATCCGCGGCTCCCTCCACAAGACCTCCTTCAACGGCGGCCTCCTCCGTGCCGGTACGCCTCGTGATTATTCCACCGTGGGTTTTTGGTTTTGGGCTTAAGATTACGGCTTCTCCGGACTCTGGAGGATGGTGCCGTGTGGGAAATCAGCGGTGGAGGTGTCGCGTCCCAAATTCACCCTAAAATTTCTACCCATGTTAATACATTTCTAGAATAAATTAAAAATCTTTAGCTGAG
>CM002478.1:9036683-9085720 GCA_000325765.3 Leersia perrieri | reverse complement strand
GTAGAGCGCTATTCACCTGCTCTAGTTCAACTTTTATTCCGGAGTTTTTGAAAGATTTTGAAAATGAAAACAAGTTCCTCAAGCGATCTCTCGGTCACTCTAATGTGTATAAATCCTCACCAAGAGATTGTCTCTTTTGATTCCTACATCTAAAGGTTTATATCTAGAGCTTGGTAGGGATCAAAATGAGGCATGCTTGCATTCACATTTATTACTAAGTCAAAAACTACGACTAAAGCAGAAAGTAAATCATATTCAAGATCAACATCGTGCAAAGTGTATGGAATATGAAGTGGAAGTGGATGCGAAATTTATTTGGCTCCTTTTTGGGGATATGTCTCTCTCCTTTTTTTTTGAAAGCCCTTTTTTGCGAGGGAGTATTTTTGGCCACATTGGTTTATTTGGGATATTTTTGTAAGAGTTTGCACTCTTGATTTTTTGGCAATGGGCTACCCTCCTCTTTTTGGCTTTGGATATTTCTGTGGAGAAAGAACATATGGATATGGATATTTTTGTGGAGCTTTTTCGTGGAATGGAATATGGTGGAATGGAATGGATGCTTCCTTCCGGTGTAGAAGTCTAGCATGCACAAATGGTATTTGATCTTGATCATAAAGCATGAAAAACATCTACACAAGCCATCGAGTTTGACAAAGTTCAATGAAAGTACAAGTAACCAAAATGTATATGGTTTATCATGAAGAACATTTTTGGCCTTAGTGGGTATTTATATCACATGAGGAACTTTTCATTTTTTTTTGAAAATGAAATCATCCGGAATTCAAGTTAAATGTTGAGCAAGATTCTAGCAACACTATTTACCATATCATATTTCACAACAATCTAGAATTAACATTGGCAAGTTACTAAAACATTTACCACAAGTTTAGGCATAAAAAAGGTTTGCTTACTTAAAGTCTAAGAGATTATTCTACTATGAACCCATATATAAGAGATATATATAAACAAAGCAACTTTTCATCATTTCAACATGAAGAGATTATGATGTCTTTACTAGCATAGGGAAATCTAACCTATCTTTTTGGTATTTTCTATTTTGCAAATTTTTATGTTGTTTTAATTTTTTTTAGATGCAATGCAAAAAGTAAACATGCAAATGCAATGATACAAGTTACCTTGGTGGGGGGAGAGGCATCTCCCCCCAAGCTTGCTTTTCGCTTAGGGGCCCTGGTATGGGTTGAATCCCTAGAAGCGAAATTAAGCCTGCAAGTCGGCCTGCTGCTGGTGCATCATGGTGTTGATGCTGGAGAACTGCTTGTCAGCATGCTGTTGCCATTCTTGCGTCTGTGCCACTTGTTCCGCAAGGTGCTGGTTCATTTCATCCGTCTGCACATCCTGTGCATCCATCCTTCTAGTGAGTTCAACTAAATCCCCGCGAGAGGAGGTGGAGCGTCTCATGTTGAAGGATGGAGGCATGCCACTTGAGCTGGCCGAGTGGCTCGCAGCGGGCATGTGCCATTGGCTATCACTGGCGCTAGGCCAAGGTGTGCCAGCGGCACTGGGCTGTGAGTACGCCTGGGTCCAACCAGGCGCATCTCCAGTAGAAGCCCAGTATACCTCACTGGTGCGCGTCGATGTAGTGGATGAAGATTCCTCATAGCCTTCTCTTGCCCTTTGTTGTGTGTCCCTGCGTGATGTCCCTACAACAGGTTCTATCGGCTGCAACTGTATGGTTAGTTCACCACAGTTATACAAATGATACCCCCGGTTAGGTAACGAGATTTCATTTGTATAACGGGGGTAAAAGAAAACAAGAGTACCATCTACTGCATGCTTGAGCGTGTGGCCTTGCACCCAATATGCTTCATCACTATAACAACGGGGAGAGGTAAGGAAAGCAATGTACTTGCCAGTCGTTACGCCCAGCCCATTCGCTATACGAGTAATCAATGAGGTGCACTCCACTGCAGCAGTAAACTTAATGTTCTCTAACCATTGTTTAATCATGCATCGTACAGGAGCAAATTTTATCTTATGGACCATGGCAAAAAGAATAGCTATTTCATCTTCTCTAACTGGTCTTAAATCCTTACGTGGAAACATGTTGATGGCAATCCATTTGTGCATGAATCTAATGGTAGGATTATGGATGTCATTATTTCTAGGTTTCCTCGAGGTAGGGGGACCTGAGATTTTCTCCCAGAATGCCCACCTTCTCAAAGCCAGAAATAGCCTTGGGAAGGTCAGTCTTACACCTATCATGGAAAAGGAGAAGGGTGCTTAGGTTCGGCCAAGAGATTGAGTACTCCATGCCAAAGAACCTAAACGAGATTCCTCCCTTATCTTCTCTCAAGGTGCAGAGGAATTGAATAGTAAGTAAATGAGAGCCTGGCTCGTTTACTTCCGCAAATTCCCTCCATCCTAAAGTTCTCCAAATTAAATTAAACTCAACATCCATACCTGTTTTCTCGAGAAGAGCTGGGTCAAATGTCTTGGTATGAGTGTACTCCCGGTTCCTCAACATCTGGTACGCCTGCCACTCATGTTCGCCGACGAGGTCAAGGTCGGAGTCGTCCATCAACCGTGGCACCTTGTCCTCTCCATCCATGGATGTGTCCTCGGACGAGTGTGCACTCGGCTCGTCGTGGTGAGGGCATGATCGGGAGCAAGATCCCTTCGAGAACAAGCGAGTTATGCTCCTCTTCATCCTGCACAAAAGATTTTTGACAACACTTGGACGGGGGTTAGGCTAAGCAAGATTTCTACCTGCCGAGTGTATATTTCCAAAGTAACATTGTAGATGCAGCTAAATGCAGATTTAATTGGACTAAAACTTTGGAGTAAACATTGCAAAATGTAAAAATGAAGATTTAGAGCAAAGTGGAAGCTTGAGAGGGAGTGAAAATGGGTGGAAATGGTGTGGAACTCCCCTCAGCCAACCCACGAATTTATTGAACAGGGTGCATTGCTAGAATTGGAGTGTGAGCCCCACTAGCCGTTGGCCTGCCAAAAATGGCAAGTAGCCGTTGCTGCCATTGTTCGGCCAAACCAGGGTGGTCCGGCCAAACCCCTGTGGCGTCCAACCGAGCCCACTTTCAATCGTTGGGTTCCAACGACCAAAAATGTGGGTCCAGTTGGTGCAATGGCCCCAACTGCTCTAAAAATTTATTTTGCAAACACCACTCCAAAATCTTTTTTTTTAATTTAAGTATGCTGGAAATAAATATGGGATACATACCAATTTACCTGTTGGCGATGGCGACGTTGTTTTGGGTCTGACGGCAGGACCGTACCTCTGGCATTCAGTTCTTGGTCGGTACACCCGTCTCCGGAGGTTATGGAGCGGGCACATTCTTCTGCTTCCGCCAGATTTTCTAGGTCGATGGCGGCGGTGCTGACGGTGCCTTTTGGGATGACGGGGCCTGCTGAGTGTGCCAGGGAGTAGGATAGTTCCGGTGTTTAGCCAGTTCCCTCCTCGTCCGGTATGCCTTCTTTCGATCACGGTTCTAGAGTTCGGCATCCTTTTCCAAGCAATTCCTCATGAAAGCAATGAAGCTATCCGTCTTCCTAGGTTGCAGTTCAACCTCTTGAATTTTCTGAGTCTCCTGCTCATACTTGATCTTGACCATTGAGCATTGCTCCGGAGCTCTTGGGCGGAACTCAAACTTCTCCTTCTTCCCGTCGATTTGGAACTGAATCTCTCCATCTCCAACATCGATGGTGGCTTCGGTAGTGTTGAGGAATGGACGCCCAAGGATGAGCATAGTATCCCTCTCAGCCATGTCCAGTACAACGAAGTCCAACGGGATGAAGAGCTCCCGAATCTTCACTGGCATATCCTTGACAATACCCGCGGCACCTGCATGGCGTCCAGCAGTGGCACATTGATGTGGATCTTCTAAATCACCTCCATGAAACAAGGGAACTACTCGTCCACAGATGGCTTCCTGTGCCGCTGAGGGAATGGCAGCAGTGTAGTGTCGGAGAAGGCCTGTGGCACTGTCTTTGGTGGTTTTGCTGTCTCCTCAACGGGGGTAGATGGTGCTGATTTCTCGTTGCTGTTGCTGGTCCCTACATGGTTAGGGTGCGGCGGATCACGAGTGGACTTACCTCCCCTCGTGGTCACGGCATTGACATTCTCTAATGAAGATGCCGATTGCCCTGGTATCTTCCCAGATTCATTAACAGGAACTAAAGTAGCTAACTGCGCCAGCTGGGTTGCTAGCATCTTATTATAGCTGAGCTGGTTTTGGAAAGCAGAAGCAAAGCCATCTAGCTTAACGCATATATTTTCTAAGAGCTTATCATTAGCAGCAAGCTTTTTGTGGATCGATTCATTAACCTTAGCTTGCCCAGCGATAGCATCCCTCAAGGGGCTAGGACCAGAATAACTAGAAGAGAAATTACCTTGTCCGTTGTTGCCTCCTTGGTATTGTGGTCGAGGTTGCGCCAGCCTTGACCTCCTTGGGGATGGAAGTTGTTCCCTATGTACATTGCCTCGGAACGGGTCTCGGGACAGTCATCCCCGAAATGACCCATGCCGCCGCAAACCTCCCATGTCATGTGCGAGTCCAAGGCATTCACCATGCCTGGAGCTCTCCCCTTCTCTTGATCTTCGAATTTCTTCATGAGTAGGTCGAGCTTGGCAGCGAGCATATCTGTCTCCTTGACGATGTGTGTTCCTCACTGACGGGGTTGGAGGCGCTCTTCACTCCATCCCATGTTGGAGACCATCTTCTCAATCAGCTCAGTGGTAGCCCGAACTGTCTTGGAGAAGAAAGCTCATCTAGCAGCCGCGTCTAGGTGGTCGCGCGACGAGGGGGTGAGTCCGTTGTATAAGCTCTACAGGATTAGCCAGTTGTCCATCCCATGTTGAGGACAGGCTACGACGTACTCCTGCAGACATTCCCATGCCTCGGGGATGGACTCATCCCTCGTCTGCTGGAAGCTTAAAATTCTCCCACGAAGGGCGTTGGTGCGGCCCATCGGGAAGAATTTTGCCAGGAAAGCCGTCGAGCACCTGCTCCAGGTGTCGACGGTCACACGGTTGGCGTAGAACCACTACTTCGCTTTCCCGAGGAGGGAAAACGAAAACAGTCCGAGTCGGACCGCATCAGCTGAGACTCCTCTCACCTTGTACGTGCTGCAGATCTCCAGGAACTACTGGAGATGTGCACTGGCATCCTCGTTCGGCTTGCCGCAGAACGGACTAGCCTGCGCCATCGTGATGAGGCTGGTCTTCAGATCGAAGTCGCCATCCCCAACATTGAGTTGCGGCCCAACGGGCACGTTGTCAGCGGAGGGAGTAGCGTACTCACGAAGTGTCTTCTCAGCCATCCTAAAGCGTGGAGGCGCGGCTGTTGCTGGTAACTCCTTGTCGGAAGCGGTTCTCTAGGGTGGAACGGACCTGGCCCGAACATTCCGAACGAACCTCTCTGGATTGTCGTGGAAGTTTTCCGGCAAGTTGAAACCAGACATAAACTACCCTGCTTTCACATCAAAAAAAGAATAGAAAGCAACCAAGGTTAGTCTGTAAAGGACGATGACGCATACAGTGGTGCATATAAATTATTAGAAATGATTAACTTTAGCAAATCTTCCCCGGCAACGGCGCCAGAAATGCTTGTTGGTATTTCTTATTGTCATCCTTAGGAACATAGTTCCCAACGACGGAAACTTGAAATAATCAATGGTAATCTATGGTTTGGCAGAAATGAATCCGCAAGCGCACGGATATATCATTGTAGCATTTCACCCGGGAGTATTCCAGGGTATCATATTAATTTTATCCCAAGGGAAGATTCGTAAAGTGTAATCATTCTAATAGGGATGAGAAATATATCTTGGGTAGAGTGACAAGAGCGAAGGATCTAGCTAAACTCTATATTAATCCTAAATTAGTCTAAGCAAGAGCAGTCATAGTATAGTTCTATTTTCTGTGCTTTATGCAACACTCTAACATCATCTAACCAGTATACAACAGTGTAGTGTACCCTTCTTACAATGCAGCTATAACTAAGCCTAGACCTAGCTATGCCCTCCCGGTGCTTCGCAAAGTTACCCCGGCCTGCCGAGTTACATACGACAGACTGTCATAACCATCCAACCGAAGTTAAATACGGAGGTGCATCTAACCCCAAGAAATTATATGTAGGAAACTATACTACGGCCGTATCGAGCTTCCACCATCGGTGGCCCGCAAACACACCCAGAGTATAATCGCCCAAATAATTGTAAGATCCAGCCTGAACATCACTTCTAAGCCATCACTCCCTACTCTACAGCCTTGCAATTGAAGTAGAGTATCTAAGTTCCAGATTAATATTATCAGGACTAGCCTAAGTTGAATACTAACCAAGTTCCTAGAAATTATACCCGCACCAATGCAAATCACAGATAAATGTAACCACACTGGCATACTAATCATATAAATGCTATAGTTGGCAAGACTACTCTATGATTGGACTAGCCTACCGCAATTGTATAAAGATGAATATATTGAAGTAACTCTTACAAAAGAATTAGAAAGCAAAGTTAGAACTTTACCCATGTAGAGAATATGGGTACCAGGTATCCACTCGGACCGTTGTTAGCCCATGAAGAAGGGATGTTCTAGAAGATTAATAAAAGGAAGACAAAGAGGCCCAGCCCATCAGTGCCTTGTTTCCCACGGCGCAATTCAAGAGATAAGGTATATCCCGAGTTATAGGTAGACTCGGAGTTCATATATGTAAAGAGGTAAATCATCCGGTTGGGCTCTGCCTTGTGTCCCACGGCAGTCGGCCGGGCTGATATTGTAACAGATAAGGAAACCCTGAGCCGTCTAGGGCTAGGACTCCTAGATGACTCGGTCCCCTCTCCCTATATAAGGAGGGGTCGAGGACATCGAAAGACACAACTCGCAGATACATCATACACCAAATACAAACTTGGCGGAATACTTCCTCCGGACTGGATTAAGGTTATGACTCCATTGGAGGGCCCGAACCAGTATAAATTCTCGTGTTCCGTCATCATCTAGCTTTCGTGTCCATGCGTAGCCTCATATAGTTTATTGCCGGTACAAAACACCGACAGTTGGCGCGCCAGGTAGGGGAAGTCGCTGGATTTCTCGACAAGAAGCTAGATGGCATCTTCATCAACACCTACGTTCGCCGGATCAATCGTTCCCCCTGGGACGAAGCTCCGATTCGGCTCCTTCAACTTCATCGCTGACCCCAATGGAGAACTCAAGACTCGGACAGAAGAGATCAACCCAGCCGATGTTTTCACCCTCCCAATGGGTCTTCCCAACATCGCGGAGCAAACAACTCACCTCTTGAGTCGCATGATTTCTCAAGTCGATGATGGCACCATCAAGATATGTTACCAGCCCATGCCAAAAAAGTAGAGTCGATCCGCTAGGCGTCGCGCATCCCGTAGATCGAGAAGCAAGGCGATGGAGGCCGAGACGTTGGAACCAGAGTCGACTCCGACTCCACCTCTGGATCCGACTCCCAAAGCGACTCCGACACCGATCATCGATCTAGAGTCGACTCCGACTCAACTACGAGCGCACGAGCCTGCAACGACTCGGATTCAGTCTACCAAGACCACTCCGACTCAGGGGCCACCAAGTCCGGTCTTTAACACTACCAATAACTCAGGGGCATATCGCCTCTTCGGTGAGATATCTCAAGAGCCGGGAGAATCTTTCGGCAGATTCACTCGACGCTTTCTACAAGCGATTGATCAGGTCAAACCGATCTCAGACCAGCTGGCCCTGTCCATCTTCTATCATGGCCTCCTAAGGAACCAGGATATAATCCGGATGTGGTATCGTCATAGGCCCAAAAGTATAAAGGACTTGATGAAGTTGGCCAACATTCATGGGCCACCCGAAACCCAATACTCGGAGCCAAGGAAGGAAGACAGCCTGATCGCCTCTATGCGAGGAAGCATACGGGAAGACGTAGAACTCGAGAAGCGAGAACACCAAGAAGCGTACAAGCAGCGAAGGGAGAAAGCCAAGTGCCAGCAACCCTCAACGTCGAGTGAAGTGCCCCGTTCACCACCATGTAAGAAGATCTGGCAGCGGAAGGATCCTCAGCCGGCATTAACGCCAAACCAGAAGCTAGCTCAGCTAATCCAGGGGATTGAGGAGCCCTTTCATGTCTACCTTCGGCGTTTCAACGCAATCATGGAGGACAAGACAGCTGTAACTAACAACCAGGCCAAGGACACGTTCTCCAGAGGATGCAGAGACCTGGAGATCAAAGAAGACTGATACAAGAAGCCACCTGCGTCACTCGAAGCGATGCTCTTCAGAGCAGACTTGTATGCCTACCGCTACCAGTGGTCCGACGTGCGGGATCTGAGTGATAATGACTCGGATTTCAGAAACTCTATGGAGCACGGAGAGGGAGAAGTGCGCCGGGTGGCCTTCCTCAATGAGTCGGTTCAGTTCGACGATCTCGAACAGAGTAGTTCTGATAGTTTTTCTCCGCCGCACGGAATTTTCATGGCCGAGATCACAAACTTGCCATTGACTGCTAAACAACTCGCCCAACGAGCAGCAGATATCGAGAGACAGGCCCAAGAGATTGAGCAAGCACAACTACAACTTGAGTCGGCAAGAGCAGAGGACGAACGACGGCGAAAAGAGCTTGAGGAGGCAGAAGCTCGACGACTTCAGGAAGAGGAAGTGCGTGCTCGCGAGGCCGCAACTCAGCATCTAGCCAGTTCTGGCAGAAGAGTACACCAACGACTCAGCACGATCTATGAAGGGGAGCAAGTTTTCACCACTCCTCAGCAGAACATAGCGGCTGCCCAAACCCTGCTGACTTCCCTTATGGAAAACGTACCAGCAGCGACATCCCTGACTCCACAGTTGACAAAAGCTCGAGCCCTTGTCTCAGCAATAGGGATTTAACATAACAATCAACTGGTGGCCGAGTCGATTTCAAAAATGACTCTGCCTTCACGACGCCGAGAAGACTCCAAGTCTAGTCATTCGATTACCCCCTGAGTCACAGAGCGGATCAAGAGAGGAACCTCAGGATACTAGAAGAAGAACAACGTAGGAACGCCGAAGAGCGGCGCCGAGTGGATCAAGAGCGTGAAAGGTTGTGGCAAGACCACGACCGATACTTAGGCCAGCCACACTCGGACGCCCGGGATCTCATCCGTCATGACCTCCGTGACGTCATCAACAACAAGAGACGCAAGCGACTGGAGTCAGATCAACGGTGTGACGAATATCACCATCGACACTGCGACGCATCACCTCGTCGCCATGATAACTTCGACGAGGGAGTCCTCGCCTTCACCTTCGATCTACGGCAAGTCGTTTGGCCCACAGGATTCAAGCCCACAGGAATCGAGAAGTATGACGGCAAGACGGACCCCAACACGTGGCTAACCATCTATACCTTGGCGATACAGGCTGCAGGAGGTGACAGCTGAGTCATGGCTAACTACCTCCCAGTGGCTTTATCCGATTCAGCTCGCAACTGGCTCACTGGGTTACCTCAGATCAATCGGATCCTGGACAGAGCTTCGGGAGCTTTTTATCGCTAATTTCTAGGGTACTTACGAGTGCCCGGGAGATCAATACGACCTCTTGTAGCTTCAGCAAAGGTCCAACGAATCTCTCAGAGACTACATCAAGCGGTTCTTGGAAGCCAGGAACAAGATCCCAGACGTTAAGGACGATATCATCATCGCGTCTTTTAGGAAGGGAGTCGGAGACGTGGAATTCATCCAAAAATTCACTCGAAAGCCGCCGCAAACCGTCAGCCAACTGTTTGAGATGGCCAACAAGTACGTGGCGTCAGCTGAGGCCGTCCAGGCTGTACGCGGGGACAAGCAGTCAACCTTTACCCCGAGAGAAAAGAAGAAGGACGACAAGCCCTCTAAGGACCACAAAGATGCTAATCGATCTTCAGATCGAAAGTGTCGTCCCGAAGAACTTGTTGCTACGACGGATCGATTCAGTCACCAGCGTCGCTTCAAGATCTCCGACTACGAGCAAGTACTAGCCGAGAAGTGCCCTTACCACCCGAGTGGTAACCACTCAGTGAAGGACCGTTACATGCTCAAAATGTATATTGAACAGCAAGTCAAGGGCTTGAAGCCAGCAGATGCGCCAGAGAGTTCTGGGAAGGACAAGAGCAAGGAGAAGGTCGACAATGACATACCTCCTGGCTTTCAACGATCTCACCAGCAGCTCAATCACATCTTCGGCGGACCACACGGCTACGAGCCCAAGTGCAAGAAGAAGCTCACAAATCGCGAAATCAACATGGCGACACCAAGCGTGCCCCACTACCTCCGCTGGTCAGAAGTCTCGATCACTTTCGATCGTAATGACCACCCAGACCGAGTAGTGCATCCCGGTCGCTATCCATTGGTTCTTGATCCAGTGGTACTCGGAACTCGCCTCAAGTGCGTCCTCATTGATGGAGGCAGTGCGCTCAACATCCTCTTCATCAAGACCTTTGAAGCCATGAAAATACCAAGGTCCGAGCTTAATCCGAGTTATGCCCCCTTTCATGGAATCATCCCAGGGTTATCGGCAACCCCACTCGGCCAAATCTCGTTACCTGTCACGTTCAGCACAAAGGACAACTTCAGCACGAAGAACATCATCTTTGAGGTGGCGGACCTCGACACAGCCTACCATGCCATCCTCGGGCCCCACGCGCTGTCCAAGTTCATGGTGATCCCGTATTGCCACGTATTGATCAAGTGGTGGACTCGACGGCGGGTTGTGACTTGTTGAGCTTTCTTGACTGTTACTCGGGTTATCATCAAATCAGTCTGAAGGAAGAGGATTGCTTGAAGACCTCCTTCATAACCCCGTTCGGAGCTTATTGTTACATTACCATGCCTTTTGGGTTAAAGAACGCTGGAGCTACGTACCAACGCATGATCCTGCCCGTCTTCGCCTAGTAGGTACGAATACAATATCCATACAACTATTCTCAAGTTGTTCCTTTCATTTAAAAACAATGAATATCGTTGTTTTTCTTATTCATAGATCTCCTACTCCACTTCCATCTTCAAGTCGTCAGAGTGCACCGGTTCCACCTCCCGTGTCTCATCACCAACCCAGCCAAAGAGGGGTGTCAATACCCTGGGAAAGACGAAACGGTTGGATGGTAGAACTGCAAAAAAGAAGATGGCTTATGAGTTGACACAAGTGGAGTTAGATGCAGCGCTTGCCTCCGAAGTTAAGGAACATTTTGCCAAGGTTAAGGAAAAGATGAACAAACCTCCCCCCTCACCTCCGATGGCCCGCGGAGCACTAAGGACGAAGGTCGATGCGCACGAAAAGAAAGTGGCTACAATGTCAAAGCGGCCTAGAATATCAGACTACGAGCGCGCCCTAAAAAAGTCACATCAAGCGAACGTGAGAGCCAAAAGAGAAGTTCCACAGCTTGGACAACAAACGAAGCAATCGGTCGAGCCGCTCATCGTCAAGCAATGTTCACCTAGACGCTAAACGCTAGTCGAATGGCCACCCACTGACTAGCGACTAGGCTGATTAGGCGGTGACTACACGAATTAGGCAGATTAGGCGTTTTTATATACTTTTTCACATAAAAATACCTATTTCACATAAATATCAATACATGACTTGTTTCACACATGATTTTAACTCGCAAAAGTGATATTAAAGTCATACCTTACTATGGAGTGAAGAAACATTCTATAAATGTAAATTGAATCTTCCGTCATTCTCAAACAGCAAATTGGGAATTGCATATTGTAAGATGCAAGAATAAAAAGTTGCGCAAAGCAGGTGAGGTGGTGCCGTGGTTGAGGCGAGCCTGACCCCCTGATGGCCTAACCTAGGGTGCTTGAATCAGTGTGCTTGTCACCTTCCATTGATGGCAAGGATTAAGGATGAGAGGGAGAGCAGGAGCAGCACAGGAGGAGGGAAGAACATGGAGCAGCAGAGGAGAGGAGGGAAGAATATGACCGCGCGGTGGAATAATCACAATGGCGGGAAAAGAGGAAGAGAGATGGGTGCATTATCTCTCCAGGCTCACAAATAAGATGACCTAAATCCCCAATCTATATCGACCTGACCTGCATGTGGGCTTTTCAATTTTATCGCACCCAAATTTTGGTTTCTATTGCCTAGTCACCACCTAGACGCACTATCTCATTATCCAATTCCGCTCAATCAATGTCCCGTCCAGGCCGTCCAGGCTGACTAGGACTGTCTATCGACTAATTGAGTGCCTAGGATGTAAACTGGACAAGTTGCCACCAACTAGCGATTAATCGTTGTCTAGACGGACTAGTCGGTTGTTTAGGCGAACATTGTCGTCAAGTCACCAGTGGTGCAGCAAAGCCAGCAAGACCAGCAAGTGCTCGATACTGAATTATTGGCCCTACAGAAAATGATGAAGCGGACTGGTCTTTCATTGGCAAAGGTTATAGGTCGGAAGTCTCCTCCCAAATATGTAATTAAGGCGGGAGAAGAGAAATGGAAATATAAGTATGGCCAGCCTCTCGTCCAACCTAACTTGGTTCGATCGCTCCCAACACAAATATTTAAGCTACACCGCTGGTACATCGAAGCCTGCAAAGAAGGTACGCAGTTCATAAACGTCAAGATCAAAGACGAGCACTACTTTCGTGGAGAAGACCTGATAAACATTGACGTCGAGGAGTTGTACCAGCTATTCCACAGGGACGCTCTCGACAAATCCCTCGTTAGCTGCTGGTGCCTGTGAGTGCATATTAATACAATTAACGTATCTTTATTGTTATTACATGATTTTCCCCTATTGCTATTCTCGTTAACTACATAAACTATGTCCAATATGCAGATTGGAGATGCTTTGCCACAAGAGAGAAGGTGTGTATGACATTGGTTTTATCGATCCATACGTCGTGCACTCAACAAACGCCATAGATCAAGCTGAGGAAACGGAACGTAACATCTTGCGGTTCCTTAGGAAGCAAGCCCATAAGACAAAAATATTTTTCCCATACGTCTTTTCGTAAGTATGTAAAGTCTTCTGAATTTTCATACTTCCTCCATGTTTACCTTAATTAACACGTATGCCTGCATAAAAAAATACAGCAATCACTGGATATTGCTGTCAATCAACCTTGATGATAGCAGCTGTATAATAGATGACTCGATGCAGAAGGATCAGATCCTATACCAAAACATGCTTGATTTGCTCCAGCGGTTACTGCTCTCCCTCATATTTTTTAAGCTATTTTCTACATACATAAAAATATTATTCAATTCTTTTATGTTTCTGAGCAGTGTTTGGGTAAGGTTCACTTCAAAAGAGCCGGGTGAATGGAAGATGCCTCTTAATGTAAATGCAAACAAAGTAATTACTATCCCTCAGCTCGCAACAGTTTCTGTATCCCTTCCAATTTATGTATTAATTATTTTCTTTTAAAGTTTTTTTACAAGCAACGGCCGGGAACCAACCTATGTGCCTTCTACGTCGCCAAGACCATCATGTCACGTGGACAAAGGACATATAGTGCTTTCAGTGATGTAAGTAAAAATATGCAAACACAAAATTATGCATAGATAACATTAAATACTTTAATGTTCACTTATACACACACACATAAATTTATGTATTATTTTTTTCTTCCTATCGCAGCTAGAGTATAGGAGGGATCGGGTCGCTGAAGAAGATCGACACAAAGCTATCCAAGAAGCATTAGTAGGCTTCCTTAGTGACGAAGTATTAGATCCGAAAGGAGAGCACTACTACGATGGAAGACTGGAGCCTGCAAGTGTTGATTGTAACATTGATCTCGATGATCCAAACTTCGATTAAGAGGAAAATATTCCATTGTATATGCGTATTATAAACCTAAAGTCTCATACGAAACATTTTCTATATACTAATATATTCTATATAGTTCCATAAGTATTCTATATCGGTGTACATTTAATTGCTCGACGTACATTAGTAAGTAAAGATGTACATTACTACTGTACAATACATAAACCTACTACTAAATGAAAATAAATAGAATAAACAAATAAAAGCAAATGAAAATCCAAACGTTAATCCCGGCTCGTATTACAACCGGGATTAAAGGTCTGCTTCCCCGGCCGGGGCTAGACAGTCTTTTAATCCCGGTTCGTATTACGAACCGGGATTGAAAGTCGACCTTCAGTCCCGGTTATTTCAACCGGGATTGAAGGTCACATCCCGGGAGCGTAGTCCCAGTTTGAAAACCGGCGCCCCGTTCTCTACTAGTGTGCCACACATCGCCCATCACTGCTCGTTGCGGGCGGCGGCGTTGTTGCTGTTGCGGCCGCCACCATCCCTTCGGCAGGGCGGCCGCTGTTGCTTCGGTTAGGTTTGTTGTCGCTGCTACTCTGCCGTCACCGTCGCACATCGGCGCCGTCGCCGCTTCTCTCGGTAGTCGGTTGGCTGCATGGGGTTGGAACCTCGATCTGTTTGTAGACAGGGAGGAGAGAAGAATAGAGGCATTTCATTCCATACAAAATACAGTACTCAAACTAGCCACAAAAACGAGTGAACAAGCACCTGGTGCGTAGATGGTGGCATGGTATCCTACGATACTGTAGTGGCATGGCAATTAGTTGAATTGGCATGGCATTTGTCTAGGGTACTCTTATGGTACCCAATACTAGTATAGGTGAGGAGTAGTATAGATGGAGTATATTTGTTAATTTATGTGGTTATTATAGTAATTGATCTATTAACTTAAGAAATTATCCACCACACCATGGATTTTAAATTAGAAATTCGCAATATTTAGCTTCTTGCACAATGAGGTTACACGGTTAGGACCGTCCTTTCTATACAAATGCTACATGCTATTGCGTACTTTAGGTGTATATTATAGTATACTAACCACTAGTATAATTTAATCTCGACCATTCATTCACTAGTATAATTGACTAGTATACACTAGTATTGGGTACCGTAAATAAGCCCTTTGTCTAAACTACCAAATTTATAATGACATGTATCTAATTAACCCTTTTTTAAAAGTTGGATTCTTAAAAGAGTAGGACTCTTTGTATAAGTAGGATTTGTGTCTTTGCAACAGCCACACTATGGGTATAAATATACAAGGCTATATCTCTCGTCTATCAGTTTTTAAGAGAGAAGAGAAGAGAAAATCTAATGTTTAGCCTAAGGTTTTTACGAGAGGTCAAATTTAGAGAGAGAAGTGTAATTGTTGCATTTTGTAAACACATATTTAAGAAATAAAATTGATCTACATCTATGAGTTCTTCAATTTGTGTTTATACTAATCAACGACGTTCAGACCGATGGTGTGCGAGCGATTGGACCCGCAGACTAGTCAGACCGGCGGCGGCAGCACGGTCAGACTTGGTGGCATCAGGATGACTTGACTTTTCTCCATCAAAATAGAGGTATCTTTTAATTCCGCATAAAGAATTGGATTTTGAGTGGTTCAACCATTCATCCCCTCTAGTTGGTTTGGATCATATATACTTCAATCCCACTAATGGTATCAGAGCCACATTTGCTCTTTTAGATCTTTATCGATAATGAGTTTAGCGATGGCTAAGAAGCTTTTGACCAAACCAGATCTTTGATGTATCAGAGCCACCTTTGTTCACTTTGATCTATATCATGGCCCCGGTTTTGATGTTTGGCAAAAAGTTGATAAACATTATACTATTTGCAATGAGATCTCCATTGTTGCCGCTAAAACCAATTTTGAAAATAATTGCAAAGCTCATAAATTTATTCTCAATGGTGTTTCTCCTTCAGATTTTGATTGGATCTCGCATTTTGTGATCTTCACCAAGGTACTTCTAACATCAACTAACCTTAGAACAGGCATACTGCATCTTCTCATCAAAGAAGAAAACCAGCGTTTAAAGTGTGCACCGCAGGTGCTGGTACCATGGATTGTGCCTAGAAGAAATGAAATCAGAAGAAGCAGATGAAAACTACATACATCCATGGATACATGGATAGAGTCTCATCCAACCAATAGAAGTTGCTTATGGGATTCATCATGGGCAACATTTTCTTTAAATACTCATCTGGCAGTTAACAAGAAAGTCAACCCAAAAGTTGAGACCCACTTTTGAGTAATGAAAAAAAATGGAAAATCCCGAATTGTAACATACCTAAAAATCCACCGAGACCAAATGACCTAGCTAAGCATCGAAGGTCAAGTATAAATTTCTAGTTACATTTTTACAGGGGAAATTTTTTCATTTTGACCTACACCGTCCATGCACTAGCAAGCGTATATGTGACATTACGTCCTAGAATGGCTCATATAAGAATAGAAGTAGGTCATTGTACAAAACCCTTATAGCTTTCAAAACTCTTGTACATTCTATTAATATACATGTCTTAATGCAAATCCTGAAAAAAATGATCAATCGATAAATCACAAAGCAAAAAATCAGGAGGTGAAACTCACGTCGATTTGTGTGCATCATTTTGATTTTTGTGTGTTCTTGGATCTTTCGTGCACTTTATAATAGGTTGCATGTGCATCACATAAAACAAATACAGAATCTATAAGTATAAGGTTTACAGTTCAATTATAAATGAACTCCTCATGTGCATACCCTCGATTAGTTAAGTTCGGATGCGACTATAATAGGAAGACTAGTATCGACATGACTCATACTTTGACCGTTAAAGACAATTACGTGTCGGGCGGTCCACCTGATTCTCCGATGGGGCTTAGCTAGCCCTGGAAATCCAATGATGACACACCCAAACCCTTTTAACACAATTCAACACAACTCTCCTAGCCATCAACATTATTTATTTACCTCACCTACTGATTATGCATATAGAGGACAAGACTATAATAGCCGGGTGATAAATACATATCACCCTAAAAATCACAATAAAAACCCTAAGGTTATTAAATGCCCTAAAGTGTTTATTTTGAGTATTTCATTAAGTTATTAAAACAACAAAATAAAGTACTGCTATGAAGCTAGAAGACCATATTTACTCACTTTAGTATTTAAATTAAAGAAGTCAAATTGTTCAACCTAGGTTAATTAATATCCGCAAAGAAAAACCTAGGTTAATTAGTAAACCCTGATTGACCAATTGAATGCACTTTAGTACAACAAATATAACAAAAGTATACATGTTTAATATTTTATTCAAGTACTAGTTTATTTATAATCACCAAATATAAATTTTGTGGAATTTTAGCTCCTTGTTTAGACCGCCTAAAAATCCAATGTATTTTTCAGACTAACCAATTTCATCTTTTTACCAGATTTAAAATACTATGGATTTTTGTGTGAAATTTTCGAAAATAGAACCTAGAAGCCAACAACTGTCCCCACACCAAATTTCAGAATTTTTGAACAATTTTTACCTGGTCAAATTGGTTATACAAGGAGAGGGAGAGGAAATAATTCCTGAAAAACCTTGAAAATAAGAAAACGAATCTACAGTGGATTTTCTGCCTACCTCTCTCATTTCCATCGAAGATGATGACCTGGGCCCACAAGTCAGCCTCTAGGGCTTGCTCCACCACTTTGTGTACACAAAATTTGAGTGGGACTCACCAGAAACATGCAACGGGAGAGAGAGAGAGACACGTACCTTTTGTGCTGGCAGTCCACCGCTCTTCCTCCTACTTCCTTCAACATCCAGCCTTCACGCACTCTCCTCTGCCTCTATTCTTTCCACCCCAGCAAGGAAAACCAGGTGAGTGAGATCCCTGTCTGCTGATTTCACCGTTGTCGTCGCTGCCGGCCGCCTGTAAGACGACGTCGTCGCCGGCAACTAGGTCATCGTTGTCGCTGCCCTTCTCCTGTTCCTGGACTGCCTCCTTGTACCCTTGCTACCTCTAAGTTTTCCTCGCCTTTTCTGCAGCTGATCGTCGGGGAACACGGCGTGTCCGCGCGACCCCGAGAGCGCGGCGCCGTCGCTGCCGACACGCCGTCGGGAGATCAATCTGCCGCCCAGGCCGCTGCCGGCCACCTCTGCGCAAGCCACCTCGCCGTCGTACTCGCCGCGTCCTGCTCTCCCAGACGCCCCAAACCACGCAAGATTTGGTGCAACATCGGAGGAGATCAGCTGCCGTCGTCTTGGCCTCCTCCGACCGCTGTCGCCGCAATTTTTCCCGCTCCGGTGAACATCGTTGGCCTCCTCTCGTTTCAAGTTTCAACCATCCCTAGAGCATTCTCTAGCTGCAGCAAAGCTTGATATTGGACCTACGTAGTACTTGATTAGATCGTGCTGCTGACGTTGACCCCGTAGGATTCCCGCGCTGCCGACGGACGTCGTCGTCATAAGAGCTCGCCGTTACCTCCTAGATGCTTTCTTGCCCATTAATCGTGCCTTTCCGCGTGCGGACTACAGCCTGCACCGTCGCCTTTCCGCACGCGGACTACAGCCAGCACCGTCGACTCGAACCCCTCTGCCGCTCCTTGCTGTCGCTGGCGAGCTACACCGCCCAATAGTGGACAGTGTGGCCACCGTCGTGTGCGCCGTGCTCTCCTCTGCGTTTCTTCTTTTGGCCACAACCACAGCCGAGCCGCCGATCGCCATTGCCGCCGACGGGAACGCTGGTGATCCCCTCTGCCTACGCACTCCCATGCGCCGGGGTCGCTGCCAAGTGGGCCCGGCCAGGTGGAAAACAGAGAAATAGGAAAGGAAAATGAAAAATATTTTCTGGGATAAATTTGTAACTAAAAAACATATCAACTTTGAAAATCCATAACTAATTCATATGGATTCAAATTTCGGTGAACCAAATTTCCGTAGATTTATGAAAACCTGCTCTTTATTGCTGTGGGACTTAAGGCACCAATTATGTACTGGAAACATATCTAAAAATATAAAAGTCTTCATGTGCCCTTTGAATTTGCTTTGAATTTGGAAAATGCATTGCAAATTCATAAAAACTGATATAATTATGAAACCAATTTTAGAAGTCCTGTAAACCTGCAATCTTAATATTTGTGGAATAAAATTCCGTGCAACCATCATTCACATTTACACCTAAGTAGAATATAATATGAAAACACCTATTTTGCACCTAGAGCTAATAAGAATTTCAGTAAATAATAATAGCACTAAAGTAAGTGAATCCACTTTTAGAAAGCTTGTAGAAAGTTGCTTTTGTTTACTGTGAATTAAAATCTTGCACACCTAGCACATAACATTAGACACCTCCCTCTTTTATATGATATAATAGCAACTAAGTATATATATGCACCTAGGACTTATAAAATGAATAGGGAGTACATGTTAACACTAAAAATCTGTAGAACCAAATTTAAGAGATTCAAATAGTCATAACCCGGTTTTTTTTATAACATTAGCTACTGCATACATCCTGTTTTATATAATGTGTAGCACATATTAAAAATCCACAGGAAACTCATATCTAAAAATTGTAAAACCAAATAGAGCTTAAGAGTCGATTCTCATATTTACTGTAAGCTAAAATGTGGCACAACTTGTATAAATGATACACCCACTTTTCTTTATATATATAGACAAAAATAACTAAACCTACTTCCGGATGTAGTAAAATCTATAGTAAATACATGTTACCACCAAAATTGGTGAGCCCAATTTTATAGGAATTGGTAAAGAACACCTTTATTTTCAGTTGAATAAAACTTGCACACTTAGTACAGATAAATATCTCTAAATCTTACATTAGCACCAAATACCGATAAGTGTGCATAGACTTTGTAAATTTTAATATATATGTTTCCACTCTGTAAAAATATTAAGACCAGACCTAATGTAATTATAAAAAGGACTATTAATTATCATAGACTAAAATTTGACACATTCTATACAAAGTCCTATACCAAAAGAATATAACGACAAAAGTACCGACTAGTACACATGGAACTTGTAAAATTCATAATGGATTCATCTTAACTCCAAATAATGTCAAACCAGTTTTGTTAGGTTTATAAAATTGTATACTATTTTGCTGTAAGATCAAACCCAACACCTTCTATACAGATAATATTTCTAAAATTTGTGTAATAAGTAAGTGATATAAAATACACGTAGAACTTGGAATATTCACACGAAATTCATTTATCTGCAAAAATTGTGAAACCAAGTTTGTTAATCCCTTGGAATGGAAATCTTTAGCCCTGTTCATGACATCTTGACAGAACTATGACCTAGAAACAATTAACATGCCTTACCTAAGAAGTACATACCCGAACCTAGCCCAATTTTGTGAAATTCATAAGTTATGGTAACTGATAAAATAGTTTTTCTTTCACCAAAATTCATCAAATACCAATACCTAATCACTGTCAAAAATTCATTCATATTAGAGCATTTTAGATGTTTCGCATTATTTTGGGTATTTACCCGTCGTACGCGTTAAATTCGGGTAGTTTTCAACTTCGTGGACCGAAAGGGAGCGTGTTTGGTTTTCTTGTCTAGAAGAATTTCTATTGGAGTCTAAGGCAAGTGCCCCTCCTTTGAACACATTGCTCCTATGCTTTTTTGTGCTAATGTTTTTATTGTAAAACTGCATGCGTTAGCAAGTTATATATTTGTGAAAACTATATGAATGTGATTAGATGGTAGTTAAAACCTAGTTGCTGCATTTCCCACTTTGAAACTTGTCATCTTTGCTGATTGAAACCATAGGATGGATTAGAGTACTTTGATTGTACTCAAATGGGTCTATACTTGCTTATAATAATGTCATATACTTAGCCATGCCTAGACTTATGCTATTAAACATTGTGATCACTTTATACAATTGAAAATGGGAATTTTACAACTTCTGGACAGAGGTCAAGCCTCTGGTTATTTGTGAACTAAAGTGAAGGAAAACCTATTTTCAGACTTGGGTGGCGAGTGGTACGCATACGGTGGTAGTTGTGTGTCGATAGGGGGAGCGTTCGCCTGAGTCGGTTAAGGACCAAACTCTATGTCATTAACTAAGTATACAGTCCTGCCAAATGTGTTATTATGGGATAACCTTAGCTTATTAAGTTGCTTAGTTCATAGTCTTGCATCTTGGTAAGCCGGAGTAGTATAGATGGTGCCTATTGACCCATAACGGTGGTAGGGCTACCTAGAGGAGCTACCTATTGACCCATAACTGCGGTAGGCATCTAAGCTTGTCCAATACAACGGTGTTGTGCCTCATGGAGAAGGACCGTAATGTCCTACACGGTGCTAGGTAAGGCGAGGGCCCCTCTTTCCTAGTGGCGCTAGTTGATCCCTAGCGCAAAGTAACATGCATCGTCACAGGTGAAAGGCTAGGCATGAGGTAATGTAACGGCTATGTTGTGACCTCTAGGCCACACTCATTGTGAGAATGTGGATGATGCTTTGGCTGGTATCGAACCACCTAAGGTGTAGCCTCTGGGCTTCCATCACATCGTGTGGACTTGTACAAATTCTGCAGAGTTAAAACTAACTGGTTGGCCGTACTCACGGTCAAGAGCGACTTGGGGAAATGTCATGAGTATAGCCTTACCTTTCCAACTATGTTTATGAAATTGGGTGGCGATTTGAAACTTGATGATTTATGATGATGAATGATGATGAGGAGATGATGGTTATGTTTCTGAAATTTATTATGTTGATCACCATGCTTTACTTTGCATACATGTTCTCTAAATGATTTACAAACTTCCGTTGTGAAATATTGTGAAATAACTTAGCTTTATGCAATTAAAACCCAGAAATAGCCTTTTCTTGGTAATGAGCTAGCATGTAGTATATTAGCATGCTTTACAAACACTTGTCATATGTTGTATTTTAGGTTCCTTATAGGTCATGGATGCTTTGCGAGTATTGTTACTCTCTTTCCAAGATGATTCTACAGACCCCTAGTCGGAATTGCTTGTGGGTATGGATAAAAGCATCCGCTAAATCATATTTATTTGGCTGGTCGGCCTATGTAATATTTAGTTATAATAGATGTAATCTAATTTACTTGCATGCCCTATGTCGCATATCGTTCGCTTGGGATGACCATGTGAGGGCTAGTTGCATTTTGGGGCAGCTAGTTACACATGAGGATGGGCTTTGAAATGACTGATGCAACCGTGGAATAGCCTTTGTTGAGATCGAGTCTCTAGGGTATGTTTGTGGTTGCCACCATCGAGTGGTCGACGAGCATATGACGTAGATGACTGGTGCGGCTATTCCTCTAGTTACGTTTTTTATTTCGAGTCCGATGCTTAGAGTCCCCGTAGTTTCCTACTTTTAGGTGTGTCAGGGTCTACGATGAGGACAGATGGTTAATGCATTTATTTGGTTTTTGTCGAGACCTCATTCGCCTAGATATTTTACGCTGATATGCCTCAAAGAAGTACACCACCTGTATTCTAGGGCATCCTCACACGAATAGATTAAGACAATGATCCAAATAGCATCTAATTGAGAATGCAAGCTCCTTTTTTGAGGTTGAATTTGAATATGTGGTTGAAACTAAATTATGTTTAAACTAACAGGGTGGTCATTTCAAGCAGACCAACTCCCGGCAGACCAAAAGGAAATAGGGAGAATTAGAAAAGGAATTCACACCCTAAAGTGTCATAGCATCACTTAACAGATTAAGTAACATACAAAGCTTTCCATTAATGTGCATGGCTTCGCAGATGGTTAACGCATTCAACAATGTAGTCCAACTACCATCTCAGCCCCTACCCTCATGAATTATGTAGCGAATGTCACACATGTATGAATCAGTCACGTGAGAAGAATCTCGCAAAGTAGATGAACCTCAAATTTCTATGGGCTACAATTGCATGAAATGATGAATGATGCATGCCAAGTCACTTGGCAACCCCACTAGATTTGTCCAATAAATCATCTTATAGATCTTCTATTGAATATATGCATAACCAAGGAATCAGGTCATGCGGCTTAGAGAATTGCAAAATTCAGGTGAAGTATCTTGTTAAGTCATTATGAAAGTCTTGATATAGAAAATTAAGTCCCGACTACACTCTTTTTCCCATTCGATAAGTCTTCCTTGTAGTTACATATGAAGGTTTTAACGAGGCAACCCGTGCAACATTGCATATGTGCATGCTATGTACTCTTTCTCCAGTTTTTTCCCATCGGGTTTTATATGGAGTTTTGATGAGGCATAATCATCACGTAGTGAGAGCCCAAGGGGGGTGTTAAGAAACCTAGAATTGGCCCATGAAGGCCCAGCCTAATGCACTAATTAGGCCCTCACTCCCACCTTCCACGTATGAGAATTGGCAACATAAAGACAGAAGAAGATAGGCAATTGTATAGTGAATGGAATGATTGGATGAGAATACCCTATCTTATATTGTGTCTCCACTTTCAGTGTTATCTTAGTTGACCCCCGGGACTACACCTAGTATTAGGGGTTTTCTAATACTTTTGATGCTAATATGGTGTATCCATATGTATATATCTTGTACTTGTAGAGTATATTTTACTCACTCTTGTGTGTTATTCGGTTTTTGGGTACAAAATGACCCGGATTTGATGGGACAGGAATAACACCTTTGATCTACAACCTTTTCCTTTGCCTAAGTCATATGGTACACATGTTTATGGTGGACCTATTGGCAGTCTAGGGTTGTGGATGTTATTCTTATAGTTTTATCTTTTAACTGCCTGTCATGGAAGTCTTGTAATTACAAGGAAAACTCTGCTAAATTTTCTAATAATTTTAGGACTTAGTGTTTTGTTGTGTTTTGGTATAGCACGTCCGGTATGTCGATACCCAGGGCATTATAGTAGAGTCCAAATATATTATGTGCGACTTATATGGTCCGGTTCAATATGGAATTAATGCGTTGTGGTCACACGTCCTTACGTATTGAATCACTACCTCCATTCCATAGATGTGGAAATGGTGTAGTCTTTGGCCTTTCCTCTATATTGCACCATCACCGTAGTCTACTTCATCCATTTTTCATCCCATTCGACAGCACGCTCGAGTGATTAGGAGAGTTGTCCTCTGGAACCATCGTCCTTGTCTCATGTGTGGAGAGGGCGAAGAAGATTTTTTATGAAGTGCTTCACATGACTTCTCACTAGTTTGTCCAAAATAGCACGTCTTCCTTATTGATTGCTTGTGGCATTGCCTCACCCACATCTTCCACCACGAGTTGGATATATGGTACATGTGTAATTCTGCTACTGACAATCCTACTCTTTGGCAGAATCCTTAGTCCGTGCCATGTGCATGTTTGCACGTGTAGATTATACTCATATGATGTTCTACTTAATCTATTTGATCAGATTATGCTAGTAAGTTATTGCGTTGTCATGTTTTATTTATGCGATATAATCATTTATTCCTGTATAAATTAAACCATTATGTGCTTATATTTCCAACATATCACTCCAACAATCTAATCACAACATCAACATGAGCTATAAATGCTGTGGAAGAAAATTATTGTACCTTCCCTCATTAATTGAGGAAACTGCCCAAATTCATTGCATTCATTTCTACAATAATTACATATATAGTCATAAATATCTTATACTATTTAATGGTCTCGATCTATGCCCACTCTATAAAGGCTTCTTGTACACTCTTATGTGAAGCCAAACAATATAGCCATGGAATGCATAGATGTTGTTATTACAGCCTTTCTTATACTCTGCTCTGTTGTTTGGAATGGAGCAACATCAGTGAAGTTCACTTCTGAATCAACATATAAGATTGCTCAGGTATACTGATTTTTCAGCATTAAATTGAGTTTTAATATGCATGTCTTGCAGTGGTCTTTTCTGTAAATAGTGTTATGTTCAATTATAGGGACCATATGGGCAAAGTTTCATTTGTGTTGATATTAATTCGCAACCATCTTTTGAGCATCCCTTGCTAAGGAATCACACCATACAGGTCTGCTACTGAATCAATGACTCAAAAATTACACTTTTTATAATGTGTACTGTTTGAACAAGCACACATCATATATTGTTTCCTTGTAATAGATGAAACCAAGTTCAGTTCCTGCTAGGCGAAGGGTTGGTTCTGGATCCATTGCCCATCTTGGCGCCAATATAAGTAGTATTAATTGTCCACCACGGACAATCCCAATCCCGGCGAAGTATGCAAAACATGAAGCCGGAAGATCTATCCCATGGTTTAAAACCGACATGTCAAGTGAAAATCATTTCAGTCATCGCGTAAGTTAGCCGTGAACAGATCTTGATAAATCCTCCTAGTCCTATAAAATTTGGAACAGAAAACAATCGTACTAAATAATAATTTTTCTAAGATACGCTGCTCAATGGACACTATATATCAGGCACTGGATACGTGTAATTTTGCAATCATTACTTTGCAATTTGTTCATTCTTTGTTGAAATTAATGCGTTTCCTTTGCAGACGGCAATAACTATAGCTAGAGAAAGTACCTCATTTTACGGCTGCCGAGCTGCAATATCAGTCTATCAACCAAAGCTTGGCATCGGAAAATTCCCAAGATTCAGTGGGGCAATTTTTCCTATGCAGAACGGAACACCTCCAAATGCAAGTTCGTTGTACGCAGGCTGGTTTGTATGTGCTTACAACCCTATTTAATTTCTATCGTTGATTTACCGACATATTAATGGGTGCATAGTAGTATGGTGGAAGTGATTATTTTCTCTATTTATTTTCAATCTTTGTTGATTCCGGAAGCCTTGCAGCATTTTCTGAAATATACTGTTTGGAATGACAATGTTATGCTCTTTTTAAAGGTAGATCGGCATTTCTACCGTGACGATCATGCACACCTAGAAGTTGGATGGGTAATCACCTATGACCTGAACGAACCGATTGATTTACTAAATGTACCTTTTCCTTTTATAACTGTACATATATTAGTATCAATTTTAGTTCATTGAACACAACAGAGTGACAAAGGGGGCAGGTATTGTACAAACCATGCTTGTCCAGGCTTCGTCCAAGTCAGCAGCAAGATCACCCCTGGAAGCATAATTCGGCCTGTTTCTGTCATCGGTGGAACACAATATGAGATCAGGCTCCAGGTTTTTCAGGTAGAACAAATACGTGGCCAGGTTTATGTGCCACCGAATGAAATAACACCTTTGTGGTTATTTTACTTCCTTTATAAGTTTATAGTCATTACCATGGTTCCACAAATGGTAATTTATCACTATCTCCATCCTGTAATCTAATGGATCCTAGATAAATATCTGAACAAGTGGCTTATCCAGATACATAGCCAATATCAATTGTATTTTGGGATAGAGGTAATATTTCTTATCAGTAGATCAAATTGCCGTCATTTTCCAACTGTCTAGCTTGGTTGGATAACTACTGCACCCTTCGATTCTACTACCGTTTATGAGGTGGAAGTAAAACATACACAAATCATCACTTAGCTCCAAATTAACTATATCAATTGTGACAAACCACCTGAAAAATTGCTTACATTGTTACGTATTCCACGCAGGATGCTGAGACAAGAAACTGGTGGCTCACATTTGGCTGGGATGATCACCAGGTCGGGTACTGGCCCGGTGAGATCATCCCCTACATGTTCGACTCGGCGGCCCAGGTCGGTTGGGGCGGCGTGGTGCAGGCTGCCACCGGTGAGTTCCTCCCACCGATGGGCAGCGGCGGGTGGCCGGTGGACGGGCGAGGGAGAGTTGCCTACATCGCCGACATCGAGGTTGTCGTCGAGAATGCCAGCAAGCAGCGTGTGTCTAAGGCTCCTAACGAGGCCGACCTGTACAACAAGGTGTCTGATCCGGAGTGTTATCACATTGGCCCTTTGTTTGGCTCGGGTGACTCCGTCGGGTTCTTGTTTGGTGGACCGGGATGCTTGGATGCTGGTGGTCAGCCTAGAGGCTAGAAACATGATTTTTCATTTGGTCGATTGTTATAATGGAATAATATTCTGAGCTCTGCTTAGCACTTAATTTATCTTTTTGTGGCTCTACATTTTTTTGCATATATATACTCAGTTTTATCCATCGTCCAGTCAAACAGGCCGTGAGTTAGTCATCCGTATTCGTAGCAAGTATGTCTTCCTCTACATGCACTCTTCATTTTCGAAGGGATGTTGGTGATCAGAAGACCACTGCCAATTTCTTTCGATCAGTGGTGCTAGTAAGTTGAATGAATCTATACCTATTATTAAAAATTAAAGGTGTTTATGTCCTTTTAAGCTTTTGTACGTTAGTGTATTTTACCCTGATCTACGGTTGGTCCTGCTCCGTCTCCGCCTTCCAGAAGTGGGCCATCGTCGCCAAAAATCTCGCGGAAGAGATGGATACCGACGCAGTGAAGTCGAAGCTCTCCAACTTCGCCTTTGGCAACGTCTTGGCCGCCGCCGCTCGCGACTACGATAAGGTGAGTTCTCACTCTTCTTGTGGCTGATCTGATGGGTTGAGTAGCGGAATTGGCCAGCGCGCCACTGGATCTAAGGACAAGCATGCGATCTTGTAGTACGGTGCCCCTCTATCCTTGGAACGGGCGGTCGATTTGGCCACGAATCACCCTGCTCAGTCATGTGCTGCGGCGGGCATGCATCGCAGGTCACGATGGGCGTGGGACGGGCCGACCCACCGGATACGTTGGCCCGTCCCACAAAATTGGCTCCAATGGATTAATGGGGCGGCCCTAAACTGAAAAAATTGGCTTCGTCGGTAGTTGGCCTCCGGCTTCACTTGGCATCGGTCTTCCTTCCCAACTCTAATTCCCCTCGGCGCCGCACCAATTCATGGGAGGGCGCCGCCGCCACATGCGACGAGAGGGAGGGTGCCGCCGCCGCTTCATCCCTCCAGGACGCTGCCTCCTCCTCCCTCCAAGCCGGCATGGGCGCCGCCTCCTCGCCCTCCAGTCCCCTTTTTCCACCCTCCTAGCCGGCACCAACACCGGCGCCGGCGGTGCCTACTCGGATCGGGAGGGAGGGAATGGGTTTGGGAAGAGGCTATGCGACAAACAACGCTTCCTCCTTCCTTCTGCCGTCCTCCTCGCCGAGGCGCGACGGCGGAGTCTCCCTGCTGGTCCCATCCTCCATGCCGGCGGGTGGTGGCGGCATGGATAATTCCATGCCTGCATCGAGGAATACATCGAGACTGGCTGATCTTGCCTACTAGGTAACCGGTTAGCAAGAACTTTTCTCGATCCCTTTTGAAGAAGAAAAAATGCTGATGGTGTACTAGTTTTCAGAGAAGTTCAGCTTGATCACTCTGAAAATGCAAGGCTAATTTTGAAGCTGTTGTTGCTCTCTTGCCTTGTCAAATTTGGCTTGTTCGCTGTTTCGTTTTTGAATTTTGAAGCTATTTTAGTTTCTGCGTGCTGGCAGTCTGACACTGATGTATCGAGTATGGAAAAAATCAAGCATCTCAAAGGAGAAATAAAGCTTCCTATTGAAATGGGTCGACCCACTGTACCCAATGAGACCAGTTGGATCCAACCCACTCGCACCATTCTAACTTGGTGGGCAGCGTGGGGCGAGTCCGGGTCGACCCGCGCCGGACCACGCCCATCGTGAATCGCAGGAAGGTAGAGCCATGTGCTGCGGCGGGTCTGGATCGCTGGAAGGTAGAGCTGCAGAGGCAAGTGTGGAGGATGATCTTGATAGCAACAATGAAAAAATTTGGGATTCCCACAAAAAATCCCCAAATTTCCCCTTCTTCCCACCTTCCTGCCTCCTTCTTCCTCCACTTCTCTGCTTCCCCCTACTCTTCCTACTCCCTGTGGCCAGCACCAAGCAGCAGCAGCAGCAAGTGTCAGCCTTTGCAGTAACAGCAGCGGCAAGAACAACATGGCAGCACCTCGCCTTGGAGGAGTCGATCAGCAGGAGGAATAGGAGCAGAAGGATTGGAAGTAACGATCTCCTGCGATGCTCGGCGACGACGGCGCCGTGCGGCGAAGGTGACGGAAACCCGCGATCCCCTCTGTCTGTCTGTCCCCACTCTTATTTCTTTTCTTTTTTTGTTAAGACGGTAAGTGGCTCTCTTTATTATTTTTTGAGTGAAGTGCGCCGTTGATTGATCTTGTAAACTGCTCCTAATGACTTCACCGTTGCCTTCCTCCACAGCCATTAACAGCTGATGTGTTCAATAGAAAAGTACAAACTATGTACCAGCGTAATGTACAAAGTATACAAACGTAACAAAAATTACTTACCTGTTGCAACGCAAAGGCAAATTGCTAGTAAGATATACATATTACTGCCACAGCCATGTTGTCAATATTTATGGTGTGATAGCATTTAACATTAACTGTCACATACTCCCTCAATCTAAAAATACAAGTATTTAGGCTACATACGACACTTTTGTTGGAATTGACAATGGGGTAAGACCCATATAGAGATTAATTCTTAGAAAAACACAAAAGCCCACCTCATAGAAAGCACACAAGTGAACATAGTATCTTCTACTAAGGTGTCATCACGAAATATGATAGACAGTGTATCGAAGAAGATGGATTTGAGACCCATATGAGTTATGTATGGTAGTAACCCAACATATGTGCTTGAAGATCTCGTGATTTAGGACCTAGGAAGAACAAGCCATTAGCTAACTGGAGGAGAGTACCCTTATAAACCCTCTCTAACTGCAAGGCAAGCTGGCTATGTCTAAATGTGGCGTTGGAAAAATAATGACAAAACCTACAAATTTTATTTAGGAAACTTGACTCAAATCTCGACACATTAATACCAGACTTGGAAGAACTGATTCGGACTACCGATCAAGAAAATAAATTCAAACTACGGAAATGCATTGACTTATATTTGAATTATAAGCAACTAAAGACTAAAAAAGTACTACCTGTGCAGCACTAATCTCAGAGAAAAACAATGAATTTTGGGAATATCCATCAAATTCCCCCAAATTTCTCCACCTATCCCCTTTTCTTTCCTGATCCTTCATCCTTCTCTGCTATTCCTACTTCCTATGTCCAGCACCAAGCAGCAGCAGCAGGCAACTAACGCAAGAACACCAGTATGGGCAGCACCTCACCTTGGAGAAGACGAGTAGCAGCAGCAGGAACAGGACAGCATAAGCAGGAGTGGCGGTCAGCAACTACAACCTGGTGTCATGGCGGCACAACGGCGGCGGCTCTAGGGCAGCAACAGCCTGCCTCCCGATCTTTATTATATCTTTTTATTCTTTTTATATTTCCATTGCTTAAATTGAGGTCAAGATCCGACAACCCAAATTGATTTACTCGCCAGGATATAACCGGACTCCAAACGCCACAAAATTATAGTCTATTTCGCACCACTTGACAAGATGTACGCATCCATAATTCCCAATCATCTATTTGAGCAACAGTTTAAAAGTCAAAGTTTTCATGCCTTCATCGTAATTACTTCCCGAAATTCGTTTATTAGACTCAGGGGTATTACACAACCTCCGGCCCTCCCCCTCCATGGCCCATTTGTGCATGAAGGCAATGCCCATCTGAACACTCTGGCCATCTTGGACTCGTCTCCCTCCGCGTACCTGTTGGCCTAGCATGGCCCAGGGCAGCGCCCACGCACGCCGTCCATCATCTTTGTCCCTAGCCGACAGTGCCATGGCTGCTAAAACCCTACTGGGCCGCCACAAGGTGATCCACGCCCCATGTGGAAATTCTTCCAATCGAAGAGAAAAAGGGAAACCGTATTCCTCCTCTCATCAATTTCCCCTTTCAATTCGGCATTTAATCGCCAAATTTGACTTGACATAGATTTGCATCTTTAACTCCGATCATCATTGGTTGTTGGTTCCATCCATCTCCCTGGACCCTATGGCCTATAAGGTGAAGAACTTGACTCCCTCATCCACCTTTGCCTCAACCTAGAGCCAAAGAGCTCTCAAATTGTCTCCTCGCCCTCCCACTCTCCTTACCGGAGAAGCTCCGGCCATGTTTTACTCCTTGTTAGTGGGACTCCATTGTGCGCCCTCATCTTTGTTGGACTCGCCACCACCTCTCATTGGCCCATCCTCTTTGCTCAAGGATCCCTATAATCACCTCATCGTTGACCCTAAGGTCTAGTCAAATCCGACAAATTGATGACCGTTTCCTCTTCGCCAGAATATGACCAAGCGTCGCCCCATTGGGTTCGACAATGGGAAGTTCAACCCGGTGTCATCTTCCTTGATTCCAGCAGCCATAGGAACAACAAATACATGGGTCCACATGTCGTCTTCTTCCCCCTGAATTCATACAGGAGTTCCAAGCAAGCACACCATCCTGTTCATATGAATCCAGCCACCGCATCACCGCACCATCATATCTATGTCTACTGCATCCTGTTGGTTCTCCCGCCATTAAGTTAGAGGCACCCACATAGATACCAACTTCTTTCATGAGCAACACCACTGCTGCCTCCGCCCACACACATCTCCATGTCATTGAGCGGAGGGGGCCAGTTGATTAATGCCATGGCTAGGATTATTTGTTTTTATGACCAAATTACTGTTTTTGCTATGCTTATGAACTCATTCATTGTGCTGTGCCTAAGCTAGCTGATTTTGCTATGCTTATGACCAAATAACTGATCGATTTTTCTATGCCTAAAAACCTACAATTCTTTGCTAGTCACCGAGTTTTCTATGCCTTGGAGCTAAAACTTAATTGATTTTTGCTATGCCTAGCATTATAATTCTCATGGCCTGTAACCATTTCTACTATGCCTATGCTTGATTTTTGCTACTGTTACTAGGTCAACCGATTCAGATTTTATAATTTACTATGCTTATGAATGGAATTTTCTTGGGTTTTGCTATGCATAAGTAGAATATGGCTAGTGTTGTGCCTAACTAGGAGGGTCGTTGATTTCGCAATGCCTAACTATCTTATTAACTTCGCTCCAACAGTTTTGAGGTATATGTCTTTACATGTTTTGCTATGTATAACTCTCACTGTTTTGCTATGCCTAGGAGATGATTCCAATATTAATTCAAGTGACTATATATATCCCATGATTTGCATTACCTGTTTTTATTATACATATGCCTGGATTTTACATGGGTTTTACTTTACTTTGCCTATGTATGAGTGGATAAATATACCTAAACAGCAAGATTTTGATGTGCCTATGTAACACATTCTTTCCATGTATCTACCTATAGTTGAACAAATAGGATAACCAAACTATCACAGTCACACTCTCCATCATATTCAACGTACAAAAATGCTCCATCTATTCTGCAAAGACGGTTCAGATCGTCTCCCCACCCCCGCACTCCCCGGCCTAAAAAAAAAACCCGCACACTACCCGCGTGCGGGGCGGGGGGTTAGGTTCTGGATCCGGTGGGCACCGGCGTCGGTAGGCGGCGGATGACGGAGCGACGCCGGCGTAGTGTACCCCCATTCTACCCCGTCCACCGGCTCCGGCAAGACTCTCTCCTTCATCGTCCCCGTTGGGTCCTTCCGCCTGGACGATGGAAGCTTACCTCCTCGGGGAGATGTTTTGTTGCTGGTCTCTCCTTGGCTATTGTACAAATTTGTGTGAATGAAATCAACTAATCCCGTTTTTCTAATCCCTTGCTCTTGTACTGATTACAGGAAACCAGGGCGCGGTGGCGTGAGAGGAGGCATGGAGCCGCTAGGTGAGGAAGCGCAAGATGACACAGCAAGCCGCTGGCCGCCAGGGGTTCCTGCAGTGGCGCACCTCTATTGCTTCTCCGGTGATCCAGAGGAACAGGTTTGCTTCTCCCTTTGTCTTTAGGGAACATGCTTTGATCTGTTCCTGTAGCAGAGGAGGGTCTTATCTACTTCACTGCCGAATTTCTGAGATAAATTTTGATTTAATTGCCAGATTCGCCATGCTTGATGCAGTCATTCGTCTACAAATCAACTTTTCTTTGATACACATTGAAAGAGTAATATAATGTGATTATTGCAGCTTTTAGTATAAACTCTTTATTGGTTAATTCTCAGACAAATCTAACGAGGTCTACATAATGACGTGAAAACATAAATGACTACTTGTCCAGCCTCATGCTTCAAAGACTAAACAAACTGGGCTATATTATGTGCTTACAAACTTTCCGTTTGACACATATTTTGTGCTACTGCCATATCTCACTGGCGGCGCGAGATATACAATGTGGCGCAGACGTTTTTCGTGACGCTGAAGGGGGTGTCATCCATGCTACTGGTTGGTGGGTTCAACATAAGAAGCTGGAAGAGGAGGGTGCAAACATACTGGTCGGCACACTGGGGAAGCTGTTCAATGTGATGGAGCGGTTGAACACTGAATTTCAAGAATCTTGAGGTGGTTTTGGAAACAATGGAAAATTCATACATAACTATATTTATGGACATTGGGGTTTAAACTCCAGTGAGTGAATAATGCAACCATGACTCTGATTTTGTTTTTATTTGTTACTTCATGAATTTTGAACAGTGATGTTCAGAGTCCATACCTAGGTAGATCGATGTATAAATGTGATTGAGATCATCTGGATTTTGGGATTAACAGGGACAGCTGAGCTCATTACATCCATATGTATCATTTTGATACAATCTCATGCAAAATGGAGTCTCGGTTGATATCTACAGTTCTTGGATGATAAAACACACTTTGCCCACTGCATGCCCACTGCATTCTTCACATTATGACAGCTTTGCAATCTGTCATAACACAGTTTTGCTTCGCAAAATGTAGGCACAAAGCTGTATTGCTGAGAATTAGTTCAATTGCCTCCACAACACAACTACGTATCCACTTTCTTGATGTTGTCTCTTTCTCTGCCTCAACCCTAGATTGTTCGGTGGATCATATTTTTTCCTTACTGACAGTGCCCATCAGGTCCTTTTTTATATCAAAACTCCATGGTCCCTGCAATTTGGCACGCTATTCAATAAGGAAATATTTTCTGTTACTTTACATGCTTCTGTATGATAATTATTAAGCTGATACTATATAGTTTTTGGATTTGCCAAGTTTGACATTACATTTCCATCAGATATTGCTCACTTATAGGTTGTCTGAAATAATACAAGATTTTTCTTTATTGGAGTACAGATATTATATCTATGTCGTTGGGGGAAAGAACATCCCTTATCCTTGTGGTATTTATTTTCTTTCACATATAGTTTAAGTTTCTGATTTTGTGCCGCTAACTTACAAAAACTGCATTATAAGAACTCTCATAAGGGAAAATTGTAGCATTTTTCTACAAGTGTATATATCAGCACACAGGTTATTTTATTTTAGGGAAGACGTGGCATTTCCCCATTCACTTTGATGGAAATGAAGCAAGGTATGCGATGGAGGTCAAGAAAGGGCAACACAAGGTCTCTAGAGTTCATTGACTATTTGAGTTGATTCATTTTCATTTAAGTATTAGAGTATGCATAACTCAAATACATTTTCTGGGTGAAGGGATGAAAGCTGGTTCAGATAGAGTTATTATTCCTTATCTATATTTATATGAAAGGCAGCAGTTTGGTCCATGCTGTGTTTGGAGGATCAGACCAGTCACATGTTGCATGTAATTATGAAGTCATTAATATGTGCTTTACTGGCAGTTCTTTAATTTCATTTTCCAATTGAATTGACCTCTCTTGTGTGCTTGATCAGATTAACAGATCGAAGCATCTACTTATTTGGTGCAATATATACATGGAGAGAAGGTATATGTATAATCTGAATTTCCAACACTTGTACTATACATGGCTGCTTGATTGCAGCATATTAATCTGTAACATTGCAGGTCCAATCTTGTTGGTCGCCGAGTAGCTCGGCAATGGCAGTGGCAGTGGTGAAGGGAGATGCAGAGCATCCATGCTGTGGAGAGGTGGTGATGACGGTGTGGGTGCCGCTCAAGACTTGTTCAGATCTGCAGTGCGTGGGGGGTGCAAAGTATCCATGCTGAGCAGCGGCGAAGGGTGAAATTTGTTCAGATGTTACTTGGGATAAACTGGAACGCATTGTTGTTGTTGATTACTGGGGATAAAAGATGCTGAAGAAATCAAGCATAACGTGACGGCTATTACACTGTCGACTGATGAAATCAAATCAACAGCCAGTAAAGATGGAAACATAGACAGGGAATTTCGTATTGCATTTTTTTAAGGAATAAAGCTTTTTGTATCTATATGATTGAATCTGCTTGCTTACATGATAGCCCTATGAATGAAATCAGCTTGTAAGCAATCATATTTTTTAAACAATCGGCAGCAAACATCCGAAATTAACAATATGCGCCATTGTTCAGAATTTACTTCGTTTACAATACAAGAACAAGAACCAATCTTACTCCAACAAGCAATTATGTTGCTAAACTAAACCATAAGTTGTCCAGACTAATGTTCGATGAAGAGGATGTTGCATTGGAAAATTTCAAATTTTATTGTTTCAGTTTTGAAATTTATAGGACTTGCTAATATATTGTTAGATTATTTTTTTCACCGGAGCGTTAGCATGGGCATAGGACTAGTGACTAATGGTTGCCTTTCTATAGGATAAGTGTGTGCAAAACGAACTAAACCATGAGAATGTTTGGTACCAGACAGCTAAAGACAGGCTCTCAGAGCTTCATTGCACATTACCATGTTGAGGTATGATAATCAGCTCTTGTCTGCCATTTTTTTATGAAAAGAGATTGATCATCTCTGGCCGGTTGCAAGGAAGCTACTATGTTTCTTTGATCATATTCAACTAAGTAGAGAGCCATTTAGTTCCTTTATGCATTAATTATTTATAACATTACTTTGAGTATGATTTAATTTTGTATAATCCTGTTATCTCAGCTATTGACATGTTTAATCTGCTATAACAAGTTTGTAGTAGGTAATGCACAACTCTTTAGGCCCCGTTCGTTTCTGCTAGTTTCATTTGGATTATTTGTGCACGCAAAATGAGATAAGTCATTACTACGTGATTAATTGAGTATTAACTATTAAAAACTTAAAAAATGGATTTATCTGATTTTTTAAAACAACTTTTATATAAACTTTGTTTGCAAAAAACACACGGATAATTATTTTGGGAAGCGTGCTAACGGAAAACGAGGAAAAAAAATCCCCTTCTATGCTCATACGAACGGGGCCTTAGTTGCAAAATTTTACCCAGGACACTGTCAATTTGTGGCAGCTTCTATATGCTGTTGTAGTTTTGTGGCTTTGCAAAATGACACTAGTTCTGTGCTGCTGTCTGCTAAAAGACAATCACCAAGATTTCACTATCTTTCAACGAACATTTTTGCATAATTCCTAATTTATTTCAAATTGTTGACATTTACAAATTTTTAAAAATAATTTAAATATAGGAAATATTGATCAAAGTTTTAATTTTTGTTCCGTTGTTTTCTATATATAATTCTCATTTCTGCAGCACGGGATAAGTTTTGAGGCTGTCTTTTTGCAAATAACTAGTTGAGATTAGCAAAGGTTATATATCGTTAAAATTATATGTTTTGTTGAGATAACAGAGATAATTTGGATCAATAATCCAATGATCCAATGACTATAAGTAATTAAAGTGATGCACCCAAACCATACAGCACCACCCCAGAACCAAATTATTACATGAATAAATTATCAGGTAAAATAAGTGTAAATACAATGTTCAGCTGGGTTTCTAGGCTAACCCACCTTGAACCACTGATGATTATTGTTATAATATAGTTTATTATAAGTGGATCCATACATTCATGTCTTTCTTGCTAAAATATAATATAGTTTATTATTTGCACATTGATTGTGAATTCAGCAAAATATTACTTGTCAAGGGATGTCTTTAACCACTTTTTGCAAGAAGTCGGCGGTGAAACTCTCCAATAGCCCATATCGGGAACAAGTTCCTGTAATTTGTATAATTGAAGAACAGGGATGAATTGAAGTTCCCCACGATTTCCTGCAATTGAAACCATGATAAATTACTAGAGAGCAAGCTAATTAAAAACAAAGAAAAACATGGAAGTTGTGCCAATCTCCAATAACATGTTATGTTATGGGTGACTTACCTATGATTCTTAGGATATATTACAACAGGACAGATGACACTACTATTTAGCATATTCAAGTAATTTAACTCCTACTGGTAAAATTATCCAAGAACTGAAAAGGCAATGGGAATCAGCATTTACTTGCTGTGGAAATTCTCCTGTCTCCAGCTGCATATTGATTAATTCTTTTGCACCACAATACAATGGTGATGGATCTAGTTCAACCTGCTCATGGTGTCAAATGTTTGGGCAATACATATAAGAAAAAATACAAATAATTTAAAATATGAAATTGTAATAAACCATTGAATTTCAAACGGGCAACACCAATAAATCTTGCCTGTCCAGCATAAATCAGGCCCAACATTGCCCAAGCAGTGTTCACTACGTGAGGACTGCCGCTATCGACATACTCCTATATTAATTTGAGTACATGATTAGTTAAAAGGCGATAAGGTTCTCCCTCTGTCAAAAAGTGTAACCGTTTTTTGGTGGGACATACAATGAATCTAGATAGGATGGAGTACATCCCACCAACAATGCTTACCTCTTTTTGGATGGAGGGAGTACAATATTGAATAAAAGTATATGCTTTTAAGGAAGCACAAAAGAACTATAAACAGGACAAATGTTTTTTTATTTTGTGGCTTGTAGTTCCTACCTTTTCATGAGAAGGATAATAATTCCATGACCTTAAACAAAATCTTAGTATTTAGCTAGCATAAGTGCACCAAATAAAAAGTCCATGGTTTGATTTATCTTACGAAGATTGAATTGTTTGCCTTAAGGGGCAAAAATTGAATCATGCGCGCATAAGATATAATATTTCTTTTTACAAAATGTTTTAGTTGTTTTGTCTCAACTTTTCTTAGTAATTAGAAAGCATAATTACACCAAATAAAATGTTTAGTAGTCAACTTTTCTTAATTGTTTAAATGTGCTTGTTTCAGTTGTTTTGTCTCAAGAAGGTTAGTATATCCGTATGTTGTACGATGTTAAACCCACTAACAAGTGACTGGATGCATATCGAAAGTTCCACTCGCTTGATAGAGGGCACTGAGACCGTTTTCTAATATAAGATCAAAAGTGTTGCTAAACTAGTATTCTTTTTCCTTGTGTTTAATTACTACAGAAATAATTGAGCATTTCCTGCTTGTCATCCTGCTCACTTCAGGTCTTCATCTGTCAGGTTGGTACCAGTGGAATTTGGTTCCAGTCACCGACTAAATGAAAATTTTCATCAGGGCTACCTCTTTTATGTTCTACTTGACATTACCGATTCACACGCATGAGGTAGGTGCGGGTACCCCAGTCTCCATTTGTCGTAGTTAATATCAGTTTATATCACAGCTTTCAATTAAATTCATATGCTGGAAATCATGGTCGACAACCAAACATTTTAACTGCAAACCATATAGCATTTCATCATATTATTTTCTGATTTAACAAATTATATTCACATCAGGGAGTGCAACACTCAACTATTTTAATTTCAGACCATTATGAATTCTCATGCTCTTTCAAAGAAAACCAAATCTGCATAATACCCTTTTTTTTTTCTCATTTTCACATAAAATTTTCGTACTGGGATTGCTGCGGCAATGCATATAGGTTATCACCTAGTTTAAACTTCATGATTTACAACAAGCAAGAACAAAAAATTATGGGATAATCAAGTCATAGTGCAATGTGGATTTACTATGGGGCAATTGCACATGACTCTGTTTCGAAGCCTAATGACTAATTTGACCTTGGTTTTGGAGTTTGCGTATTTGACCCCAATTTTCAAAATTAAAGGCTACACCTGACCATGCTCGGTGAAGTGAACATGACAGTGTTAACTAAGGGAGAAATTTTTATTTTTACCTTGCTCATTAGGCCCTATTATTTCAGAATTCTATTTTTTTTTTCCAATTTATGCAGTTAGTGTATTTGAGATGTAGTCGAATATTTGTGACGAATTTTACATAAGTTTGACAGATTTTTGATGTATTTGTCTTAGTTTTGACATATTTAACTGATTTTAACAAAACATTTGCTAGATATTTTAGCACTATTTTACAACAGGTCACTAGATATGGCCTGAGCTCATCATTGTCGTTGACATTCGATGCAAGCTCAATACCAGTAGCTTCCACAAACTGGCAAGCTACTAGATTTGGAGACCTCCACCTCTGACGTGACGGCGAGAGGATTAGGGGAGTCGAGGCAGCACAAGGCGTGCGGGGACTCAAGGAGTGGTGGCTGCGCAGCCATGGCCGTCAGAGCCCCATCGCTGCTGTCCTCCTTGCTGTCCCAATCCTCACACTGGTTAGACCAAGCACCTCACCCAGACCCTGCACGATGCTCCGGTCGTGGGCTGTCTCCTAGATGTGCGGCTTCATGGATTCCTCCACACCTCGAGCCCTGGCGTGCTTGCTGCCTTCCTCCCTCCGTGAGTGCCCGTCCACCAGCCGACTTGCTTCCTTCTTCTACGACCGCTCATGCATTGGCCGGCCGGGCACCGCTGAGAGATTGTCAACTGCCTCGCTCGCGCTCCCCTGAGAGAGCCCATCTCCCTGGTCCAGCTTCAAAGGGCTGCCCCTATGAGTCCAAGTGCCACTGGGGCTCGGTGGATTTAGACTCGATTAAATTGGCATATAATATTGACTAGTGGAATTTTCATCTTATTGCCTCTTTAAATGTTTTTTAGTTTGTTTTAATTACAATCCTAATGGTGTAGTTTAAAATGGCTAGACAATCCCTTCATTTTCAAAAACCACGGTCAACAGAGCAATTGTCTTATTTGTAAAGTACTGCATGATTTGGTCCCATCACGGCAAGAATATTCTTTATCAAAAATCAATCAAGGGATTGTATTCATGATTTCAAAGATGATGATGATCATTTTGTAATAGTTGAATCTGGTAATGTTGTGGTTGATCATGCAAATCACGATGGGGTGCTGTAATGATGTCCATTTCCAAATGACTATAGTTACAAGCCGCATGCAAAACCCCTTTTTGCCTCCTACAAAAGTACTGTTTGTTTAAATGTTTGTTTTACATCTAATTTGATGACTAAAGTTTAAGCAAACAATGATCTTACTTGAAAATCCAGCGAGAATAATGGTCAACTGATTATGCCCATGAAAAATAAAGAAAATTTTCATCAATTAATTGGAGGTTCTGTTCAATTGTATCATTGTTATGATTCTGTAGTTGGGTACATATCATACCAGCCATCAGGATCAAAATCCTCTGATCCACAATTATAAACAACTATATGTGTTAAGGCTGAATGTATACTTTCCGTTATATATTGTAACGTCCTGAAAATCCCTTAATTAAATCACCCTTTAAATCGCTCTAAGAAATTATTAAAAATGGTTAAAGCCTCAACCTAATAAAAATGTTCCAGATAAAAGTCAACTAAAGGCCGGGAATATTTTGTTCGGAAGTATTTCTTTCGCCACTGGAAATTGTAATAGAAAAATAATAATCCTAATTAATTAATTAATTAATTAGAAGTCCCTCTCCGGAAGGAAGCCGGTGGGCCGGCCAAGGCCCAAGGCATCACCGCCCTCTCCCCAGAGCCGCCCGGCCTCCCTCCTCTCCCCTAGCACCTCTTTTTCTTTCCTTTCCCTCTAAGCAACCTAGTCCTAATCCTTTTCCAAGTAGAACTCCTTTTCCTTTTTCCCTTGGGCTCTAAACCTAGCCCACCTCTCCCTTTAAATAGTGGCAGCCCCTAGCCCCTTGCACCCCCACCAAAGCCGCCACCCCCTGCCCCTGCGCGCGCCCACTGCCCTAGCCACCGCCGCTAGGAGCCATCGCCGTCGCCCTGCGCCGCCGCCTCGTGCCGCCGTCGCCGGAGTTCGTCGTCGCCACCGTTGATCGCTGGAGATCGTCGAGTCGTCGTTCATCGCCGTTTCCGCGGGGTAAGAACCCGGATCCTCTCCCTTCGCCGTCTAGTAGTAGTTTAGCTTTAGGGTTTTGCCGTGTACCTCTGGTACGCGTGTTTTTCCCCATAGGACAACACCTGTGTGGTGTCCTCTCCTCTCTGTTAGGGTTTAAAATTTAACTAACTAATCCGTAAATTGTAACCTAAAGAGCAATGTAAATTAGCGGCCATGTCTAGGTCGTTTAATACCGGAATTCACCGCCGAAATCACGCTAATCCTAGAATGTTAAGTAGAACCTATATGTGTTTTTTCTCGTTTGTTATTTGGTTCTTGCAGCCTTTTTATTTTTATGCGCTTGTGATCATGTAGGCTTCTAGTCGTCTGAAGAGCCGTTGTACGTGGTTGCCGATTCGTCGTTCGCTTCGCCCGAGCAAGGCAAGTCACACTACATCATTGATCATGTTGAACCTATGTTTTGCAAAGTATTTTCGTTTTCATTACAAGTGCATTGTTTATTCGAATTGCGTAGGCAACACTGTTTTACACGTAGAATATTATTATACTTATTGATCTTGTATTATGGCCTACTCTTGTTCATTGTCCCTATTTCCCTTTGTGGCAAATAAAACTCGGTTAACTAGTACCCTATGTTGATGGTGCTGTTAAACCATATAGGATGATGCTTAGCCCTGTTTAGATAACTACCTAGAGCTATTTTAGAATGTCGAATGACTAATGGAACTAAAATACTGAAAGGGCGTGGTTTCGTCGGTGGTTTACCGATGGAATCACTGGGAAGGGGTTTTTTTGCAACTAAAACTGGTTTACAAATTGGAGGTACCTAGGTGCCGGATGGGGGTTCCAGATGGGCACTTAGCCAGGTTAAGGACCGGTCAACAATTCACGGTGCGAAGCCTTACTTGTACGACCACTTGTCTCTTATGGGGGATCCTAGTCTGAACTATAGCACGTTTCCTTGGGGGGTTCCTCTGGTCGGGTCCTTTGTACAGTTTGATGATACAAAGGTCTATACCAAATGACTGTCAATCCGGCTCGTCTATGATAGTCGGTTCATAGTTCTGGGAAATTTGGGGAGGCGGATCCACTGCCTTGGGACGGGTTATAGGGAGGGCATTGACACAGTCTCTTGATCGGGTACCGTGGTGGTATTCGATACATGACAACATGTGTGGAAAGGTATCTGGTGGGTAAAGCTGTACAACCTCTATAGAGTGTAACCTATTCAAATAGCCGCGTCCGTGGTCATGGACATACCGAGCACTGGTTTCTGCTGTTAGTGTTTGTTTGCAAAACTGGGAGCAGGAAACTATGGTATTGTGATGAACTGGTGAGTATTGCTTTGGGAGCATGGTTATGTGTCTCAAAAGGGTACTAGAGTCCGGGTTGCATGGTCATGCAATTGCGGAATGGATGTTAATAACTTGGAAGATAGATACGGTTTTATGATTAAATGGTTTAAAATTAAATGTTTTTCTTACCTATGCATTTACGCAGAAAAAAGCCATATTATGCCTACCTTTGTATATCTTGGAGCATGTTACTACTTGCATTTCCGTGTGGCTTGCTGAGTACTCTAGTACTCACTGTCTTGCTTGCTCGATACTTCAGAAGATGGTTATTGCTTGCTCGATACTTCAGAAGATGGTTTTGCAGGAGAAGAAGATTTTGAAGACTAGGCTTGTTCGTCCCTGAAGTGCCTATGGAGCTGCCATAGGAGTTCGTCGTTTTCCGCTGCTTTGTCATTTATCTTTCAGTGTGGGTCTGCGTGCCTGTTTAGCTTAAAAGTACTTATTTATCGTTTTAATCGTGAGACTAGTTTTGAAATAATCAACAATGTCATTGTGTACCCTGCCTATCCTGGGACGGGGAATAATACACTAGCATTTTGGAATCGTTTTTCTGGGGTGTGACATATTTGTATATGTAGTTCTACAGCACTATTACTCTATAACAGATATAACAATCATTGACGCGAGCTTCATATGACTAGTGAGGAAAAATACCTCAACTTGACAAGAAATGTAATTCTCTCCCCATCCACCTGTACTTAGCTGCTTCGACAGCAAGAAGTCGCACGCCATCCGGATGGAAGAACTATTCTGATATGTTCTTCCTGCCGCAGTTAGTCCTTTTATAGCAAAGAAAGTAGCATATGTAAAACATACGGCCCAAGATCCATACCTGATAAATATTTTTGAATTAGTACCAAAAGTATGCATGTGGTTAATGTAATTTGAAAATTCTATTATATATGACATATTTACACACCAAGAGCCATCCTTTCGCTGTTGTTTCTCTATGAACAACGCACCGCTTTCGATAATTTTTTCTATTTCTTCATGGCGGTACGAAGGATAAATCCCTTTAAACAATGTCAAGGCTTGAATTAGTGACGACGTGCATTCCACGTACCTGCATATTTATTACGTAACTCAAGTTACTTTGTATGGACATTTAAAGCGGAAGAACTAAAACTACCATTGAATCAAGTATGGACAGAAATGTTTCTTACGGATAATCAACAATGATGTTCCGGAAACTCTCAGAAGGATTGATAAACTATGCCATGAACAATATCTCAAGGTTAGCATGGCGATGTAAGCAAATAATGGATATTAATTAATTTGCATACATGTGAATCTATTATCCATGATGGATTAAATGTTATTAATACATCTGTGTCCTTGTTCAGTACTTTTTGAGAAAATCCCCTGAATAAGATAATTAAATGGTACTCCTGAAAAAGTAGGGCGCACTGTCTCCCATCTGACCGAAGCCTAACATTGGCCACCTGCAATGTTGGTTTTCTATACTGGCAACAGGCACCACACATTGCCACTAGCTCTGACCACAGTAGACGATTGGCCAGGCTGCCATTGCATTGCCAGCTGTGGCGACAAAATTAACTAGCTGTCAACTATATATAGTATTTTAATTTCTTAATTCCCCTGATGCTCTGTATGCCTCATTTGATTGAAAACTGAAATCTATGTGTCCAAAGATTGAAGGCATATGCTGTAGTTTGTAGATTAAAATTATATTGAAACAATAACAACAATTGAAAAGGAAACATTGGCATTCTATATTTCTCTAGCAATGCAGAAAAGAATTATGATTTTTTTCATCAGTGATTAGGCTACGCAAGATTTTCGTCAAATTGTTTTTACTGCCCTTTTGATACATGTGTACTCTGTTTGCGTGCACGAAGTATTCTTTTATTTTACTTTTATACGTCGATGTGGACAGACCGAAGTCAATTTTAATTTTTTGAGTCCGCCACTTGATAGAAAAAAACATTGACTTCTATATTGAGGACACTGCGATCTTGGAAAAAGTTGTGATGATCTGTGAAATACACTCACCTCCACCCAAAAGGATGTTCTCTGACATTCTGCTGAAGACAATGTACCATCCTTGTTCTTCAAGAGAATGCAAACACATATGGGTGCATCAGTGCAAATTATAGTTTAAAATAACAGAAATATAATTAAATTATGTAAATCCCATTTTGGCGCATGTCTCAACAGAAAAGAAATAGAATATGAAGTGTCATCATCTAACAAAATAATCTTCACTGCCATAAAATCATGTTGATATCTTGTACTAGGCATTTCAAAATTATGTTTTCATACTAGCTACACAACCATATCCAAAGACTATTTCCAGTTTATCATATACTAAAAAATAAGTAATTATTTACCTTTTCCCAATAATTGCGTTATCAAGGAAACTTTAAATATTCATATTACCGGTTTCAATAATGTTATCTTCGCTAGGTAGAGTAGGTGAAATCAAATATTGAAAACGCAACCATTACTTCATCTTTCATGAACTCTTAAGATTATGTTTTCATTTGTACTTATTGAACAGTTTCCACATTCTAAATGAAACAGATCAATCAAGTTCATGCCACATGTATTTCTTGACATCAAACCAGTGATAAATATAATTGCCACTGAGAGATCTTTGCACAATATAGTTTAGTTTAGATTCATACCACAAATGAAAGGAGGCAGTCAACAGCATCATACACCCTTTCTTCTTCTATTGGATCTCCTACATGGTTCGATGGAATCTTCGATAACAACAAAACCGCCTAATGAAAGGGGAAAATCCAAAATTTTGTATTTGTAATGTATAACTTTTAGAAATTCACATTGTCTAGTAAAGATATTTTAACATCTCAAAATATGGGAAAATTTAACAAGTAAGTTTTAATGCTAGCTTTCTTTCTGTTTCGAGTTTGGAGCCCTTTCCTCTCTCTCCATACTTTTTCTCATTTCATTCCGAAATCAACCAGGATTACAGAAAAACATCCAAATATGTTAGGCCCGGACCATTCTAGCCTATGCACATGCTACAGTGTCTATGCAGATGATCCCTATCACACACAGTGCTCTTACCCTGCTTCCCCTGTAATACCCCAGCACATCTTAGTCTGATTTAGCTCGCGTGCGTGTTCTAGTTCTAAAATAGTCCTATTAGACCCAAATGTCGGTTTGGTGGTGATAGTCTCTCAGATGGGGGGTTTATGTAAGTATGGGCCAATTTTTCTACCAGTTCATCCAACCATCAGACCTTCCGGTTAACTTTCCTACCCAAAGCAAGGTGAAAGTATAAGAAGGATACTATGCAAAAGTTTTTCCACTTTCGGTGCAAGAGAACTATTGTGGTTATTGGTGGCCAGGAAGTTGTGTATAGCTGTTGCATCGCCCGCAACAAGATTCACCAAGTCTGCACCACCTTATGGGATACTAGGCTCTGCCATGTCATTTCTGTTACCGACATCTTATCCTCCTCGTACTCCATCTTGTGCTTCCAACAAATGGGAAGGAACAAATTTGTAGTGTGTGTGGGGGTTGGGGGGGGGAGGTCTCTCACTTTGTGTAGTATATCGATGTCACGCTCTTCACTAAACATATAAATTAATTGTTTAAATTGTTTTATAGAATAAGTTAAAATACAAAAGAAAGACTAGGACAAAAGTTATGAAAAATTTCAATATGAAAATGGGAAAATAAAATTTTATTAAATACTCTAAGTACTCAAGTATTTTCTGAAATTTTTCGGGACTTATTTGAGCCTAGGAAGTATTTTCATCAATTAAAGAGCATTTCAGTCATTATTTAAATTTAAAATGAATCTTGAAACCCTCCAAGTCCTTTTCCCCTCTCGTCCTCCCTGCCCGCCTGTTTCCCCTCTCTTCCTCTTGCTCTCTCTCTCCCTCGGCTAGGCCAAAGCCCATCGGCAATGGCCTGAGAGTGAGGGCGCGCGCCCACGCCCTGTCCTGCTAATCAGCGAGGCCTGCTGGCCATGCCCCCTCTCACATGCACGTGCACCACCCACAGTGGGCCCTACCTGTCAGGGCCATCGCCTCTGAGCGACCGCTCGCCCACACCACCACCGCCGTGATTACCGGCCACATTTGAGCTCCAAATACTCACATTTTCACGTGGATTAAATCCGAGGCACGGAAAGAAAATTTATTCACACATTATTCCCCTTCAATCCCATTAATCTTCTAGCTCCATAACAATAGAATAATCATGGGTTAAAATCTCTCTGCTGTCGTCTCTTTACTTGGGCATTTATCTTGGCCATTCGCCGCTCCCCTCGCCCCCTCCAGCATATTTGACCACCCCGCGAGCTCCTGTTGCCTTTGCCCTCAGTTTTCCTGTCCAAACCACTCGCCGTCATCCTCGCCATTGCCACCACCTCACGAGCTCACCACCACTGCCTGCCACCTTCGGCAACATCGCCCGCTGCCATTTGTCATCCTTGCCACTCACCGTCGACGTCGTCAGGTTCCCACGGAAGAGGAGCACCCCATCACTTCGTCCATGCTGTCCATTGCCGGAAGTAGTTGTCATCGTCTTCCTCCGCCATTCGTTGTCCTTGTCGCTCGCCATCGACGCTGTCAGGTTCGCATGGAAGAGGAGCACCTCAGCCACCATGTCATCCATGCCATCTATCACCGGACCTTGTCGCTGCTGCCCCATCATCTTCCTCGTTACTCATCGCCATCATCACTATGTTGAGTATTGCCACGATGTGTACTCCCTCCCCATCCCCTCAACTGGCGCTGCTGCATTACCGCTCGCTGTCACTGCTGGCTCCCGAGCTCATTGCCGCTGGCACTCACATGGCACTGCCACGTCGGCTGCCATGTTAGGCAGGGCCCACGGCACGTGAGCAGTTGACCAGCGACCAGGTCAAATCATCATCTGATCGGCTTCGATCAATATCGGTTGTACATTCCTTTGGTGATGCAATAATCCGGTTTTAAATATAAAATAAATTATTTCTTGCTCAATAATTTCTTTGATCTTTTCTAAAATTGTTTAAATAGGCTCAAGTTAGGAAATGCATAACAAATGCATCTAAACTCCGTTTTGGTTGATTCAAGTCGCTACATTTTTCTAAAATCAAGCTCCGCACATTAAAAATATTGTTCTTTTGTGTTTAATTTCTGACGTTCCGGTGAGGAGTCACTGTACTACAAGGAGGATCCCGAGGCCATCACTGTAACGACCCACGCTTTAGAACCAGCCCATCAAACAGGCGGGTCCACTTATACGTACCATCCCACTTATACTATGGTCATCTCTTCGTGTAAAAGGGTTAGCCCATGAGTGGTATGGTTAGAGGACAAGTCCTTATATGTACGCAACACACATAGGCCACATAGGCCTCATCCTTGTTGGGCTGAGATGTCATAGGCACCGACCTATTGGACAAGTCAAGCAGGTTCTTTCACCCACTTTGAGCATGTTGTTCTTATCATTCTTGGAATTACTTCAAAATATGCATATTATGTCATCCTTTGTTATCTTGTACTTATTGCATATCTTGTTGTATGTCTTGCGAGAATGTTGTATACTGACCTTACACTACTCCACCAGAGGAGGAGTTCTACGCCGAGGATGACCTCGAGGAGTAGGCTGGAATTTGGTGAAGCTTCTCATGGAGTGGAGCCTTTTTGTTAGTTTACTTTTCCACTACATAGCTTATTTTCTGCTTGAGAGGTTCCATCCACCTCTGTAATAAATTTGTATGGGACTATTAAAATTTAGTTATGTACTTTGTGTATTAATTTGTCATTTGTGTGTCTTGGTTAATTCCTGGACGAGGGAAAAAACCACATTGTAAGTGCTTCGAATTTTGAATAGATATTTCGAGCGTAACAATCATACAACTAGGGCATTGTTGATACCAAGACCTGCAAGCATACACAATAAACATAGAGGAGAGATGATGTTTATATAGGTTCAGCCCGCCAGAAGGGTAATAGTCGTATGTATTGTTGGTAGTAGGCCTCTTTCCTTAATCAACAGATAAGGCTACTTGCCAGAGTATAATGAGCCATAGTATACGCTAATAATAACCAATGAACTATATTTTATGGGGTATGTGGGATATGTATATAGGGCTAGTTGTCTATGTGTAGGCGAATTGATGTGTCGCTTCTCTAAAGCTTTGATTACTTCGACGGATTGGTGTCTTCAAACTTATAGTAGCTCCAGCTATCTTTTGTTTCATGTTTCTTGTTCGTGTACTTGACTATCAAATAGGCATGTATATTTGTACCCAAGGGATGTTATTTCCTAGTCAGAGTCAGTTCTGATAAGGAATCATGGCTAGATAAGAAAGAAATCACTCCATATACATATATAGTACCTATAGGCTTATTCTGTTTGGATTGTACATTCCATATATAGTACAGTTGGTGTGCTTCTTACCATATACCTAAAGGTTTCCATAATATGTGGTTACTATATATATATGGCAATACATGATACCTGTACCGACTACTTGAAAGTGTAAGTGCCATTAATATGGTTTTGGTGCTTAATGACAAGTCTAATTATACGAGCCTAATATTTTTATGAGTATACCTTTGTGTAGTTGGATATGAATATGGAAATGTGAGAGGTATGTGCTAAACTCTTACACTATTGGAGAAACGATCTTTGCCCGGTGGCCCAAAAACTTTAGCCCTGGTTCAACTAAAATTCGGGACTAAAAATCAATTTTAGTCCCGGTTTAAAAGTGTAGTGGGGCCATAAAATCTTTAGTACCGGTTGGTACTATTAATGTCAGAAAATACGAGGGCGGTGAAGATTTTTAGTACCGGATAGTGACACCAACCTGGACTAAAAAATAGATCTTCAGTTGTGGTTGGTATCACCAACCGGGACCAAAAATTTTGCTGCCATCTTTATCTTCTCCTAGCGCGCAGAGTCCAAGTCTCCTCTCTCAATCCCCCCTATCTCTCTTTCTCTCGGGGGGCGCTGGCGGCGGCCGGGCGTGCGCCGCAGGATCTAGCGGCGCGG
>CM002478.1:8994328-9036583 GCA_000325765.3 Leersia perrieri | reverse complement strand
GGCGCGTGGGCGGTGGTGGCCGTGGGAAGCTGCGCATAGGCGGGTGGCGGCCGGGCGTGCCCCGCCAGATCTATTGGCGCGGGGGGAGGCGGCGATGGCCTCGCCCTCCCCTCCGCCAGATCCGACGGGAGGGGAGGCATCGGAAGCTTGGCAGTGGTGGCGCCGGCTCCGAAGATATTTTCTTTTTTCTTTTTTGATGAATTTGTGATGAAGAATGTGCAAGATTTTTTTTGATGAAATTGTGATGTATTTGATCTCTGAGGTGAATATATTTATGATGGTTTTATCTGCTGATTTGGATATTTGATGATTAGGGGATTTTAGTGAAATTACAGGGAAAAAACAATGAAAATAAAGAAAAAAAGGGGTGCACAACTATGGGGGCACTGCTCTCTTTAGTCCTGGTTGGTGTTACCAACGGGACTAAAGATCAATTTTTAGTCCCGTTATTTCACTCGGGACTAAAAATGGACATCTTTTGTCCCGGATAGACTATAACCGGGACAAAACAGGGGTTACAAACCTGGAGTAAAAAGGTTTTTTCCAATAGTGTTAATATTCTAGTTATATATCTCCTGATGGTCCAAGATACAGAATGAACTCCTTTTGTACATATACATATATCTCTCTTTATATTGATATATATGCACATCTTTAGGTGAGCACATTCTATACCATTCACTCGACTCTATATGTTTTATATCTGGCTATCATTCATCAACAATTTGAGTAATTGTTGCTTTGGTGATGTATGACAAACCGACATTGTGGAACTAACCTTCCTCTATGAGTTTGTAAATAGCTTGTTCCCGGGCTTTATATTCATTGATGTTGAACCTTTATGTTGACAAGAACTAGATAATGGAGATCAAGCTATATGAGTATCATTCTAATCTCTATTTACATATTGACATGTCAATATGTATTATTTCCATGTCATTGACTTATACATTTGAGACTAATGTTTTGTTTGAGCCATGTCTTGTTTAGGCTCTTTAGATTTGAGATCATGGAGATGATGGTATGCATTTATTGTTGTGTCAATATTCAATAAATGCCTTCTATTCTTATATAAGATAAACTCTAAATGTTTTATCTCTAATTATGCATGCACTTGCTTCACACACATATTTTGCATGCATACATGTAATGACCTGAGTTTTACCACCGTAGATATTATTTTAATAAAAACCTATTTTCAAAAATTTGCTTTTTGTTTGTATAATTAGTTCTAAGTGCCAATTAGATCTCAACTCCTCGTTTCCCCATGTACCAAAAAACCTGATCCAAAAATCTTTTCCTGACCGAACTTCTGCGATCCTAAATCTCGTCTCTCTCCATCAATATAAGTACCTCCTTTTCGATTTCAAGGCCCTAAAACAATTCCTCGTAATCCTCCCTTAAGGAAAATCTTTTCCTTCTCCCCGATTCTCCGTTGATTCCTATTCTCCAAATATTGTTTGCCAGTGATAGAACTTCCTTTTCTAAGAGCCCTGAGGAGCCCCCAAACATTATCCAATTCTCAAATATCCTTTTTGAATCAAATTTACATCCAAAATTCTACTCAAGTCCCCACCAAAAGTTCTTAGAAAAATTGTCAAGGCTTTATCTTGCCTTTGGACTATTTTCTTCTCCCTCCAGCCCAAATTCTCCCTTGTCCTCTTTCCCCTCCACCGCATGGGCTTCGGCCTGTTCTTTTCCTCCTAGGACTACTAGGCCTCAGCCTGCCCATTGCCACCACGGCCAAGCATCCTCCCCGCCAATCTTGCCCGGCCCATGGCCTGTCCACGCGGACACCGCAAACGCGCGACCGCCATCCTCTCTCACGCGCACTCGCCCGTGTCCTTGCTCCCGCCACCGACCTGTGGGCCCCCACTCCGCGCAAATCGAACAACCGCCCGATCGCTCGTCACCCGCGCGCTCGTCTCCTCCCTTCGACCCAAGACCGTCACTGCCACCGGCACAACCGCTCTGCCTGCGCCCACGTCGCGGTGCGTCGCCACGTATCGCCATCATCATTGTCGTTCGCCACCGCCTCGGCCCTACTCGTGTTGCGTCGCCACTCCGCCGCGTGTTGCGCTGCCGTGCCACCTCCACCGCTTTCCCTCCTTCCGCCGAACACCGTCATCGCGCCGCGCGTCGCCTCCGCCTTCTTCCTTGCTAGGCCCGTCACCCGACAACAGCACCCCGACCGCCGCATTAATCCCCTGCGTTGATTGTCTCCCCGACGAGCCTCGCCCGCATCCACCGCGCCGACCCCTCTCACCACGTGCCGCCGCATGCCGCCATCTCCTTCCCCATCGCTAGACCCCGCCACTCCATGCTAAGGCCGCATAGTCTTCCTCGTCGATTGGTTGTGGCTCGCCGTCTTCCACACCTCCCACCATGGGTAGAATATGCGGTATGTGTTGATCCATCTATTGATGCAGAACCCTCAGTATGTGATTGTCATGTTTAATCTTGTATACAATCTGTTTAATCTGTTCATGTGTGGCTCTTTCTTATATATGTTTAGATTAAATATTGGTTAACAAAAGCCGAGTGTCGTATTTTTCACACAACTCGTGCACATGTATTTTTATTTCGTATGGGCTATCTAATCTGTCAATTAGGATGCAAGGATTGGACCCTCTAGTTAGTTAGTGAAGACAGTTTGAAAATAAGAACTTATTTGGATTAGCCGAATAAAATAGCATTGCACAAAACCTTGAGGCATTCTGCAGTACAATCAGCCATGGGCCAGCAATTTTCTCCATTTGATAAGGTCCATGAGCCTTTTGATCTTTCGCGAAAAAAACTTTTGTAATTTGGGAAATTCTTGATAACCTTCAAGGACATGAAAAATAATGTCAAACCTTTGAGTCGCAGTGTGTGTGTGTGCGTGTGTGTGTGTGTTGTCATTCAACAAACCTGTGCATTTTTTATGAAATCATGAGCTTTCTTCAGAGTTGCACCAAACTCTTGAGCAAGTCCTGATGAGCAGTAGGCCTGAACTGCAAGTGCTGTTTCCCAACACTGGCAACCATTGTATACCTAGTTTAGATAGAACAACATTAATGAGCTATCACATTAACCAATATTTTTCTGTAATAGAAACTTGCTACATCGATATATAAGCATATATATTTGTGAGTATATTTTACTTAAGAAGGCATGGAAAAACAGAGATAAACTTTGGGTCTCTACTCACTTGGCAGATAATCTATTTCACTTTAATATCACATTATTGACGTTGGAGGATCAACAAAATTTGAAACAATATGGAGTAAATAAGTTAGTTGAATGGACATATTCTATGACTTGAATATTGGTTATTGAAGGAAAATGGAACTGACAAAGTGCACAAGCACATTAGAAATAGAAACAAGGTAATAGCACCTATTATCATGAAAATTAAAATACAATGGCTAGATTAATAAAAGGTCATAATTAAAAAAATATCCAAGTTATCCTTGTGTTATGAAACACATAATTGTATACTTGATTGCAATATTGGCATGGTTGTGCGTATATGTTGGCTCAGACGTGGTGCCACACCTTAGCATCATAGGAAAATCCTTGTTGCTCACATACCAAGTAGCGCGACCGGTCAAGAGCGTCAACCCACATGTGGATTTTTCTACCAGGGCGGAGTGCAAGTGTGTAACACCCCGGCCATTTGTTGTCTGGTTCAGCCCCTGTGTTTGTCCTAGTTCTGATCTAGGCCCGTGCGTTCATATGACAATAATAGTCTGATGTGAGAAAATCTAATAGGTTTGAGCTAGCTAACATACCATCATAACTCCGAGTGAATCCTTTTATGCAAATCAAGAATGAATGTAAGTAAGTTCAAAAAAAAAAAAGAATGAATGTAAGTGGTGTACTATGCATAGTCGGCCCACACCTTACAAATTTTGACTTATTTTGTCATGAAGTTTCTGCATCTCCTATATTCTTATGAAGTGGTGATGTGCAACCAATATAGGAACAGTCTTTTGTTCCTTGCTAATATCAATTTTTGCAACAAGTTCAAAACAATCTTCTAAAGGAGACTGAGATCACCCAGTCGGATTTCCTATCACTTGAGAAGTACGATTACAACTATTGTGCACTTAATTATCTACAGAGAGCATGACACATCTATTAAACGTATCTAGTAAATCTAATATTAATCAAGGTGGTTATTCTTAAGCTGAATTACACGTGTGCACTACTCATTCGAATGAAGAACAATTACTGGTTTAACTTATTTATGAATTTGCTTTGAGGCAAGTTTGTTTGTTTAAGTTCAACTTGCTGCAAACTAGTAGAGTTGTGTGGTCATGCTCACTTACGTTCTTGTCACAACCAGTGAATAAGCATGTTGATAATATTGTATCTATGCATTGTATATTGATTTTTTTTTGAGAAGGCATATCGATTTTAAACATCTTCTTTACATTGCTTGTGAAAAAATTTATGATCTCAGTAACATGGGAGGATTGAATTTCCAGTTTTGCAGTGAAGGTGAGAATGATGAACATATCACAAGATCGCTTATGACCAAAACTGTTCAATTTATCATTGAATCAATGATGCATACTTTAGATGCTCGGTTTAACATTTATTTATTTCAGAGAACATTGCTGCATTATGTGTTTTGTGCGTATTAGTTTTCAAAATTAGCCCATTGATTATGGTAAATGGAAGAAAACATGTAGTGAAAGCATCTAGGAAATGAAGTGGACTGGGGACAAAGTTGGAGTCTTTTCATGGAACCACATAATCCATTAGTCAATGGGAGATACAGATCAAATCCTCCATGTTTCGAAATCCATTCAGCTACCTGAGATGACACTGTCTTCAAAATGGCTTTCAATTTGCAAACAAGCTCCATTGGAGCCCAAGATACCTGATAGAAGTGTTGACTGTCCATAACTACCAAATCCGATAGTCAATTTTCCCATATAATAAATAAAAATAACATATCCCATATAGTGGTAGATTTATTACTAACCATTTCCATAAGTATTGGTGAAATATGTATTTGCAAGGAATCAATGGGGGAAACACACACGTCATTCGAGAAACACACCTCCCGCCAATCAAACATGAGTACACGCATTGTAGGGCGCAGAAATCAGTGTATACCGACTTATTTTTGGTCACTTCACCATGCACTAACATAGCGACCCACCTGCTGACCTTCTAGGGAAGGTTGGTTGCCTAGGTTTGGCCATATTAGGGGGTCAGCTGAACCATGCTCGGCCCCTCTTGCACCCATCTTACATGTGGCAATTCCTGGTACACTTTTGCTGGTGGATGTGGGAGTTACCCACATGGAAACCACCATACAACTGTCATTAGGCTCTATAAAACGAGGAGATCACATCACTTTACACACACAACTCTTGGAGTTTTTCTTTCTTTCTATCAAGGCTACTATGTATTCTCTAGAGTTAGAAATGAAGTAAATAGTGAGGAGATGCTTTGGAGGAGGGTGGTGCTATTGGAACTCTCTCCTCCGACTTGTACCTTGGCGAACTATTTCTTCAATAAACTAAGTGTTTGAGACTTACTTATGATATTTAATTACCTTGACTAAGATGTATTCTCATCTTTGTGGGTCCATTGCTTGATTTTGTTATTAAGTGCTTTAGTATTAGGACTCTGGATAGAGAAGGAAGTTCATGCACAAGTACTAGAGTAGCTTTTTTTTTGTGAGGAAGTACTAGAGTTGTACTTAATAGCATAGATTTGGTGTCTCGCCAAAAGGTTACGATTGTTGTTGGTGTGCCCCATAGTCCGTAAAGGTAGATGGTAGGTGGTGGCAACCATGAATCCGCCATCGTAATCCTCGATGTACGGGTACAGTGCCGAGCCTTTTAGGCTAGATCCGACTGAGTAGACCAGGAACTGTCTGCTGCTAGCGTGTAAAGGTGCCCGAAGTAGAATATAGACTTTTACATTAAGTTAGTTTCACGATTGTGAAACATAGAAATCCGCTCTACCCTTATCCTTTCAATTAGTTGTTGTCGTTGGAAAGGTTCTATTCTTATATTCTACACACAAGTTTCCTGATTTCGATAAACTGGGGTCACTATGGATGAAGTGATATAGATGTATTAACTTAGGTCAGTATGAGGTAAGACTAGGTCACTGGCTTTGTATCACCTTGGGGTGTGAGCCAATGTTGCCCCTGCCCCTTCTTTGTTTTTAAATAGTGAGTCACACCCTTCAGAATGAGTTGTTGTTTGGTTATTTGTTGGTTTGAAAAAGTTGATAACTTAGAAAATTCAACAAGCAACTAAAGTAATAGATTACTTGACCTTTCCAGCAAGCTAGATTGAGTGATACTCATATACCAATGACACTGGTAGAAAGTGGTGATAGAGATCGAGGACAATAATGTTGAACATACATGGCGGTAACCCTGCTTTCCGCCTATCCACGTTGGCCTTCCTGGTCCCACTCCTCAATTTCAAGCCTTCAGTGAATACTATCGTCTCCCTCTACATCCAAAGGAGAGCATCGAGGATGTGGCTTGCTTTGCTGGACAACCTGAGTTTGGTTGCCAGGAGATGTGGTTTCAGGCAGCTGGATCTGGAGCCCTCCAACTATGGTGGTTTGAAGTTCACTACTGCAGTGTTTGAATCCAGCTTCGGGCGACTAGGGGATGTGGTAAGGCTTTGGTAGGGAGTTGTTTATTGCTCAGTGATGTTTCTCCATAAAAATTGTAATATGTTTGGAACTGTTGAAGTTACGTGCCAGTTGAAATGGCGCATGTTGATGCTTTTAGTGTTCATTTGAGTATACACGAACGATACAAAATTTAAGCATGAGAAAGTTTACTCATATACATTATATTGTCGCACATAATGAACTTTTTAGCATAGAAAAGTAAAAGTTGTACCTTGGACTTCATTCCATCTTCTGCAAGCCACAGGAAATCATTTATCCTCGGAAGGTGTTGCTTGAATGCGTCAGAATTTGGATTCTCAATCCAGCAGCAAATCATATTTAATACCTAATCACAATATAATAGAAGGGTTGCAAAAAATTACTTTCAGATCGTTTGGGTACTAAAGCAAACATATTTAACTGAAGCATTTACATGTTGGCCCAATAAACAAACGAAATGGTACTTACTTTCCCAAAATGTCTTGTTTAGTCTACTAAACCCCTTAAAATAAGACAACAAGTATATTACCCCTGGTTATTTTGAAACCATGGAAGCTGATCCAAGCTGCTGTGGTAATGACTCAAGCAATGGTGATGTCATCGTTACTATGCAACCAAGAAAGGTTGTGCCTTATAAAGACAATTATTTGAATTGGACAGACACATGTGAAACATTAGTGATTACCACATCAGCTTCCCTATGGCACAACGGCCGTGGAAAGTGCCCTAGGGTTATTTAAAGTGGTTTTGATACATTAAGTGTTACAATCCTTGATTTCATACTCCAAGGAGTTTAGTACAGAAACTATGATACTTGAGGGATTTAAATATACTTTTTTTGAACCACTTTTGTGGAGGCATTTAATAAAGAACTAATAAGTGGCACACGATACCAATAATGCTGTTTGCCTTCTGAGCACATTAGATATAGAGAAACATGGTATTTGTTATATCCAGACTATCAAATGTATTATGTGTGGTTTACATAAATTATGATGTGGTAGTAGTAATTGACAGTTTTAGCAAGTTTATAGTTAGAATATAGCCCACATGAAACTGTAAGCCACCTCTAGTTTCCACTTTTCATACAAAAAATACAATAAAAGAGTTAGTGTGGTGGTGTCTGCATACGTGGGCTCATCAAAGTGTTGCACAGAATGAGAGTACTGCTCTTCAGCACGAAACTTTCATTAAAATGTGCACTTGTGCATGCATGCGGACGATTAGAGGGCACTCGGTAACACTATGGATTTATCTAGCTCTCTAGATCTTCCAATTCGTATGGAAAGGTTTTGAAAATTTCACTAGGAGCTGGCAGTGGTACTCACTATACACAATTGTCAGTTCATGTTATGAACCAAAAGGGATACTCCGGTTCAATCCTAATTAAGTGGGAAATGAATATGTATGATCTGGCAATGACACTTATTAATAACAAATGAATTTGTCAGCTTTCTCATAGTCGCAACTAAAAATTTATCTTGAACATTGTATATAAAAAATGGATGATAATGTGACTTCAAGTATATAATCATAACAATAAAATTCATGTTTTACTATTTTGAAACAGCATTGTGAATTAATATGGTATCTGATACCGTTGCAATAATATATTTTAAAAATATTTAGAGAATGGTTCGGGTTTGTAAGGTAGTATGCTATCTATTTGTCCATAGTAAAAGAAAGAGTAAAATTCACAAAGCTGCATGTTTGCACAATCTATCATAAAACTACGGATTGAGTATGTTTGTTATCAAAAAAATAAATGTATTTCACACGATCTATCACAAAATAACAGATATAAAAACTTGCCTCAAAGAACATTAGGTTTAATGCCTGCATCTCTACTACTACTAATAAGAGCATGAGTTTGGATTGGGATTAACAGCTTGGGATCCAACAATGAATATCTTCCATCAGATTGAGTTAAAACAATGTGTGTGATTTAATGTTAGATCCTCCCTACAACCCCGCAACACTGACGCAGACAACATCCCTCTAGGACCAGCTTCTCTTACTTCCAGACCATGCTTTGATTCTAGTGCATACAAAATTAGCCATAAATAATGTTTCCATAATTGAGTTGACGTGATTTCTTATTTCGGGCCTGCCATTCCTCTTTCAATGTCTCACACATGAATTCGGCTCACAAATAAATATTTATATAAATTCCCCTATCACCTGACATATGGGACCCACATTACCTCCGAGAGTGAATGTGGGTGCTACATATCAGTTGATAGTGTTTAACAAACAATGCTAAAACATGTATTTTTGTGACAGTGCAGATACAAAATCTATAGTTCTGTGATAATGGACATACTAAATATGTACTTCTTTATGACATGTTTTAAAATCTATAGTTTGGTGATAGATTGTGCAAAGTGCCTATATTACTATGATAAGGAAGACACAAAATCTATAGTTCTGTGACACATGTTCTTAAATCTATAATTTTGCGATAGATTGTGCAAAATACATATAGCTTGGAGAAACCTACTCTAAAAAAACTCATAATTTATTTTTCTGTAAGTTAACATTATTTGTTGACTTAGAAGGTAAAGCCATGGTGTTAGGTAAGGAATATGTAACAGTGTTATGCATGGTATGAGGTCGAGCAAGGAGAAATTTATGAGTGGGGATGTGAAATGAATTATTGAGATAAGTACATTCTTGAACAGATTTAAAATTTTTGATGATGCGGATAAGTGAGTTGATGTGCGTCTTGCTTCATAGGAGTAGTGGGTATAAAAATATATTGGAATAAAAGAAATAAACCTGTTAGGATAATGTTTTCACGCTGGTGCTATAACCGTCATCTTATCTAGAGTCAGGGTTGGCCTTGTGTTGTTATTGCATGGTTGGCATACAATCAACCCCTTACTTAGTGCCTAACATGACTTGAATATTTTGGGGCAACAATATATATAGATGACTAAAAAAATTAATGTGAGAGCAGACTTGGATAATCCATAAAAAATGACATCTAGATGGGACATGCAACCTTAAGTTACGTGGACAATGGAATATTACCTTGTTGATAGGACATAAACCAATGTAATTGCTCGTTTCATCTTCATAGTGGATATGATCCATGAGATTGCTCAAAGCTCTTTGTCTTATCTTCTTCATTGGCCACATGTTAAATACTGGTTCCACAAACTTCGACAGAGAAGCCATAGCAACACATTGCAACCAAGAAGGGGGATAAATGATGTCATCCTACAACGAACATTAAGAGAAATGTTTTCCTGAAGTCGATAGTATCTGACAATTTTAAGTATATGTGTAATTGAAAATTAAGGGTCAAAATATCTTGTAATAACTTGTGCTGACTATATCCATATATAACGGCACAAACAATCATGTTATGATCACGAACTGATCAAATTACAGTTAAAGAAATAGTTAAGTACTATACCATTTAGTTTTATGGAGGCTATTAAACCAAACATATCATACAGTAGGTGCCCACTAGTAACACGTGACATGCCAGGCCCACCGAAGAGACACAAGCCAAATCAGCCAAAGAAGATCACTGTAGAATGGCACGTGTTGCTGATATCAATGTTAGCAAACAGGCAGGGCTCAAGACAAGACCAGCTGCCATTTAGCATCCGAACAAGGGAATCCCACCGCAAACTCTATGCTTCACTCTCATCTAGAATGATCAGACATATCTGATCTGCCAAGCTTGTGTACAGAAGTCCCATGGCAACAAGTACAAGGTGTCCACACTCTCATTGACCAACCTCCCATCGACGTCAGCACAAATCCTCAAGTCCTCACCTAGATAAGGTACATGAGGATCACCTTGCCGCAATTCGAACCACCGATGAATTGGAGGTTGGCAATATTCAGAACAACTAGTGTCCACGAGGCAACCGGATGAACTAGCACAAGCATGACAAGACGTAGTGATCCAAGACCATGTTGACTCTGGTGGCCATGTTTGCTTAAGGTCGAAGACAAACCCTGAAGATAATCGTAAACATTGGAAGAGCAGAGTTCGTTGTTCTATCTACCAAACAAGCATAAGATGCATCACCTAGTACTCGTTACCCAATAACTTCTTGGTGCCAAACAAAACCCAACCTGGATCCATGGAGAACTAAGACGACAACACCACACCTAAGGAGTAGCAGACATACCATATCATGGTTGAGTTGGTAGAAAGGGAATTACATGGTGATAATAAACTACCTCCTGATGGCTTTCATTGGTTATGCAAGATCCTGGTTGAACCTTGCGAACAATTCATATCCAACGTACAACGCACATACAAAAGACAAAAAGTAGATATAACAACAGTGAACCAGAGAATAATTATAGGCATACATAGGGCGATTCAATGAATGTTGAAACAATATCACATACATCTGATGCCTTGTTCATTAGAGCCTTAAGGATCGGCTTTACAAATCAATACACCATGCAAGAGCAGTAGTCTCACAAGCGCTTTGACCAAATGAATAAGGACACAGGCAAGCGCCATTGTCCCATCTGAAAGACAATGTTACAAGACCTTCAAGTGTGTTTAGTACTATTGTGCACACATAACCAACACCTATAAAAAAACAAAAACAGCCGATCTCAAGGGTAAACCACAAGACAAACAACTTGCACCTAAGCCCATGGAAGAATACGGAGAATATGACAACTAAGAAGCTAACAATAAAGGTGGAACGAAAGGAGTAACATGATGTACATTATCCGAGTCTCACCTTTTGCCGTTTCATTATTTATGTAGAGGAAAACTAAGTGAGCCCCCATATGGCTTGCCACTTTGTTCCTGTGTTTTGGATGAGTTAGGGTGGAGGATCGAAGGGATGAGATTGTGCATTAGTTCTATTTATCTTTGTACCTATATTAATTAAGACTTCGAGAGAGCTAACATGTTTGATGTTAATAACATAGAACCAGGTCATGCAGATCATTTTGTATCATGTACGCCTATATGACTTAACAAAACTGTAACAGCCCACCCCCAGAAAAGCAAAGTCCTTCCCATCCAATGAGCGGGCGAATTTACACATAGCACCCGACTTACACTTTTATCCTCGATTCATTTAATTGGTTAACCCTTGAGTGGTATGATTAGAGAGATAATGCAGGATAAGTTTGTTCTGCTCTTGCTCAACTAGTAAGGTGGTACTAATCAAGCGTACACAAAGATCATGGGCCACATAGACCACGTCCTAATTGGCCTAGAATGCCACACACACACCTTCAAAGGAACCGATGTCCATATTGGTCCAACATACCTTCAGTGCCAAATGATTAGGAACACGCTAAACCTGTGCACATCCGTACTTTTATTGTCGGCACCATTTGGCATGCCATCAACCTCACACAGAGCCCACATGTGACATGCACAAGATGCCCCATACTAACTCATATAGGCAACCATGAGGGTTTGCCATGGTACCATTTGTAGCGGCCTGCCTCCAAACCATGCAGTCTAGCCCAACAGATGGGCGGGCCCACTAAATCATAGCACCTCACTTACACATTTGTTCTTGCTGGTTAACTTGGGAGTAGTATGGCACCCGGAAGTTGGTGCCACTCTTGCTCTCAACTAGCAACAAGGTAATACTAATCAAGTCCAAACAACACTCATAGGTCATATCCTCATTGAGCTAGGATGTGTTAAGGCCTCGAGCAACTGAAATATGTAGAGTCAAACCAATGACTGTGAAAAGAGATTGTTGTCTAGAGGATATTAACAATATCAACAATACTAAATAATCCCAGGGACAGCTACAACCAGTTAATTGATGTATGCTTCTAGCAAGCATGGCAATTTGCAGTTAACATGGTGTTTTAGGGACTTGATATCTCTGCGCAATAACTAACTTCTTCAGTATGGATTGCATGGACTTCATAGAGATCAAGGTATAAATGCTTTAGTTCTAAGTCATCTTATTTGAAGGGTCATATCCCTTCCATTCTCACAGTGTTTGGCAACTTGAGAGAAGAGAAATGAGACTAGACAGGGTAATTGGTAACGTCATTAGAAAGAGGATCTCATATTAAATGCCTATGTCCTGTTTGGTAGAGGTGGTGGCAATTAGTAGGGAGTTTAGGGGTGTGTTTTGATGGTGGGATGGAGGGGGTTGGGATGAAATGGACCCATTCTTGAGGGTGTTTGTTTTGAGAACGGTGGGTTGGTTGGTTCTGGAGAGGAAATAATACCCTCAAATATGAAAATTTGGTAGGCATTATGGGTTGTGTGATTGGTGATCTGTGTATTACTTACTTGGGCCTCCCCCTTGGTACCACAAGGCCAAAAGTAATTGATTTTGCGCCTTTAGTTGATAGAATTTAGAGAAGGTTGTCATCTACTAGAGTTTTTCTATCTTATTGAGACAGATTAGTTTTGATTAATTCCATTCTCTCTTCCTTACCAACTTTTTATATGTGCTCATTATCAATTCCTCAATCTGTCATTAATTCTATTGATAGAACTAGAAAACTCTGTCTTTGTAGGGGTTCGGACATAAATTCCAATAAGAAATCTCTAGTTCTGTGGGAAAGAGTTTGTCAACCAAAAAGGAAACATGGTCTTGGAGTAATCAATCTTAGAATGCAGAATAATGCTCTTTTAATGAGGAACTTGCATAAACATCTTCCCTGGTTGAAGCTCATTTGGAATAGCTATTATCAAAATACAGTTCCTTAGGTAAGTAGACCAAAAGGTTCTTTTTGCTGGAGAGATATTCTACAATTTGTTGATATATTTAGAGGAATATCTTAGTGTACAGTTAGAAATGGTCGGTCTTTTCTTTTCTAGGAGGATTTGTGGAATGGCTCTCTAAGATCAAGAGATTATCCTAAAGCTTTCTCTTTTGCAACAAATAGAAAAGACACTATCTTTATGTCCACACAAAGTGATATTTCTGGGGTGTTTGTGCTGCCTCTGTCTGAGCAGGCTTATGAGGAGTATTTGCAACTTCCGCATACACATTTCTCTTCCCTTGACCCACATGATAACGATATATGGACATATATTTGGGAAAATGGTATCTTCTCTCCTCAAAAAGTGTATGCTATTAATTTCTTATCTATTCAACCACCAATTTATCTGCAATGGATTTGGAAGAGTAAATGCATATCTAAAGTTAAGGTTTTTGGTTGGCTTTTGTTGATCGATAGGCTCAACAGTAGAGATATGTTGGAAAGGAAAAAATGGCGGCAGAGAGAAGTGATCTTGCACGTGTTCTTTGTTCCTAGAATGTTACAGAGGATTTTTTGCATCTATTCATTTAGTAGGAACTGTTGGAACTATATTAATGTTTCATGGGATTTCAGTTTGGGGTTTTCAGATATGTTGTATGATGCAAAAAGTAATTATCTATCATCACATTTTGTTGAAAAGGTTCTTTATTCTGCCTGGCATATTTGTAAGCAAAGGAATTATCTTATCTTTGAAGATAGAAGGCCATCATTCAGCTCCTGGAAGTGTAATTTTTTAGAAGATCTTTCTCTTCTTCATAAACTAAATCCTAATGACAGAGATTCCCTTCAAACTTGGTTGGATATATAGTAATTTTTTGTATATTGTTATGATGAATAGATAAAATTTAAACGGTGGGGGGCTCCCCTATAGTAGTTTGATCGAAAAAAAAGATCTGGAACCTGATCATTAGAAAAATTTTGCTAGATGAGCTCTTTCCTTTGGACTGGACCTCATGACGTCACAGCGCACGGCTACACCCAGAGCCCACTGTCTCCGCTCCTCCAATCGCTGGTTGTCGCCATCGCCTAGCTTTTCCGCCCGCCCAAGGTCCTGCCTGTCGGCCTGCCACCACCGCCGCGGGAGGTCGTCTGTCTGCCGCCGCTGCCACGGGAGCTCATCCGCCCGCTGTTGTCGTCATTGAGCTCTTTCGCTTGCTACCGCCTGCCGAGATCCTCCTGTGCCTTCTTGCGCTCGTTCACCCGCACTCGTGCCACCTGATCTCGTCCGCTTGACGGTCGCCGCCATTAATGTTGGGATGGTTTGGGATTTGCTCATATTTTGACCAACATGGACTGACGTCTTCTAGACAGTGTCCATCATATTCCTATCCCCTATTCCGTCTACCAAGCAGAAAACAGGGCTAGCTCCAACCTTTCAACCAAAAAAAAAATAAAACCATTCCAACCCAAAAAAAAAGGACGGGTCTAACCCATTCCAACACATCCCCAAATCAAACACAGCCCAGATGGAGATTAGAATTCCCTCCCAACTCTCCGTACCCAAATATTAAATGCAGTATGTTCTTACCCTAAATTCCTCATATCCATTCCATGGAAACTCCCATATCCTCTAACGAAACAGACAGTTGAAAGCCTCGTCCCTCTAAACTCCTAGTCCCTCCCAAAACCAGCTCCTATGAAAACACACCCAATATTTAATACAATCTTACTATTTTGTCTAAGAGACATATGGTGTTGTTAAAATTGGAAGACTATATTTTCCATATTTCCTTATGCAGAAGTGTAAGCGGGTACAGAAGAACAAATTTGTAATATCCAAGTGCATAGGATGTCTATGTATATGTCCACACTCTGAACTAATTAATTATGTAGTTAATATTATCGTTATTGTGGAATTTTGTTACAAGTCACAAAACATTTTTAATTTTAGGAATAAATGGGACTCTTTTGTGTTACTACGGTTTCCCTCTAAACTAAACAAAATTTACCATTCGGAGTTATGATAAACCTTTTATTTTTGTTTTTTCAAAAAATCTAATGATTATATTTTGAAATAAAAACTAATGAATTTGAATAATTTAATTGATTTAATTTTACAATTAATACTCCATCCTTTTAACTGACTTCTCCTCTTATATTTATCTATGCTGCTATAGATTAGAAAATAAACAATGCATTGCAGATATAGACTTAAAAAATTACTATGTATTTCATAAGTAACACTAGCCTACGATACACGCAGGTCAGGGACTAGTAGTCATATTGCTTAGAAAGGACAGTAACAAACCTGGCAACAAGAACTGCGAGCACAAGTCCAACTGATCTTATTGTATGGTACATTGTAGAGTTCATCTCTTATTGCCAGTATAGTTGGAGTAATTGGCCCAACAAACTTCTTTGCATAAATATAGGACATTGGCATGTAAACCATCCGGCAGTAGCACCAAAATCTTCCTAGAAAAAAATGTTGGTGCATTCAATGATTTAATTGCACATATATATCCATAGTAAGATAAAATAGTGTGAACATATGACATAGGTGTTTTCTAAAACAATTAAAAAAAGTTGTTATAAATTCAACTTCTAAACTGTTGCTCCCATAGATGATTGGGGGAGGGACGGTGGATATGAGGAACTTCTATGTTGCTCTTTCAATATTGCTAATTATATGGCTCTGGCATTGCGGATATATATGTGTGGAACTTTTGGGTTGATCCTTCCAAGTTTAGATGATTTTATCTCAATCATATTTCTATATTCCTCCTTCTGTAACGAAAGAGTAATGTAGCGCTAACTATTGCCTTTACTTGTTAGCAATCTAGCACTTGAGCTATTTCCTCATATCCCAAACCCTAGATGCTTGGGTAGCCCTCACCTGCCTCGCCAGCTATCACCCTTCGCCGCAGTATGTGGCATCGTTCCATGCCACCGCCCCCCACCAGTCACCTCTTGTGACCATCACCAACAGTGACAATGTCAACTATTACTGCAGACACTAGGGCAGCCAACAGCCATGGCTCAGCTGTGTTTACTGCTGCTGTCAGAGTCAGACAAATAACGAAAGAGCAAAAAAACACGAAGAAACTAGGCAAAGAGAAAAAAGTTGGGAGTTTCTGCGGAATTCGTTTCACCCGCCTTCATTTTAAGTAATATCATTTCGGTCAAAAAAAAAATTAGGTTTTCTCACAATAGCGCTAATGCGTAGTTAGTTTGTTGGGACATCTGTTTCAAATTTGTTGATAAAGGAAGATTTACGGATCTTAAAATTTACATCAAGATTATACAGTTACTCTATGACCACTCTCCGCCTCTAGATAGAGTAACTGTATCATAACTATGACCACTCTACACCTCTAGCATGCACGCAAACCATAACTATTAAGAAGAATGAAAGAAAAAAGAACGACATGACAGCAAAAAGCACGCCATCAGATGCTACAAGCTCAAGTGATATTCATCATCAAGCTCCACCAAAGCAACATTTGAATGCCATAAAGGCCCTCCAGAATGACATGCTAATGTGCAGTGTTGCCACGGTCTAATCAGGAAATACCTGTCCATCGGTTTTCACCCCTAGATAGCAACTTCACACAATACCTTCAAACCTGGAGGACCAAGCTGTTGTTTCCAGGTATAACCAACTATGGCCAAACCTAAAAATTTAAACCCGTAATTCAGAAACAGGTATTCATCCAGAACCACCTAATCAAAGTCCCCCAGTACTGCTACCCAGCCCTCGTTCCAAGCTGATGTTGTCATGCCTAGTATTAGCACAATTGCAGTGAAGGCAGAAACACCACAAACTTGCCACCTTGTTTACACTTGCTTGATATTTGTTGTTAATCAGCAGGGTCCAACTAAAGAACGTACCATGAAACAATGCTAATTAAGGATGACTAGTCCACAGGTTGGTGTGTAAGCTCTAGACAACTGATGAACACACTGTCCCAAGGAGCGGCTGGGAGGTTATGATGGTCTGACTAGGAAGAGAAGGGGCACGGAGGAAATGCAGAGACCATAACAACACATGTAGAATCATGTCCATTGCCAGCCACCTCTCCTGCTGTCTTGCGTGCAACATGGAACGCTGTCCACCCGGAGGGAAGTAAACCTTGCTGTCAGCCCGGCGGCACCATCCGCAGGTGTTGCCTTTTGGAGATTGGAGATGGGCAGAAATGGCCCTGCCATAGCCATCCTCTCAGCCAGATGGGTGGCCAGAGGCATTTTCTGGCTGTGGCGACAATATGAAGTTAGGATGATACCAATAGATACCTTTTTGTTATAAAGACTATTTCCAATAGAAAATCAAGTTTATCATAGGCGGTTAATTCGACCAGGTCTATCATAATGATATATTGGCTGAAAAGACAATACGAAATCCACTTAATTTGGATGTGTTGTTCATTATGTTCTGTGCTCTAAACAGAAGGTATAGACCTGGTTGTTCTCTCCCAATTATTGTCTTCTTATTGTTCGAACATGTGGTTTGGAATAATGGCAAAAATAGTGCATTCAACATGTGGTAATTGTGGTTTGATCATTTTTGGCATTATAGTGATTGTTGGAGATAGGATCCGATAGCTCCATTCGACCTATTAGCGAGCGAATTGGGACATCAAGGGGCTAGGCGTGAGTCGCAGGCGAAGCCCATGGAGACGCAAGTGGAACCGAAGGAGTGCCAGGCAAAGCCCATGGCGAAGCAAGCGGAGCCCAAGACGGAGTGGGCGAAGCCTAAGGCGGAGCGGGCGAAGTTGATAGCGAAGCAAGAGGAGGCCAAGGTGGAGCTGGTGGAGTCATTGGGCGCTGAAGAGGGCCTACGAATAGCAGGGAACCAGCCCCACAACAAGCCCATTAAGGGCCCATAAAAGAGGAAAGGACTATAGGCTCCTTACCTTGTAATATGGACACAAGGATATTCCTATAATCTACTGTGTAAGAGAAACCCTAATGAAAAAGGAGGAAACCCTAGGTATTGTTAGCCTATAAAAAGTGGCCCATGTAACCTATAATAGGGGAGATATTCCAAAAATCAATACAACTACTATCTTTATTGTCCATGACAGTTTCACCTGTCCCAAGGAGTCTTTAGGACTATGCCACCTCAAAGCCTTTGGACTCCACTGTTGTTCTTTGGCAAAAATAGTGATAGCACTAGGAATTTATGCAAGGTAGATAATTATGTTGATTCAGATGTACTTTAATTCTAGGTTTTTGTTTAGTGCTTTGAATTGGTTATTGTCAAATGTACTTCTATTTTGGGGCTTACAATTTTTTTTAGAGTATACATGAACAACGGTGAAACTAGTCATCCAATGGCCTTATTGTTGTTCATGAATAGCTTTTGTGTGCTGTTCTATTCTTTAGGTTTGGAGAGCTCCGGTGCCATTGGTGTAAAACTGGGTTGTGGTCATAGTTCATACAATTCAATAACTAAATCTTATTTAATGTGAAATGAATTGGATGTGTTTCTCAATTTGATTGACTCTAATTGTTTTGTTACTAATGAAAATCTTTGTTTCCTATTATGATTGCACATTTTTTTTGTTAGATATTCAACTTTAAAATTGCTAGCAAAGTTTACACTGTTATATATTCTCGTTTCAAGATGCCAAACTAATTATTAAATTAATTAAGCACTACAATTCAAAAAAAATAATTACATACTATGTGTAGACATTGAGTGTATTTTAATTATTATTCATTGGTATACATTCTTGCAGGTGAGCACTGGCACTCCTTATGGGGATTTATTGATTTGCTACGCATGTACTCACGTTTGTCCCTAGAGAGAAAGTATACTATTTCAAGTTCACATTTGTTCATGGCAGAAACTACTGTTTCCTAAACTCATGTCTTTGCTTTGAAAGAAATGAAAAATGTTTCACACTTGATTGGAAAATATCTAATTAAGTGTATATATATTCTCAAGTTTCAAACATTACTAATGAGTACTCTTTGCTCACTCTAGTACTTTCAAGTTCTTGGTACTTTGCATGCATGAAAGGTGGTAGCACCCTTATACCTCCACATTTTTTTCATATAAATATAGTTCTTTGTTACATATCATTAGATTATCAATCATAATAATTGTTCGAGTTCTTGCCATAGATTTCCAAATACTGAAGAAAATATGCTGAAATTTCTAATATTTTATGAACTTCATTGTTTTTAAAAGTATACGTGGATACCACACACTTACAGTTAAGAAATATCAGAGCTCACTTATAGTCATATTTTCCTGCAATCAAATGTGCAGTTGTACTGTGGAGACTGGACAGGCAAGGATCAGAATAGTTACCTGGATGAATGGGAAGAAAATGCGGAAGCATCCATAATTCAGGAATAATTGGGTTATTTCCAGACCAATCATATACACCAATTACCTTGGATAAATATAAATTGCCTTAGATTAGACTCACTTTACATCAAAAGGAGCTAATGATAGTGAAGTAAAAACAAGGAATAATTTGGTAGACCTGTTTGCTTCACAAATATCAATGTCAAATGTATATGTAAAATAAATTGTGATAAACAAAAGCAAGAATAAGTACTTTTCTACAATAATATTGATAATACTAATAAATATTTTTTCTATGAAATGTGTTATCCGTCATTTTTAATGTGGTATATTCACATTAATTTTATTTCATATCTGGCGATCGTTTCAGAATAGGTTTTGTTTTTTTCAAGAAACAGTATGGAAGTCTCCTAGATTGTATTTTTATATTACAAAGCTCAAGGGCTAATTTGCAATGGAAAGGCTAATTTGCAATGGAAATATCTCGCTGGGAGATATATCGCCACAACCAGTTCATCTTTTTTTTTAAAAAAAAATGGGAAGGTAACTTGATATTTTAGTTTACTTCCATGTATAGTCATAATTGTGTTTTTCACAATAAATACCGAGAGATATATCTTTGCCCATTGTGGTGCTGCAGCTGCACTGCCATGAGACAAAATCCAGGCACGTCCTTTGGATAATGCAACATTGTCCCCATGCATCTCCTCTCCCAAGAGCCTTAAGGTAGCATAATTAACACAGGAGCCAAACATTGTGCTTGGGCCCAAAGTATGTGTACTCCAACCCCCATCTTGATTCTATAGTTTTAACAAATATTTCATAATTATAAGTGTTTGAAACATATCAAATTATTTATTTGACACATAATAGAAAAATTTGGGCATGCCTGAATGTTGTAGATGTACCGACAGATCTCACGTATATGTTCCGATGATAAGACATCATTTATTGATCGAGTCACATATAAAGCAAATATCTGAAGAGAGATACAAAAATATCAGTACATACCACAAAACTGATAATTTGGTCAGAGCTCCAAATAAATCATAGCATGATTAGCACAATAAGAATATAGCTTGAACTAGCTAACATAATTTAAAAAATTATCTACCAAAGGAATTAAATCAGATGTCAAAAAAATTGTTAAAGTAATGCCAAATTCTACGAAAAATAGTTTCACATATTTGTAGTTAATCTCTATTGTTGCACAAATAAGGTATAGTATGAGTTTTGTTATGATATCTATACTATTCTTAAGTTTTTGGATTTTCCTAGGATAAAGAAGTTGGTGCAGGAATTTAACAATGATATTTTTAAGATATAGTCATATTGCTTAACAAGTAAATTGTTGTTACATCATTAACTTATTAATATAATTGTTGTATCAAAACTAATGGGTAACCAATTTTATTTTGTGGTTTTACTTTTCCAAGTATTATAATTTGCTTTTAAATAAGAAGAATTCATACCGTGAGAGGAAGAATGAACAGAATCCCATTGTAACCACCAGGCCAATGCCCATGTTCACCTTGAATACAAGAATACTGTTTAAGAACCCGTCTCAGAGCAGTTAATAGAACTTCTTCAGTGACTTGTGAACTATCTTCAATAGTTTTGACTTGAAGATTTCTGCAAACTTGGTTCTGTTTTGCAAACTGCAAGGATGGTATTTTTATTGATCAGACAAATCTTTTTGTAAGACTGGATTGAGAACAAATTTGAAGTATGTTACAAGAGTTTTTCACAGTTCGATCAATTAGTTCTGGATATTTTGGGGCATATCAGTATGTTTGATTGTAAGCCCTGCACCAGCCCAGTTGACAGCTGCTCTAGGTTTCCTTCTGATGCTGCCCTTGTTGAAGGCAACAGTATCACAGCATCGTCGTGCTTTGCAGTATCTGACATTCACCAGGCTTGAAATTTCGTATGTATGTTCCCCATGAGCCTCGTTATACGCTGGTTATTAAGTGCATTATTCGATAGCTGCAGTGGATGTTTGAATAAGGTTTCCAGCTACACAAGTCTCTACTTCGAGCTCTATTGCTAAGGCCAAATATCGAGCTATGGCGAATGTGTTGCTAAGACATGGCTACACTGGTGGTTGTAGGAGCTTCATCAGTCTATCTAGAATGCTACGTCTAATGCCACAACATTAGTGCAGTATATCTTCGATTAACCTGGTGCAGTGCAGTATATCTTCGATTAACCTGGTGCAGTATCAGCGCATAAAACATGTTGAGATTGATTTTCATTCTGTTCGTCACAAACTGACTGCTAGATTTGTTTTTCGTTCTCTACGATCACCGATGTCTTAACCGACTCCTATTCTGACAATGAGGGAGAGTTAGACAATAGTGTTTTTTTTCTTATTTCCTTGCATAGCATAACTCCACTCATATTATTGGACTTAGAAATTTTTTTTGCATCAATCCTCTAAAATAAAAAACCTGCACAAATTCCTCAAAACTACTATAAACTAGGAATAACCCTATTCAAAATTTGCAAATTTTATCTGTAAATTTCATTGAATTGGTCAAAATGGTCATATTTTTATATATTCCAATCACCTATGTGCTCTACGAATGACATCTTCTTGCATTGAAGTGCATAAATGAGATGATTTATTAAAAGAAATGTTTACACTGCTTCAATATTTCATAATTTGTTTCACAGCATAAGCCATTGAATAAATTCAAACATGTTTGAATCAGTCCTTTTTGCTCTTAGCAGTTGAGAGTAATTCAATTCAAATTTTAATTTCTGACTTGTCACAGGAAAATTAGGTTCCCTGCATGCTACATGAAATTTTCAAAACATTGACAATTCAAATTCAAAAGAGAGAAGCAGAGATTATCCAAATACATTGAAAATAGCGACAATAACATACCCATTAGTTTCTAGCTATCTGTCTCTATTTTTAACGTCCCACACCACCTAGATCCCTCGTGGTAGTGCCCCAGCAACTCTAATTGCAATAAACACATTACAACCGAAGACCTAAGCTGGACAAATGGAGAACACGCCAAACATATTGTGGCATTGACACACACATTCCTAATGCAGGAACTCCCCCCCCCCTCCTTGCAGAAGAATCATCCAATCCTCCCCACCTCATCACTTCCATTGCCATTCACCTCAAATACGCCAACCATCCAAGTTCCCCTTTGTATCTTTCGCTGGCCACTTAGGAGTCATGGATGCATGTCTTGCCATTTTCACTCTATTTTTCACGTTCATCTCCGATTCTCTAGATACTCCACCTGTCCATCCTAGCTGATCCCACCTCTTAATTTGTTACTTACAACAGGGGCCTAGCAACGCGGGTGCCAAGTCACAAATGCAAGTTGTGGCCACCAGGGATCAACGGATCCTGCCAAGCACATGTTTTGTTCGTAGTCACAATTTATGTCTCGCCTTTGCACAACTTAAGTTAGGCAAGTTTACTAAGTAATCTGGTTTTGGGTGGTCGCAGCATTTGTGGCAGGTTTTACTGGTAGTCATGCATATAGGCCATATATATATATATATATGTATATATATATATGTATATATATATATATGTATATATATATATGTATATATATATATGTATATATATATATTTGTGTGGCAAGGATTTTTTTCTAGAAAAAGTGAACCAGCTGTTTTGCTTGCTAAACCTTAGTCATGTTGTAAGTTTTGATCACAGTCACTTCTGTCCTGACCTTATGGTGAAATATGACTTTGATAATAAATGTCTCAAATTCTAGGCTGCCTAGATATACAGGTACAGCTGTTTACAGCCATTGTTACAGCCATCAAATGTATTGGACAACAGGATCCGCAGATTTACATTTAGGTCTTGATGATATTTTTGCCTTTATCCCTACCAACTGGTGTGAGGCTATTATTGTATTAATAGGGTGTTAATGCTGGGTATTTTTAGTATTCGTAACCTTTGTCCTTAGACAAATAATTTATCTATCGTCCCACCCTTCTCTAGACTCAAAGTTCCTCTACTCCACATGCTAGTTGTTTTCTCCATAATTTCCAATAAACAAATGTAATGTTCTTCTAAGTGAATACTTTTTATCCAGAGAGAAGGCACTTCTATATATATATATATAGGGTAGCGCTACGCTACACACAGCGTGTAGCGAGATTTGGTAGCTCTCCTCACAGAATCCCACGTACCCTCTCACGCGAGTAAAAAATTTACTCCCTTCTAAATCCCATCTGCTCCATCCCACGCATGCACTTTTTGTAGTAAAAATTTTACACACCTCATTGTCTTCATCCCACACACGCTATTCTTCTAGTGAAAATTTTACTCACAGCTATTTGCTCAATCCCACGCACATTCTTTTCTTAGTAATATTTTTACTCAGGAGGTGTGCTATGAAATTTCGTAGCACACTGCGTCTAGTGTAGTATAACTATATATACACACACACATTTAATTAGTACATAAAACAACAACATACATCAACAAACATCATGAGAAAGTATATGCATACACATGAAAGAGTTATATATCGAGTACTTTCCTGCATGCGCATTAGAAGGTCACTGCTTTCCCTTTGTGTGAAGCGGTTACGAGTAAAGTCATTACGGAGTCTCTCTACCTCAGCACGTTCCTCTGGTGTACCAGCGTTAGGGTCGAACTCCCACACCTCCCGCCCAAGAAATCCATTGGGGGAACGAAGGAGTGGGTTGCTTCCTCCCTCACCGATCTTTAGCTTCCACATTCTTTTTAAGTAGCTAGCTTAATTTCTTGCCTAGCTATACAGTGTCAAGAATTCCATGCAACTCCCTGGTTCACTTAAATACTGAAGAGACAGGGAAAGTGGGTCCGGTTTCATATTACACACCAGCTAACTCAGGGCCATTTTGGCTGAGCTGTAGAACCTCAACTGCTGGCTGGGTCGCAGCTTAACTTCTGTGGCTGCTAATGAGCCAAACATTCTGCTCGGTATTTGCTCCTTAAGCTAATGAGCCAAACAATCTGCTTGCACAATGTAATATTTTATTAGCAAGATTTTAAATGAATTTTTCTCGGGTGCCATTTATGTGGTTTGTAATCTGGTTACATGGTCGTACTTTTTGCAGTTTAATATGTAATTCATGGTTATACTACTACTCTGAAATTTGGGTCTTAATTCATCCAAAATAATTATATCCTTCCAACAGAATGAGAAATTAGATAATCTCATCATGCAAACAAAACAAAATGTTTCTATCGTCAGATCTAACAAAGTATGCATGCTGTGTAGTTTGTTTGGAAGATTATATCAACATGTAGTTGTATGAGTTTGTATAGTTTGTTTGTTGACTCTGCAATATATGATGCCAACCCAAAATATATGATGAAGACATGTAGCTTTTTTTGCCACAAAACCTAATCATGACCTCAACTAATTTTGGTATAGGGACAAGGAGCCAATTGTAGTTGAAGGTCAGTTTCATGTTTTGCCACAATTTATAATGTTGATTTTGACCGGAAGAACGTGTCGCACTGCAGTCTAGAGAGCTCAGGAACATAATTTGTTGTTCATTATGATCCCTGGAAGAAAAGACAGCAAATGCTGTTCCAATTAATAATCTTCTTCGTGACTTCTGCCACCGCAACATCTTGTGACATAGAGGTCTTAATCCATATATCATGTCAACCGACTGCATTATTATTAGAGGTAGTAACAGCTCCAATTCAATTCTTACTTATACTCTCCACGATATTGGAATTTATACTCCCTCCATTCACAAATACAAGATTTTATGATGGATGTGACATATCCTTAAGTACCATGAATCTGCACGGATGTTTTGTCCAGATTATTTGTACTAGATGTGTCACGTCTACCCAAAACTTCTAGACAAAATTGGTTAGAGAGCACTGAATGTTTTTGGTTTTATTGCACTCAAAATCCTCTGTTCAGTTTAATAGCACCAAATGTTACCTCCCGTTAGTTATTTTAACATTTTGTTTAAGCTGTCGTTAAATCTGTCACTCACGAGGTCATGTTCTTTCCCACTCCCCATTTCTAAACCTTCATAGCAGACACGCGTTCGACGGTGGTATAGCAGCATGCAAGATGAACTTGAGGGTTGGCCGACAATGTGGAGGCCCGGGCCATAGAACGTTGTAGAATAATAGGGAGAGATAGATTGCGGAATATTGAACTTATTGTATAGAGCTTCGGGGGCCGGTATATATAGGAGATACATGGGTTGTGATACAGATAAGGAAAGAGTCCATACAAATCAATCATATCTTAATATATCTCTAACTACCGTATACTCTAACATCCCCCCACTGTCCAAGCGTGAACAACGCGAACACTTGAACTGGAGAAGAGACCGACAACTCTCAAAATAGATAATAGCCCTTGTGCCATAGTTGATGTAGCCAAAGTGCAGGGCGCAGTAGAGCCATGGTCGAGGTAGTCGTGCCTGAAGTCGGGTGTCGATGATGAGCAGACTAGCCAAGCCGCGAGGTGTGCAAGGGGCGCCACGGAGTGGTTGTGGGTGCATGGGAGGGCGTCGAGGACCAATATGCGTGAGGACACGTAGTAGACGAACACGGTGATGCAATCGCCACAGTTGTTGCGGAAGATGCACTGAAAAGCAGATATAGTCGAGCCGTGGAGGACGAGACACCATGCCAGGTGTGCCAGACCTGTGGACGACTCGGGATGAAAGCGCACAACGGTGTTGCCAATACCATGTACGCGAGGTAGTCGACCATCTTGAACCTTGCGCCATGTCGGAGGGGACTAGCAGACAAGGCCTTCGAGGCAGTTGCAGCGCGAGAATGGCGTAGAGAGAGAGAGAGATGTCGGAGCAGCATGCAGTTGCTGGAGAAGAAGAAAGTGTAGCTGAGGAAGAACCGATGTAGGCAACGAGGTGTAGCGGTCGAAGACGAATGTGAAGCAGCAGGACCAATGGCACGAAGAGATAACCACCAGACAAGAGCAGCAACAATGGTAGCTTGAGCAAGACACAGCGGCGATGATCAAAGTAGATGACAAAGAACTTGACAGTTGATGATGACTAGTACAAACGACGAGGGTGTCGACGTGTGAACGGCGGTGAAGACGACGAGAGCGGTGACGTTGTGACCCGAGGGGACAACACAACAGTAGCTCCATGTCGATGCAGCGGCGAGTAACCATGAGCAGTGACGCTACAGCCCGAGGGGGCGGCGAGTAACCATGAGCAGTGACGCTACAGCCCGAGGGGGCGGCATAGCGGCACGCTGTAGCTTGGTGACGTAGTAGACATACTCCAACATGATCAATAGAAGAAGTCCTTGTAGTCGTGCATTTCGTCAGGTGATCAAGCCGACAATGTACAAAATGAGACGACGACGGTGAGTAGTCAATGCCGATGTCGATGTAGAAGCACGTGAAGTTGTTGATGAGACGGTGGGCGACGCAAACCTGGTCTGGACTAATCGGGAAAAAACGATACAGCAGCAGCGGTACAGTAGTAGAACGGTACAAATAGCATTAGCATCCAAAAATCCGCCATGCAAACCAATCGTGTCTCCCTTGCTATTCTCCCATGCTAGCCATGTGCAAGATCATAGCAAAGAAGGAGAGCAGTGGGAGATCGACCAGAGAGTTAGAGACCAGGGGGGCAGGAACAGACTGGTAGGGGCCGGCCGATAGCAGTGACGAGGGAGCCGAGGTCGGAGGGCATCAACACCGACAAGCAGCCCGGCTGGAGCTCCGATACAGCCACACCTAACACCACCAATCCATGTCCGTGTTTGCCTCCGTTCTCCGCAGACCACAATGTCGGCTTGCAGGTGGCCGCGAGGCAGCAGCACAAGCGACCCACAAAGGTTGGGTAAGAGCAGTGCGGCGGCCCGGAGGATCCACTCCGTCATCGGCGGCAGTCCGGCCTCAAGAGGTGGAGCCGGTCGAGGAAACGGGTTTGTTGGGAGTCGGCGGAGGAGCAGATCGGATCGGTGACGTGGGCGGTAGAGATAAGGATGGTCGATGCGGTGTACTAGGAAGGAGCCAACCACATCAGATCGGCAACACCCATCACACATCAAGGACAGATCGACGAGGATGAAGATGCGACACCACTGCTGCTTGACTCGATGACGAGGTGAAACCACGCGGGAGAACGTGATTGATCTCTCTAGCGGCAAAACGCAAAGACACAAAAATAGAGCAGCGGAGCCACCAGGAGATCGGAACTCTCCTAGGGGCGATGGCGGCAGAAGCGTGAGCGTCGGCTCTAGGTCGCCCGCTCTAATACCATTCATGTAGAATAAGAGAGAGTGAGAGAGATTGCGGAATATTGAACTTATTGTTTTGAGCCTTTTGGGCCGGTGTATATAAGAGATACATGGGTTAAGATGATATTACGTATAAGGAAGGAGTCCATACAAATCAATCATATCCTAATATATCTCTAACTACCATATACTCTGACAAACGCGAGCTCAGACAGCGAAAACGGACACGTCTGAGAGTGGTGCGTCTGGGTGAGATAGAGGACGCTCGGCCCGACTGACGAGCTAGAGACAGCAGCATGCCCGAGAAGTCTTGCTTGAGGGCAGTGAGGTGAACGAGCTCATGTATGGGAGCAGCATCGATCCCGTCATGCTCAAGGGAGGAAGCATCATATCCATGACGAGTTCAAGGCCAGCTCGTTCTTACTTCTGACAAGAATTTGAACCATGCTTCCAAAGCGAGATTTGAGGGTGGCTCGGTGGACAACATGACGAGCTTGAGAGAGAGTATCCGGGGCAAACCGGTGAGTGACGATGCTGTGGACGAGCTCAAGAGTGGCAGTGGAAGACCTCAGTGACGATCGGTGGTGGGCATGCATGCGGCGGTGTCCTGGCGAGTTGGAGGTTTAGGCCGCGGCCACTACGGCAAGCAAGCAAGCTCATGCATGGCGGTGACGTCCTAGCGAGCTCTAGGATCCTGCTGGCTAGCTGCCGTCCATTCCGAGATGCAGGAGCTCAGAAAATGGAGGTTGGATGACCGGCGGCTGCACCATGCATGACCCAAGAGCTCGTGCGTTTGGTATTTCCTATTGTTAGCTGATGAAAAATAACAAGAAAAAGGTAATCTAACAGAATTTTGTATGGAAGGTTGAATAGAAGAACGGAGGAAACTATTTAGAGCTATAAAAGTGAACTGGAATTTTCTGGTGTTATAAAACCAAAACTTTCGGTGCTCCGGAGCTAATTTTGCCCCTCAAAAAAAAATCTACTATTGGTGGATGGAGTGACTGAGTAGCACTGAAAATTTTTCCTAATATATAGCAATTTATTCACCTACATTCTCCAACCAAACATAATCTTTCCCTATTTACTTCCTCAATATCCTTACTCTTGTGTACCCATGATAACCTTCTGTTATTTAATTCCATCTAGTTAATATTAAACTAGTGCCAATAGTTCTTATTCTTTGGGACAGAGGGAGTATTACTTGGCGGTTTTTTCTATAACATTCCACATCAATCATACGTTGTCAAAAGTTATCCTAAAGGCTATTAATCTTTGACCAATTAAATAAACTAAATGATATCTGCACCAGTCACTAGGCCAGAATTGGTCATCTCGGGCGATTCAGAATGTAATTGCGGGCGGGCCATTTAGTGGTTCGCCTGTAATATTATTGCAGACGGACTACTAAATGGCCCGCCCGCAATTACATAATTTTGAAGGCGGGGGACGGGGTACCCACTCGGGATGACCACGGTCCTGTCCTTATCCTCCCCACGCTCCCGTCGATCTCCCTCCCCATTCTCTCCCTGTCGGTGTTTTGTACCGGCAATAAACTATAAAGGGCTATGCACGGACACGAAAGCTAGATGGTGACGGAACACGAGAATTTATACTGGTTCAGGCCCTCCGATGGAGTAATAACCATAATCCAGTCCGGAGGAAGTATTCTGCCGAGTTTCTATTTGGTGTATGATGTGATGTATGAGTTGTTGTTTCGACGTCCTCGACCCCTCCTTATATAGGGAGAGGGGACCGAGTCATCTAGGAGTCCTACCCTAGACGGCTTAGGGTTTTCTTATTTGTTATAATATCTACCCGACCGACTGCCGTGGGACACAAGGCAAGGCCCAACCGGATGATTTATCTCTTTACATATATAAATTCCGAGTCTATCTATAACTCGGGATATGCCTTATCTCTTCAATTGCACCGTGGGAAACAAGGCACTGATGGGCCGGGCCTCTTTGTCTTCCTTCTATTAATCTTCTAGAACATCCCTTCTTCATGGGCTAACAATGGTCCGAGTGGATACCCGGTACCCATATTCTCCATAGTAGCCCCCGAGTCATTCACAGTCGAGTTGCTTCTTCTTCTTTTTGTAATCTTCAAGTCTCCAATCTTTCTTCATCCTTTCCAATCATCTTGCAAAGAGACTGTGAAGGGCTCCACCATAAAATCCAGAGAAAAAATTGGGGCGCCGAGTGGCGCACCTATTAGGTGTAGCCCCCGACTCTATGATTAGTTGGGAAAACAACTAAACTTAGAGTCTATATAGGACTTTTAAGAAAAAACACGTTTACAGAGAAATTGAATGGTGCGCCGAGTGGCGCACCTAATAGGTATAGCCCCCGACTCTAGAATTAGTTGGAAAAACAACTAAACTAGAGTCTATTTGGAGCAAATAGAACCCTTGGAGCTTAGCATCAATCACTTTTAATGATAGGCCAGAGGCTATAATAGGATACGCATAGCTATTGCCAAATGCGATTTTCAGTCGGATATGCATGCATCCTCATCTTGACATTCATCAAGGCTCATAGCTTAGCATCAATCACCCAATTGATTTGGATAATAGGCCAAAGGCTTTAATATCTCACTCTTAGGCTTTTAGCCTAGTGATTAGAGTAGTAATAATTTGCACCTTAATTTTAATAAGGATAAGCAAATCCTGAATCAGGCCATTACTCTCTTCAAACTCATATAGTGAGTAGCTCCGACTAAATAGCATGAGATTTTCCATCACCCAGAGGCACATAGGGCATGCTTTAAATTCACCGGGCCATATCAAGGTTTAGCTTAGCATAGATCACAGGAACTAAAATTCCCGAGTGATAGGCCAGAGGCTCATCAATCTCGAAATAATCCAATTATTTAGTTTTTATAGCAGTCGGCTGCTCTCTTATCAAACAAATCTTCAAATACAATCTTTAATCCGCGGCTCAATCGACAAAATTCAACTCCTGTTGGTAATCCGAGTGATCAATCTGAATCTCTCTCGCCGACTGATTATTCTATTAAACCCTTGAGCTTCCTTATAACGGCTCTAAACTAACACCGTTAAACCCGGAGCTTGCTCAGTCAAATCACGAAAATTGTGGATCTGACGCGTGTCCTACGGTGTCAGTTTTCCCCTTTATCTCTTCGTCTTCTCCGTCGAAATCCAACACTCTGCGCCATTGCTTCCAAACCCTCGATCCAACTTTCGCTCCCACGATTCACCGCGCTCCTCAACTTCTTCTCAATCTGCTAGAAGCCTCCCACCATCAATCCACAACCAACCATCATGGCTGGCGTAGGAAGCTCCAAGGCCACTGCTGAAGTATCCATCAGTGATGCCTCCGGGTGGCCCCCAAGCTCGATTGATGAGGGGAAACTGAACCTGTTGGTGTCAGTGGGCGTTCTTCATCATTGAGAGGTAATCACTCGGCGCCCTGCTCGCTTTGATGTGTTTCCCTCGCACAGTGCTGGCGAGGCGGTTGTTTTCACCCCTTTTTCTTTCGGGGTTTCTCTCTCCCAGCTCACCCCTTCCTCAAGGGGTTGCTTGATTTTTATGGGATTAGGATTCATCATCTTAATCCCAACTCCATCCTACATATTTCTATCTTTATCCATCTCTGCGAAACCTACTTGGGCATCTTCCCCACTTCAATCTCTTTCGAGCCTTGTTCTTCTTGAAACCACAACCCAGCCAAGCCAATATTTCCAATGTTGGTGGGACCGGATTTCAATGCCGTTCTACTAGCAAATACTTTGATATGTCTTTCAACACCTCCAACAAAGGCTGGCATGACGAGTGGTTTTATTATCCTGATGCTGAGAAATCACTCGGCGAGTACTCCCCCGAGTACCCCACTCCATGTGACTCCTGGAAGGCCAAGCTTACCAAGGAGGAAATGCTAGAAGTCGCCCCTCTGATCAGAAAGATCGCTGAGCTAAAACAGAGTGGGCTGACTGGTATCTGGGTGGCCCGCCTTTTTCTAATGTATTGGCTGAATCCTCTTAAGGAACGGGTCCACCCAGCCTTCGAGTACACGGGTCACCACGATTCTACCAGGGAGTTGGAGGTCGACCTGACAGAGGGAGAAGTCGGCAACAGGCTGAGAGCATTGTTTGCCGATGGCGTCGACATCCCCACCAAGAAGAATAAGCCTCGGTGCCGATCTTTCCACATTTATAGGCCACCCCCTCAGGTATGTATTTTTATCAATATTGTATATGACTTCTCCAATCGTTGAGTATTAATTCTTGTACTGATCCTCAGGAATATTATCAGCTTGACTCCAGGCCGCCGAGTGTTGCTAACATCGCTCGGCCAGATCAACCCCCGATGCCTGAATGCCCAACCATTGATTTCTTCAATGAGCTGAGTAATGACGAAGAGGAGGAAGCCATCGAGGCCGCCACTGCTGCCACCACTGTCCACGCCGACTCTCTTCAAGGGAGGAAGCGCAAGCTTATCCTCGCCGACAACTCGGACAACGAGGCAGCTGATCAGTCAGTTCCAACTCCTCGTGTTTCTTCTCCTCCACCACCCTCAGCGCCTAAGACTAGGCCTTTCTCGCCTCGCCCAGTCAAGCGCGGACGTTTGAAGGTGTCAAATATGTAAGTTTTCTTCTCTTCATCATGTCTTGTATTTTCTGTATTTGAATCCTTAGATCTTCTCCAACTATGATTACTCAATGCAGCAAGCCTAATACCAGTTTTACTGGTAAAGATGACGACACTCTACTACAGCCCCCGACTACTTCAGTAATCGAGAAGCCTGTGGCGGTGCCGACTGGTTCTCAGTCGGAGTTGGCGGAAGGAGAAATGCCGTCGACCACTCCGCCTCTGCCACCACAAGATTCCACCATGGATGTCGAGCCGGCTGCAACACAAGCAGCCACATCTTCTGATATCACTTCTTCAAGTATTTTTCTTGTAGCTTTTTCTAGTATTAACCAAGTAATATTTTTCTTGATTCTTAACCATTTCTCGGAAAATCTTGCCTTTAGTTGACATCATCCCATCAACTGTCACTACCACTCCTGCTGCCCCTGCTCAAGCCACTCCTTCCCCAAGCTCGGTACTCACAACAACCGTCGAGGTGCCGAGTGCCGACAAGGGAAAGCAGGTCCCAGGCTCTCACGTGGCTATCGAGCCGAGTGCCGGCTCTGACAGTGAGAAAACTGTCAGTGATGAGGTCAACTGCATTTCTTCAATCTTTAACCTCCTTATGAGCGACTTCTGTTTTATCTTTTTAAATGTAATCTCTTAGATCGTCGGGTGGCGATATGGCCCCAATCCTGATCAGGTCTCTGTCTTGGATCGTTTTGAAGATCAAAAAAGCATGACCCGACTGATCCAGCTGATGGCCGAGTCATCCGACCTAGTTCTGGTAAGTCGCACTTTCTCTCAGACTTCTGTTTCTATGCTCATAAATATTGTCTTTCAGAAAGTAATCAAGAATTCCAGTGCTAAGGACTCGCTTTTGGAGCGCATCGCTCCATTAGCTGAGAAAGCTGACCAGGCTCAGGAAGAACTTGCTATTCTCAAGAATGAGGTCGCTGGGTATAGAAATATCCGCAGCGAGTTCAAAGATAAACTCAGAGGTAATCTCTCAACACAAAATAACTCCATTGTCTTCAATCCATCTTTGAACCTGACTATTTTGCTTATAGATTTCCTTGGCCATGACCCTGCTGTGCTTGAGGCCAAGAAGCAAGCAGAGGAGCAAGTGCTGAAGCTTCAGGCTGAATTGACTCAACTTCAAGATAAAAATGAAGGTAATTCACTGCTCCTTTGTGTAGAGTACTTTTTGTATCTTCTTGTTTTGTGAAACATTTTTTGTCTTCTTTTTCAGAACTCATCAAGGCAAAGGACTCGGCCGAGAAGAAGTTGGCTCATTCTATCACGCGGAATGTGAAATCCCATGAGCAAGCCAACTACTACAAGGACAAGCTGGAGACCCTCTCAAAAAAGCATGAAGGTAAATCTTCTTATCTCGAGAGCTTAACCCGAGTCCTTTTATCCTTGCTAATCTCTCTTCCAATTCATCGTGTAGACTTAAAGAAAAAATCGGCCAATGAACTCAGCGCCATGAAAGTCAAGCACAATGAGGAGTTCCTGAAAATGAAGGCTGAGTTGGAGGAAGCTAGGAGAATAAATGTCGAGCTCTGCCAAGCTGCAGAGCCCATTCTTGACAATCTTCATGCAGCCACTGCTGAATCCAACACTTCAAGTCTTCAATCGGTGATTGAGCACCTCCAGTCGGCTCCCGCGAGACTCAAGAAGATCATCCTTGAGAGTGATAGTGTCGCTTGCGGTCAAACATTGGCGGTAATCAAATCACTATACCCCAAGCTTGACCTCGAGCCAATCACCTCAGGGTACGCAGAAGGGACGACCGGCAAGAAAGCTCTTGAACTTCTGGACCAAGTAGACGGCATGGCGCAGATTATGGCCAAGGATGCCCTGTATCCTGAGGAAGAGGACAATGCATGAACCTTAGTAGAATCTGATGTAAAAACAATTATTGTAATATTACTGTGTAATGTCTGAGTGATTTCTATTTATGAAATCTTTTTCTCTTTTACCAAGTCGCATATTATTAAATTCACCTTAAGTCCATACGTTTAAACACTCATCGATAATCAAATGAGCTTCACGATCTGGTGAGTGATTTAAATAACATGAGTCAGTCAAGATGTTTTTGTTATGCCTTATATTTAAACACTCATCCCGACTAGTTCTCGAGTACAGGAACCCGGCAAAAGCAATCAAAGCCCCTTTGCGTACCAAACAAGAACATCAATAAATAGAGCTTCATAATTAGGCATAAAAAATTCTGACTTTATTAAAGACAGAGTATATAAGATACATATAGCCCCCGACTGGATACTCGAGTAACAAAGGTACTCGACGCAGGCAGTCGATAAAGAAAAAATTTAAAAAGGCTAAGTGTATAAGGGACATAGCTGCTCTATATTCCAAGAGTTGTCCACCAAAGATCCATCTTCGCGCTTGAGGCGATAAGCACCCGGCCTTGTCACTTCATCAATGATAAACGGGCCTTCCTAGATTGGGGATAGCTTATGTCTGTTCTGGGTAGTTTGAATTTTTCTCAAGACTAGATCACCTAGCAGAAAAGCTCGACCATGTACATTGCGATTGTGATAGCGACGTAGACCTTGTTGGTACTTAGCCGACTGAAGTACTGCGATATTGTGTGCTTCCTCCAGTCGGTTAACATCATCCAGTTTGACTTCTTCGGAGCTGGACTCGTCATATGATTGAACTTGTAGCGACTTGTGTGTAACTTCAGTCGGCAAGACAGTTTTCGAGCCATAGATGAGAAAAAACGGTGTGCATCCAGTTGCTCGACTCAGCGTGGTTCGCAGTGACCACAAAACCGACGGCAATTCCTGCACCCACTTGCCCGCATAAGGTTTAAATCGATTAAAGATTCTAGGCTTGATGTCCTAAAGAACCATGCCATTAGCTCGCTTAACTTGTCCATTACTTCGCGGGTGCGCAATAGAGGCAAAACAAATCTTGATCCTAAATTCATCGCAGAAATCCTTGAAGAGATCACTTGTGAACTGGGTGCCATTGTCAGTAATTATCCTGTTGGGAATGCCGAAACAATAGATAATACTAAGTATGAATTCCTTAGCTCGTTGGGCTGTAATTTTGGGCATTGGCTTTGCTTCAATTCACTTTGTGAACTTATTCACCGCCACAAAAAGATGTGTGAATCCTCTAGGAGCTTTCTTAAAGGGACCGACTAGATCTAGCCCCAAACTGCAAAAGGCCAAGATAATGGGATTGTTTGCAGTTCTTGAGCTGGAACATGAATCTGTCGGCCAAAAAATTGACAGCCTTCACAAGTTTTTGTAACCTTCTCTACGTAATTGATAGCAGTTGGCCAGTAGAAACCCAGTCGGAAAGCTTTGCCCGCGATGGTTTTAGAGCCAGCGTGGTTCCCGCATATGCCCGAGTGAATCTCATGTAGTATCTGGCGCCCTTCATCGACGCTAACACACCTCATAAGCACTCCATTAGCTGCCTTCTTCATCAATTCGCACTCATGAATAATATAAACCCTATGTTTTCGTTTGATCTTCTTAGCCTCAGCCTTATCAGTTGGCAATTCATCTTCAGATAAGAAGCGAAAAATTGGGTTCCTCCAATCATCCTGTAAACAGGCAACGACTGGCTGGTCTGACTGCTCGATAGTTGGATTAGAAGACACGGTAGTTGATTGCTCCATGGGCTTAGTGGCCTGCTCCTTCCTCTTGACAGTTGGCTCATGGAGATATTCAATAAATATATCGTCAGGCATTGTCTGTCGGCGAGAACCCAAATTGGCCAGGTAGTCAGCCGCTTCATTATAGTCTCGGAGAATGTGACTTAGCTCGAGTCCTTCAAACTTCCCATCTAGTCGGCGTACCTCCTGGCAGTAAGCCATCATATTCTCATCCTGGCAATTCCATTCCTTCATGACTTGGTTGATCACCAGTAATGAATCACCCTATACAAAGAGACGCTTGATGTTCAAAGATACAGCCAATCGCAGTCCATGGATCAAGGCTTCGTACTCGGCCGCATTGTGTGATGCATTAAAGAGTATTTGCAACACGTATATAAATCTTTCTTTCTTAGGGGACACAAGAACTACCCCTGCTCCTGCTCCAGAAACTCGTAGAGACCCATCGAAATACATCGTCCAGTACTCAACAGCCTTGGAAGAAGTTTCTGTTTGGGCTTCGGTCCACTCTTCAACAAAATCAGCTAACACCTGTGACTTGCTCGAAACCTTAGGTCTAAATGTTAAGTCAAAAGGCATCAACTCCATGGCCCACTTAGCTATGCGGCCAGTTGCTTCACGGTTGTGCAACACATCTCCTAGAGGAAAGGACGTGATGACTGAAACCGGATGAGATTGGAAATAGTGTACCAGCTTGCGCACGGTGATGAGCACACGATACAACAATTTCTGGATTTGTGGATAACGAGTCTTTGAATCTGCCAACACCTCGCTGACGAAGTAGATAGGTCTTTGAACTTTGTGTGTCTTTCCATCTTCATCCCTTTCTACCACCAACACAGAACTGACTACTTGAGGAGTCGCAGAGATATATAGTAGCAATGGTTCCTGTGGCATCGGTGAAGCGAGTGTTGGAGCAGTTGTCAGAAATCGTTTGAAGTCATCAAACGCCTTCTGAGCTTCAGGCGTCCATTCAAACTTGTCGGCCTTCTTCATTAATTTGAAAAAAGGTATGCCGCGTTCTCCCAGCCGAGAGATGAAACGACTGAGTGCTGCCATGCATCTAGTCAGCTTCTCTACCTTGGTCAAATTACTCGGAGGTTCCATGTCCAAAATAGCCTTGATTTTGTCGGGATTGGCATCAATCCCTCTTTTTGAGATCATAAACCCAAGTAGCTTGCCTGATGGTACTCCGAACACACACTTCTCCGGGTTTAGCTTCATCCTGTAAGCTTGGATGTTACTAAATGTTTCTTCCAAATCGGCGATTAAGTCACCTCTCTGCTGAGTCTTGATAACCACGTCATCGACGTAGGCTTCCACATTGCGCCCAATCTGAGTTTGCAGACACTTCTAGATCATGCGTTGGTACGTAGCTCCAGCGTTCTTTAACCCAAAAGGCATGGTAATGTAGCAGTAAGCTCCAAACAGAGTAATGAAGGAGGTCTTCAAGCAATCCTCTTCCTTCAGACTGATTTGATGATAACCCGAGTAACAGTCAAGAAAGCTCAACAAGTCACAGCCTGCAGTTGAATCCACCACTTGGTCAATGCGTGGCAGTCGGAAGGGATCTTTTGGGCAAGCCTTGTTGAGGTCCGTATAGTCGACGCACATTCTCCACTATCCTGTCTTCTTCTGTACAAGCACTGGGTTGGCCAACCACTCGGGATGAAGCACCTCTTTGATAAAACCAGCAGCCGTAGCTTTTTGATCACATCTTTAATGGCTTCTCGCCTGTCGACAGCAAACAGTCGCAGACGTTGCTTGACTGGCTTAGCGTCAGCTTTCACTTGTAAAGTGTGCTCGATCACCCCCCGCGGGATTCCAGGCATATCAGGTGGTTTCCACGCAAAAATATCTTTATTTCTTTGAAAGAAGGTGACAAGCTCGCTTTCCTATTTACAATCTAAGTCGGCCCCAATGACTGTCATTTTAGTCGGGTCATCCGGGGTGAGTAGAATTTTCTTAGTCCTAACTCCACTGACGTCGAGCTATGAGGACTTAGGACTCGGCACATCTCCTTCTTGTGCTTCGGGCCTGCTGTTTGATGTCGTTGCGCTCCTTGGCGGTGTCGAGTGCTTGGGCAATGTCACAACTCTCCCTGTCGCAGGTGAAGGCTTGGCGTACGTCACTGCGTAGAGATATGACCTCGTGAGGTCCCGGTATTTTCATCATCATGTATATGTAATGCGGGATTGCCATGAACTTGGACAGCGCGGGGCGCCCAAGGATGGCATGGTAGGCCATGTCGAGGTCCGCCAGCTCAAAAATGATGTTCTCTGTCCTGAAGTTGTCCTTTGTGCCGAACGTGACAGGTAACGAGATTTGGCCGAGTGGAGTTACCGATAGCCCTGGGATGACTCCGTGAAAGGGGGCATAACTCGGATTAAGCTCAGACCTTGGTATTTTCATGGCTTCAAAGGTCTTGACGAAGAGGATGTTGAGCGCACTGCCTCTGTCGATAAGGACGCGCTTGAGGCGGGTTCCGAGTACCACTGGATCAAGAACCTATGGATAGCGACCAGGATGCACTACTCGGTCTGGGTGGTCATTACGATCAAAAGTGATCGAGACTTCTGACCAGCGGAGGTAGTGGAGCATGCTTGGGGCCGCCATGTTGATTTCGCGATCTGTGAGCTTCTGCTTGCGCTTGGGCTTGTAACCGAGTGGTCCGCCGAAAATGTGATTGAGTTGCTGGTGAGATCGTTGAAAGCCAGGAGGTATGTCATCGCCGACCTTCTCCTTGCTCTTGTCCTTCCCAGAACCCTCTGGCGCATCTGCTGGCTTCAAACCCTTAACATGTTGTTCAATGTACTTTTTTAGCATGTAGCAGTCTTTCGCCGAGTGGTTACCACTCGGGTGGTAAGGGCACTTCTCGGCTAGTAATTGCTCGTAGTCTAAGATCTTGAAGCGGCGTTGGTGACTGAATCAATCCGTCATGGCAACAAGTTCTTCGGGGCGACGCTTTCGATCTGAGGATCGATTAGCGTCTTTGTGGTCCTTGGAGGACTTATCGTCCTTCTTCTTTTCTCTCGGCGCAAAGGTTGACTGTTTGTCACCACGTACGGCCTGGACGGCCTTGGCTGATGCCGCGTACTTGTTGGCCATCTCAAACAATCTTCTGACGGTGTGTGGCGGCTTCCGAGTGAATTTGTGGATGAATTCCACATCTCTGACTCCCTTCCTAAAAGACGCGATTATGATATCGTCCTTCACGTCTGGGATCTTGTTCCTGGCTTCTGAGAACCTCTTGATGTAGTCTCTGAGAGATTCGTTGGACCTTTGCTGAAACTGCAAGAGGTCGTATTGATCTCCCGGGCGCTCGTAAGTACCCTGGAAATTAGCGATGAAAAGCTCCCGAAGCTCTGTCCAGAACCCGATTGATCTGCGAGGTAATCCAGTGAGCCAATTGCGAGCTGAATCGGATAGCGCCACCGGGAGGTAGTTAGCCATGACTCGGCTGTCACCTCCCGCAGCCCGTATCACCAAGGTATAGATGGTTAGCCACGTGTTGGGATCTGTCTTGCCGTCATACTTCTTGATTCCTGTGGGCTTGAATCCTGTAGGCCAAATGACTTGCCGCAGATCGGAAGTGAAGGCAAGGACTCCGTTGTGAAAGTTATTATGCCGAGGAGGTGAAGCGTCGCATTGCCGACGATGATATTCGTTCCACCGTTAATCTGACTCCTGTCGCTCGCGTCTCTTGTTGTTGATGACGTTACGGAGGTCATGATGGATGAGATCCCGGGCGTCCGAGTGGGGTTGGCATAAGTATCGGTTGTGGTCTTGCCGCAACCTTTTGCGCTCTTGATCCAGTCGGCGCCGCTCTTTGTCGTTCCTGCGTTGTTCTTCTTCTAGTATCCTGAGGTTCCTCTCTCGATCCGTTCTACGACTCGGGGGAGTAACCGAATGACTAGACTTGGAGGCTTCTCGGTATCATGAAGGCGGAGTCATTTTCGAATTCATCTCGGCCACCAGTTGATTATGATGTTGAACCCCTATTGCTGAGACAAGGGCTCGAGCTTTTCTCAACTGCGGGGTCAGGGATGCCGCTGCTGGTATGTTTTCCATGAGGGAAGTCAATTGGGTTTGGGCAGCCGCTATGTTCTGCTAAGGAGTAGTGAAAACTTGCTCCCCTTTGTAGATCGTGCTGAGTCGTTGGTGTACCCGTCTACCAGAACTGGCTAGACGTCAAGTTGCGGCCTCGCGAGCACGCACTTCCTCTTCCTGAAGTCATCGGGCTTCCGCTCCTCGAGCTCTTCTCGCCATCGTTCGTCCTCTGCTCTTGTCGCTTCAAGTTGCAATTGCACTTCCTCAATCTCTCGGGCCTGCCACTCGATATCCGCAGCTCGTTGGGCGAGTTGTTCAGCAGTCAATGGCGAATTCGTGATCTCAGCCATGAAAATTCCGCGTGGCAGAGGAAAACTATCAGAGCTACTCTGTTCGAGATTGTCAAACTGATTCGACTCATTGAGGAAGGCCACTTGGCGCTCTTCTCCCTCACCATGCTCCATAGGGTTTCCGGAATCCGAGTCATTATCACTCCGATCCCGCGCATCGGACCACTAGTAGCGGTAGGCGTATAAGTCTGCTCTGAAGAGCATTGCATCGAGTGACGCGGGTGGCTTCTTGTACCAGTCTTCTTTGAACTCCAGATCTCTGCATCCCCTGAAGAACACATCCTTGGCTTGGTTGTTAGTGACGGCTGGCTTGTCCTCCATGATTGCGTTGAAGCGCCGAAGGTAGACGTGAAAGGGCTCCTCAATCCCCTGGAGTAGCTGAGCTAGCTTCTAGTTTGGCGTCAATACCGGCTGAGGATCTTTGCGCTGCCAGATCTTCTTGCAAGGTGGTGAACGGGGCGGTTCACTCGGCGTTGAGGGTTGCTGACGCTTGGCTTTCTCCCTTCGAAGCTTGTACTCTTCTTTACGCTCTCGCTTTTCAAGTTCTGCGTCTTCCCGCATGCTTCCTCGCATAGAGGCGATCAGGCTGTTCTCCTAGCTTGGCTCCGAGTACTGGGTTCCGGGTGGCCCATGAATGTTAGCCAACTGCATCAGGTCCTTGATACTCTTGGGCCTATGACGATACCACGTCCGGATTACATCCTGGTCTCTCAGGCCATGATAAAAGATGGACAGAGCCAGCTGGTCTGAGATCAGTTTGACTTGATCAATCGCTTGTAGAAAGCGCCGAGTGAATCTGCCGAGAGATTCTCTCGGCTCTTGAGATAACTCACTGAAGAGACGATATGCCCCTGAGTTATTGGTGGTGTTAAAGACCGGACTTGGTGGTTCCTGAGTCGGAGCGGTCTTGGTAGACTGAATCCGAGTTGATGTAGGCTCGTGCGGTCGTAGTTGAGTCGGAGTCGACTCTAGATCGATGATCGGCGTCGGAGTCGCTTTGGGAGTCGGATCCAGAGGTGGAGTCGGAGTCGACTCTGGTTCCGACGTCTCAGCCCTATCGCCTTGCTTCTCGATCTACAGGACGCGCCACGCCTAGCGGATCGACTCTGCTTCTTTGGCATGGGCTGATAACATGCCATGATCTTGATAGCGCCATCGTCGACTGGAGAAATCACGCGACTCAAGAGGTGAGTCGTTTGTTCAGCGATGTTGGGAGGACCCATTGGGAGGGTGAAAACATCAGCTGGGTTGATCTCTTCTGCCCGAGTCTTGAGTTCTCCATTGGAGTCGGCGATGAAGCTAAAGGAGCCGAATTGTAGCTTCGTCCCCGGGGGAACAATTGATCCGGCAAACGTAGGTGTTGATGAAGATGCCATCTAGCTTCTTGTCGAGAAATCCGGCGATTTCCCCTACCTAGCGCGCCAACTACGGCGTTTTGTACCGGCAATAAACTATATGGGGCTACGCATGGACACGAAAGCTAGATGGTGACGGAACACGAGAATTTATACTGGTTCAGGCCCTCCGATGGAGTAATAACATTAATCTAGTCCGGAGGAAGTATTCCGCCGAGTTTGTATTTGGTGTATGATGTAATGTATGAGTTGTTGTTTCGACATCCTCGACCCCTCCTTATATAGGGAGAGGGGACCGAGTCATCTAGGAGTCCTAGCCCTAGACGGCTTAGGGTTTCCTTATTTGTTACAATATCTACCCGGCCGACTGCCGTGGGACA
>CM002478.1:8886615-8994228 GCA_000325765.3 Leersia perrieri | reverse complement strand
CGCCTGGAATCCAGCCGGTCAAGCCAGGCGATTCCGAGCAGGCGCGGCAGCTGCCTGCCCTCGAAGAGCCTATTCCACCACCTGCGATGGCTGTTTCTGGCCTAGTGAGTATGCATATAATTACGATAAACTGATGAAGTAACTCAGTAAAAATCACATATCAAACTTAGACACCAATGTCAACAAATCCACCAATGAACTATTGAAAAGAATTATGTCGATGTCCACACCCATACCCAAATCAAGCCACGCCATGTCCAGATCGATTCCAAGGTAAATAAAAACATCCAAATCCTCATGGCTTTGCCATCACGAGGGCCACTACCATCACCGCGGCTCACGGGGATGGCACTGTTGAATGCCGGAGCCACATGATGGACCCCACCACTTTTTCTTCTCACCAGAGCTGCCTCTGCTCCGCTGCTCGCCGAGGCTGCCGTTGTCACCGCGCAACTGTGAGAGAACAACAAAATGTGGCTAGAGAGGAGAAAATCTAGAAAAAGGAGATATGGTGTGTTAGAGAGGAGAGAAACGAGGAATACATAAGAGGGACGAGAAAAATAAACCAGGAATAGGGGAAATTATCTCTCATCTCTATCGGCTCGGCTCGGCTACATCTATTAGCTCCGGATAATATAAATAATTGGTAGTGATGTGCCACACAACAGTGGCAGTTACTTTCATAAATAGGTTGTAATGCTATTGTACCATTTTTTTAAATAAACCGGCACTGATTTTCCACACAGTGCCAGTTATTTTTATTAATCCATACTAATGCTATTAGTGCCGATTTTTTAAATGGACCGGTACTCATGTAGTATACCAGTGCTGATGTTTGTCAAAAAGAATGTGCGTGGCTAAAAAAAATTAAGTAGTACCTGTTGTTTTGTAACCGGTGGTTAAGGCATCTTGGATATGGTGTTTTGAGATAGTAATAACCTTGGTCATATCAAGGGCAAGATCAATATTTGTCTAATGAACTTGAGTTTACATGGCAGCATGACAGATGATAACATTCGGGGGTGCCTGTGAAGACAACCCCTGTGATCATGTCAGCACCGAGGAGCACTGCGATCATCTGCACAAGCAGTTCATGGTGACAGCTAAAAGCGAAAAGGGTTAAAATGCGGATTTTCAAAGACGGATAAAAGCAAAAGGGTTAAAATGTGGACTTTTGGTAGAAATGTCAGATTGTCGATCAGAACCGTGCTTATAAAGGTCATGGAATTGGTTTCATTTTTCTGGAGTTAAAATGTGGAGTTTCGCACGAGCCGCACGAAGCCGGAGAGGGGCTCGACCCAATTGCTCGGCCCCTTGCAGGGGTCAGCTATGTCACTCATCCTTGAAGATGATTCAGCTCGGGTGACTAAAGATCTGGCGAAGAGCAGATCGTCACGTAAGGTGCAGCACCATGTTTACTTCATCAACAAAGTATTATGGGATGCAAAGGCGTGCTACCCATAAGCGCAAAAAATGTTGTACACGGTACTGATTGTGTTGTGGAAGTTGTGCCATTACTTCCAGACGCACCAAGTGACTATTGTCACTTCCTATCCTCTCACCCAAATACTTAGCTACGTTGAGGGGATGGGCTGTGTGGTAGAATGGGAAATCGAGTTGGCTGAGTTTGACCTCCATTTCGTGGGACAGCATGCGATCAAGAGTCAGGCTTTGGTTGATTTTGTCGCTGAGTGGACGGAAACTAGCCTTTCCGACATCAAGGTCAGAGGCTCGGTGCCCAGCACCCAAAAACATGAGAAACAGTGGACACTCCACTGGATCGGATCATGTACTTCGATGGCTCCCTCACACCGTAGGGAGCCAGGGCTGGGGTAGTCCTCACTTCCCCCAATGGTAACGAGCTCCGCTATATCGTGAGGCTCGATTGTCAAGCAACCAACAACATGGCGGAGTACGAGGGCTTGCTGGAAGGTATTCGAGCTGCGGGCGCCCTTTGAGTCAAATGTCTCCTTGTGTGGGGGGACACGCAGCTTGTTGTAAACCAGTTGGCTAAGGAGTATCAATACTCAGGCCCCTAATATTTCAGCCTACGTCTAGAAGGCGTGTTGAATAGATCGTTGCTTTGAAGGCCTCGAACTGTAGCATGTGGCCCAGAAAAAACAACGTGGCAGCTGACGAGCTATCTAGATTGGCTTTGGCCCAGGAACTGCTGCATCCCGGAGTGTTAAAAGAAAGACTCTCCAGACCATCGGTTCAATCCGATACAATCCTCATGGAGATACGACATCACAGAGCGACATGCCACGACCTGAGGTAGAGTACTCGGCCCTGGCTCTGCTGAAAGGGACCAGCCAAAGGGCTGGGGCCAAGGGCTCCCATGGGGTCGCTTCTATTTGCTGGCACTCGTGAATCGATGAAATTCAGGAATACCTGACCCTGCCAAAGAGGCAAACAGTGTAGAGAGAATATGCAAGCACTACGTATTGGTCGAAGGCGACTTGTACCGATGTGCAGCCAATGTCATGCTACTAAAGTGCGTCACTCGCGAGGAAGGGGGCGAACTCCTCTTGAAGATCCACGAGGGGGAGTATGGTAGCCTCTCTACCTCACAAACCATGGTTGGAAAAGTTTCCTGCTAGGATTTCTACTGGCTCACAGCATTGCGAGATGCTGCAGATTTGGTGTGGAGGAGTCGAGCATGCCAGTTTCATGTGAAACAGGCTCATCTCCCCCTCCAAACCATCCCCCTCCCTTGGACGTTCATGGTGTGGGGTTTGGACATCCTCGACCCCTTTAACAAGGCTGTTGGGGGCTATGAAGACAAGTATGTCGCGGGGGACCAAGTAGCCAAAGGCCTTTACGTTCACAAAGATTGATCGGCATTATGCAATGCGCTTCATTCGAGGGCTCACAAGTCGCTTCGGGTTCCCAACCGCATCATAACCAACAATGGCACACACCTATTTGCGTTATTATGCATAATAATGATGTAAAATTAGTGTATTACGGCCCATCCAAGCAGCCTTCTGAGCTTACACCAGGAAAATATTATGGGCCCTTAATTTACCCTGGTATTGCATTATATACCGGGCTTACAACCAGGTCCTTAACTAAATATTCATTGTAATTCATCCGATAATCCCTCTCCATGGTACTAGTATCAATTAATAGTGGACCCATGCTATTTAGTCCTCTTTGAATCACATGATTACGAAAAATGGAGAAATAAAATCCACAGGATTTTCACAGGAATAAACTTTAAAAGAGGATTGCAAAACACGCGAAGAATACAGGCATACACATTAATTTGATATGCAAGGAAAGATTCCACGAGGTAGACCTCAAAAAAAATTTCCTCCAAAATCTTCTTGTTTTGAAATATCCGATAGGAAATTTATAGGATTGGAGTCCAAATTCTTTGTATCAAATGCCTTTTTATAAAAAAAATTTTCTATAGGATTGAAATCATCCAAATTTCATATGTTTTCATACAAATATCCATCTAATTAATCTCTTAGATGAAAACCCCTATCACTTACTTCGCATTTCATTTACCGTTTTAAGTGTATGTGAAGGTTACGTGTGTGGCCCCTTCCATTACTAATATCAAATTAAAATTTATTTCACTGACTTATGGGCCACCACCACTTAAAATCTGTTAATATCCACTTAAAATGGAACTGTGTGTTTGGCATGTGGAAACTAGATCAACCCTTGGACAACTTGACCAGTCAACATGTTGACTTCTGAAAGTCTCATGGAGTTTTCATTGTAAAGTCAATGTTTTGTAAACTAAAGTGGTATAGGGAGCCACCAGTTAGTGACTGCAATATTTTTCTTAAGACATAAAACTGACCTGTAGTTTTTTGAATTAATTTAAATTACTTCATATTTAAAACTTTGAAAACTGATAACTCAAAGATTTTTAGTCAAACTTCAGTGCGACTTTCGGCTCAATTCTTTTAAAATCAAGATATAACTTATGGCCCTAATTTTGCTATTTTGTTAATTTTATTTTATTTGCATTAGTGATAATATTACATCAACATTTAACTATCTGTTATACTACTCTGTTAGAGGAGTCACTTGTCTGTGACGCCGAAGATACATGCCCTATCAAACCAAGCCAAGTCATCATGAATAACTATATGGTCATGTTGTGCCTACCTTATGAAATGCTTGGATTGCAAATGAAATGCATATTGTATTTAAATTCAAAAACCATGAATTTTCGGAGCTAAATAAGTAGATTTAATAGTACAAAGATCATTTCAGTGATTAATTTAAATTAAAAACTAATTAAAATCCTCTCCCTCTGCGTGGGCTGTTTTCAGCCCATTGCTTCCTCTCCTCTCACGTTTTCAGCCCACCCGAGTGGACCAGAGCCAGGCCGACAGAGGTCCAGCTGAGCCGCCGCTGGCCCAGTTGACCCAGCCAACAGCTGACCGTCGTCATCTTCAACCTCAGGACGAAGTCCTGTAGCGCACGCCGCCGCCACCTACATCCCGCGCTGAATCCGGCCTCTCCAACTCGTCCCGTTCTAATCCAACCCCGAAAATCGAACCCCAGCCCTATCATATTTCTTTCCCCTCAATTAATTCGAAGAAATCCCACAAGAATCAGATAAAAATAGAGTTTTATCTTTACCGGCGAACTCGGGAAACCCTAGCTCTTGCGCCGCCAAATCCAGTCGTTTGTCCACCAAATTCCACCTCTCTTCGCCTATATAAGCACCCCCATGCGCCCTCCCCTCGACATCAATCGAAACTGAGGTCTTCCTTGCCCTAAAAGGCTTTCCCACGCTCGCCTCTCTCTCCACCTCCAGCCGCCCGCAGCCGCTGCGTACGCCGTCAAAATGCTGCGCTGCGGCCAGCATTGGAACCGCATCGACGAGGCGAAGGCCGACCACCTGCTGCTCCAAGCCGAAGACGTCCGAAGCCGTGTCGTCCCTGTGAACCCAAGGTCGCCGCATTCTGTACAAGGTCAGCGCCACCTCAACCCTCTGTCCAGCGTATCGCTCAGATGGCATGCTTTGACCCGGAGTTGACCATATCCAATACAATCGATCTCAGGCCTTGATCCATCCTTGATACAATATAAACCATGAAATATAACTCTTTTTCCTTCTTACATATGGCTCCTACCATATGTCATCCACTAAAAATTAATCTAATCTTTTTCGGAGGTTTTATTTAATCTTTTATCTCAATTATAAATTGTTTGAAAATCGTTTAATTAATTAAAATAGTTATTTTTCTTTAATAGACTTAATTGGAATAAAATTGTAAAATTCATGACTAATTCATCTGAACATAAAATGAGATCGTTCCAGGTACTAATTCATCCAAAATCAAGATCTAAATGTTTGTTTTATTTTATGAATTGTTACTTGGAGTTCTTTAGTTTTTTTCTCGTTTTGATTGTAGTTTTTTTAGCTCGTGTTGTTTCGGATGAGCGCGAGTTCTACGGAAGAGCTACAAAAGAACAACCCATTCAGATCACAAACGCCCTTTGAGCATGTTATACATATTCTTTCTCGTTGAACTTCGACTATTGCATTTATTTTCGAATATAGTCGGGTCGTAAACCTATATACGGCCAATTGAATCCCTTTATCTTAGATAGCCTGGGTTGAATAATTTAACTAGCTAGAACTATATATTGTTTTAGCTAGATTATTAGTCTTTGCTTAGCCATGCTTTAGAAACTTTAGCACACTTATGGGATCATTGAAGACTTCACTTATGATTATATTATGGTTAATTAATGATGGCTAACAGTTGTTGTCGTGGTTGATTAATTTAATAACTTGTCAACTAAAATTTGACAATTGGTGGATTGTGAGCACATGGCTGTTGGTTTGTCGTACTTATGACAATTAAGTATCGGTTCGTGAGCTACTTATTGGCAAACACGTAACATACTACCCTTAGGCCAGAGTGGGCAACGACGTGATTCGTACAGTAACAGAGGCGATATGACGCACCAGACTGTAAAGCGGCAAAGATAAGCCTACATGGGGTGACATTGGGGGAGTCGTAACTAGTTTTGTGAGACAAGGAACCCAATGGGTGATTGTGTCGTTTTCTGTTGCAATGCGGTCATGTTTACGGTTTCTTCCCTTTTAGTACCTTTGGGGGTTGATGGGTAAGAGTCGTGTCCTAAGGCTAAATTGGTACACCTCTGATCAGAGTAAAACTATTCGAATAGCTGTAATTAAATTTTGGTTAATTAAAGTGGTAATTGGGCAACTCCGAGTTTTGGAGCTATCATTGGCCTTGTTAATTGGTTACTCCTAGTTTTGGAGTTATGGTTGACTTAGTTGATTAGTGATATCGAGATTCCGGGTTGGTTGGGCATATGCAACCTGGTTCAGTTGTGTGTTAATGATTTAATATTGTTATTAAATTCAATGTTTCATTAATTATCTCTTATATTTAAAATTAATGCTGCTATGTTTTAACCATATTTAAGGCTCATCCAAATTATGGTATTATAAGGATTAAACAAGAAAACTATATGAATACAAAAGGTATGATCCTGCTAATAATGGTGATTTACCTTTCTTACCCAGCTAGGATTCCATCTCGAAACCATAGAGTTTGTCTAGGACACGATATATCCCCAACGTATAGATACACGTGCCCTTGTGGGACTCAAGAACAAGTTACAACAAGCCTATAAACACACCCTATCCACCAATTGATCGAAAGCGACTTGTCAATTCATCTACGCACCATCGACTAGCCCCACATATTTAACCGTATAGCCTACGCAATCTAGTAGAGATGATAGAGTAGCTTCCCATGCGGTTCATTGTACTCAGCGATGTCTTATTATGTTGATTAAGAAAAGAGACCTCTGGCCAACACTACAAGAAACTTGTTAATCTATGACTCTCAATCTCTAACGATATTTGAAACCGTCACAGAAATTGTCAGGGACTGAGAAAAAATCATCATAGACGCTAATCCGTGACAATTTGTCTATGACGGTTTTAGATATCGTCAGGGATTTAGCGTCATAGATTAACAAGTTTCTTGTAGTGCAACAAATGTGGGGCTATTCCCCTTCTTGTGAGCTTGAACGTGCATAAAGATTACATCCCCTATAACTTTCTTGCGTATTCTTGTTTGGTAGCCACACGTAACCCCAGGTACCAAACAAAATCCGACCGTCGAATCAAGAGGGGTACGATCGGAATGGAAGTAAACTCCTACTCCGCCGCGCTATTATATTGTCCGCCTCCTCTCTTCTGCTAACGCCGCCGCGATAGATTTTTTCTCCAACAAGCTCGACAGTCGACACCTTGCTGAAGTGCCAATCCCCCGCGCGCCCATGCGGTGCAGAGGCTCTTGCTTCTCCACGTTGGAGCACCCCCTCACCTCCCTCCCCCAATGCATCTTGGCCACCATGATGAGGCGGCGGCTAAGACTGTGCCGCCGCTCCCGCCTTAGTCTCATCATTTACGTGTGTCGGCCGCCCAAAGACGCTTAAGCAGTTTTGGAAGATGAAGTATTGCTTTTCTGGTGGACGCTGCTTTGCTGTTGAATGTTGCTTCGTCAAATGCATTAAGATTTGTTGATGGGAGAGGCTGCGTTTGAATTATAATCTCTGCTTAGTTTTGAATCTGTCCGCTAGATATAGGAGTATGTAGTTTGCTAAGCCATGTTGCCAAACTGACAGGCATGAATGTAATAGCTAGACAGAGGAAATGTGCTGAAACTGCCTCTTTTCTTGTTCTGATTAAAACTATCCTGAATTTTTCTTGTCTGTTTACTGCTGTTTCATGTTAGACCAATAGATCCCTCACGTTCCAGAAGTTATGTGTGTGTTCTGAATAATCAGTGTGGTCAAGAAGATAGATGTGGTTTTAATGTTGGGAACTTGGGATGGAGGTTAATTCAATGGGAAAACCATTCCACTTCACACCCCATTCGGGAAACTCGATCAGGAATTCAGGATCAGGCTAACCTCCTAGCATCAGGATCGAACCCAAACAGGAACCAAGCTCGGCCATCAGCCGGTATTAAACCGACACACAAGCGAGCGCCTGCTAACGCCCTTGTCCCGGTGGGCACCTTGAGCTTCCCCACACTCGCAATGTGCCATCGCCGATGGCAAATCAATGGCACCGGCACCTTATTCCGAAGTGGACTGCAACTACAAGACGTGGCTGCGAGTAAGGGGGAGACGCCAGGGCGTCCGAAAGAGGATGAGAATGAAATCGCTTGCCGGCGTCATGAATGTCGGATGAGGAGATGGATTAATGGTATCGCCTGCCGCCCGCCGCCGCCGGCTTCAGATGAAGGAACGCAGATGGAGTAGCCATGTTTCTCAATGCGAAATTAACATCCTGACCTTCCACAACTCTTCGTTCCTGCGGTACTGCCTCCGAAGGACGATGGTACCTGCTAGTACCAAACGGTTTCAGCCGTTGGATTTGGTCCACCGAACAGCCTAGAAATCCGTACCGCCCCCAGGTGCTAGATGGTTAAAAGAAAAAAACACTTGTTGCTAACCCGGTTGCTTGGCTCTAGGAGTAAACAACAAAAATAATTGATCAGACAGAGCTAAATTATCTTAAACATCTTTAAAAGAATTACACCACATTTCACCTAATCTTCTGTCTTCTATTTGTTTTCTAAACTATATATTCTTTCAACTCAAACCTGTAAGTCCAAAGCTGATCTCCAACTCCTCATCCCCAACAATTAGAAAGTGAGCCCCTCTGTCGATCACCTTCTCTCCGGTCTCTGATACCCAACTGAAATGATCGCAAGGGCTTACGTCGAACTTGAGATTGGCCTTCTCCCCAACCTTGAGATGCTGGCTCCTGAACCCGATCAGTTGCCTCGCCGGCCGGCCGCCATTCGCGGTTGGCCACTGGAGGTACATCAACACCGTCTGTTTCCCATCCATTGGCCCATGATTCTCCACCTCAACCATCGCCGGAAAAACGAGCTCGTTACACCTCTCGATGCCAATCTCACCAACAACATAACTCACACCACCATCCTCTTCAGTTGACCTCACAGTGATCCCAGCGAGCGCACTCGTGTCAGATGATACACCACCAGCATTGGTCATTGAGAAACTCGTGAACAGGCGGCTAGAGAAACTGGAGTAGCTGAGACCATACCCAAACTTGTACACCGGGTTCCCCTGGTAGAATCTGTAACTCCGGCCAGGGTATCCGATGGCCGGATCGGCGCGCATTCGCATATCGGTCATGGGGATTTTGGTGAACTCCTCCGGGTACCATGTCACCGGCAGCCGCCCACTCGGGTTGTGGTCGCCGAAGATCACCTTGGCGATTGCAAGCCCACCCGCCTGGCCCGGGTACCCTGCCCACAAGATGGCCCCGATCTTTGGGTTGTTCTTGGCGAACGTGACGTCGACGGGTCCGCCGGTGAGGAGCACAAGGATCACCGGGAGGCTCGCCGCGTTCGCCACGGCGACAATGAGACTCTGCTGCTCACCGGGGAGGAGGAGCGTCGTTCGGTCCAGTCCTTCTTGCTCCTGCTTCTGGCTGAGACCCATGAAGAGGATGACGTGGTCGGACGAGCACGCAATCGTCGCTGCCGTGCCCGTCGCGGCCATCGTGCACGCCGGCGAGTCGCACGCAGCGAGGAATCTCAGGTGGCTGCCGTTGATGTAACTTTTGATGGCTTGGAGTGGCGTAGTGAGGTCGCACGCCGGGCCGAAGTAGTTGCCGTGGAGGGCGCCGGTGTTGTCGGCGTTGGGGCCGATCACGGCGAGAGAGGAGACGAGCCACGGGCGGAGAGGGAGGACGCCGGCGTCGTTCTTGAGAAGGACGATGCCGTCAAGCGCGGCTTCCAGGGCAAGGCTCTTGTGCGCTGGCGAGCACACGTCAGCGGCGCCGAGGTGGCCGTACACGTCGTTGCTCCTCGGGTCGCCGTTGAAGTGGCCAAGCCGGATGCGGACGGCGAAGAGATTTATGAGGGCCTTGTCGATGTCCTTTTCTGATAGCTTCCCTTGCTGGACAGCGGCCATGGCGTGCACTTGGGTGTAGTTTCCGCAGTTCACGTCCGTTCCTGAAAATATATTGCAACCGAATTTAAGCACAACGACTAAAGAAGCATAAGCATTCCTATCCCTGTGATTATGTTCAAAAGACTTAGGGACCGTTTGAGGAAGGAGGCAAGATGGAAGACTATATATGTAAAGTTTAGATTTCTTTTAAACTTTTAGAGAAAATGTTACAACCTGATCAAAACTTTATAAAACTAAAACTGCATTCCCTATGAAATTGTATACTTACAGAGTACGTGTACCGTAATAGGAAATTTTATACTTACCGGCCTTGATCGCGACAGCAACCGTATCCTCTGGAGATGAAGTATAGCGATGTGCATCGCGTATGGTAGCCACTGCATCACAGTCTGAAGCAACATACCTGAGAACGTGTGCAAAGGAGGAAATTAATTGAATTACCAATTTTAACACGGAACAACAATTAATTATGAGATCATGCTTTGATGAATTCCAGAAATACATCAAAAATGTGTAATTAAAAATCGTATCATACCCTTTCATTCCCCATTCTCCTCTTACTTGTTTTGTGAGGAGATCAGAGCTGGCACAAGCAGGGACGCCATTGATGCTATTGTAACCACACATGATGCATGTCGCCTTCCCTTCCATCACGCAGCTCTTGAACGGAGGATTGTAGGTGTCCTCCAGATCTTGGAGAGTCACCTGCACAAAATCGTATACAATTTTTTCACAATCGAAACACATTTATGCATACAAAAATCAAATCTACCAACAATACATACTTGAAGGTATATATGTTTTTTCAGTTATGGATTAATTAATTAACTTAGTCCGTACATCAAAGATGTATCAGGCCAATCTTGAAATTCACTCCTATTTGAACACACATTTCTTATGAAGTTTCTTTAGTGTAAGTTGGCTAAAACTCCTATTCAAGTACATGAATGAAAAAGCTGCCTTAATTGTATCTTACCTTGGAATCGTAACTGTAGCGCGCGACCTTGTTCCAGTAATCAAGATCATACGCCGTGGCATGCTTGCAGCAGGCCGATGCCTGCAGCGTCGACGCCTCCGTCACCGTCGCCGGCGAACCCCCACCCTGCAGCCCTGCCACGAACGCCGCGGCGTACGCGCTCGCCGTGGCGGGATCCTCCCCGGGAGTCTCCTGCCCTCTCCCCCACCTCGGATCCCTAAAAATGTTCACGTTGGGGGACCAGATGGTCAGCCCGTTGGCCTGCCCGACGTTGTACAGCGCCCTCGCCTCCACGCCGACCGCCTCCCCGACGCGCCGCCACAGCCGGGCGTCGAACGCCGCCGCCGTGTGGATCACCTGAGGGAAGCTCGTGACAGCGCGGACGCTGCCGTTGAAGCGAATCCCTCGGCCCCAGATGGAGAGCCCGTGGAGGCCCTCCGACCACCACTCGTATGCCGGCACGCCGAGCCGTGGGACGGCTGGCGCGCGGTCCCCGAGCTGGGAGATCTTCTCCGGGAGTGTCAGATGGGAGACTAGGTCGGCCGCGCGCTGCGACGGCGGGAGCTGAGTGTTGCAGAACGCGAGGGCTTGGGATGACAGGGAGCTCGGCCCGCATGAGTACGGCGGATCGACGGCGGTGGCGGTGCTCGGCGATGATGGTAGAAGGAGGAGGAGGAGAAACGCTATGGCCATAGGCCGGTGTGGCCAATGGGCTTGTGCCGCGTGTGTCATGGAGCGTGCTTCTATGTGCTGTCCTCGTGCTGCCTGTTGATTTGTATGGAGATATGCATGCTTGTATTTGACTCGTGTTTTTTTAGTAAGTAGTAGTAGGATATATGTGCCGTTTCCAAATCATTTGAATTAATTGTGTTATAAATTGATTATAAATATTGGAGGGGAGTAGTGCTGGTATTAGCTGGATTTTTATTACAGCACACCATTATTAAATTGCTCGTGCGTTGCAATGGCATTTCCGGAACGAAATTTTACAGCGAGAAAGATCTTTGTACTAAATGCAAGAATAATAGTTGGAGATCTTCCCATTGTTAATAGGTTGTTGGATAATGTCAAAGAGTTGAAAACTAAGGCAAAATTTGCTATGGAACATCTAAAGTTTGTGGTCTTGACTATAGAACATCAAAAAAACACGTCTACCATAAAAATTGACAATTTTGTAATAGATACCGAAGACAATATTTTATTTTTTTCAAAGAGGAGAGATAATTTGATGTGAGGTGACTATTTTACCCCTCAAGCATTCCTGGTCAACTGTTGTCATGAGATTTTTTTTTTCTTATGTATGAATTTGTTCTTTTTTGTTTGGAGAGATTTCCTTGTGAATTTCAAAACATAATTTTGAAATAGTTTCTATTAATTTTTCTAAAATTTACAGAAGTTATTTTAAAATTGTGTTCTAAAATTCACTACAAAATCACTCCAAACAAAAAGAATTTCATTACAAGCATTTAAAAATTTTGGCAAGTTTGCCAAAAAAATACTTGGAAAGAAATTAAACTAGACTTTCACAACAGATTTACCGTTGATTGCTAACCACAAAAATGTGTATAATCGTTCGAGATTAGTTGATCTCTAACAGTTCTAAAAATTTAATTTTAAAACTCACTAAAACCACTGAACTATTAATAGAAGCCATAAAAGTTTAAGATCTTTAGGAATAACTAAATATTTATTCAAAATGGTTCGAGATTGTGAACAAATTCTCTACTTAATACCAATCTAATTACATGTTGGTCACAAATAACTTTTAGCGATTGACTGTGACCACCACGATACGACCAAGGTCTAATGGTGGTTAAATATCATACTGACTATCATGTGGTCGGCAATAGCGGGTTGGTAGTGGATTGGTGTCCATCTAGCGGATCTCAGATAGCGGGCGCTATAGCGGACGCTAAGTTCCAATGTAATATTTAATAATAAAACATAAATTTAAGTGTATATCATAAACAATGACTTTATAACATATTAATAGAGTAATTAAAAACTAATTAGTAACAAATCAATACACATGTAACACTAAAAATGTTATGTACAATGTCGAATGATTCATGAAGTGCGCTGTCAACCTCGGTGCATGGTACGTCTTAAGCTACAGATGGGCAGACTCATAATATATGTTCTTATAAAATTATGAGAGTGAAAATAGGTAAGGGTTATTGGCAACTACTTATATGACTCGATGGCACGCTATAGCGGTCCGCTATGCCGTACTGCGGCCACTATAGCTACCGGTGCGCTATGGGTAAACAACGGTCGTTAAGTTCCAGACCGCTACATCTAGTCCACTACGTCGTAGTGGTACCTTGGTGTCGGTCTATAATGACCAAGGATCTTGGAGACTAAAACTCCTTTTTATTGTAGTCATTGCATCCCTTCCGAATTCAATTATGATTATTTTGAGACTCCAGGCCTCAAGCTTGAGAGCTGTCGGATCTAACCACCCCAAAGCTCGTAAACACGGCCATGGTGACGACAACAACGACCATATGTGCTTTGTTTATCTTTAACGTAACGGTGGGCTCACTGCTTCGCAGTGGCATGCAATGGTAATGGCAAGTACGAGTGCGGCCACTATAATGGTGGCATGACCTAAAGGTCAGCAATGTAACTTCGAGGAGCCACCCAACAATAGCGAGAATGTGCTGAGGAGGTGATGCAGCTAACTCACGGGCCGCTGTACGTCCTGATTAAGGGACGCACGGTGGGTCGGGGTCGTCTCCCTTCTTCCATACACGTCCACCCTTCTCCCTTTACCCGTAACATCTTTTTTTTTAAGTATTACATGGTACAACGTAGACACTCACAATACACACACTCACTCTTATGAATACACGCACGTAAACCCTACCCCTATAAGCATCTTCGAAGACTGGGGCGGCAAATTCTTGAGATTGACGAAGTCACCACGGGCGTCTCGCTGTCGACGGGTACGTCGCTTACCACTGAAAGCACAAAGCCATTAAATCCTGAAAAATTCGTTCCCACAGGAAATCGAACCTAGGACCTCAGGTGCTACTGAGGCTCTTGTAACCACAGGCACCTCTTCCTCTTCCAAGAAAAAATTGTGTGGCTTTCCCATGTAGGGCGATTAAAAAAATCTCACTCTCATATATATATGTTGGTAGATCTATGTAAATTTTGTACATATACACATATGTGCACAATATAAACTCTTGGTGGTATAAACTTTATGGTGGTACTATAAATTTTGGATGTACACATGGAGAAAAAAAAACATGATATACACAAAAAAAAAACCCGCCAAGAACCCATATAAATTGGATCCGAAGAAAAACCAGATGTCGGTTCACATCCCTATCCTCGCGTTGTCTGCTCCCCACTCGACACGTGGTCACCGCACACTAACTGAGGCACACGGATGACTGTCCATTAGTACTTTCGCTTCATGGCAGCCACAACGAAGACGACATCATTTGCACTATTATATGTATGGGATGTGTTTGCTGGGCTCCAGCTCCTAGATATACCTCCAGAAGTGGAGCATGGACTATTGTGGAGTTGTCCGAATTCAGCTCAACATTTCTAATTTATTTTCTTAAGATCCCTCTATACAGTCCGCTTCTTTTCTGTATGAAGCTGAAACCATTTAGTTGGACCCTAGGCTTAGAAGAGATGGAGAAAGATATTAAGCTCTACCAAATAGGCCCATAATAACGGCCATTCATAACAAGACTTTTGTATTATTAACGGTTACAACTAAACCGTCTACGAACAGTGATACTTATTTTTACAAAAAATGATGGAAAAAATATTGCAGTTGCTGTCAAGGAATTTGTGGATATGTCCACAACTGACGAAGCCATTTATTATTTTATTTAACAAGACGAAGCGATTTATAATAACAGGCAAACGTACAACTCATCTTTCTTACAGTGAAGCTTTGAAGTATGGGCTTTGAAGTTTAACACTCGATCTGTAAAAAGATAATTTTGTCTTTCTTGAAGACACATGGTTGTATTTAAAAAAAAATCTACCAGTTTCACAAATAAAGTTTTAATTAAAAATTCGATCCTCAACAATCTTCTAGATCCGCACCTAAAAGTCAGGTGGCCACGTGGGCCTAGGCCTGTCATGGACCCTGATTTTTGGATTAAAAGGGCTGCGACAAAATTCCGTGGGCTAAATTTTAAACTAAATTTTAAGCTAAAAGTGGCACTAAAATGAGTTGTGAAAGGGCCCGTGGGTCGCAGGTCGTGGCCCATTACTACCCCTAAATTGTCGGCCCAGTTAACCTGCAAGAAATTGAGGCTCCGTGCGGCCGCGGACCTTGCGCGGCGATATTCATGGCTAGCATCAAGATGGGCCTTCGTCTGCCGCACGCCGCACAAATTGGGCCTTTTGCTGCATGCGCGGCGTCGCCAAGGCCGTTGGCCCATTGCACATCACGCCTTGTCGCCCGGCAACAGAGGAGAAGATGAAAGATTATGCACCGACCAAAGAGACCTTATGGACCATCTGTTCCAATTTACACGAGTAAATTATTGCTTCATTGATGATTATTACACCTTGATTCCAAACAAATGCCTCGTTAGTCAATTTTTTAGAGGCAAATCGATCTGATTACAAATTACAGGATAAATTAATAATGCAACAATAAATTACAATCGTAAAAAATCCCAATTGCATTTGCACCACATAATTTAATCCACGTGCCTGCTAATTGCCCATTTTCGTCTCCCTGCTTCTCACGTCACTTATGCATCGAAGCTGATCTCCCACTCGTCGTCCTCCTCCCCAACCTTGAGAAAATGTGACCCTCTATCAATCACCTTCTTCCCATCCTCCCTCGCCCTACTCAAATGTTCACATGGATTTATCTCCATCTCGACTTTCGTCTTCTCCCCAACCTTAACATGCTGGCTACTGAACCCAACCAGCTGGCTCGCCGGCCGACTCACCCCTGTCGTCGCATTTGGCCACCGAACAAACATCAGCACCGAATGCTTCCCATCCATGGGACCATGATTATGCACCTCCACAGCAACCGGAAACTTGAGCTTCTCACACCCATTCTCACCGATCTCCTCCACATGGTAACTCTCACCGCCATCAGCCGCCGGCTTGGGGATTAAACCAGCAAGTAGATTCCGGTTCGGTCTACCCGGCCGGTTTGCACTGGCCCGGGAGACTACCTTACGGGAGAATTTGGAGTAGCTAAGACCATACCCAAACTTGTAAACCGGGTTGCCCTGGTAGAACCGGTAACTCCGGCCGGGATAACCGGTTGCCGGATCGGCACGCATCCGCATGTCGGTCATGGGGATCTTGGTGAACTCCTCCGGGTACCACGTCACCGGCAACCTCCCACTCGGATTATGGTCGCCAAAGAGCACCCTGGCAATGGCAAGCCCACCTGCCTGGCCCGGGTACCCAGCCCACAAAATGGCCCCAATCTTGGGGTTGTTCTTGGCGAACGTGACGTCGACCGGTCCACCAGTGAGCAACACGAGGATCACCGGCCGCTTCGACGCGGCGGCGATGGCTTCGATTAGACTCTGCTGCTTCCCGGGGAGGAGGAGGCTCGTCCGATCAAGCCCTTCCTTCTCCTGGTCCTGGCTAAGCCCCATGAAGAGGATGACGTAATCCGACGACCCCGCGATCGCCGACGCCTGCGCCGTCGCGGCGAAACCGCACGCCGGCGAGCCGCACCCGGAGTGGAACGTCACACGGGTGACGTATCTCTGTATCCCCTGCAGCGGTGTGGTGGTCTCGCAGGGTGGGCCGAAGTAGTTGCCATTGAGTGCGGCGGGGTCGTTGCCGTTTGGGCCGATGACGGCGGCGGAGGCGACGGCGGCGCGGTCTAGGGGGAGGATTCCGGCGTCGTTCTTGAGGAGGACGATGCCGTCCTGGGCCGCTTCGAGGGCGAGGTTTTTGTGGGCCTGGGTGCACACGTCGGCGGCGCCCAGGTGGCCGTACGCCGCGTTGCTCCGTGGGTCGCCGTCGAAGTGGCCGAGACGCATGCGAACGGCGAAGAGGTTTGTCAGCGCACGGTCAACGTCCTTCTCTGATAGCTTCCCCTGCTGTAGCGCCGACATCCCGTGCTCCTGCGTGTACGTGCCGCAGTTCAGGTCCAAACCTGCAAAACGATCAGTTTGTGAATACTGGATTAGTATATCATCATACAAGCATCAATTTTGAACGATATCATCACAGTTGGATTTCCAATTTATCAGAGAATTTGAGATAATTTCAAGGTAGAGGATTTGTACTGACCGGCCTTCATGGCAACCGCAACAGTGTCCTCTGGTGTTGGCGCGTAACGCTGCGCATCACGCATGAGGGCTACTGCATCGCAGTCAGAAGAAACGTACCTGAAAATTATGAAAATAACTGTTTGTTTATATATACGAAAAAATATTTTGCAAGAGAACATTTTGAGTACCTCAATCGATATTTAAAATTCTGTAAGCTTTAAGTAGAATTTATCACAACCCTGTTTTGAAATTGACAGGTCAATTATATGTTCAGGTAATTCGAAGATTGTATTCCAAATATATATTAGGGTCAATTAGAAATTCTGCAATACCAAACAGTAACATAGTTTACGGCATGTTGTTCTGAGGGAATAAACCTATAGCTAGTATTTGAGGATCAAAGGTTAATCTTACCCATCCAGTCAATTCAAAAAAAAAAAAAAATCTTACCCATCCAGTCCCCACTCTCCCCTAAAGGTCCTGGTTAGGAGGTCTGAACTGGCGCATGCAGGGACACCGTTGATGTCGGTGTATGCGCACATAACGCAGCTTGCCTTTCCATCTACCACACAACTCTTGAACGGCGGGTTGAAAGTGTCCGCTAGATCTTGTGCTGTCACCTACATTTGTCACATATCCATTGTTTCAGTGGCCATCAACATTTGCTGGAATAAAAATATGACAGTCCATTCCTCTTCTTAGTACTATTAATTTTCTTTCATGGAATTTAGTCCACATCCCTCATAATTTTATGTCTACGCAACTTTTTAATCCGCAAGGTCTCTTCAGTTTTACCTTAATCTGTAGTTTCACAATTTGTTACAGCTGTCATTTTATTCTTTTCAATGTGACATGTGTAGTAACATATCCTCATACCATCTCTCAAAAATAACAATAATAAGCACAAAAAATGATTTAAACAAATACACATATACGGATTCTCACCCTTGCATTGAAGTTGTAGCGCGCAATGCCATTCCAGTCCTCAAGGTCATATGCAGTAGCATGCTTGCAGCAGGCAGATGTCTGTAGCACCCCCGGCGAGCTTCCCTGCAGGCCCTTCACGAAAGCGACGGCATACTTACTCGCCGTGGTGGGGTCCTCACCAGGGGTCTCTTGGCCCCGGCCCCACCTAGGATCCCTGTAGATGTTCACGTTGGGGGACCAGATTGTCAGCCCCTCCGCCTGCCCTAGGTTGTACAAAGCCCTCGCCTCCGTGCCGATCGCCTGCACAAACACACAAAATTAATTAACACGCTTAACTATCATCATGATCATCATCACATCTCGATTGCACTAGCCAGAGATTCTCTGAACTTTTTATCTTTCTTTCAGAGTTGTTGTTAGTGACTCGAAAAGGAGTACTGGTACTACAAGCTACAGGCGGTTACCAACTGATGGGACATGCTTCTATTGCACGCCCGTTTGGTGGCTAAGTCTAACTAACCCCATCAAAACCAAGCATGCATAATGCACATGGGAGCGAGCTAGCTAAGCTAGATAGGGTCACTGCTTTCTTCCAACGAAGTCAAGTGTACCTAACCATTTTCTTCTATGAGCTGTGTGTACCGGCCATTTGTGATGTGATATCCGGCGATCATGGAGGCCACAACACTAGTGTTTACTGTCGTAATAACAGACGACAAAGACAACGACGGACGTCGATCTGGTGGATCGATCGATCGCCTGGCTGATTGCATGAATGTACTGATCATGTACGATCACTCATGACTAGGTTAACAACTTCCATAATTACTTGAACAGTACACAGGTTTGACAGCCGGCATGCATAACAAGATCATTTAATCGATTGATGCCCAGCAAGATCTGGAAATGATTCATCTCCCCTCTTGCTTGTATAGTTGCTAGCTAGCTGTCAGAGTAAGCAACTATGTACCACTAACAGCCGCTATAATTAGTCGATGAACTAAATAAAAGTGTGCTAATTTAAGCGAAGGCCGGACAGTAATTAATCAACATAAGTAAATTATGTACTAGCTAGCCCGGTTGTTGGGCACAAAAAAGCTACCCGGCCGGCCGGCCTGATCGACCTAACTATATCTATAGCCTTTGCACGCAGCAGTTAACGCCTCAGGTCTCGCTGCTTGTTGCTATTAGCTAGGAGTATAGCTAGCTTTTGCAACAACCAGACATTCTGCTGTTGCTGGCCTACCTATTGTTGTTATTATGGCGTCTAGTTTCAGTGGTCAGAATTGAAGAATCAATCAGATATAAGTGTGTGCTTGTGCTGAATTTGTATGCACCTGTTGTCGTCTTCACTGTTTACTGGCCTTTCTATACCGTGCAGGTCCTGATTCTCATGCCATCCTAATAGTCCTAGCTCTTTCAGTTTGATTGCAAACAGTGTGTGTGTTGCTGGAAAGGACAATGTAGTAGTACGTACGTATTTCTCGCATTTTAATTTATACTCACCACCAACTAATTTCAAATATTTGTTGTGTTAAAATTATATGGTCTCAACAACCTTTTCTGATGAAGCTTTATATATGAACTTATTTTAGCCTTAAATGTTTAACTAGCTTGAACTTTATTTATTTCGCCTTACATAGTATATTCTAAACTAAAGGTTTATACGTTTGCCCATATCCATACGTCCCACTTAAGTGTGCACGGTGCACCTAGATAAGTCTCCCCAAAACATCTACGATCTAAAATACAAAGCCATCTTTTTCTTTATAAAAATATATTATATTTCCTCCCAATACGTCGCTATTATGTACAGGCCCCCAGATCCCCTCTTGTCTCTTCTGGCATCCAAACCATTTTCCATTAGATCGATATGAAATAAATGGCCATGCAAACATTATCTTGCGAAAATGATTAAAAAAATTGGACGTTACCGAAAGAGTATATATATTTTTGCAATTATATCTATTTGTTTCCTTGTTTGGAATTGTCTATCAAAAATACTCACGATTGCATGCCACAGTAACTAAATTATAGCGCGGATAATATGAAATACTATACTACCTACTAGCTAGCTGTAGATAAGAAGAAAAAAGACACAATTGGACCTTATTTAAGTGAGTGACACGTGGGCCCTGCCATTCAGGAGAAATTATCATCAATCTTGCATATAGTACACAGTTCAAAAGGATGAAGGACTTGCAGTTGTCCTACATCTTATCAATGTCCAGACTGTAATCTTGACTGCATTTTCAGCAACTGCATGTACTGCCTAATACTAGTTAGCAAGTCCAAACATGGGCGAGCCCACCACATATATCAGGCATACCCGTCTCTTTTCATCTCTTTCCATGATATCCATATACCATTTTTAATCTTCTTTTTTGTACTGATCTATATATGCTTGTCAATGCACATGTGTATTTGACAACACAAAATTCTGGGAAAGCATTTATCTCCAGTACCACGTCCCATGTATTTGAATACTCACTAAGCTACGTAATTATTTCACTTATTTTTGTTCAAATAATTCCATATGCAAAAACGAAAATTGCAGAGAGCATGCATACGTTACGCGCACGAATACGCGGACGTTTCTAATCTAGCTGTAAACTGCACTTACAGCCCTCATTCTTCCACGTACACACAACCATATTGGAGTCCCAAACACGTTCGGTGCTATATGTACGTACCGTACGCGCGTGCACGTACCCATACGCGTATAAATACGTCCACGAAGTAGTACAATACTAGTACATATACTCGTCGATCGACATCCTCTTCGTGGCGGGTGTGTGAGACGGTACCGTAGATAATTAAAAACGCAAGCGTACGTACCTGTCCGATGCGGAACCAGAGGTTGTCGTCGAAGGCGGCGGCGGTAAGTAACACCTGTGGGAAGCTGGTGATGCCGGTGACGCTGCCGTTGAAGTGCATGCCGTGTCCCCAGTAGGAGAGCCCGTGGAGCCCCTCCGACCACCACTTGTACCCCGGCACCCCCAGCCTCGCCACGCCGCCGGCCTCGTCCCCCAGCTGCGCCACCTTCTCCGCCGCCGTCATCCTCCTCACCAGGTCCGCCGCCCTCCTCGCCGCCGGCAGCCTCGCGTCGCAGAACGCGTAGTACTGCCCCGCCGTCGGCGACCGCGGCCCGCACGAGTACGCCGGCTCGCCGCCCAATGCTGCTGATGTTAGTAGCAGAAGGAGCAGAAGCGGCGGCAGGAGAATTCCGGCGGCGGCCGCCATTGACGAGGGGAAGGGGAAGAAGCTCGACGTGGAAATGGGAAGGGGAGGGAGATACGGCTTGATGGAGAAGGGTGCGCGCGTTTAAATAGGGAAACGTGGCCAATGGCGTCGTGCCACCTGTCACTTGCCGTTTGATGTTAAATTAGGAAGACAGTAGTAGTATGTGGTTTGTGTGTGTGCGCGCCTTTTGTGAGATGGATATGAATCTTTTTTTTTTTTGCCTGGTTTGATTTAATTATAATATCTTGATTGGGGTCTAAATAAGAAGGAATTGATTGGTAGGATAAGCATGCCAGGGAATGCTTCGGGTTCTTTTTGTTATATCAATCAAGTCGCCTAACAATTTGGGGGTGCATGCTTTTGCTTGGTTAAGCACCTTGATTTGCACTAAATGCACTAAAATCTATCAACATTTAAAGTGTCCACTAATCAGTAAGATAGAGTTCGACTCGCTACCAACTATAGATTGATCGATCATATATAATCGGCGCACAGATGCGCATTAAGGGAAAAGTTTTAACTTTCCCAAAACCAGCTAACAAGATATAGTATGCAAATTGAACGGAATTATTGTCTTCGATCCTTAGAGAAGCCCAAAACAAGGTCATAATTTTAATTTTGGGATTTCGAGAAAACAACCTTCAATTAAAAAAACAGGAAATAAATTTTGCTGATTTTTCCTTACATGCATCCCCGGATCCCTTCGTCACTCGCAACCTGCATATCCAGGTAGTTCACGTGTGCAGTAGTATGCTCTTCCCTAGCGGACCTAGAATTAAAATATAGATGGATGAAAGTTATTCACCGAAAAACAGTAATATACTTACACCACATACCGTATTTATATTACATTCTTGTAAATCAATACTTACAAGATCATCAAAAGTTGGTACCTCTAACTTAAAAATAAATCAATAATCTTTGCACCATTACCATTGTATATCAAATTTAATGACAAACAAATCAAATTTGCAAAAATAAGTCATATGATTCATATTCCCCGCAAAAAAAAGTCATATGATTCATATGTGGTAAATAACTAATCAAATAATTTAAAAAATAATTAGTACTCCCTCCGTTCCAAAATATAAGGCGCAACCACTTTTTTCCTATGTTCCAAAATACAAGGCGCGCATTAACTACACTGCTACATGCATTGGCAGAACAATAAACTAAAGCAAAAATACTCACTAAGTAAATGTATGATTAAATGTCTCTTGGTCTTTGCCATACCAATAATTAGTCACTAAACATTTGTACAGATTGTCCTCAAATTCTTAGTTGGTTGCGTCTTGCTGTCGTGGAGAGGTGAAGACGGATAATGGAGGGTTGGAGACTCATAGTTGCGAAATTATGGAGCCAGAGATGAGTACATAGCCCTCCTGATACTACCTGAATCATGATGTCTGGTTGTGAGAGCAGCAAGATATCGAGCTATCTAGGACGGGAGGAGCCATGGTCGGCTAGCCAAGCCATAGTTTCGCCTAGTGCCTGCCTAACTAGTGGCTACCTAGGCCACAAGACTCCTTGACCTAACCGACTTTCTGGCCTTTGTAGCAAGCTAGCAACTAAGCAGCAAGTGAATTAGCAGATTGGAATCGGATCGATCACTCGACTGCTCGACATGGTATACTATATGTAGGAGGCGAGGAGTAACGTAGGACGCCATCACTCACGAGTTGCATTGGCCCTTTGCCCATGCTGCTGCGTGAGCATCGTGGATTCGCGATGACAAAGACGAACTACATCAACCATTTTAAATCTTTGGTCTCCTTTTATCTCTTGTGATGCTAAAACATGGATCGGTAGACTTGAAGGATGAATAAACGGTCCAAAACTTATGCCAAATGAATTAAGGGGTGGGGGGGGTCTTTAGGTCAGTGGGTTGACCCAAACGGTTGATGGATCCGCAGTCCCACCCCACCCAATGAGTGGATCCGCCCCCGATGCCCTTGTCATCACAGGCTTGTCCATAAGCCATAGCACACCATCAATTCATGTCGTTGCAGCCATCACAATCATCATCCGCCTCTGGTCGCCGATTCGCACCATCATGAGGTTGTCTGCAACCATTGCCGTTGTCATCACACTCTCGCCTGCCGCTAGCCCTGATTCGCTTCGTCACAAGCTTGTCCTCCACCGCTGTCACCCACTAGCCCGCCGCCGGCTAGATTCCTATATCTTCACGTGCTCATCCTCCACCGCTCTCACCCGCTCTCGTGTGCAGCCGCCCTCCGTCGGCGCCGATTCTTGCAGTTTTGTAGCTTGTCCACCAGCATTAGAACACACTCATTCGCTACCGGTCCGGATTCTTGCCATCGCACACCACTCCATCGCTGCCGTCATGAGCTCGCCGTCCACCACAGTAGGGGGGGGAGAGGGAGAAAGACACTAGTGGAAAAAAGATTTTTCCAGGCAGCATCATATCATTTTTTAGGGTGGCACAACAATAGAGCCGCATGCAAAAATGGTGTACGGTTGGCGACGTCGTCACCCACCCAAAAAAAATAGATTTTTGCGGCCGGGTGACCTAGTGGCCTGCCCGGAAAAATCCATATTTGCGGGCGGGTCACCGTGGCCTGCATGGAAAAATAAAATTTTGAAAAGGGGGGGAAGGCAAGGAGGAGAAAAATAAAAGAAAGGCATGTCTTTTTCTCGGTTCTCTCTCTCTTCCATTGCGCTCTCTCTCTCACTCTTCTCCGTCTCTCGGCGACGGCGGCGCCCCATGGCAGGCACAAGGTGGCTCAGGGCGGCGGTTGCGACAATGGCGGCTCGAGGCAGCCGGATCCGCCGACGGCTGCCCCGGGGCAGGCAGTGGGTTGCTCGGGGCGGTGGCCACGACGACGAGAGCAACGAACACAATGATGACGACGGTGACACTCGCGGCTCGGGTAGCGTCGGGGCTGCCCTAGGGCGGGCGGCGGAGTGGACAGCGGTGCCTAGGGGCACCGGCGGATGTTTTTTTTAAAAAAAAAATCATTTTTCAGGCAGGCTACTAAAAGGGCCGCCCGGGTAAATGTTATTTGTGGGCGGTTGCCGGTCCACCTGAAAAAATGAAGGATTTCTCAAGGCGATTCTGATCGGGCGATTGCCTCACCCGCCTACAAAAATCACTTTAGCCCGCCCATAAAAATAGAATTTGGCCTAGTGAGAAAAGGAAAGCAGCCATACCGGAGGAGGAAGGAAATGAAAGGAGGAGACTGCTGCACGTGTCAAGCAACTTATGTGAGAGAGGGGGAGACTGATGATAGTTTTCATGTGGTCACACTTTTTATTGGAAGTCAATTTCGAATATACGTACTCCCTTTGTCCCATAATATAGCAATCTAGAAGGGGTCACATCCCCTCCTAGGTTGCTATTTATTGGGACGGAGATAGTACGTATGTTGGAGTGAGCATGTCTTTAACATCCCAAAAGTCTGATTAGAGCTTCCAATAAGAGTTAACTGAGAATGAAATTTTAGCCTTTTGTTGACGATGCTCTTAAAGCACATAAAGAAATATACCCAAATGACATGGCGTCCGATGTTTCCACTTTGCGTGGTATACCTTTATCTCCTCTATTTCCTCCCAAGCGAGCGTGTATCTACCTTGCACTAATGTGGCTCCTCTCATCCATGTCAGGCCAAAACAATCATCCATGATGGGTATCGGTGCCGTCATGAGAGAAGTCAGTAATGGCAAAAGTCATATGTTACAGTATAGGAGGTTGGCCCCGTCACCTATGTGCCTCCCCCTGCAATTTAGCACGCTTACGGCCCGTCACCAATGTATCTCGGTGACGGGTATCCATTTCACCCATCACCATTGACTCCGTATCGGTGACTGGCCTAGTTTTTTAGCCCAGTATTTACGTGTGTTGCGACGGCCAGGCCAGCTGGGGTGTCCCGTCACCGAGGACCCTAATAAACGACGGTTTCCACTATTCTTCCGTCACCGATGACCATTTACAAAAATAAATTAGAAAAACCGACCGACTTCATAAAATTCCAGCCACGACCTCTAAGAAATAACCCAAATTCACCCTTATAACATCCCCAATTCACCCACATATATATCAAATACTGAAATACATCTCCAAACATCATCAGTAGTGTGCTCTCTGGTAGGAGCAACTATTTTAGTAAATTAAACTATTATGATAAACTCTGGAAGTAGCAAACGTTCTCGCTAAATAGCATTTCTGTCTTAGCAGAGAGCAAAAAGATTCTTGTATATCTTGTTTGATGCATGACAGCAAAAGGGCACTATCAATCCACTAGCAAATATTCCAACTGTCTAATTTATTTCAGGATATTTGATTTCTTAACATTATACCATAATTCGACAAACATCAATTATTCATAGATGATATATCCAATTATTTTCCATCTTTGTTCTTATATGCAATTTTCTTGATGTGACCTCATTACGTAAAGGGAGCCCATACGAGGATCATTTTATTTAACGAACTTGATGTAACCAGAATTCACTTGACTACCCTTCGGCTGATCAATAAAGTACTTATTCGAGTAGTATACTAACTACTAATATTCAAAGACTAATTTATTAGTACAAAATATTATATTTAATTAATGACCGCATTAATTAATTCAGGCTGGTTCGTCTGATAAGGTCAGGGGCGAAAACTAGAGGAGGCAAATGAATATATATATATGTATATATATACATATGTATATATATATACATATGTACATATGTATACATATATATCACATGAATGAAAGATGACGATGGGTGCAAGGCCATTGGATAGCTATGAATCAAAGATGACTTCACCACATAAGAGGGCCAGCTAGCCAGCTAGGGCCCAATTTCGCCCTTAATTGCTTATATATCATCCTTCCCAGCAATGATTTTCCTTTCTCTAAATGGAAAGGAATTAACACATAAGAGGAAAATTTGCAAAATTACGATCAAATAAGTACAGATTTGAGTTTAATCATAAAACTACGATTTTATTAGGATCCACCTAGAAATCTTGCAACAGATTTTTTAGTAAAAATCTGTCAAATGTAATTGTAGTATAAATATATTGTAATTATATGGTAAGTGGTATATATTTGCATTATAGTTTATTAGCATCATGGATGTATATGAGAGAAGAAGGTAAGCCTCTGCTCTAGCGGTAGAGGCGCTGGCCTGTAAACGTCAGGTTGTGGGAACGATCCCTTGTCACCCCGCTCTTTTGGTTTGTTCCAACACCTATAGCACAAATCTTGATAAGTATCCAACGGCCCACAAATTGACAGATTTTCCCCAAGAAATAAGTCGCCAGAATTTTATCAAATCTGTTCTATTTTATTAGGATGTATATGTAATTCAATTCACTTGATCGATATAGGATGTGTGACATATATAGATTAGCATGGTTAAAGTCTTAACGATTCTAATTATTGTTTCTATTTGTCACATAAGCAAAAGGAGATAAGAAATTCCATGTATTTCTTCTTAAAACTGGAGGGGCCATGGCATAGATTGCAAGATTGGCCTTCATGAAGCTCCGCCTCTGTAGATTACGATCGATGCAGTGACCGGCAGGGTTGGAAATAATGCTTTATATAAGCTTGTGGCTTGGATCGGCTCAAACTCATATTCAAATTTGCCTGCAAACTTAACAAATTAACTAGCTCGCAAATGCTTGTTTTTCTTGCTAGTGCTTATATCTGTAGCAGATGGAGTAGATAGTGTTTAATATTATGTCAACAAATGATACAAATTTGTAATGGACATAATGAGCTTAACGAGTTTTAGCTGGTAAGATGAGCCGAGTAGGCTTTTAGATCATCAAGGTTAATTAATGAGTTATCTCATTTTTGCCGGGCTTGATAAAAAGTAAAAGATATTTTTCTTATCTTAGGTTCTTTTGTTGTCAAATAATGTAAATCAAGTTAGGTTTTGGAAGACAAATGGGTTGGACATGTTTCTTTTGAAGAGCAGTTCCCTTCTTTATATATATAACAATGTTCGAAGATAGAGTCCTTTTGTTACAACTTTTAGTGAGTTCTATCGCATTAGATGTATCTTTCCGAAGGTCTTTAGTTGGACATAATAAAATAATGTGGTATAACTTAGTTGCAAAGATTGTTCTGGTTAGCTTAAATAATGACAACGATATACTTAGATGGAATTTACATTAAAATTGTCAATTTTCAGTTCAATCACTGTACTTGGCCTTAAGAAATAATGGATGCATATATATGAATAAAGGATTGTGGTCAATGTTGAATTCAAACCTTGGTGTTGGATTGTCAGTGTTTATCCAGGAAAGAGGTCATACAAGTGGCGCGCCCTACATTTAAGATAGCAGTTTGTGCTAAATTCTGCAATGTATAAGGCTAATAGAGGTGTCAAAGGGGCAAAGTGATGGCATGCATCGATCTCTTCCTGACGTGGTGGCATCTATCATTGATAAGCTAGGGGGCCCAACCACTGAAACAACTGGTTCCATGGTTATTAACCTGTAGTATATTGAAAACCCCCCAGAAAAGAATTGTGATTGAAAACACCCAAAAAAAGAATTATGAATTGTATAGGTTCGATCGGTTCTAACCCCTCCTCTCTCATATGGAACCTTCTCCAAACGTAACACTGCGCATGCTGTAAACACAACACAACCAAACCAACTCGATTCATTTCTAAAAAAAAAAAAGCCAACTCGATCCATGCACGCGTACTGCCCTAGGATGTTATTAAATCATATCAAGTGCTTGCTAACAAGTAGGAAATGACTGCATTTTCTGTAACTCGGTTGGTCAATCAGTCCAAATTGAATTGAAGTGAGCACCCACATTAATTAATTACAAACTACAAAGAGAGGATCAATGTCTCCAAATCAAAACAGCACACGGTTGATTTGTATTGCACATATACACGATCGACCTACCAGCTACCGCAAAGTAGCGCGCGCGTCGACGTACAAAACAATACTAGTACATTGCAGGTAGAAGCTAACTAGCTAGCCCCTGCATGTGAAGATACATACAGGCAAGCTCTAGCCAGTCATCACCAGCTAAGCTAGACGGCCGGTCGACGTTTAATTTGTACGTAGTCGTGTATCCACTGCTTGCTGCCTTCGCTGATTGAGTGATTGGCATGTACAATCCACCACATATATGTACGTGTGTGTCCGGTGCAACTAATTGCTGAAAACCACCGCTTCGTCCGGCTATGTTTTCCCATTGCCGACGGCGCGCGCGGCGATTTCCGGGATGGCAACGCGTGAAGGGGAGGCCGCGCACACGTCGATCGGCCGCGCGCAGCGTTATCCATCACCGGCGCGTGTGCATATATGGACGGTTGGCGCCGCGCGCGCAACGCCTGTCCCGCGAGTATTCAGGGAGGGGAGGATTGCTATTATTCGTGCATGCATTGATGTGATCTGTTGTAACCACTGGCCGGCCGGGGCGCACAGGAGATAGACACCGGTTGGTCGGGAGGCCTCTGTCGTCAAATCCCATCGTCGTAACCACCACCGGCCGGCCTCCTAGCTCTAACCATCGATCGATCCTGTGTTGTGCATGCTATCAATCAGGCCAGGACGGCACGCATTCATGCTTGGATATATCTCATCTTGTCTCCTTGTCAGAGTCTCAGAGTAGTGTACGATTGAGTGAGGATGCCTCACCGCACAATATAGCTAGCTCACAGAACTAATAACTGATGTGCATCAATCATTTTTTGTAAGACATATACTTTGCTTAGTTATGTAATGTTTATGGGCACCAGTTTCAGATTTCTATCCTGCGGATAATCTAAGGGCAACCACAATGTGCATGTGAAACTAGCCTTAAGCAATATAGTATTATTTGTGTTGTACTATTTTGCATTGGAATGTGAGAAAGGAATAGAATAGTGCTATGAGCAGCCTTATGCTTAAGACTAGCCATAAGCAATAAAATAACATTTTCAATTTTTGCAACATGGCTTGTTAACCTGCATATGAGAGTGAATATGATTATTTTTTTTGAGTGGGCCCCATCTTAAGGTCAAGAATAGACCACATATATTGTTGTATTAGTTATAAGCAAAATGATATAAAATTATAGGGCCCACCTTATTGCTAAATGACATTAAGCATTGAGGATGCCCTAATGGACAGTAAATTTCGTTGGACTTATACTTTGCTTGAACTATTGCACAACTAAAGATTTAAGACGATATGGCATAAATCATGTAGTGGAAAGTCATTTCAGAACTATTGCGCATCAATCATGTAGTGGAAAGTCATTTCAGAACCTAGGTGTATTTGCACCTATGTTTTGCATGCGACACAGTTATATAAAAATTTAAAATTTTTTTGTTAGATGTATTATGATAATATAAGTTAGCTCACAAATATGCAACTTTAAATTTTACCTATATTTAGAGAAATTAAAATAACCAATTATGTCAGCACTCAGTAGTGTCAAATTTTGTTATTTATATATGTCCAAATGGCAATTGAATTTTAAGTTGCATGTGTTGTGTATTATCTTATATTATCACAATTAACATAACTAATTTTTTTTAACTTTTTCTATAACTATCTAGACCGCATGCATAGCATATGTGTGAATCTTGAACACGTTTTTACTGAAACAGAAATACATACATTAACACTAATTAAGAGCACCACCCCAAAAGTGCATTTCCAATAATTGATACGTAGTAATTCATAATTTCTATGTACATATGGACGATGAGAAAGCATGTTGCAATATTTTGCAGGAAAAGTAGGGGGATCGAGGACCATCGAATTTGTGAGTGCGATGTATACTTTCCGTGCATGGTAGCTAGCTAGCATGCATGCATTCCGCTTTCTGTTCCTTTCGAAAGACAAGATCATCCGTGGAAGGAATGATGATATCCAGATTTCAGAGAATTAACGAAAAGAGCTTCAGAAAAGCTCTCACCAGCCAGGATGAGTAAGATTGCAGCATTCAAATTATATTTTACACACGCATAAGGACATTGAGAGAGAGAGAGAGTCGAGACCAGCTTAACTAACAATGGCAGCTGGCATTCTGACAAACGCCGCCGTCACATCGTCATCGAAGTACCTGTCGAGAGCCTCCCCTCTTCGCGCCTCACACAACAAACTAATCAACACATAGTATCATATAGTATATCTCTATCCAGATTGATAAGCTGCCTTATCATGTTTGTGTATATCCATTTAATTTGTGAATAATTACGTACCATGGCCAGTAGTCACTGAAGAGTACTATCTGTGTTTAGAAATTATCAGTTTAGAGTAACAATCAAATCAGAGCATTCATCAGCTAGGGGTACTACAATTGGACTAAAAATTTAACGTACCACTTGGAGCACATCTCGCTCGCAGCCGCCAGCGAGGGTGCCGTAGGGATGCCTCTGATGTTCTCCCTCGAGCTGTGGTCGGATGTTGAGATAGATTTTGGTCGTTCCTTTTTGATTCGATTCCATTGTATATAGGTACATATTTCCACCTTTTAGATCCTGCATAGAGCGAGCTACACGAGTGCTGACTTAAATCTTTCCTTGTGTGGCTCGTTGTTGCCCAAGAAAGCAACCAGTAAGATGATGACGGCATGACCTTTCCTTCCCTCAATAGGTTCCAAGGTCAAAGCCATCCAGACCCCGTGGTAAAGTTTTTTGAACCATTACTTATGATGGTGTCTCTTGTCAGGATTTCTGTAGTAGTAGGAGCTTTGGCCATTGATAGGGAAAACGGGAACGGTGACAAGGTCCGGTAGGGCACATCTCACCCTAGAGGTACATGGGTGGTCTATATTCATAGATGTGCATGACTACGACTAGTATATATTTAAGGCATATTCAACAAACCTCCCCTTGAATCACAATCTATATAAATATAAGCTAGAACCAATGTGTCCATAACCTCAAAGGGCTTCTAGGCACCATAAACACCTACTAAGTCCAGACAATGCTTGAACTTTAGTTTTGGAAAGTGACTTCGTGAGCATATCTGCAAGAGTGTCTTCCGTACGTATCTTCCCCATAGTAAGTTGTCTTTTAGCAACAATATCATGAATAAAATGGTGCTTGATATCAATGTGCTTGGTCTTCGTATTAAACATGTCCTGGTCAAGCAAATAGCACCATGCCTATCAGAATAAATAATATTAGTATCCTGCTGAATACCAAGTTCAAAAACCAGACCTCCCAACCAAATAGTCTCCTCAACACCTTGAGTAGCTGAAATAAATTCTACTTCACTGGTGGAAAAAGCAATAACAGACCGAAGTGAATCTTTCCAACCGAGGGTTGAACCAATCAAAGAAAGGATATATCTAGAAATCATTTGCCTGACCTTTATTCTTATGAACCATCAAGCCAAACTAAGAATTACCTTTTAAATTACGAAGAATCCACTTAACAATATTCTAATGTTCTTTGCCAAGATTGCATCCACTAAGACACTAACAACATAAGCCAAATCGGGTCGAGTGCAAATCATAGTATATATAAGATTACCAAAGGCACTTGCATAAGGAACATACAACGTGTAATCTCTATCATCTTCAATACAAGGACACCAATTTAAAGATAATTTAAAGTGTGAAGCAAAATATGTAGAAACTTTTTTTTTGCGGGGAAAATATGCAGAAACTTTCTTACAATTACTAAGATTAAATTACTCAAATATCTTTTCAATGTAACTTTTCTTAGAGAAATAGTTTACCAGCGAAATGGTCACGCAAAATTCCAGGCCAAGGATTTTGTTTGCATGACCAAGATCCTCCATCATCAAATTCATGACTAAGCTGAGACTTCAGTTGATCAATCAGTGAATCAGTGACTTGGCATGAGAAGCAATGAGCATATCATTCACATAAAGGATCAAACAACCAAAAGACCCATTGAAAAACTATTTAAAACAGAGACAACTATCATAATTGTTGCGTGAATAATTTAAGAAAACACCCTTCAATCCACATTTAAATTTTCTTGCATCACTTTCTTGTCCATAGTAATAGATGGGCCATGCTTGCCTATAAGTACAACAAATCACTTGTCCTTTTCATTTTTCACTCATGATGAAATGTTGTCCTTTTCATTTTTCACATGATGAATAGGCTTTGTTACAAACTTTTGACGTTTGTGGGTTGATCTCTAGTGATAAATAACATTCTTCACAATATGTTGTTGGGCTAGTTTATGATGATATATAGTTGGTCTTAGTGACGAACACCTTTTTTTCGTCACTAAGCCACCCCACCCCTCATTGAACGTTATAAACCAAAATTGCATAATGACGAATGACTCGAATGTCACGAGGAATTTGTCACAGAAGACCACATTTATTGTAGTGAATCAAACCATTTGTATGACATTCTAGGAGCTTGTTTAAGACAATAACTAGACTTCTTCAAATGACAAACTAAATGCTTTCAACCGGAACAACAAAATTCTCAAGTTGAGTCATAAAAATCTTGTCATCTAAGTCTCCATGTAAGAAAGCAACTTTAACATCAAGTTGCTCTAACACTAAGCCAAATAAAACAAGAAATGCAACCATAACGCGAATCGAAGACCAACGTACAACAAGAGAGAAAACTTCATTGAAGACAATACCTTCCCTTTGGTCGAAACCTTTTAGCACTAAATAGGCTTTCCATCTTGCAAGTTCAACTCCAAAAATACCCTCCTTCTCGTAAATCCATTTGCACTTCAATGGATTTTTACCTGATACAAGCTTTGCCAAATTCCATGTATGATTTTTGTGAAGGTTCTCAATTTCTTAATTCACAATAATCCACCACTTAGAAGAATTTGCATACCATGAATATCTTGAGTAGCAAGAAGAGCAAAACATGCCATATTATCGGTGCCACGATATCTAATAGGAACTGGAGCATTCCTTGTGTAGCAGAGGCAACTGAAGAATCTGAATTAACATCAAGAGTAGGAGAAACTACCTCAAATTCGGCAGTCCTTAACTAGTGGAGAATGTAATATTTATGACATTCTATTATCTTCACGGAAGATAGCAAAATCATCATAAATAATTTTTTATGACGAATTTATGACAAAAATGATTTCGTCGTAGAAGTCGCATCATAGAAGTTTCCTTATGACGAAAAAGCATATTTCGTCACAGAACTACTTTTATGGCGTATTTGTTTCGTCATAGAAATTTATAGACAACAACATAGAATTGATTTCCAGCTGGCCGATGACACTCGATAGGTGACGTGGCCATGCCATGTGGATCATCTGTATAACATTTAATTCCTCTTTTACAACACATGGCAGACGTTTGATTAATACACTTGGTTGTATCATGTCGAGCCACGTGGCTCAATAAGATTGCGTCATGTGTATATTTTCAGCCCAATTATGTTATATACACTTTCAGCCCAATAAACCCATTACAGAAGACCACACAAGACTGAGAATTATACATAATGACAAACCACATAACACAAACATTTACAGCCCAACAAACACAGAACAGCCCATTACACATCTTATATTAATAAGAGCTAGAAATTCTCTTCTTTGAGAAAGTTCTCCCGTTCTTTGGGTAAGGCCACCAATCCAGGTGTGCAGAAAATTAAAAACTTGCAGATCATAATGCCTAATAGCCAGCACCTTTCCTTTGCTTCATCTGAAAGTGAATTTTCAGAAATGAGTGAAAAAAGGCCACATGTAAGAAATATATAATACTTCGTATCATACTAAGTTTAGCATATTCTTGAGAATGCTGTTGGAAATATACCACTTATAATTAGGCTAAAACAGGAAGAAAAAATGGTACTGCTAACTGATGCACATTAAAACAAAGCACCTTTGTTCCAGGGTAGATTGGGTACTTTTTATTAACCAATCTGTTATGTGTAGTAGACAATTCTATAGAAATGAATTGAGTTGGACAGAAACTATAAATTCACTTCTCTAACAGAAACTATTAATTATCTGAACTAGAAGCAGCAAACTATAGGTAAGTGTAAGTATTACCTTTCCTAATATAAAAGATGGGAGTTAGTCGTAATGATGGTGACTCCTTGATTATCATTTGTATAAATGGTCAACTATGCATAAACATATTACTAGTAGTTCATAGCATGATTCTTTGTTTTGATGACAGAGTGAAGATTTTCCATGAAACTACATGTAACAGTTATTCACGCATAATGGATTTTGCATTTTAGCTTATTATGTCATTTTTTCAGTTTACAGGAAACCAGCTTTTTGTATCTACAGGAGCTCAAGGTATTTGTATTTACTTAAAATTTGATCATTTGATGCAAGAAAGGACTCATATAGTCTATGGTAGGATAAGCACTTACTGTTGATGACCTTGAAATCAACATTGGCTTAGTCCTGAGCCCTGCCCCTAGGAGCTAGACCAATGATCTTGTCTTCGTCATCATCCAATGGAACGGAAAAGTGGTGTTTCAGGAGTCATAACCTGTTAAATAAAAAGACCTGTTACCACTGAAAATAATGACCAAAAACTTTACAGGCAACTAGATGGGTTCTACATTTTTAGATGGACAGAGGTCTATCAGTACAACAAAATATATGAAGACATAGGCTAGAAGCATCAGAACAGATAGCAATATTCAGAACCACGCTAGGCCTTTTTTTCACGTTCAATAACAAAATCTAAAACAAACAGACAATAGGAATAAAAGAATCCCATTCACAAAGATTCTAGATGGGTTACATGTTTAATAACTGAGAACAAAAATATCTATCTGCAAGTCATCCTTTTGGTTCTAAGAATACAATATAATGCTGCATTTACCTGAGAGCATGAAAATGACATGGATACCAACAAACTCAAACATTTCATTTTCTAAGAAGCTAAATACACACTGCATTTTCTACAAATAAATAACACCACATGGATACACGACTGACAAGAAGCATTAGCCGTTCACAACTGACCAATTATCTAGTATTTATGTATAGGCAGTGAGAACAAAACCTGCATTATTTCATACTGAACAAAACAAGGGCAAATGACGAAAGGAATCTATACAATTAGAATGGTACCACCTCTTGACACTACCGGCCTTGCAACGTGTAGTGCCCCTTGGCCTAGTTGTTACCAGCACCAGCAGCCTGTTCGGTTGGCTGGCTGGCTGGCTGCCAGCTCTTAACAAAAATCCAGCCAATCAAACCAATTCTTATTCAAAAACCATTCAGCCCCAACCATTGTCAGCGCAGCCCAGCCAGCCGAACAGGGCGCAGATTTGGATGTAGGGGCTGGTGCAGACGCTGTCCATGGGTGGAATATCTGGCACGGGGCACGAAGCAGCCACAGGAGGATTCATTGTAGTAGACGTGTTGATGTGCTGGAGCTAGAGGTCGGAGGTGCCGACTTAGCAGCCAATGAGGTCAATGTCATGCTCGTCACAGACCACCTCCCAGAACTTGGACCCGATCTAGTTGCCATACTGCCAGCCCTGGATGTGGACGATTTCCCACATGGCCGCCGGATCTTCCTCACGGTTGCTGGTTGGTGGATGCAGGTGGGAAGGAGGCAAATCGGAGAGATTCTACGCTGCCGAGCCCAGCGGCATCGGAGACGGAGGCCGGCACAACGAGGAGGTAGGGGGGAGGTGGGGCCGGAGGTGGCCGATTCGCCACTTCCCGCGCCGCTCCATGCCGCCGGATCCGCGTGGGAGAGGGCCGGAGGCGGTGGATTTGGCCCTCCCCGTGCCACTACACACTGCATGCAGCGCCCGCCTCGCCGCAAGCCGGTTATGGAAGAAGCGAATGAGAGGGGGAGGAGGCAGGCTGAGGGAGAGGGAAATGGCGGCTGAGGCCTGAGGGTCTAAGGGAGGAGAGGGGAGAAGGTGAAAGGAATTTATATGGGGCTAGTGTTAGGGTTGGCAATCACAGCCATCAGATTTGGATGGACGGTCAGAATTAACTGGGCCAATTGGGCTCAAATAGGCTTTAGTCTCGTTCCATCTTTAATTAACGTTTTTTTTTATTTTATTGCACAACTATGAAGTAACACATAATAATAATTATCTTATATACACCAATATATTTTTTTATATATAATAGACTATGTATAAGTTGTATTGTTGAAGTTTCAAGAATTTTTGAACTAATTTACTATTTTTTGTATGTAAAATGAATTTCTACATGGTTATCAAAATTAATTCAAAATTGAACTACGTGTGCATCTAATAAGATACCAAAAATTTCAGAAAAATTATATTTGGGCTCACATGTTTCAGTCTAGCCCATGTACTGGAGAAAGATGAAAAATTAAATTGTCTTGTAGGGACAATTCAAATTTCTATCTCCAAATTACCACATAATAATTACAATAATATTTGTATTTGGTCAAAAAATTCTGCAAATTGACATGACAACATATTTTTGGTCCATAGGTTTGCCATTTAAAAATTACAGTTTTGATAAATTGGGACAATACATTATTCACAACTGGACACATGCGTCTTAAGTTATAAGAAACTATATGAGAGATGTGTCCATTCGTGAACAATGTATGGTTTCACTTTATTAAAATCATTTAAGTTTTTTATGGCAAGATTATTGACCAAAAATATGTTATCCTGTCAATTTGCAAAATTTTCTAGGCAAATTTATATATTATTGTAACTATTATGTGTTAATTTGGAGATAGAAATTCAAATTGTATCTAGTAAATAATTTACTTTTTTTATCTTTCTCTAGGACATGGGCTATAATGGAACATGTGATCCCAAATATAATTTTTGTGAAATTTTTCGAATCTTATTACATGCACACGTAGTTCAGTTTTGAAATAATTTTGATTACCATGTAGAAATTCAATTAACATTTAGAAAATAGTAAATCAGCTCCAATATTCTTGAAATTTCTACCAGACAACTTGTACTTAGCCTATTATATACGAAAAATATATTGATGTATATAAGATAATTATTTTTATGTGTTACTTCACAATGGTGGAATAAAATAAAAAAGAAAGGAAGCTATATGATAAAGATCATATATTTAAACTTGTATGCACCTCAAATTTGAAAACAATTTTATGTTTAGCATAATAATGGAGAATATGAACTGAAATTAGCAATTATTATGCAACAATATATATGTTTATTTCTATTATCTATTTACACGGAATAAAACAAACTATATGATAAAGATCCAAGAATTAGCAATCAGTATAAAATAATGCAATTAAATGAAAGATCATGATTTTAGAAAAAGTCAGAAAAAAGAATCATCAAATTTGGAGTTATTATGAGTGAGAAATACTAATTACAAATTTTAATTATAGATTAAAAAGAGAAAGTTGAACCATACATGTGTTCTTCATCTCAATCCACGTGGCAAACCAACAGTAATCTGCATCGTTGGTGACGAATTTTCTCAAGTTTTATATGACATTATTTTAACTTTCGTCATAAATGTTGGCACTGAACCACCGTCAAGTATGATCCATAACGAAACAGAAAATTTCGTTATACATATTATGTATTCAATGACAAAAATAGACAATATCATAAGGAAAACGTCGTAGATGGACCACTAGTAGCTTGCATCAGTTTCATCAATTTTAGATTCAATTTGGGAGGAATGACTACTAAATGACAGGAAAACATCTTCATTAAAATAAGCCTACAAAGAAAAAACTACTACAAGTAGACGATATAATGAATGGGGAAGAGTTGGAGCCGGAACAACAAATCCTAATGAATCAGAATTGACTTGGTTCAAATGGACATTGACTGAATATGTGTGTTTGTATGGTTGTAGTTTACGTAGGTTTCTGTAAATAGATGGCATTTAGAACCAAGGTACTGTAAACCAATGAAATTGTGTTAGAAAATCAATAGAAATTGTAATGTATTGCTATGAGCTTGTTCTAGTGAGTTTAGGTTCTATTTGATGCTTTGGTAGAGATGGTTCTGCTCAACCATAAATGAACAGTACCCACTTCTTTAGCTTGTAGAAACGAACATGCGAGTGGAGGGCTGGAGGGGAAAAGGCGTGCCGGTGCTCCTGCGGCCAAAAGGAAACAACAATGGCATCAGGACGCGTCCCTTGACTAGACTCGTCCACAAAACGTGGTAATCGGACCGGATGATGGCTGGAGTGCCAGGAACACAGCGGCTAGGGTTTCAGCCATGGAGGAGAGAGGAAAAGAGGGATTTGGTCTCCGCTGAGGATCTCGGCAAGATATGGGTGTCACCACACGTCCCAGGAAAAGGGGAACCCATTTTTTATGGTTGCTCGACTCATAAGTGGTGTTGTACATGCTGACCATGGTGGTGGCCATGGCAGCGAACAGGAAGACGAGGAGAGCTCGATACAGATATGGAAAATTAGGGGAAACCTTAGGGGAAGCTTTGCTGCAGTCAGACGATGCTTCTGGCTCGAGGGATTAATGGGGGAATGTACAGCAGTTGCGAATCGGCCGACGACCTCGATGGATCCACTCTTTGATTTTGCAATATATGAGATGCATGTATTGTTTCCTTTTATATCCTTAACCTGAGCTCCAACAAGCCTATTTAGATGGTAGGATAAAAATAAGCAACACATTGCTTTGGTGAGGAATTACCATACACAATGAACGATCGAGTGTATTATTTGAGGAACTTAGTTTTAATTTTTCCAAAACTTTTGAAAAACCTCCAAAATGAAAAGTGGAATGAGGACTTAGTGATTGAACTCTGTGACCTATCATGTTTATTAGCTTCTGAAGATGAGGTAATTGTAAAAGCCCCATAAGGAGTAATAAAATAATATGGGTAGATTACTTATGCCAACCTATTCGATTCAAGGTTTAACCATGGTGCTTGGAAGAAATAAAACTAAATTTTATTTTTACTCAGGACGAGCAAAGGATTAGCTTAGGGGAGTTTGTTGATGGTCGTTAAGTCCCGTTCTGGTCGTCAATATTGTCGATTAATAAAGGAAAACTACCATTTCTTGCACGCATATGCTTTAATTTAGACTAATAAAGTTCCATAAATACCTACAGAATATTTTTCATGCACGGATTATACGTCAAAGTGAAGGAGAAATGGAGACGACATGCAAAGAAAAACACATCTGGCCAATTCAGCACAAGTACACAAATCGAAGGGCCCACAAATCAATCCCAACCGACTCAAAGTCATCGAATCCACCATGCACCACTAGAAGGATCCACATGTCATCCTCCTAGATGAGGTCAGTGGTCCTAGTTCAGCTGAACCAGGCCTGGCCCCTCAGGGTCGCTGCTTCCACGTGGTGTCTCCGGGTGGCTTCCTGATGGCAGTCATGGGAGTGACCACCTCGACAATTGAGTCTGCGACCGTCGTTGGAAGTTGTAAAAGGAGGAGCTCACACTCTTCACTTAGAGATATCTTGTTAGACATATCTTCATTTAGTTTATCTAGTTCATATAGCTACTTACTTAGTATTTATAGTTCACACTTAGACATAACTTGTGTGATCATTATTATAATATTTTAGGTTATATGAGTTACTTAGTTTACCTCATTCATGTATAAGTTATATATATGATTAGACTAGTCAATCTATGACATGGCATTGATTCAATGATCTTAGCGGATTACTCTAGTCCTAACCTGTTCATCCGAAGGGTGGTCAAGGTTTGAGCGAGATTAATTGCATTATTTAGTTCTATAAGCATGGTGCTAAGATTAGTAAATATCATTGAATGCGGGTGTACCCCACAGATTTATTAGAGGTAGATGGTGGGTGGTGACAGCCCTATTATCGTTCTAATCCTCCATATTCGAGTATGACGGTAAGAATTTAAATTGCCATAACTAGCTGGCAGACCAGCATGGGATGTGCCTATTTGTAGTGCCTGGGTACCTAGAACTAAGTTCTAATGATTTGACTTGTAAAATGAATATAGTGTACACTAAAATACTGAATATAGAAGTATATTTACTTTAAATTGAGAGAATGAATCCTTGTGTGTCCACTACTTTAACTCCATATCATGTTAACCTCTATTTAGACTATGCTTATGCTTATCTCTGTCATACGTCTGATTAGAATATAAATCTCAATAATATTTACCACCTTTCCACAGAAATTATCTTGGATTTATCTGTGATTGTAAGAAAGACCAACAATCTTCCAATAAAAAAGATTCCCTTGCCTTTCCTGTTATAGAAAAATATTATAACAAATAGTTATAAAATGGACAACTTTCACACAAGAGAAATCATTATTTACACATCATTGGGAAGGTACACGCATATGATGTATCTACTTATTCTAATATTGTTGCTCAATTTTAATAGGCCTACAAAATGTAAACTTACTACTTATAAAATGGACAACTTTCACACAAGAGAAAACATTGTTTACACATCATTGGGAACGTACACACATATGATTTGTCTACTTATTCTAATATTGTTGCTCAATTTTAATAGGCCTATAAAATGTAAACTTACTACTTTCACACAGTACTTACTACTTTCACACAATCTGAACGTTACTTTCTAGTAACATCATTCTTTATTACATTTCAAATATATTTACAAACTGAACAATACAAATGCTTTCCCAATATTTATGATCGATGTGCTAAGATCTAAAACTTCAATTGATACTTTCATGACAACCTGCTTTCACACAATCTATTCTAATTTATACAATTGCCTTCTATCATAGAATTTATCAGTACATATAAAATGTAAACACATTCCAGGATAAAGTCTCGTGAATGAGTGACTATATGCACCAATACAATTTGATTAAATTTTGAGGTTTGGAAAACATATGTTTATTATAAAAACACCCCTAATGCTACGACGGGTTGGGATGTTACAGTCTGATATAATTTGTTCCTAATGACCCAAAGATCAGTATATTATTATAGTGTTATACATGTCATGATGACTTCCACAATAGTTCTACCTTTTACATTAACTATTGCAACCAGTGGGGAAACTAGGGTAGATTGGAGGGCTGCATAACATCTCACTATAGGTATAGGGCACAAAAAAATTTCAAGCAATATTACACTAAATAAATATTCTTCCATATAAAATTTGACATTGATAATCAAATATAACTGGTTGATGTGTGTAGTGATAAAGCAGGGGTAAAAAATAAATGCACATCATTTTTATTTTTCATTAAGAAACAAACACTGCCCTTGTTTGTAAACCATTTAATTTTTTCTTCAGTGCCTCCATGCAACAAATAAGTATGCATCGATGATGTCTGTGTACTTCATTAGTTCAATTTTCAGGCTTTATCTATAATTTTAATCTAATTCAGGGAGTCCTTATTTGACGATTAAACTATTCTAACCCTAATCTCAAATCTAGAAAATTAACCATTCATAATCACATGACTCAAACACTACTTGTTGGCATTAGGGATTTACCGGTGAAAATGTGACTAATTAATTAAGAATGGAATTATGGAAACAAGGGGAATGGCTAGTAGTCTGGCTTACCTATTGCAATCCATCGGTATCATGAAGGCTGCCAAGAAGAGGAATGATTTGTTGAGGGTACCGCGGAGGTTAAATCTCGGGATTTGGGATTTCAGGAAACCTGCACATCGGCTGACAAATAGGATAGTTCAGATTTGTGAGATAGCAAGCTGTGCTGAACGAGCCGCGGAAGACAAACAGACAGTGATTAGGGAAAAGTGGAAGAAAGAAAGAGAGGAACTCTTGCGTGGTGTGTGATTTCTCGGCCAACGAGGTAATGATGCATGTGCGCTGCACTGGGTCCGGCAGGCAGATGGGCCGGCTGGTATCCGTCTGACCCGAGCTGGCCTTGTGTTGAAGCTTTTCCAGCTTTGGACTGATCCGAGGCTCGAGGGGAGGAGTTGGGCCAAGGGCGGCGCACGTGTGGTGAAAAAGGGCTAGTTAGCACTAATATTGAAATTTCACCTGCACCCTGCACGGGCTTATTGGGCTTCGCTCCTTCATGCAACGGTAGCCAGGAGTTAAAGCTGAAGATTTGCACAAGTAAATTCCTTCCAGTTTTGCAACGACGGATTTGATGAATTAATGCGACGCTATCTGCTCTCCCACCATCCCGCTCCATTCCTCGCCAATATAAACCCCTCTCCCTCTCGCAGTTGTTGCCCCCATCCCTCTCGGACCTCGCTTACATCGCCTATTGCTGTGCTGTTTTGAACAAGCACTCAAGGAAACCAAATCGCAAAAGGTTGAAAAGGTTGGACGCTAGGGGTGTTGGGAGGGTTTTTTTGGTGTTCTTCGGTAGCTAGGAGGGGTTCTTACCAGTGGATTTTTCTTCGGATTTTCTAGTCTTCTTTATGCTGATCGTGTTTGGTTCATTAGGCATGATAATTGAAGGGATGAACAAGAAAGCGATGCAGGGAATGGTGGTTGCCGAAAATTTCCCGGAGGGGATGCGTGTTCTCGCTGTCGACGACAACCCGGTGTGTCTCAAGGTGCTGGAGGTGACGCTGCGCCACTGCAAGTATCATGGTGAGTGAGTGTGTTCTTGACATGCTGCAGCCACTTCTTTATAAATGAGTTGTTTAGCCAGGTTTGTTGATATAGTTTTTTCTTGTTGTATACTTGATTTTTTGTGGTGTGATGCAGCAACGATGATGAGGGACGTGGAGACGGCGCTGCAGATGCTAAGGAAAAGGCCAGAGGATTATGACTTGGTGATAAGCGACGTGCAGAACTTGGATATGGATGGCTTCATGCTGCTTGAACTCATTGGCCTCGAGATGGATCTCCCTGTCATCAGTTAAGTTCTTGCTTTAACAAATTTCCATTTCCAAACATGACTTGATTTTCTAGAAGCAATCTAAATAAATAGGTAATGATTGTTAGTTTCAACTAGATATATTGAGTGGATTGTTCTATAATGCTTGGAATCATGAGATCCTGTATATTTATTTACTTCATACATACCTGGGCTTATTGCTGGTAGATAGTTTAGAATAAGTGGTGACATTTCTAATATGCACTTGGTCGCAACCACCGCGCCTCCATTCGCTCCTTGCCATGGCTAGAGCCAACTTCAAGAAACAATATGGCAGCAGGACCTTCTCCAATTTCCACCTGCATTTGGGAGGCATCAAGGATGCCTTGATCTGGTGACCAGATCCGAAGGAATCAGCGGTTGTAGTGGGATTGACGACCAGGTTGAATGAAACGAGCGCCGGTGACGTTGGGGCAGCCGCGGAGATGAGGGGATGATGTGACAGATTCAACGCATGTGGTGGTGCACAGGTCACCAATAGTGTCTTTGTCTCCCTGTGGTGTGGTGGGGTGGGGGATGGGGTTGGGTGGCGGTAGACTCGACAAGCTCTTGCTGGCGGCTTGCATGGTAGAAGCAACTGGCCTGTGACTTGAAGGGACACACATGGGAAGATCTAATGGTGTGGTCGTTCAATTGTGGTGGCCTATGACGGAAAATGGTGTGGGTGCGGCTAGGTGACACCGACTTGTAGTAGTCGGCTAGGTGGCAGCTCTAACATGGCTGCTCGATGGGTGCCACAACAACATCACTAGCACATCAGTCAAGCAGGCGGCTGTGGCAGCCACGTCACAACTATTGTTAGGACGGTGACCAGGCTTCTTCAATGCTGTCTGGCCGCATTCGACAGCAATCAGGGAGATGATGGGATGGAGGTCATGGTGGATCATCTTCCTTGATATCAAATGGGGGCAGTAGCCAGACAGCTATAGAAGCGTTGTTGATTTGTCGTCGGCTCTACTTTGTTGGATCTAGCAGGAGGTCATGTGCGTCGGGCCAGAGTAGAGGCTTGACACTTTGTGGAAGGAAATGGCAATAGAGTACAAGGCACTGACCAGGGTGGGGGAGTTTCTCTCTCTCTCTCTCAATGATGGTCCTTCATTCTCTATTTTTGGAGCTCTTCCCCTTCTTTTGTTGAAAGTTCTATACGCAGCACAAAGGTGATGTCCAGATGTCCATTAACCATTGGAAGGACTCGAGGGAGTGGCTGTAAGCTAGACTGTGGTGGTGGTGCGGTACAACGTGGTCATGCTAATTAGTGATGGATAAGAAGTTGAGTGGCAGTGGCGCTGATCCGGTGTGGTGAAGGTCGCGAGCCCCCAAGGTTTGGAGGGTACGACAGAGTTGTACGGTTTCATGGAGAAAACATAGCTTACTATTTAAATAGACTGGCAATGGTTATGCCTTCAGGCATCATAACCCGTCTAGGGGCACTATCGAGTTACCTTCTTATTTCAACTTGCAGAATTTCCTGATGCACCCTTGCCTAAGTCCATGGCAACATCGGTCGATATTTTCAACAGTAATTTAGGGGGCTAGGGGAGGCCTACTGGCTGGAGTTGCTCCACCTTGTTCTGCATGCACGTCAAGCACTCATAAGTAAACTAGTGGCTGGATGGTTGCCTTGTCCACTCGCACATGAAAATCAGCACGTATAGGCGGTCCAGTGTTTATTGGACACCCTCATGCCCCCAGACTATGAGTGAGCTCCAACACCATTGTGAGCTGAAGTGAGGAGGACGACAAGCAGACTTTGTTGTTGAAGTGGGTCATATCGTCTTTCACCATTCACTTCGCTATCGCTGTGCCAGCTCGGATGGCGTTCTAGAGGGGTGGCGATTCTGTCAAGGCTGCAATGTCATACCGAACATTCTTGAAAAGAGAGAAGTTGTGCACTAACAATGCCCATACCTTATCTGCTTGTTCACTCACCAACACACGCACCTTGGTGGTGTTAAAGTGGGTTGCATGGATCCCAACAATGACGTGGACAAAGATACTATGCTTGTTGGTGTTGTAAGCAGGAGAGTCCTTGACCTCAACATTGGGTTCCTCCTTGCAGCCCCCCACCTTAGTGAGGAAGAGTTGGTTGCAAGAATGGTCAGGTACTTATTTCTAGTCACAGTTATAGCAAAGGCGATAGCCAGGCATTGGAGCATGATCACAGGCAATAGACACTTTGAGAAATGTCTGAACGGGACAGCTAGATGGCAGTCGATGGTTGGCAGCAATCAGTTTTTTCTTTCTAAAAGTTCCACACAAAAAGAGTCAAAACATTCAAAATGGAAAGAAAAAGAACATTCAAATGTAAAGAAAGTAAAATTGAAATATCCAACATTCTGAAAGTTTCACACAGAGAGATATCAAAGTTTTAAGTACAAAATAGATCAGGCATGCAAATGAAAGGAAATCAAAACTTGCCAAATGAAGGATAAAAAGCCATTGAGGGGAGCCGTGTGCCACCGACACACACAAGCGCCCATTAGCTATTGTGATGTTTGAAGACCGGTCACCATATCAAGTGGGGTTGTACCTTTCATTGCAAGAAGAAGAAGATCGTGGCCATGCGGCAGGCTCACACCTGGATAAGCAGTGACCGCGGTCACTATGTCGTTTATCATCAGGATTAGATTATGTCGGGTTTGGGTTAGTCTATAACTTAGCAGGTTGTTGCTATTTCTATTTAGATTAGGGTTCTTGTATTAGTTGGGGCCTCTCCTATATGTAGGACTTGGTATGGTTATGATAATCAACAAAAGAAATCAATCTAGTTTCTTTTGTTCCATGGCCACGGCATCAGAGCATGACACCCTAATACCTCCGCCGACCACGGTTACACTCTGTTCATGTTCACCGTCGCGTCTAGTCGAGGGGCATGAAACGTCCCCTTCGTATGTCACCGTGGCTATACGTGGCATGGCACGGGATGGCAACCATTTTGGGTGGGTGTATCAACGGCATATTGGGCACGGTATTGTGGCATTACTCGTAGGCGCGGGAAAACATGATGGCATCGTTGAGGGTTTCAGGATAGTAGAACGTGTCGATCGTCCTGCCAGGGTTGTTCATGAAGAATTGAACTTGCTGCTCCTTCAGGAGCTTTGAGCCACGGCAAGCAAAAGCTAAGAAGCGATCAAGAGCGTGTGCGCGAGGGCGCTGTCTGACATAAGTGGGTCGAAATGTGTGTGCTTGAGTTGTTTGAAACGTCTCAATGATGGTGCACCTGAGTTGAGTTTCAATCCATAGTGCCAATGTAGAGAAGGACTGGTAAGATGCAAGGATGCGTACAAAAGTTTCTTGTTATTCGAGGTTTTTGTGAGAGGAACCGGAGGTTCTAGTGTGGCTAATTTTTGGGTGGTGAGTGATCCCATACCAAGTTGTTAATATCCAACATAATCGACGAGGGAGTATGAAGGAGATTGTATTCAAACGAAGTAACTGCACATAGTCCTGGACCATGTCGGCACAGCAGCACCATGATGGACGCCACATCGGCAATTCAGAAATACATGAGTTAGCTTATTCTTGAAAGCTTACTAAGATCCAGGTTATTCTAAAAAGCTTCCTAAGACTAGGTTGAGTACCTATTTATATAGCTAGAGCAAAACCAGAAAAATCTGAACTAATTAACCAAAGTAACTCTATCCAAATGAACTCTAGTTTTATCTCTAAAATTTTGACCAGCTTATCCTTGGTCTAGAGCCTCGTCGTTGTGGCTCGAATGCTCGATCGGTGGTCACACCTCTCATAGTGGCATCCCCACATGACATTGCGTGAATCTCTCGATGAAAACAATAATGGGTGATAGTGGTGTTTTTTTACATCATAGTCTCTATGGACCATAAACCTGGCATGTCAATTTCCAACATTTATAAATCTTTTTTTACAAGAAAAGAAAGGGAAAACATGTGTGATGCCCACAATGCATTGGAAGGACCAAAATGTACTCCACATAATTTTTCAAATCTGGATCTACAGGAAACAATGTAGTGTGCCAATTCTTTACGACCCCTAGCTTATTGATTTCATGAACTACTATGTGCTAATTCTGATTCCTGACTATATATATCATGTGCAATGTTATCTGGAAACGAGGAGACTAAGACGATGATGAAGGGTGTGACCCATGGGGCATGTGACTACATGGTGAAACCAGTGAATATCAAGGAGATTCAGAACATATGGCAGCATGTGCTGAGGAAGAGAATGACCAAGCTAGGCAACCACCGTCATGGTCACGATGGTGGTGCTGGTCACAAAGTGCAATCAGGGAGTGTTGAGGTTGACCAGGTTTGTCAAACACGGACTAAGAGAAAATATTCAAAGATGAGGAGAAGTGATGAAGATGATTATGATGAGAACAAGCAAAACATACAATTTTTAAGTCAAAAGAAACCAAGGGTTGCCTGGACACCTGATCTGCACCAGGATTTTGTTAACGTAGTTGCCAAGCTTGGTGTTGACAGTAAGAGTTTTTCCACTCTCAGTTATTAACCAAATTTTTTTTTTCAGTTTGGCATGAGCATAATACTTTGATAATGTGTGTGCAGATGTGGTTCCAACGAAGATATTGCAAATGATGAAACCGAACCACTTGACTAGAGATAATGTTGCAAGTCATCTTCAGGTCTATATCTCCAGTTATTGTTCAGTTTCTATATTTTATATGCTTCATATCATGAAAGATATTCGGATTATCTTTGTAGTCGAATGGCATCCACACTTAAGCATTCAAGTAAATGTTTTTAGAAAACTGCTTCTTTGATTAATGGAAAATACACTTTTGTTATATGTGTGTAAAACATTAGGAAAATACATTTTAATTAGCTGTGTGTAAAAAAATATTTCCGAATTTGCCTTTTCAAAGTGTGGGGAAAGAAATTGTTTGTTCTCTATTTTTTCTGAAGCTACATAAGTTGCAGTTCCTTTTCTTTTAGGAACCATAGGGAAGACCTGGATACATTTTACTTTCAGTTTGTATCTCTATACATATCTTCAATGTCACACATCTCATCCATCTTTTTGCCTTTCTTGGTTTCAGAAGTATCGTTTATACTTGAAAAGGGTCAACACTCAAACAGGCATGGAACCATATCAATTTCCTGCAAGATCGAAGCATATCGATGAACAAAATTATCTCAAAAATTACTTTGAAAATGGGAGATACCATCTGTCCCCAGCCATGCGACCCGTGGACTCGAGCAATCTGTTCACAAGGATGAATTCTGCATCTGCATTAGGAGCACAGTTGCCAAGAATGCCAGGTGCAAGAACATGTTTCCCTTCTGGTCCATCTGGAAGCTTATTTGCAAACATATCAAACGACTTGGTGTTTGATACAAACAATTCTGGTGAATCACATTCTGACATGTGTAGGAAACTGTGGGAGGCTGAGACAAACAATGTTGTTCCATCTTACCATTCTGGCAGCTTGTTTCCATACAAGTCAAATGGTGTGGTGCCCTCGAATCAGTTTGCACTGCAGTCAAATAGTGGTGTTTTGACAACAGAAAATCAGTTTTTGGCTCAATCGAATGGTGGTGTTTTGGTACCTGCAAATCAGTATTCAGTGCAAACAAATGGTGGGTTTTTGGCAACTGGAAACCAGTATTCAGTGCAAACAAATGGTGGGTTTTTGACAACTGGAAACCAGTTTCCAGTGCAAACAAATGGTGGGTTTTTGGCGCCTGCAAACCAGTTTCCGGTGCAGTCAAATGGTGGTTGTTTGGCACCTGCAAATCAGTTTCAAATTCAGTCAAACACTGGGTTTTTGGATGTTGCAAATAACTTTCAAATTCAGCCAAATGGTGGTCTTTCGGCGCCTACAAATCAGTGTCAAGGGCGGTCAAAAAGTAGTGTTTTGGCAACTGCAACCCAATACCCAGTGCATTCAAATGGTGGATTTTTTGCCACCTCAAATCAGTATCCAGTGAGGTCAAATGGGAGGTTTCTTGCTCCGGGAAATCAATTTCTAGTTCAAGATAATAAGCAATATTTGTTTCAGAAGAATCCATCATCTGCAAACTACTTCAGCCCACCTGGCAATCATTTTCAATTTATGGACATTGGAAACTGTAGCGAATCATGGCAAACTACAATGCCATCCAAGTTTCCTGATGTTGGTCATAAGGATGGAACATCTTTCGGCCCATTACAGGCAAGCATCCCAAATATCAATCAGCTCTCAAGCTTTGCAGCCTCTGGTGGGCAGGTACCAATGTTTGGAAATGACTTGAACAGTCAAACGTTAGCAAACATGAGCAATGACAAATCAGTGGTAAATATCGATGATCAAACTGGGCCATCCAACGTAGGAAACAACATGAGGTCAACAGAGATGATGAATGGCAACTCCACACTTGGTAGTAATTCAAGCATCAGTTCTATAATACCAAGTGACTTGAGCTTCAGTTGTACATTGTCTAACATTCAGGCAGATAGCCCGCTGAATGGTGGAAATGCAGATGACGTTCTCCCTATGTTCAATGACATACATGATCAGCAAGATTTTTTCGATAAACTAGATGACAACAATGGTTTCCTCACAGGAGAAAATGGTCCAGAAGGGACAGGTACTTTGGATGCCATTGTTGCCATGTTGTTTGATGACGTAAGATACTCTCATTCTATTTCTTTGGTCCTCTCTAGTTTTTGTTTTCGTTCGATTAGTTGTTGCCAGATTTACTACATTTGCTTTTTTTTTGTTGGTCTATTCGTAGTGGTGAACATAAGACATTTTGTAAGGATGGGTCAGTACAAAGATGGTTCAGATTGTTTAGAATTACCTTGCTTTACACTTGTGCATCCAAATTTACTGAAAAGTGCATCCAAATTTAACTTGTTTTCTCACTGCAGGATTTTGGTGAAGATGATGATGCTGTCTTAGATAGAGGTCAGGAGTTTGTTCCTTAGCTCCTGACTATTTGAGAAATTTATTGTATTTGCATAGGCTAGCTGATAATTAATCCATCGTTGTTACACATTGTGAGTGCAAAGTTTTGCCATCTGTAATCAGCGAGTCAATTAGAAGCAGGTCATGTTCAGAAAAAATCACTTTTGCATCTAGAGTAGTTATATGGAGCTCAATATCTATCAACGGTAGCTTTCAGTTTGGCTTCGTGAGGGATTTTAAATCATAAAACAAAGTTATGTGGGATTGAACCTATATTGATTGATGTTTTTGATGGTAAAATTGGATGTTTTTTCATTACATAATTTAAATGGTGTATTTGATATTTTTTAATCCAGAATTACTGCTCATTTGTTGGAATTATCGAGATAAGCCTTTTGTTTAATGCATGACCAATCACTGCAGATATAGAACCAATTACTTGAAGTCAAAGATTAGAGATAAATATGTAATGCAGTTGAAATAGAAACAGAGAATGAATGGTATACTTCGTTCAGTATTATTATAAGAATGTTTGGGTGTCAAAATTTCGGATTCTAGGTTAATTAACCTAGAATTTTAAGTCAATTTTCCTTGTCTGACAGCCACAAGAAGGGAAAAAAACATTTTCCTTATTTGTTTCCATGGATTGGAAAACAGTTCGTTACTTTGCAGCCAGTCTCATGCTTGTTTCCCTTTCTGTCAAAGCAACTGCATCTTCCCACTTTGACATTTCTGCAATGTCCTCATTGCACTGATCTATCCATCCCGATATGATCTCAACTTCTTGTTGCCGTTGTTCTACAATCTAACCTGGATCTTTTTTAGTTGATGATCTGAACTCCAAATGATGAGGTCCTGTACAACAGCACAAGTAATATCGGCATAAGTCTGTCTCAAAAAATGTTTTGACTTTAAAAGTTCTCTTCAAAATCTTGTTTTTACCTTTCTGCATGACCGGGACAATGATGCTAGATGATTTGTTCTTGAGCAACACGATGGCAATGTTGTAGGGAAAAAGTACATTATGGTTTACTACAGCAGGACAGTTATCTGAACGACTAAAAACTTTTAATTTCAGTGATCAAATGACATCTATAAAGCATACCTGCCATGACTCAACGGATCTCGTGTTCCATTGGAGAAGATGATGTTGCATCCAAACCACCCGAGCAAAGTAAGGAATTCAGCACAGTTGAAACTCTTGCAGACCTCTCAAAGTTGCTATGACATGTTCATATCTAAAATTATAAACTCTTTAAACCTGAAAAAAAGCACTTACATTTCCACCTTATTTAGTAGTTATCCAATTTGGCCTCAGACCAACAATACGATTGTCATATTTGTTTTTATAATGAAAGTGAATGGTGGACACATGCTCTTCTTTGATATCGAAATCTGCATGACAATGTCTAAGCAGGACTGCGACGAAGTTTCATCAGAAAACACACTATTGTCTATGTCAATATTGTCAGTGGCAATATCTCACCTGCCAGCAGCCACCAAGAGCAACTCTAGTGTGGTAAAAATTGAACCATGGGGCAAAAAATCGAATCCTCAGACTTCAGCCACCGAACCATATTGTCTGATACATGAAATTTGTTAGGACATGGAGTTGTACTAGGTGTTACTGTAGTAGTAGACTGAGACTAGGCGTAGGGAGTGGCCGTCGACGGTATAGCGCCACTGATACCCTGATAAGCTGTAATTATAGTAGATCAGGGAGGAGCGCCCGTAATCAGTGCCTGAGGAGTAGGCAAGGCTAAACCTCATTAACAAATATCATGTCTCGGTGTCGTCATCATTTTGGATCTCCAATGGGGATAGCTTATGTGTTTAGCTACCTGTGGAGATTATGGATACCGGGTATCTACTCGGACCTTCATGGGCTCACAAAGAGGAGGTGTTCTAGAAGACTGGTAGCAGGAAAGTAAAGAAGCCCGGCCCATCAGTGCCTTGATTCCCACGGCGCAATCCAAGAGATAAGGCATATCCCGAGTCGTAGATAACTCGGAGTTCATATATGTAAAGAGATAAATCATCCGGTTGGGCCTTGCCTTGTTGCCTACGGCAATTAGCCGGGTAGATATTGTAACTAATAAGGAAACCCTAAGCCGTCTAGGGCTTGGACTCCTTAGATGACTCGGCTTTCCCTCCCTATATAAGGAGGGGCCGAGGGCACCAAACAGAACATCATCGACTCTCATATACACAATACAAACTCGGCGGAATACTCCCACCAGACTGGATTAGGGTTATTACTCCATCGGAGGGCCTGAACCAGTATAAACTCTCGTGTTCCGTCACCATCCACTTTTCGAGTTCGTGCATAGCCCCATAAGTTTTATTGCCGGTCCAAAACACCGACAGTTGACGCGCCAGGTAGGGGACTCGCCTAAGTTATCGGCGAAAAGTGTGATGGCATCTTCGCCGACTTCAGCTTTCGCCGGTGCAATCTTCCCTGCGGGGATTGAACTGCAATTCGGCTCGTTCAGCTTCGTCGCCGACTCGCAAGGCCAACTCAGCATGCGGGCAGATGCGGTCTGCCCCCCTGAGACTTTCACGGTCCCTATTGGGATGCCAAACATGGCGGAGCAGTCAACCCACCTCCTCACTAGGGTGGTTTCACAGATCAACGAACGACAGCTGCAGATCACGGCTTTCTACGAAGCCATGCCCTTGAAGAGGAGCAGTTCTTCACGACGCCGTGCTCGCCATCGGGCAAACCGAGCAGCAAAGAACGCGACACCATCTGGATCTACTCCGACTCAAGCCTCCGTACCCGAGTCAAATCCGACTTGGACTCAAGTTCTCGGATCAACCCCGTCTCAAGTACTCCCCACCAATCCTTATCAACGATTGGCACAATTACTTCAAGGAGTGGAAGAACCCTTCCACATGTACCTCGCTCGCTTCAATGCTATCATGGATGATGAGCCAGCTGTCTCCAACAACCAGGCCATGGCCGCATTCCTTAACGGATGCAGAGACCTGGAATTCAAGGAGGACTGGTATAAAAAGACACTCAAGATGCTCGAAGCCATGTTGTTCAGAGCAGATCTCTACTCCTATCGCTATTGATGGTCTAGTGTGCCTGCCCCAAGTAATGAGGACTCGGACTCTGGGAACTCGGTTGCTTGTGGCGAAGGCGAGGAACTATGGGTGGCCATTGTCAACGAAACAATCAAGTTTGACGACTCAGAGCAGAGAAGTTCAGGAAGCTTTTCTACACCACATGGGATTTTCATGGCCAAAATTAATGAAAATGCCAATCATACACCCGAGCAGCAAAACTCGAGCAGCAGCGCCGAGAGATTGAAGAGTAGCGTAGACTACTCGAGGAAGAGCAACGGCGCAAGGAGCTCGAAGACGCAGAAGCAAGACAACAGCATGAGGAACAAGAGTGCGTACGACAGGATATGACCAGGCGACTTGCCACCTTAGGAAGACGCATGTGGTAGGGTTTCAACGCGATGTATGAGGGGGAACAAGTCTTCATGACTCCACAGTAGAACATCGCGGCCGCTCAAGCCTTGCTGACTACTCTCATGCAGACAATACCCGAGGCAGCGCCCATCACACCGTAGTTGAATAAAGCACGAGCTCTTGTATCCGCGATTGGGGTGCATCACCACAACCGTGGGGCTAGAGAATCGACTTCCCGGACAACTGCGCCATCACAAAGCCGAGAACCACCCAGGACTCCAGTCGGCAGAACACTGACCGAGTCACGAAGCCACTCAGTCACAACTCCGAGTCGTCAAGCTGAGCGAGAAAGGAATCTTGCAATACTTGAAGAAGAACAACGGAGAATTGAGGACGAACGCCGCCAGCTGGACCAAGAGCAAGAGAGATTACGATAAGATCGTGATCGTTACCTGCATCAACCTAGTGCGGATGCACGAAACCTCATCCGGCATGATCTCCGTACTATCATCAACAACAAGAGGCGTGAGCGTGAGGAGTTGGATCAACGATGGGAAGAGTACCATCACCGACAACTCGGCCGATCGCCTCCCAGACATGATAACTTTGACGAGGGGGTCTTGGCCTTCACTTCTGATCTTTGACAAGTGAATTGGCCTTCCGGGTTCAAGCCAACAGGAATCGACAAGTACGATGGCAAGACCGATCCAAGTACTTGACTTACTGTTTATACCCTATCAATTCGTAAAGCGGGTGGGGACAGTAAAGTGATGGCCCATTATCTACCTATGGCCTTATCAGATTCAGCACGAAACTGGCTGACTGGGTTGCCACGCAGATCAGTCGGATCTTGGGCTGAGTTACAAGAATTGTTCATCGCCAACTTCCAGGGTACCTACGAGCGCCCTGGAGATCAGTACGATCTTCTCCAACTCCAGCAGGGATCCAATGAATCCCTTAAGGAGTACTTCAAGAGATTTTCAGAAGCCAGGAACAAGATCCCGACGTCTGAGATGAGATCGTTATTGCCTCCTTCCGGAAGGGAGTCCGGGACCTGGAGTTCATCCACAAATTCACTCGGAAGCCGCCGCACACTGTGAGTCGACTATTCGAGATGGCCAACAAATACGTTGCATCAGCCAAAGCAGTTTTGGTAGTTCATGGAGACAAGCCGCCCGTCTCGTCTTCCCGGGAGAAGAAGAAGGATAATAAACCCCCAAAGGACAAGAAGGATGTTGTCCGCTCATCTGAGCGGAAGCGACGTCCAGAATAATCAGTGGCCGCGACTGATCACTTCAGTCAGCAGCGCCACTATAAAATCTCCGACTATGAGTAAGTACTAGCCGAGAAGTGTCCTTACCATCCCACTGGCAATCACTCAGCAAAGGAATGTTATATGCTCAAGAGATATATTGAGCAACAAATCAAAGGCTTGAAGCCAGCTGACGCTCCGGAGGGATTAGGCAAGGATAGGGGCAAGGGAAAAGAGACTAAGGAAACGCCTCTAGGTTTCCAACCTCCCAGCCAACAACTCAACCACATCTTCGGTGGACCACTTGGATACGAGCCCAAGCGCAAGCAGAAGCTTACTGATCGCGAGATCAACATGGCGGCTCCAAGTGTACCTCAATATCTCCGGTGGTTAGAAGTTGCAATCACATTTGATCGCACTGATCACCCGAACTGAGTGGTGCATCTAGGACGGTACCCGCTAGTTCTTGACCCAGTAGTACTCAGGATACGCCTCAAGCATGTCCTCATTGATGGAGGTAGCGCGCTCAACATCCTCTTCGTCAAGACTTTCGACGCCATGAAGATTCCGAGGTCTGAGCTCAACCCGAGTTATGCTCCCTTTCATGGCGTAATTCCTGGGTTGTCAGCAACACCATTCGGACAGATTTCGCTACCGGTCACGTTTGGCACAGAGGAGAATTTCAGGACTGAGAACATCAGTTTCGATGTTGCTGATCTCGACACTGCCTACCACGCTATACTCGGCCGTCCAGCATTGTCCAAATTCATGACGGTCCCACACTACACCTTGTTGGTATTTCTTCTTGTCATCCTTAGGAACATAGTTCCCAACGACAGCAACTTGAAATAATCAATGATAATCTATAGTTTGGCAGAAATGAATCCGCAAGCGCATAGATATATCATTGTAGCATTTCACCCGGGAGTATTCCAAGGTATCGTATTTATTTTATCCCAAGGGAAGATTTGTAAAGTGTAATCATTCTAATAAAATACATACACATGTATAAGTCATAGTTCTAAACAGGGGTAAGAAATATATCATGGGTAGAGTGACACAAGTGAAGGATCTAGCTAAACTCTATATCAATCCTAAATTAGTCTAAGTAAGAGCAGTCATAGTATAGTTCTATTTCCTGTACTTTATACAACACTCTAACATCTTCTAACCAGTATACAACAGTGTGGTGTCCCCTCCTTATAATGCAGCTATAACTAAGCCTAGACTCAGCTATGCCCTCCCGGTGCTTCGCAAAATTACCCCGGCCTGCCGAGTTACTTACGACAAACTGTCATAACCATCCAACCGAAGTTAAATGCGGAGGTGCATCTAACCCCAGGAATTTATATGTAGGAAACTATACTGCGGGGGAGACACCCGTACCGAGCTGTCACCATCGGCGTCCCGCAAACACACCCAAAGTATAATCGTCCAAATAATTGTAAGATCCAGCCTAGACACCACGTCTAAGCCATCACTCCCTACTCTACAGCCTTGCAATTGAAGTAGAGTATCTAAGTTCCAGATTAATATTACCAGGACTAGCCTAAGTTGAATACTAACCAAGTTCCCAGACATTATACCCGTACCAATGCAAATCCCAGATAAATGTAACCACACTAGTATACTAATCATATAAATGCTAAAGTTGGCAAGACTAGTCTATGATTGGACTAGGCTACCACAATTGTATAAAGATGAATATATTGAAGTATTGAAAGTCTTACAAAAGAACTAGAAAGCAAAGTTAGAACTTTACCCAAATTCCTTCGAAATCTTCCTTGAACTAGAACTATTCTATTCCTACTTCTACTAGACTAATACTACAAGTAGAGTGAGCTTGATTCCTTGCTTTGGTGTGTGTTGAAGAGTGGAGTGAGGCATCTTCTTATAGAGCTCCAATGGCGGCAACTCTGATGCGAGATTACCACCATGCCCCTTGTAACCGCCATCAGGAACCAATCAGCAAGTGCCACGTCGAAGGTCGGTGGAAGAGGCGGTGGTGTGGGTTCGGCCGAACCACCCTTGCCTCCCACTAACTTCAGCCTTCTCCAGCTGTCTGACAGGTGGGTCCCGGTGTCAGTGGCACGTGCAATGACGGTTACTTAGGTCGGTAACTCTGTCAGTGGGCCCTCTCATTCCTTGGGAGTGAGGTTTCCTCCATTTCTTCTTCTTTTTGATATATTTTCTCTACAAGTAAATATTTGCCAAGTACAAGTGGAAATAGATTATTCTGAAATAAATATGCATTGCAAGTATACCTAATTCTCCATTATTCTGGTAATATTGACGGTCAAAATGTTGCAATAACGACCGTCAACACACCTACATGATGATGAAGATGTCGGGCCCGTGCGGAATCATCTGCCTACGCAGTGATGTGCGTGAAGCCTTCACCTGTGATAGAGAGAGCTGTGACATCGCCAAAGCATAGGACACGGCTCAAGAACGTGACGAGATCAGGCGTCAGGCGGCTGAGTCGACTGATGGCGACATGCCGAGTTCAAGGGCGTCGAAGATCAGAGCTGGCGAAATTAGGACAAAAAAGATTTCTCTCACCCCCGATGACCCGACTAAAGCGACTGTCATAGGGGTTGATTTAGATTGTAAATAGGAAAGTGCGCTCATCACCTTCCTTCAAAATAATAAAGATATTTTTGCGTGCAAACCGTTTGATATGCCTGGGATCCCGCGGGAGGTGATTGAGCATTCTCTGCAAGGGTCGACGCCAAGCCCATCAAACACCGCTTACATCGATTTGTTGCTGATCGACGAGAAGCAATCAAGGATGAAATCAAGAAGCTGTTGGCTGCTGGTTTCATCAAAGAAGTAGTTCATCCCAAGTGGCTGGCCAATCCGATGCTCGTCCAGAAGAAGATGGGACAATGGAGGATGTGCATGGACTACACGGATCTCAACAAAGCTTTCCCTAAAGACCCATTCGGTTTGCCACGAATTGATCAAATGGTTGACTCAATGGCTGGTTGCGAGCTGCTGAGTTTTCTCGATTGTTACTCGGGATACCACCTAATCAGTTTGAAAGAGGAAGACTGTTTGAAGACCTCATTCATAACTCCGTTTGGTGCATACTGCTACATCACCATGCCCTTTGGGTTGAAGAACGCTGGAGCCACATAACAACGTATGATCCAAAAGTGTCTATAAACTCAGATCGGACGCAATGTTGAAGCCTACGTCGACGATGTTGTTATCAAGACTCAACAAAAAGATGATCTAATCGTCGACTTGGAGGAGACATTTACCAACATTCGAGACTTCAGAATGAAATTAAACCCTAAGAAGTGTGTCTTTGGAGTACCATCAGGAAAGTTGCTGGGTTTCATGGTTTCACATAGGGGAATCAATGCGAATCCCGAGAAGATCAAGGCTATCTTAGACATGGAACCGCCGAGTGACTTGACGAAGGTACAGAAGCTAACAGGGTGCATGGCGCACTCAGCCATTTTATCTCTCGGCTAGGAGAACGAGGCATGCCTTTTTTCAAGCTATTAAAGAAGACCGATAAGTTCGAGTGGACACCCGAAGTATAGGAGGCGTTCATCAATTTTAAGAAATTTTTGGCGACTGCACCAACACTCGCTTCCCCAATGCCTCAAGAGCCCTTGCTGTTGTATGTCTCGGTGTTGGTGGTCGAGAGGGATGAGGAAGGCGGAGTGCATAAGGTCCAGCGGCCAATCTACTTCGTCAGCGAAGTACTGGCTGATTCAAAGACTCGCTATCCACAAATCCAGAAATTACTCTACGGAGTACTCATCACCGTGCGTAAACTGGTGCACGACTTCCAATCACACCCAGTAGCAGTTGTCACCTCTTTCCTCTGGGTGATGTGCTACATAACTGCGAGGCAATCGGGCGAATTGCTAAGTGGGCTATGGAGTTAATGCCTTTTGATTTAACTTTCAAGCCCAAGACTTCAATTAAGTCGCAAGCACTGGCTGACTTCGTTGCTGAGTGGACTGAAGCCCAGACAACTAGTTCATCCAAAATCTTGAGTATTGGACAATGTACTTTGATGGATCACTGCGCGTTTCTAGAGCTGGAGCTGGAATGGTTCTTGTTTCTCCCAAGAAGGAGAGATTCAGATATGTGTTGTAGATACAAAGCCTTGATTCATGGTTTGAGACTTGTAATATCTCTAAATATCAAGCGCCTCTTCGTCTACGGTGACTCGCTGCTTGTGATCAATCAAGTTATGAAAGAGTGGAATTGCCAAGCTGAGAACATGGCAGCCTATCGCCAGGAAGTACGCCGACTCGAAGGACAGTTTGAAGGCCTTGAGCTTAGCCATATTCTTCGCGACTACAATGAGGCGGCGGATCACTTGGCTAATTTAGGTTCTCGACACCAAGCAGTTCCTGATGATATATTTATTGAACATCTCCATGAGCCAATTATAAAGAAGAAGCAAAAGGTTGCCGAGTCCCCTGAGCAGTCGACCGCTGAACAACTCGACCAACCACTTATTGCTTATCTACAGGATGACTGGAGAAATCCAATTTTTCGATTCTTATCAGAAGATGAGTTGCCAACTGATAAAGCCGAAGCTGAGAAGATAGAACGGAAAAGCAGGACTTACACCATCCATAATGGTGATTTGATGAAGAAGGCGGCTAATGGAGTGCTCATGAGATGCATTAGCATGGACAAGGGCCAACAGATTCTCAATAAAATCCACTCGGGCATATGTGGAAATCATGTTGTATCAAGGACAATGGTGGGCAAGGCTTTTCGACAAGGATTTTATTGGCCCATTGCTGTTAATGACGCTGACAAGATCGTCAGAACTTATGAAGATTGTCAGTTTTTTGGTCGACAGATCCACGTCCCTGCTCAAGAATTGCAAACCATCGCATTGTCTTGGCCTTTTGCAGTTTGGGGGCTTGATATAGTCGGTCCTTTCAAGAAAGCCCTAGGAGGATTCACTTATCTCTTTGTGGCAGTTGATAAATTCACCAAGTGGATTGAAGCCAAGCCAGTACCAAAGATCGCAGCTCAACGAGCTAAGGATTTCATTCTTAGTATCTTTTATCGCTTTGGTATACCAAACAGGATAATTACTAACAACGGCACTCAGTTCACAAGTGGTCTCTTTCAAGATTTTTGTGGCGACTTTGGCATCAAGATTTGTTATGCTTCTATCGCACGTCTCCGAAGCAATGGACATGTTGAGCGAGCAAATGGCATGATTCTTCAAGGCATCAAGCCTTGGATCTTCAATCGTTTCAAACCATATGCGGGTAAATGGGTGCAAGAGTTGCCATCTGTTTTGTGGTCTCTCAGAACCACGGCTAGTCGGGCAACAGGATGCACACCATTTTTTCTTGTCTATGGCTCCGAAGCTGTGCTGCCGACTAAAGTCAAGCACAGATCACTTCGTGTTCGAGCCTATAATGAAGCCAGTTCTGCTGATAATAGACTGGATGAAGTTGACCGACTGAAAGAAGCACGTGACATCGCAGTACTCCATTTGGCTAAGTCCCTTCAAGGCCTACGTCTTTATCATAATCGCAATGTGCGTGGTCGAGCTTTTCTGCTGGGTGATTTAGTCTTGAGAAAAATTCAAACTACCCAGAACAAACATAAGCTATCTCCAATTTGGTAGGGTCCGTTCATCATTGCTGAAGTAACAAGGCCGGGTGCCTATCGTCTCCAGCATGAAGACGGATCTCTGGTGGACAACTCTTGGAACATAGAGCAGCTACGTCCTTTCTACACTTATATGCCCTGTTATCAATAAAATTAGACTTTTTCATGGCTAATTATGAAGCTCTAATTACTGACATTCTTGATTGCTGCATAAAGAGGCTTTGATCACTCTTAGCCGGGTCCCTATACCCAAGAACTAGTTGGGATGAGTATTTAAATATAAGGCATAACTTGCATTTTGTTCCTAATGACCCAAAGAACAGTATATTATTATATTGTTATACATGTCATAATGACTTCCACAATATTTCTACTTTTTGGATTAACTATTGCAACCAGTGGGAAAACTAGAGTAGATTGGAGGACTGCGCAACATCTCACCATATATAGGTATGTGGCAGAAAAAAATTTCAAGCAATCTTACACTAAATAAATATTCTTTCATACAAATTTTGACATGGGTAATCAAATATAAGTGGTTGATGTGTGTAGTGATAAAGTAGTGGTAAAAAATAAATGCACATCATTTTTATTTTTCCTCATGTTCATTAAGAAACAAACACTGTTCTTGTTTGTAAACCATTTAATTTGTTCTTCGGTTCCTCCATGTAACAAATAAGTATGCATCGATGATGTCTGTGTACTTCATTGTTCAGTTTTCAGGTTTTATCTATAATTATAATCTAATTTGGGGAGTCCTTATTTGACAATTAAACTATTCAAACCATAATCTCAAATCTGGAAAATTAACCATTCATAATCACATGACTCAAACACAACTTTTTGGGATTAGGGATTTGCCTGTGAAAATATGTCTAATTAATTAAGAATGGAATTATGGAAAGAAAGGGAATGGCTAGTAGTCTGGTTTACATGTTGCAATCCATTGGTAACATGGAGGCTGCCAAGAAGAGGAATGATTTGTTGAGGGTACCGCGAAGGTTAAATCTTGTGATTTGTGACTCCAGGAAGACATCACATCGGCGGACAAATAGAATAGTTCAGATTTGTGAGATAGCAAACGGTGTTAAACGAGCCGCGGAAGACGAACAAATGCAGTGACTAAGAAAAATTGGAAGAAAGAAAGAGGGGAACTCTTGCGTGGTGTGTGGTGGTTCTTGGCCAACGAGGTAATGATGCATGTGTGCTGCACTGGGTCTGGCAGTCGGATGGGCCGGCTGGTATCCATCTGACCTGAGCTGGCCTCGTGTTGGATCTTTTTCTTTGGACTAATCTGAAACTCAAGGGGAGTGCACAGAGTTGGGCCAAGGGGGCGGCGCACGTGGTACAAAAGGGCTGGTTAGTACTAATATTGAAATTTCACCTGGGTGCATGTGCACCTTGCACGGGCTTATTGGGCTTTGCCCCTGCATGCAACGGTAGCCAGCAGTTAAAGCTGAAGATTTGCACAAGTAAATTCCTTCTAGTTTTGCAACGACGGATTTGATGAATTAATGTGACGCCATCTGCTCTCCCACCATCCCGCTCCATTCCTCGCCAATATAAACCCCTCTCCCTTTTGCTGTTGTTGCCCCCATCCCTCTCGGACCACGCGTACATCGCATGTTGTTGTGCTGTTTTGAACAAGCTGTCAAGGAAATCAAATCGCCAAAGGTTGAAAAGGTTGGATGCTGTTTTGTTTGGATTTTCTACTCTTCTTTATGCTGATCGTGTTTGGTTCATTAGGCACAGTAATTGAAGGGATGAACAAGGAAGCGATGCATGGAACGGTGGTTTCCGGAAAGTTCCCTGAAGGGATGTGTGTTCTCACTGTCGATGAAAACCCAGTGTGTCTCAAGGTGCTGGAGGTGATGCTGCACCACTGCAAGTATCATGGTGAGTGAGTGTGTTCTTGACTTGCTGCAGCCACCTCTTTATAGATGTGTTGTTTAGCCAGGTTTGTTGATATAGTTTTTTCTTGTTGTTTACTTGATTTTTTGTGGGGTGATGCAGCAATAATGACGAGGGACACGGAGACGGCGCTGCAGATGCTAAGGAAAAGGCCAGAGGATTACGACCTGGTGATAAGCGACGTGCAGAACTTGGATATGGATGGCTTCATGCTGCTTGAGCTCATTGGCCTCGAGATGGATCTCCCTGTCATCACTTAAGTCCTTCCTTTAACAAATTTCCATTTCCATACATAACTTGATTTTCTAGTAGCAAACTTAAGAAATAGGTAATGATTGTTGGTTTCAATTAGATATATTGTGTGGATTGTTCTATAATTCTTATAATCATGAGATCCTGTATATATTTATTTACTTCATACATACCAGGGCTTATAGCTGCTAGATAGGTTAGAATAAGTGGTGACATGTCTAATATGCCCTTGGTCCCAACCACTGCGCCTCCATCCCCTCCTCGCCACGGCTAGAGCCAACTTCAAGAAACAATATGGCAGCAGGACCTTCTCCAATTTCCCCCAGCATTTGGGATGCATCAAGAAGGCTTTGATCTGGTGGCCAGATCCAAAGAAATCTGCGGTTGTAATGTGATTGACGACCAGGTTGAAGGAAACAAGTGTCGGTTATGTTGGGGCAGCCGCGGTGATGAGGGGATGATGTGACAGATTCAGCGCATGTGGTGGTGCATTGGTCACCAATAGTGTCTTTGTCTCCCTGCGGTGTGGCGGGGTGGGGGATGGGGTAGGGTGGCGGTAGACTCGACAAGCTCTTGCCGGGGGCTTGCACGATAGAAGCAGCTGGCCTGTGGCTTGAAGGGACACACATTGGCACATCTGATGGTGAAGTTGGGTGAATCTCGGCAACTGTGGGTGGGCGTCCGATTGTGGTGGCCTATGACGGAAAACAGTGTGGGTCCGGCTGGGTGACACCGACTTGTAGTAGCCAGGCGGCAGCTCTAACATGGCTGCTCAATGGAGGCCTCGACAATATCACTAGCATGATGGCTTGGGAGTCGGCTGTGGCATCAACGTCACTACTATTGTTAGAATGGAGGCCAGGCTTCCTCGATGTTGTCTGACCGCATTAGACAACACTTGGGGAGTGGCTGTGAGCTAGACTGTGGTGATGGTGGGGTACAACATGGTCATGGTGGGGTATAAGAAGTTGAGTGGCAGCTGCGCTGATCTGGTGTGGTGAATGTCGCGAGCTGCCAAGGTTTGGAGGTACGATAGAGTTTTACGGTTTCAAGGAGAAATCTTAGCTTAGTATTTAACTAGACTGGCAATGGTTATGCCTTCGGGCGTCATAACCCGTCAAGGGCGCTATTTAGTACCTTCTTACTTCAACTTGCAGAATTTCCTGGTGCATCCATGACAAAGTCCATGGCAATATCGGTTGATATTTTCAACCGTAGTTCAGGGGGCTAGGGGAGGCCTGCTGGCTGGAGTTGCTCCACCTTGTTTTGAATGCACGTCAAGCACTCACAAGTGAATTAGTTGATGGTTGCCTTCTCCTCTGGCACATGAAAATCATCACGTAGGCAGTCTAGTGTTTATTGCATACCCTCATGCCCCTAGACTGTGTGTGAGCTCCAACACCATTGTGAGCTAAAGTGAGGAGGAGGGGAAGCAGACTTTGTTGTTGAAGTGGATCATATCGTGTTTCACCATCCACTTAGCTATCGTTGTGCCAGCCCGGATGGCGTTCTAGAGAGTTGGCGATTCTGTCGAGGCTGCAATGTCACAACGAACATTCTTGAAAAGAGAGAAGTTGTGCACAAACAATGCGCATACCTTATCCGCTTGTTCATCTAGGTATGAGAGAGCGTCGGCCATTGTGTTCGCTGCTACAGACTGGTACTACACCAAAAGTGTTAGACGAGAAGCTTTGTGGCTCATTGGAGTTCTGGCATCATGGAAATATGTTGGTCGATGAGAAAACAAAACAAAACATGTAGTGGTATGTCTTGATGACAAAACAAAGCCTCCATAGTACTAGTGTCCGGCAGTGAGGATGATACTGATGTGTCCTAGTTTGTGTGAAGTAAGCTTGCCTTGATATGGTGTGATGTGCCACCTTGATGTCAGACGACTCTGAAGTTGGACCCTAAGGCGTCATAGTTGACAATGAAATCTTTGTCCAAGTTGGGCAAGTGCAACACCGGTGCCATCATGAGTGCTTGTAAGGGCATGGAAGGCCGAAGTGGCCATCAATGTCCTCTAAGTCCATCTTTGTAAAGAAGGGCCTTGAGTGGTGCTGGAATGTGGATGGGAAATGCACATATCACATGAATTAATGTTGCAGCTTTCACACAAGGACCACATACACCTTCTGGGTCATGTGTGTTGATGCCAGTCCTGGAGATACTGGAGCTTATGATCATGTGGCATCCGAAGGATAATACAAACGTGACGGAGGTGATCCGACCATGAGGAACTATAAATTAGAATATCATCGAAGAGGACAAGTGCGAATCCCTAGAGGAATAACATAAGGAAACCCTTAGTAAATGTTTGGAACGTGGCCGCTGCATTGGTCAGGCCAATTGGCATTACTAAGAACACAAACAGCTTTGATGCGTACAGAATGTTGTTGTCTCCACTTCCTCAGGGTGTATCAGGACCTAGAGATACTGGAGCACATGCCATGCTTGGAGAAGAACTTAGCACTATGGAGATCGTAGGTGAATTCTAAGACCATAGGGATGTGAAATTTATCCTTGAGTGTCTTGTTGTTCACCTTAGAGTATTGAACACGGAATCGTTGCAAACGATCCCGTATCTAGATCAACAATGCTAACAAAAAGAAGGATGACGAGTTTAGGCGGATGACATCATACGAGAGCATTTGTTGCAATTCCATTCAAGCCTGTCTTTCTAGTCATGCCTACCACAGTACGGACATACTTCCATAGCCACCTTGCTATGGAGGAGTCAGATGCAATGGCAAAGGTAATGTGCTGATGCCAACCCTTATAGTTCCAGGAACATGCCGGTAATCTCGTCCATATCCTTGAGCTTGCCACCATAGGCCTTCTTTGGCAGCCAGTCAAGGCTGGGAGGGGCGAAACACATCTGTGGAAGTCCTAGAACATGGGATCTCTGGTGCCCAACCATTGAAGCCCAACATGATGTTGTAGGCCCCGAGTGGGAGGGTGAAGACGTTGATGTCATGGGCCTCCCAGTCGATGATGAGATGCAAACCGGGGGGCAGTGCTCAGGTGGTAACTGTCCTTGTTGGCCATAGCAAATGTCACGACCCGCCCCTCGGCCACCGTAACAGGTAACCCGAAGGAGGGCGTGCCGTAGAGGAACAGCGAACTGTTCCCTACGGAACCGTGTAACGAGTACCAGTCCCAGGATTTCGTAGCTGGTACCCACGGTAACAAGATGAAATCAAAACAATTCTAGTAAATAGATAATACCTTTACATTGCGACTCTGGGTAATCCCTGAGGTAGCAACCGTCAAACAAAGAGCAGAAGCGGCGGACTTAAGCGTAGCCGGAACACCATACCACAAGCAGTGGTTTGGGTTTAGGAACGAAACTCCTCGGCGTCTACCACTTCAACCTGATCAAGTAGCAAAGGGGAAAAACAATAATAGAGAGGGGTGAGTACTTTCGTACTCGCAAACCACGGGAAAAGTGTAATATGTAGGCTTCAAAGAATGGATAGGATAGGTGTAAAACTGATTTTCCAAATTACTACAGGTTTGTCAGGATTTTAATTGAGTTCATTAATCAACGACTGTAACAATAACGAAATACTGGGTATTGCAACGCATCCACGACCATGATTTGTCACGAAGCTCAAATCAGGTCTCATCCATTCTTCTAAAAACGCATCAGCACAAACCATATCGCATTCTCAACGTCGAGCATCTCGGATGCCTCGACTCCCGGATCTCGCGGATCCTATCATCGGCCACGAAGGCCTCTCATCAAACACCGAAACCAACTCACAACACACGCTCCCCATTCCAGAGATTTTTTTTCTAAAAACATTTGGTAAAACAAAAACTACGCTAAGAGAATCACCTCACATTTGCTCCTAACCGTGAGCACGACTGTTCGAACAGGTTTAGCACTATGCAGAGGTTGTACGCCTTACCCACGCGACACGAAGCTAACACCGAAACGGATCAGGAATCAGAAGTTCGTGACAAGGCCTTTCCAAGGCTAAGTCCTGATGTTCTCATGTCGCATGGCTGGGTCGACTAATCGCGCGACCCGTATCAGGCTATTTGCGCAGCCGTCATCCACTCAGAGACCACTCGGGGATACCCAAGGATCACGTATCCCCTCTCGAAGGCTGATACCGGCGATCCCCAATCCCGTATCTTCCTCAAGGGCAAGATCCCGGCGATTCTCGCACACCTTATCCCCGGTGTCCCTGACAACCATCGACATACAAGACCCGCAAGAACTAACTGAGTACTCATCCAGGGGCATTCCCATGTTTCCCGCGTGGTTGTACGATACGATGCTCGGATGGAATTCCCAAAGGAATCAGTCCTTAATCGCGACCGCAAAACCTGACCACACCGGTGCGGGTTTGTATCGCAGGTTTTTCTCAAAACAAAGTTTTTACTTCGCAAAACATTTTCTCAAAAACAACCATTCATCAACATTTATTCCAAGACGGTAACATGGTGATAAGCAGGGGGGTTTTAGACGGATACTCATACCTGAGAGTATGAATACCCGCATCAATTTAGAGGTGTATCGACAAGGATTTATCAACTATTCAATTCCTGCGGAAAGTAATGCAACTACTGGATAGGTCCATCGATTTTACGAATCGAGGCCGGGTAGTATAATCGTGCACATTCTAATGCGAGTTGCAAACATTTTATTTAAAAACTAGGAGCAATATGATCAAAGGGTGGCTTGCCTGGGTGACGATTTTCCGGTCTTCAGTCTTCCGAGAAAACTAGATAAATCCGATACGCGATCGATCCAAGAAATTCGTCTGATCAAGGGTCTTCACATCTTCTTGATTTACGGCTTCAGTAGGGAAACTCTGGGACGACGTATGCTAGCGAGCACACACAGAAATCCTATCGGAGTCTACAAAATAAAAATAAAAATATATTTAGTAGTGCCACAGGGTAGATCTCGAGATGAGGGGAATTTTGGAAGTTGAACGGGACCAATCGGACTTACGGTTGAGAAGATATGAGTTTTTGAAGGTTGGCGGGATTTATGGGATATTTGGGAAAGGATTTATTTTGGCTATTGGAAAAGAATATCTAAAAATATGCCTTGAGGTTGGGAAGGTGAAAAAGATTTTTCTTGGTTTCGGATGGCGGGAAAACCGGCCGAAGGAGTGGAGAAAAGGGGCATGTGTTGTTTGGCAAGGGAGGGACCTAAAGTGAACTTTATTTAGTGTAAGATGGGCTGTGCTGAAATGAAAGGACCAAAGATGGACTTTTTTTTCTGTTGAACTGGGAGTGGTCTTGTGAAAAGAGGGATCAAAACTGAACTAGGGATTGGGCCAAAAGTGCTGGACAAAGGAGGGACTGAAAATAGACTTGTATTTTTGGGTGCTACTTCACGGGTAGAGAATGAGGAGCCAATCCAGACTTATGTGCCAACTGTCTCGGGCTTGGGCCGGTATAAGCGCAAGCCCGCCTGTCATATCCTTCTTTTTCCCCTCTCTTCTCTTCTCCCTTTCTCCTCCTCGCCTCTTCTTGCCGAGGGAGGCGGCGGTGGAGGGTGAGACGCCGGCGATGGCCATGGCTGGCAGCGGCGGAAGGCATCGGCACGGGCACGACGGATGGCGGTGCTGACGGTGGGACGGAGAGGAGGACCTTGGGTGGAAGGTGGCAAGCTGCTCGCCCGGGCGGCCAGCGACAGAGGGGAGTGAGAATGGAGCCATGCCGGCAGAAACGGCGTGTGGCAGGCGATGGCGGAGGGGGGAATCGAGCGAGAGAAAGGCGATGTGACGGCATCCGGAACAAGCCAAAGGCAGCGGTGGCAGCGAAGCGGCGTAGCTAGCAGGGGAGGGGGAAAGGTGAAGAACGGCGAGGACGATGGCGGAAAGGAAGAGGGAACAGGGCGGTGGCTAGGTGGCGATGATACCGCCTTTTATAGGCATCGTGCAGCGAGTGGATGAGGACGGCGGCGGGTCCCGGCGAGTAATGGGGGCCGTTGTCGGGCGCAGAGGGGCGAAGGGGAGTTAAGGCGACCGGTGGACAACGCGGTCGTCGCGACGTGGCGGCGTTAGAGGCGACACGACCGGGCGCTATGATGAGGTGTCGTGACGCGGGCGTCGCGTAGCGGCAAGGAGGTGGGGCGGAGGAGTAAAGGTGGTGCGGCCGGCATCATTGTGGAGCGTTGGCGAGGATTAAAGGCGACAATGCGTGGCTGCCTGGCGGTGCTCAGCGAAAGGGGGCCGGTGCGGTGGCGTTCGGGCGGGTGACACGAGCGTCAGCGGCAAGCGGGTTATGACGGTCGGCGGGAGCGTGGGTGGCAGGCAGAGTAAAGACGGCCGGTCGGGCAGCTCATCACGGAGCGGCGGGGTCCGGTGGGAGGAAAAAGGCGGTGGCGACACGCGGCAGCGCGGCGGAGTCTGAAACGGACCAGATGTGGCAATTGACAAAGGTTGCGTCACGCGGCAGCGCGGTGGCCGGGATCAAGGTGGGACGACCGTGCCGACGGCGGCGGCGGTACTGAGTTGGGGAAAGAGATGAGTGCGCCGGACATCTTCATGCGGACGGCCGCTCGATTCGTTTGTTTGTGGGGCCCGCTTATCAGCTGTAGTGGCTAAGGGGCGCGTGACCGCGTGGCAGGTGAACAGCGGCGGGCGTGCGATTCCTCCCCTCGCTGCGTGGGCCATGGGCCGTGGCAACAGCGCGGGCAGGCCGAGGCCCAAAGGCGCGGCGCGGGAGAGAGAACAGGCCAAAGCTTGTGTGAATGAGGGAGAGAAAAGGGACCGGCTGGGCTGGAGAATGAAGAAGGGGTGGAAACGGCCCAAAGGGCAAGAAAAGCCTTAACAATTTCCTAGGAATTCTGACAAGGAGTTGAGGCATAATGAGAGATGATTTCAATTTGATATTTGAATCTGGGAAAGTTTTTTTTGGGGAACAACCACAAGGTTCAAGGAGATGGATATTTTATTCCCAGGAGGAAACATACTTGGAGTATAAATCCTTTGCTCATTTCCGGAAGCAAGGAGAATTTAGGAAGACCCGAAAATATGGTTTCTGTTACGGGACGGTCATGAAAAGGTCTAGGATTTTGGAATTAAACAGAGATAGCGATAAAAGGGATTAGGAAGCCCAGGAGTTTTAGCTTGGGAAGGATTTTCTTGGATCGGGATTTTTGGTACCCGGGGAGACAAAGAGTTGAGATCTAACTGACACTTAGGACTAATTACACAATCAAAGAACCAAATTTTTAAAAACACGTTTTTAAGTAAAATAATTTTTACGACGGAAAAACTCAGGTCACTACAGCAACCCTGAAGTTGGCATAGAGTTACTGGGTATACCTGCATGTTATGCTGCAGTTTCGTTGATGAAGTGGTGTGTCGAGCCCAAGTCAAGGAAAATGACAAAATCCGTGGCACCCACCAACACACGCACCTTGGTGGTGTTGAAGCAGAGTGCATGGATCCCAACAATGACCTGGACAAAGATAATGTGCTTGTCGGTGTTGTAAGGAGGAGAGTCCTAGACCTTGGCATTGGGTTCCTCCTTGCAGCCCCCCACCTTAGAGAGGAAGATTCGCTTGCAGGAATGGTCTGGGACTTATTTCTAGTCACAGTTACAGCAAAGGTGATAGCCATGCATTGGAGCATGATGACAGGTGATAGACACTTTGAGGAATGTCTTAACGGGACAGCTAGTTGGCATCCGATTGTTGGCAGCAATCAGTTTTTTCTTTCTGAAAGTTTCACACATAAAGAGTCAAAACATTCAAAATGGAAAGAAAAAGAACCTTCAAATGTAAAGAAAGTAAATTAAAATAGATATCAAACTTTTATGTAGAAAATAGATCAGGCATGTAAATGGAAAGAAATCAAAACATGCCAAATGAAGGATAAAAAGCCATTGAGGGGAGTCGTATGCCACCGACACACACGAGCGCCCACTTGCCATTGTGATGTTTGAAGACCGGTGACCCTATCAAGTGGGGTCATACCTTTCATTGCAGGAAGAAGAAGATTGTGGCCATCTGGCGGGCTCACACCTGGATCAGCAATAGACGCGGGCACTACGTCATGTACCATTAGGATTAGATTATGTCGGGTTTGGGTTAGTCTATAACTTTGCAGGTTCTTGCTATTTCTATTCAGATTAGGGTTGTATTAGTTGGGGCCTCTCCTATATGTAGGAATTGGCATGGCTAAGATAATCAACAAGAGAAATCAACCTAGTTTCTTCAGTTCCATGTCCACGGCATCGGAGCTTGACACCCTCATACCTCCACCGACCACGGTTACATTCTTTGTTCATGTTCACCGTCGCATCTTGTCGAGGGGCATGAAACGTCCCCTTCGTATGTCACCGTGGCTATACGTGGCATGGCGCGGGATGGCAACCATTTAGGGTGGGCGTATCAACGGCATATTGGGCATGGTGTTGTGGCATTGCTCGTAGGGCGGGAAAACATGATAGCATCATTGAGGGTTCAAGGATAGTAGAACATGTCGATCATCCTATGAGGGTTGTTCATGAAGAATTGAACTCGCTGCTCCTTCGGGAGCTCTGCGCAGCGGCAAGCAAAAGCTAAGAAGTGATCAACATAGCCCTCAACCGAGCTCGTGTGGCACAGAAGAGCGTGTGGGCGAGGGCGTTGTCTGTCATAAGTGGGTCGAAATGCGTGTACTTGAGTTGTATGAAACGTCTCTATGATGGTGTACCCGAGTTGTATTCCAATCCATAGTACAAAGTAGAGGAGGACTGGTAAGATGCAAGGATACATACAAAAGTTTCTTGTTATTCGAGGTTCTTGTGATGAGAGGTGCCAGAGGTTCTAGAGTGGATAATTTTTGGGTGGTGAGTGACCGCATGCCAAGTTGTTAATATCCAACAAAATCGACGAGGGAGTATGACAGAGATTGTATTCAAACAAAGTAACTCTATCCAAATGAACTCTAGTTTTATCTCTAAAATTTTGACCTGCTTACCCCTGGTCTAGAGCCTCGTCGTTGTGGCTCGATCGGTGGTCACACCTCTCATAGTGGCATCCCCACATGACATTGCGTGAATCTACGGATGAAAACAATAATGGTTGATGGCGGTTTTTTTTACATCGTAGTCTCTATGGAGGCATCATTTTAGGAGTTTCTGCTTTGTAATTTTGTTGTTGGCCCAGTGGCAATAGGCCACGCTTATTGTCACCTACTTGTATAGTTGGTATGTGGATCCTAGGAGAGTACAACAGTGCAGAACCAACCTCACCAACCTTTTTTCATATGTACTTTAACCCCTTTTTTTTCCTTAATCCTAATACTATTAGGATAATTCTAGCAGAAACAGAAATATTCTGAACATCTAAGAAAATGTGGATAGAACATTCCATCATCGTTTTATGGTGCATCATAGTTGTTTCTTTTGTTTAATTTGCATTCAAGGACTAGTATTCTGATGTTCTTTCTTGCAGGTGTGTAATAAAAACTTATCTCATTTGTAACTAATAAAAAAATCTCACTTGGATAACATATGCACTTGTGTAAATTTATTGACTTCAGTCATACTTGGGCTGATAATTTCTAGGATAGATAAAAGTGACATGTGTGTGTTATATTCTTGACATGTGGGTAAATTGATAATCTGAATATCTCATAGAATTTCCATGGCTGGAATATTCTGTTGTCGATTTATGGCGCATTATATTTTTTAAAGGTCAAAAAAAACTGACTATAAACCTGGCATGTCAATTTCCAACATTTATGAATCATTTTTCTTACAAGAAAAGAAAGGGAAAACATGTGTGAAGCCCACAATGTATTGGAAGGACCAAAATGTAACCCCCATAATTTTTCAAATCTGGATCTACAGGAAACAATGTAGTGTGCCAATACTTTACGATGCCTAGCTTATTGATTTCATGAACTACTGTGTGCTAATTTTGATTCCTGACTATATATATCATGTGCAGTGTTATCTGGAAACGAGGAGACTCAGACAATGATGAAGGGTGTGACCCACGGGGCATGTGACTACATGGTGAATCCAGTGAATATCAAGGAGATTCAAAACATATGGCAGCATGTGGTGAGGAAGAGAATGACCAAGCTAGGCAACCACAAACATGGTGACGATGGCGGTGCTGGTCACAAAGTGCAATCATGGAGTGTTGAGGTTGACATGGTTTGTCAAACACAGACTAAGAGAAAATACTCAAAGATGAGGAGAAGTGATGAAGATGATTATGATGAGAACAAGGAAAACATACAATTTTTAAGTCAAAAGAAACCAAGGGTTGCCTGGACACCTGATCTACACCAGGATTTTGTTAATGTAGTTGCCAAGGTTGGTGTTGACTGTAAGTTTTTCAAGTTTCAGTTATTAACCTAACTTTTTTTTCAGTTTGGCATGAGCTTAATAATTTGATAATGTGTGTGCAGATGCGGTTCCAAAGAAGATATTGCAAATGAGGAAACCGAACCACTTGAATAGAGAGAATGTTACAAGTCATCTTCAGGTTCTATATCTTATATGCTTCATATCATGAAAGATATTCGGATTATCTTTGTAGTCGAATGGCATCCACACTTAAGCATTCAAGTAAATGTTTGTAGAAAACCGCTTCTTTGATTAATGGAAAATACACTTTTATTATATGTGTGTAAAACATTAGGAAAATACATTTTCATTAGCTGTGTGTAAAAATATATTTCCGAATTTGCCTTTTCAAAGTGTGGGGAAAGAAATTGTTTATTCTGTATTTTTTCTGAAGCTACATAAGTTGCAGTTACTTTTCTTTTAGGAACCTTAGGGAAGACCTAGATACATTTTACTTTCAATTCGTATCTCTCTACATATCTTCATTGTCACAGATCTCATCCATGTTTTTGCCTTTCTTGGTTTCAGAAGTATCGTTTATACTTGAAAAGGGTCAACAATCAAACAGGCATGGACCCATATCAATTTCCTGCAGGATGGAAGCATATCAATGAACAAAATTATCTGAAAAATTACTTTAAAAATGGGAGATACCATCTGTCCCCAGCCATGCCACCCACAGACTCGAGCAATCTGTACACAAGGATAAATTCTGCATCTGCACTAGGTGCACATGGCTTGAGCTTGTTGTCCACTCAGGCAGTTCAGCTTAGGAACAACCAGAGCAACCTAGAGACAGTTCAACGTGGTGGAAGCCTACTCAAGAATGTCGTGTCTGAAGCACTTTTCCCTAGAATGCCAGGTGCAAGAAAATGTTTACCTTCTGGCCCATCTGGGAGCTTATTTGCAAACATATCAAACTACTTGGTGTTTGTGATGAGGACATAACTAGCTTAGATATGAGCATGACTACCTTATATATTCATCAACCAAAGGTGTATATGTTCTATGTTAGATTTACTTATTATATATTTGAACAAATATTGATACACAATGAATTTCGTGTGTTTTCATTTGCAGAGGTACTTGCTTGGGAGAAGAAAAAGAATCCGGGCATGAGGAATGCATGGATGATCAAAGAAGTTGATTGGGGACCAAACCAAAACCTTCTCCAAGTCTACTTCTACCTCATCACGTCACATTTGGACCATAGAAGGCAAGAGACCAAGTTCTACACGTTTTGGATTCGGATTCGGTCCTCCTGACAGCATCAACTTAAAACGGACATTGCCATTGATCTAGAAGGGTTCTCAAGGCCCACGAGTACTTGTTGGAAAGCTTATGGAGTCTACTTTCAGATGGCTTTGGTTTCACATAAAAATTCGTCCTGAGTCATCGGGAATCATCGAAACAAGCCACGTACCTCATCCAGTCCGAGTCAACTTTAGACCTTCGGTCTTGTAATTGTGTCGTGGGCTTAGGCCCATAAGGAGGACGCCCCTCCCTGGTTGTTTTGTAATCCTAGGACATCCCTAACCTATATATATCAGTAGCCGTCGCCTAGGTTAGGGTTGGGTTTTGCTTAGATTATTCTGCCGTTGCAGTTTTCGCCGTTTAGTCGGTTTGTGGAACCCCAACTGTGAGCTTCATCTATATTTGCAATATATTCAGATTGCTTCTACCTTGTTCTTGTTTGTGTTCTTCGATTCGCAAACAGGGATTAGCCTTCTCGGCGAGGCCATCTGTGTTCCGGCACGGGTGATAACCAGAGGAGACGTGGTGCTGCGATTGCGGGGCTCAAGAAGCCGGATCGACGTGTGTTGCGACTCCGCCCAAATCGTTGGTTATCAGAACCTTTCGGAAGATCGGGAACCTTAGTCCATATCAGTTTGATACAAACAATTCTGGTGAATCACATTTTGACATGTGTAGGAAACTGTGTGAGACAGAGACAAGCAATGTTGTTCCATCTTACCATTCTGGCAGCTTGTTTCCATACAAGTCAAATGGTGTGGCGCCCTCGAATCAGTTTGCACTGCAGTCAAATAGTGGTGTTTTGGCGCCAGCAAATCAGTTTTTCATTCAATCGAAAGATGGTGTTTTGGTACCTGCAAATCAGTATTCAGTGCAAACAAATGGTGGGTTTTTAGCAACTGGAAACCAGTTTCCAGTGCAAACAAATGATAGGTTTTTGGCACCTGTAAACCAGTTTCCGGTTCAGTCAAATGGTGGTTGTTTGGCGCCTGCAAATCAGTTTCAAATTCAGTAAAACACTGGGTTTTTGGATGTTGGAAGTAACTTTAAAATTCAGTCAAATGGTGGTCTTTCAGCGCCTACAAATCAGTTTCAAGGGCGATCAAATGGTAGTGTTTTGGCAACTGCAAACCAATACCCAGTGCATTCAAATGGTGGATTTTTTGCCACTGCAAAAGTGCAAATCAGTATCCAGTGAGGTCAAATGAGGGTTTTCTTGCTCCGGGAAATCAATTTCTAGTTCAAGCTAATAAACAATGTTTGTTTCAGAAGAATCCATCTTCTGCAAACTACTTCAGCCCACCTGGCAATCATTTTCAATTTACGGACATTGGAAACTATAGCGAATCATGGCAAACTACAGTGCCATCCAATGTTTCCTGATGTTGGTCAGAAGGTTGGAACATCTTTCGGCCTGTTGCAGGCAAGCATCCCCAACATCAACCAGCTCTCAAGCTTTGCAGCCTCCGGCGGCCAGGTAGCAAGGTTTGGAAATAAATTGAACAGTCAATTGTCAGCAAACATGAACAATGACAAATCAGTGGCAGATATCGACAGGGGAGAAGCTACACAAACTGAGGGGGGTGCACAGGAACCCCCTGGATTTCTGATTTTACCTCATGTGCACCCCCCTAAGCTTAAGTGCATGCACCCCCTGGACCGGCCAGGCTGTGTGAACGCTCAATCGGTTGCCTATTTGCCGCACAAGCCTGAGTCGTTTTCTTCTCTTTCTCATTTTCCTAACCGTGTGTGTGCCATCTGTTGGTTAATTTCCTCCGTGTTTTGCTTGGATCTACGATCTCATTTAAGGTCGTTGCGATGTTTGAGGAACAAATCTCTCGGATCGTTTACGGCGCTAACGCTTATTAGGTAGGCTAAGCCCTTAATAGCCTATCAAATTTATTAAGTCGTTGAATGTTGGCATATAGCTAGCCCAAGCCTCTTTTGTGTTGATCGCAACAGGCATGGGCATACAGCTTCCTCTTCAATCTGTATGATTTCTTTTAAGCAAATCTCGTAATTGAAATGTGGAGTTCAATTTCTGCATTTAAAATCCTTTCTACATGGTACATTAGGGTTTTAATAATTTATTTATTCATCTAAAAATGATTTGACCAATTAAACCTGCAGATTGGATATTACGACTAATATCATTGACCTACACAAGTCGTTTCTCAATTATAGGGATATGGTGCATTTGTAAACTATATATTTGTAATATTATTATCTTTTGTGAATCTAACATCTCCCTTCACAAAAAGAACTTTTAAATTCATCACATCTCTACCGTACACTGCGCCTTTATCTACGTTTAACGATCATGGTAAGATGCAATATCATCTAGTGGTGTTATATGCACAGTGGTGTGGTGCACCCCCCTCAGATTTGTTCTAGCTTCGCCACTGGATATCGATAAGCAAACAGAGTCATCCAACGCAGGAAACAGCATGAGGTCAACAGAGATGATAAATGGCAACTTCACACTTGGTAGTAATTCAAGCATCAGCTCTACAGTACCAAGTGACATGAGCTTCGGTTGTACATTTTCTAACCTTCAGGCAGATAGCCCTGCCCTGTTGCCTCAGATGCTGGATAGTGGGAATGCAGAGGACGTTCTCCCAATGTTCAATGACATACATGATCAGCAAGATTTTTTTGATCAACTAGATGACAACGATTTCCTCACAGGAGAAAATGGTCCAGAAGGGACAGGTACTTTGGACGACATTGTTGCCATGTTGTTTGATGACGTAAGATATTCTCATCCATTTTTTTACTGCAGAATGGCAGCTCAGTTTATTCTTTGGTCCTCTCTAGTTTTTGTTTTCCATCGGATAGTTGATGCCAGATTTACTAGATTTGCTTGATTTATGTTGTTGACTTGTTGTCTATGCGTACAGTAGTGAACATAAGACAGTTTTTAAGGATGGGTCAGTACTAAGGATGGCTCAGATTACCTTGTTTTGAATTATCTTTGTTTTATCTCTTTCGTGTTCACGCCTTACACATAAATTTACTGAAAAGTGCATCTAAATTTAACTTGTTTTCTCACTGCAGGATTTTTTGGGAAGATGATGATGCTGTCATAGACAGAGACCAGGAGTTTGTTCCATAGTTCCTGACTATTTGCGAGAATTACTGTATTTGCATAGCCTAGCAGATAGTTAATCCATCGGTATTACACATTGTGTTTGCAAAGTTTTGCGATTTGTAAAATGGCTAGCTAATTAGAAGCAGATCATGTTCAGTAAAAATCACTTTTGCATCTAGGGTAGCCATAGGAAGCTCCATCTCTATCAACGGCAGCTTTCAGTTCGGCTTCGTGAGGGATTTTAGATCATAAAACAAAGTTATGTCAGATTGAAACTGTATTCATTTATGTGTTTGATGGTCAAATTTAATGTTTTCATCAAATAATTTAAATGGTGTACTTGATCTTTTTTAATCTAGCAATATTGCACATTTGTCGGAATTATCGAGATAACCCTTGTGTTTACATGCATGACCAATGACCGCAGATATAGAACCAGTTACTTGAGGTCAAAGATTAGAGATAAATGGGTGTGGCAATGCAGTAGAAATAAAAACAGAGAATGAATGGTATACTTTGTTAAGAATGTTTGGTTGTCACAGTTTCAGATTTTAGGTGAATTAACCTATTGATTTTGCATTGTACGTAATTTTCAGTTAATTTTCCTTGTCTAACAGCCAGAAGAAGGAGAACAACATTTTTTTCTGAACATAAGCCTGTCTCAAAAATATTTTGACTTTAGAAGTTCTCTAAAAAATCTTTTTTCCTTTGTGCATGACATGGGCAATGATGCCAGCTGATTTGTTCTTGAGCACCCTGATTGCAATGCAGTAGGGAAAAAAGTACATTATGGTCTACTACAGCAGAATAGTTATCTGAAATACTAAAACTTTTTAACATGAATGATCAAATGGTGAGATCTATTAAGCCTACCCGCACGACTCAATGGATCTCGAGTTCCATTGGAGAATATGACGTTGCTCTCAAACCACTCGAGAACTAGATCAATTTTCTACAATAAAATATGGAATTCAGTGCAGTTGAAACTCCTGCAAACCTCCCAGAGTTGTCATTACATGTTCATATCTAAAATTATAACACTTCAAACCTAGAAAAACACTAACATTTCCACCATATTTAGTTTTTGTTCAATTTGGCCTTGGACAAACAATACAATAGTCATATTTCTTTTCGTAATGGAAGTACGGTGGAAACATTCTCTCATTCTATATCATCATCTGCAGGACCTTCTGATGAGGACATCACTCCTTCATATGCACACAACACACCTCCGTGGGACATTCAAGGTCCAATCACTAGAGCTCGCGCACGACAGTTGAATTTAGAGGTGAGCTTGCACCTATGTTCTTCTTTGTATGATTTTGATAATAGATTGCTATCTAATGATTGTATTATGATTAGGAATCATGGAGATGACAAGGAGACATTTAGAGAGAGACTTTGAGTTGTGGAGGATCATCAAAGACGTCCAAGTCAAGGTGGAGGCCCAAACCAATTTGACTTCGACCACGTTTCGGAGTACAGGACCAGTCTAGACTAAAACGAACGCTCAGTTCACGTACGTGCTTGGATTGAGGCGTTCTTTATATGGATGAAAAGCTAAGAAGATAACCTTTTCAATGGTTCTGGTCCTACGTCCAAATTCATTTTGAGTCAACGAGAACCGACTGAACAAGTTGACGTTCAGAATCTGTTCCGGTGTTGCGCCACCGTATTTGGGCCTTTTGGGTCATGTACCGTGTCCGAGTCCATTAGGAAAGCGTCCAGGGGTCTTGCACGCCCCTAACCTCTATATAACAGTATCCTTCGCCTAGGTTAGGGTTTGGGTTTTGCTTAGATTTTTCTGTCAAGAACAGTTTCGCCGCTAGATCGGTATGTAAGACCCCAACTTGTGAGCTTAATCTTTTGGTTGTATTCTTCCTTGTTCTTGTTTGTGTCTTTGATTCACAAACAGGGATTAACCTTCTTGGCGAGGTCATCCGCATTTCAGCACAGGTGATAACCAGAGGAGACGTGATGCTGCGATTGTGGGGCTCAAGAGCGTGTTCGTTCAGAAGCCGGATCGAGTTGTGTCGCGACTCTGCTCAAATCGACTGATTATCAGAACCTTTTGGAAGATCAGGAACCCTAGACCACATCACAATCAGGTACGCTCAGATTCTTTACCTTAGTTTAGCTTTTGATTTTGTCGTTATCCTAGAGTCTACAGAAAAGCCAAAAAAAATAGTTGTTAGTCTCTTTTTAACATGATCCTTTTTAGAGTTCGTAGTGTTGAGTTTGAGTCCTAGTTTAAGTTCTTGTTGCTGGTTTAGTGTGTGTTTTAGTCTAGTCGTGTGTTTTCCCTTTGTAACCCTAGCCGCCACCATCTTCATCATGTTTGCTAGGGTTCATCCTTTAAAAAAAACCGATTTCGTCAGCATAAACACCTACCAAGAACACCCTGCAACATCAGAACCCCTTTACATACTCCGCTTCCACCATATCCATCTCCACAGCCAAAACTGATTAGATTATATCCCCTCAGGGAAACCTAGTCAGAAGCCCCAACTTCAAATAGCCATAACTTTTGCATACGAACTCGGAATCAAGCAAAATTTAACTTTTTAGAAAAGAGAAAAAATTTACATCCATTACTCAGGGCTGTCCCGCAGGGGCATGCGGGTAGTGCGACCGCACTGGCCCCCAACTACTAGGGGCCTCCAATTTATACTAAATACACTATGTATACAGTATGTAAGGCTTAATTTCAATTATTATGTAGTCTATTTGAATCTTTTAGTCCATAATTATAGACTAATCACTCTCCAACTCTTCCAATAACAACATCCAATAGATTTGATTTTATAGTTTAATCTATTCATGCCCTAATTACGATTTATAATGGATTTGGTACAATAGTAATCGAGAGTTGAACATTCTAGTGAAGATAAATTATGAATATACCATCGCTGACTTTATTTAAAAGTATAATAAAAAGACGAATGATGTTTGTCAAGAAACAGATGTGTGTAGTAGTCAACACTATGAAGTTATATACACATATATTCAAACAACCGGTGCAATCATTATTTTACCAAATTACGATATAATATAATAAATGTGGTATACATCACTATTTTTACTTTATCATCTAAGTTTAGGTCTCATCTAGAGTTTTGCACAGGGCCCCGGAATTTTACGGGACGGCTACTCCCCACATTCAGCGAGTTTGGCGAAATCAGAATTCTGAAATTTGGCTTGCAAAATTCATTTCGAGCACTCAAGTTTCCGCACATTCTTTATTGTGGTTTCAGAAAATTCCATAGGCCACATATCAACTCTGATTGAGCTGTAATTTTGGAGTTTTCCTATTTTCGTGCTCCTAAAAAAGAAAAAAATAAAAGAAAAAAAATGATTTCCACTAGTGCCTCGAGCTCACGGCGAGCTCCATTGAGCTTATCATCCTTGTGGTTTGTTGATTTTCGCTTAGACTCGCTGAAGCTTGCCTTTCTGTTTTTCCTTGCTATTTACTAGTGTCATTTTCCTTTGTTCCATCATTGTTATCACTATTGGTATTTCTTACAATCACAGATAAATCCGCAAGCGCATGGAATACCGATGTAGCACTTCACCTTTAGGTGACCCAAAAGGATATCGAACCTAGGAAATGTGTGTAATCTACCTAAAGCTAAGACTATCCAAGGATAACAACCATTGGTAAGCTAGGCTAGGCTATAGAGGATTTTCTATATGTTTTAATTACCCAAGCTAAGTTCAAGTTAACTTCCTATCTATTGTTTCGGGCACCGACCCCTGCTAGTCAGCCAGCGTGGTTCCAGCTATAGCCCTATGATGTATCCGAATGTGGAGGATTACTAGGACAGGATTCAAGGCTGTCACCACCTGTTGTCTACCTCTAACAAATCCGTGGGATACACAACAAACAAAGGTAATCTCTAATCTAGACACTACGTCTAAGTTATTAATTACTACTCTAGTACTAGCACAGGAACTTCCTCCTTTATCCAGAGTCCTAATACTAGAACACTCAGTATAAATACTAAGCAATGAACCCGCAAAGATGGAAATATATCTTACTTAGACTAAGTAATTAAATAACATAAATAAAGGATCCCGAATGCTTACTTTATAGAAGAAGTTACTCCGAACCCGGAGCAGAGTGTACCGACAGCTCCGGTACTCCTCCAGAACGACTCCTAGAGAGTTGCATCTGCCAAGGTACAAGTCGGAGAAGCGCCAAACTTCCGGACACTCCTCCAGACCTTCCCCTCACTCTCTACCTATTTCTAATGTATGAAAGATACAATAGAGTCTCTTGTAATTCAGCTCAAGTGTGTTGTGGTGTGTGTTCTAAGTGTGGAATGAGGGGGTATTTATAGGTGGAGGTGCCTTGGGTGGATAGACTTTCTTCCAAGCATCCAAAGAGCATCTTCACCCTCCAAGTACCAAGTGTCCACTCCTATGTCGGTTTCTTCAAGTGAACGCAACTAGAACCGACAATGGGATGCTGTGAGGAGGCGCCACGTGGAAGATGGCGGCCAGACGAGCCAGAAGTGGTTCGGCCGAACCGTGTCTGGCTCCGTTGGCTCCGATTTTCGGCTTGGACATTCATTTTGGGCCCCTCAATATTTGGGTATGGTGCAAGGGCCTTCTTGGAGATGTTTAATTGGGTTTTTGGGCTCCAAAACTCCATAAGATCATCTGCATACAAATATTCACCAACACTTATGGAAATGGTTAGATATAAACCCTACCACTATGTTGGATGTTTTGTTATTTTTATTTATGCAGACATTGACGGCGTAAAATATGTCATTAAGAGCCATCAACAACCACTACTGTCTAGGCAAGTGACTTTGGATTTTTATTTAGCATTACTATCTGTCATTGGATTGTGTACCACTCACATATATTTGGCCTTTCTAGCTCTATATATTACTTTTGGATGACACAGGTTTTTGATCCTTACAATCGCTGACTACGTCTTCCAGGTATCCTTTGCTTTAATGGTAAGAACCTTATAAGGGCTTGGTAAGGTGCTCCATATTGCTGAGAGTTGTTACGAGGCACCATGACACCTACGTAGTAGATTATTAGGGATAAGCTTCACCTTTTGTTCCTGTTTTGGTGTCTACAATGATAGATGATGATCGAAGTAACACTCCCAAGGACTTCAATGAGTGTGTTGGTCACGAGCAACCACCAGTTGCCCTGGACAAGTTGCAGAAAGAGATGGTCACCAGGGCCGTCACCGACACTGACGTGATCATCGAACTGAAGCTCAGCGACATCATAGAGAGGTTGGACAAACGTGTATCCACGCTAACCGACAAGGTTGCTGCGTTGGAATCTCGTCAGCCAACCAATGAGGACGAGGACTTTGTGTATGATGCCCATGGCAATGTAGATGAAGCAGCTACACGGCAAGCATGACTTCGGCATCGTCTTCGCACTAACACCACAGGTATGGGTGGACGACAACATCATGGTAATGATAATAATCGTGGTCACGATGATCCTTATGCTAAGGTAAAATTTACAATGCCATCTTTTTCGGGCCATTATGATGCTGAGGGATATCTCGATTGGGAGATTAGAGTAGAGCAAAAATTTAGTTCTGATCTTGTGCTTGAGCAACATAGAGTTAGACAAGCCACTAGTGAATTTAAAGATTTTGTTATGATTTGGTGGACTGGTTTAGCTGCAGAGGGTGTTGTACCTAATACATGGGAAGAACTTAAGGTTGCTATGCGTGATAGATTTGTTCCACCTTCTTATCATAGGGACTTGCATAAGAATTTGATGCGTTTAGACTAGGGAGATAAATCTGAGCTTCAAAAGGGTGTAATGCGTTGTGGCATAGTAGAGGGGCTCGAGGATTTTATTTGTCGTTTTTATTCGGGTTTGAGACGTGATATCCATGACATAGTGGATTATAAGGAATTTAACACGGTCAACCAGTTGTTTCAGTGTGCTATGCTTGCAGAGAAGGACTTGCAGGGGCATGATCAGCAAGGCAAGAACAAGTCAACTACGTACTCTCCACGCACGACGCCACCTTCGGGGATGACCAAGGCCATCTCTTTCCGGGCAACCCCATCAGCGAGCAAGCAACCAGTTGCATCCGGCATTTCTGCAGTGCCAAAACCACCTCCACCACTACCAGTAGATTTAGGTAAAAGTTTCTTGTAGGTACCCGCCAAGAGTGCCTCATCTGTCGCTTCGACGGGACGCACTCCAAACATTCAGTGCCACCGCTGCCAAGGGTTTGGCCATGTGCAAAAAGATTTCCCTAGTCAATGGGCATATGTTGCTACAGAAGATGGTTACGTCAGCACCTCTGACGTTGAAGACGAAGAGGAAGAAGAGGTTGAGGCTAAGGAGGATGAAGTCTTTGGTCGTGAGGATACGATGGCATATAGAACCATCATTGTACAACGGGTGCTCAGCATGCAGGTAAAACAACCTGAGAGGTTGCAACACCATAATTTGTTCCATATTTTCTTCATCATCAACCACCGTCATGCACGTGTGATCACTGATGAAGGTAGCTGCAACAATTTGGTGAGTTCTGATTTGGTCAAGAAGCTTGGCTTGACCACACGTGCACACCCACATCTTTACCATATTTAGTGGTTAAATGACTCCAGAAGAGCAAAAGTAACAGAGGTTTGTAGGGTTTCGTTTTTCATTGGGTCATATGCTGATTTTGTTGGTTGTGATGTGGTTCCTATGCAAGCTTGTTCATTTTTGTTGGGTCGACCTTGGAAACGTGATAATGATGCTACACACCATGATAGAAGTAATAAATATTCTTTTGTGCATAATGGGAAGAAAATTACTTTGCTCCCTTTGACCCCTTATGAAATTGTAGAAGCTAATAAAAACCACGCTGCTAGTTTGAAAAATGATGAATTTGAGAATCAGCAAGTTGCTAAGTCTGTTTTTCCACCTAAAAAGGATAAGCCTTCACGTAGTTCTAAAAAGGATAAGCCTTCTTTGTGCAGGACGGCTGAGAAGTTGCATCAGAAAACACAATTAATGGCCTTCACAGTGAAGAAAACACCCCAATAGAAATGTGTGCAATGTAGGATAGGTAACTACCTCCACAATGGAGGGCACTCTATGTTGTCTTTAGCATTTCAGCCCATACTTATTGTAGTTCTAGCCCTTGTAATATTTTTTATTAGCAAATCAATCGAAACTTTCACATTTTGCACCCTGTGACAGCAAAGAGTTCTTACACATGTACCCTTCCCTACCTCGTGGCCCCATGTGTCAGCCTCCCTCATCTCATTCCCCTCTCTTTTTCTTCTCATTCCTTCCCCTCACCCTCTCTCTCTCTGGTATGCCCTCGATGGCTTCTATGCAGAAGATGTGGAGCCATTGCTGCCGACGGGTGATAACCCTCTCTCTCCTCTCCAGCTTGAAGTGGATAGCACCAAATCAAGGCAAATCGAAGCGGCTCGGCAAAGATCGAGGCAGAATGACTGGCGAGCTCCATGTCGACGGATTCCCCATTGTTGAGACACCACTACCTCTCCCCTCTCTCTATCCCCGGCGACTCAGCATATATGGATGATGAAGGGCATAGCGGGAGTGGCTCCAGCGAGCTCAGCGGCACCGATGGTATGGATTGGTGTCAACGCCTTCCCCCTTTGTGGCGGCCCCGGCAGCAGGTTGCACGGAGGGCCTCGGAGGCTACATGGGATTTCCTCCTGCCGGTGCTGCCTTTCCCCTCCCCTCACTCGACACTTCCGCACCGCTCAATACCGGCAGGCCAAGGTTTTTCCTTGCTCGTCTTCCTCTCTCTCTGTGTGTGTGTTTTTTTTTGCTTCCTCTCTCCTCTATCCGATGCGCTTTGGACAAAGCCACTTGATCCCTTGCAGAGACACAAAGTGCTTCGCAGGGGCACGACAGTTGCAAATGTGGGGCAGAATCTCCGACGTGGCTACTTGGGGTATAATGCCACGTAGTTGTACTATGAAAGCCCTTATTATACATGTTAGTACTCTTAGTGGCAGTATTTCACCTGCCAGCCCCAGCCACTAGGCCATGGGAATCACCTCCATCCTCTATCTCAAATCATGTGTGGTCTCCAGTGTAACTGTAATTGTACTACAGACTCACTGCTGCGAGAGGTTGTCGACAATGAGCCACAAAAAGAAGGGAGGGGAGGGGGTCGACAATGTCTGCTCCTGCAGGGAAGTGGTCGTTCATGTTGCATATTTGGAAATTTTCGTGACAACTTTATTGATGACTTGAAATTCCATGGGAATTATATATTTAATGAAACATAATAACAGCTCTTGTTCCTGCACGGTTCAGTTTGCTATTTTTCAAACCATATTGGTTATGCATTTGGTTGAAATACATGCATGCCTGAGATTTGGTTGCAGGACATAAGTACAAATGGCAACCTCCTTGATAGGCTAGGCAGGCAGATTCATGAGGAAATTAGCAGGGGTTGGATAGTATATCATGGCTATGTACACAAATGTTGTCCTTAGCCAGTTCGTGGGCACTAGGATTAAAAGTGCACGCAGAACCACTTATATTGGCCAGTAATACCAGTTCGAGAAAACTCGACATAAACCCGACACCAAATTTAGTACTAAACCCCGACACAAATGAGAGGCTATTTGTGTCAGTTTATAGTAAAACTTGACACAAATGACTTATTGTTTGTGTCAATTATTTAAAAAGCCGACACAAACAGTGTAAAAAAACTAAAAATGAGCGAAGTCAATTGACTCCAATCAATTGACCGACTCACACGCCACATCGATTGATAACATCCATAAGGACCGACTAGATAGCTACTAGCCTTGCAATAGGGATAACCAGTGCCCACTTCATCTTCCTCCCGCACATGTCTCTGTGTTGCTCGTCGCGGCGTCTCCCCTCCACTACCATCCTCTGCCACCCTGCCCCTGCCCTCGCCAGTCGCCACCCAGGCTCGCCGGCGCCGATGAGCCACCGCCACTGTCTCTGCCGGAGCCATCCAGCACGACCTCAGTCGCCCTTACCGCATACCCTGCCCACCGTCTGCCTCCAACCCCACGGCTCTAGCATCGCCACCGCCGTCTCGCCACCCACCTGAGTTCGCCGCCAACCGCCGGTCCGGCCACCGCCTTGGCCATCCCCTCTTAACTCCGGTGACCCCCTTACCACCATCGTCGACGGAGTCGCCGCCGCCGTTGTTGCCGGAGAAGAAGCCCCGGGCGGACGCATCGCTATCGTCATCGACCCCCGCATGCATGTCTCCACCATCGTCGACCCCCCGCTTCATCGCCGTCGCTTTCCCGCATCGCCGCCGTCGCTCGCTTATGTCGCTCGATAGAATGAGCGGGTGAGTACTGTCGTGATAGATATTGTGCATCCATTACCAGCATCCTCCCTTTATCTTTTCCCCTCTCTCCCTTGTCCTTTCTTTCTATGAGCCAGCCGTGTGAGCGGCACGCAATGGCGCATGAGGACGGGTGGCGGGTAACGACAGTGCTCTACGCGAGGGCGAGCGGCAGGCGGCACTACACTGCACGCGAGGACGGGTGGCGGGCAACAGCACACGAGGACACGTCGTGAGGGGTGGCTGGCCATGTGGGCTATGGTATTTGTGCATATATGTGTACCTGACTTTTGGATTTGTGCTTTAATCTTGTTGAGTTTGTCTTGCATGATTTGTTGATTTGTGGCTGGGGATTGACTTGTGGATGGGTTGATGTATGGAGGGCGATTAATTTGTGGATGGATTAGTGAAAGTTCATATATGAAATTGTTGATTCGGGCAGTTGAGCCCGATGATTTTTTTTGGGGGGGGAGGGGGGGGGCTCAGGAGCATGCATACCAGGTGATATAAACCGGCACAAATTCATTTCTTCCATGATTTGCACAAATGAGACTTTTTCTAGTAGTGGCATTCAGATGTGTGTAAAGTTCATGGGCACTAGGATTTGAATATGGGTGGGTAAAGCCATGCACTCATGACATCAGCATACCACATTTCATGCTTTCCTAGCCAACTTTGAATTTCGAAACTTAATTTAGGTTTTTTTATCGCTTTGACCACTCGTTATTATCTTTTGAGCCATTAAAAAAGAGAAAAATCTCTTACTCTGGAATCATTTTTCCTTTTTTTTTCTTACATATATCTCTATAGAAAGTAAAACTTGACGGTAAGGGGAAAAGATGGCTTTGTGCTAAAGAAGAAACATCAGTCAAAGCCAACTGAGAAAGGTGAACTCTGGTCCCTTAATCAACCAACAGACCCCTTAGTTTGGTCCATAACCCGTGCTTGAGGCCCATGCCCCATACACGAGGGCCTGCCTATTGTAAGCCGTTTCTTAACACGTTTTACAACCAAGAGGTCACTTGTTGACCCTTTCTTTAGTTCGCTCTTGATCCTTTTTTAAGTTCACTCTAGAGAGGAGTGGAACACAGGTTCTAGTAGGTGCTACTCAAGTCATGCAACCACTAGGCTACATAACCTTTCGTATATATCTCTAACTTATAAACTGAAGTCCAAAAAAGTATCTTCCAAGTAGGACCTCAAACATCTAAAATATTACTAAGTGGAAATTTGGGAGGTGGAATAATCAGGTTAAACTGAAGTCAAAAAAAAGTATCTTCCAAGTAGGCCCTCAAACATCTAAAATATTACTAAGTGGGAATTTAGGAGAATTTAGGAGGTGGACTAATCAGGTGCATATTATTAGAACCTTGACGATTTTTTTATGTGTCTACATGTTGATGTGTTATTTATCAGAGCTTATCATTGATTCAGCATTTTCCTTATTGCGAACATCACCATCAGATTAAGGATAGAGTTGAGACGTACATCACCATCAGGTCAAAGCTGCAAAAAAAAAATATTTCGTTTCGCCGTTAACTGTAAGTAGGGCACCTAAGATCCCGCACTATCTATCGAGAGTGTAACACTGGGTCTGGATCCCCTAGAGTTGAGGCCAACTCCACTCGGTGGATTTGGTTAAACGTGGGCCATCCTTAATGTCTAGCGGTTCAGATCATCCTCTTCTTAATCAACCCCCTTAATCAGTGTAAGTTTGGAGGGAAATTTTTCCTTTTTCAGATGTTTCCGTCCATAATTGTGATTACACACCTTCTAAACACCACCAGGAAACACGTGCTCTTCTTTCCACAAGAAATTAACCGAATTAATAAATAGGACTATCTTAGATCAAATTCCAAGTGCTTTCAAAAAAAAAAACAATGAAGAGGTGAGGTCGATGGTGATGATATTCTACGCTTTGGTGTAGACAAGGTGTGGTAATCGTCAAAATTTAAAGACGAGGTCGTGCCGACGATGCTTCTCCTGAACCTGATGACGTGCTATATAGCTGCAGCATCAAAACATGTATGGCAACGGGTGGCTTCAGGAAAGAGAAGACTTGAATTTAGTCATAATCATTTTTTTTTTGGGAAATAGTCATAATCATTAGGACAGATAATCTCAGCCATAGAAGTTAAATGATGGGCCAGATTTAGCCAAATCCACCGAGTGGAGTTGGCCTCAACTCTAGGGGATCCAGACCCGTGTAACACTAACTCCATCATGGACACTTGCAGCCTGTTGCAGATCCTTCTCAAGATCTTGTAATATCCTCATCATCATTACGAGTTTTAAAATAAAACTATTACTACTAGTAATTTGTCCGTACTAACGCTACAACGATATTTGATAATGCAAATAAAAATTTAAAGAGTATTGATGTTTTTGACATCTAGAAGTGTTGTTTTCTTCCTTTTTGCACGTTGTCATCTAAGTGAAAATAGAGAGATGTAAAGCTGTAATTTTACAATAATCGTTTCAAAGAATCATTAGAGAGATGTAAAGATGTAATTTTACAATAATCGTTTCAAAGATAGAATCTGAGTGAAAATACAATAAGAATCGTGTTTTTTAGGCAGGAGACGCATCCATATGAGTCCATCACGTAAAAACATAGGTACAATAGTGAGTCGATACTTTCTGATTATGACCACAATATGTGAAACCTGACGTAAAGAGGTAGATCATCAGCATACGTACTAACACAACTTCATTATGCATTTAACAGAATAAATGGAATTAGGGCATGTATCAAGAAAACAAATAGTAGAATGAGTCAATGTTAATGATTTACAGACTTTACCTGTAGCAGCAGCAAGTAAAGCTTCTTGTCACAAAAATATATCCAGTTCTTGTACCAAAGGATTATTCTGACGTCAATGGCAAAGATTAGCAGCACACAGGTCAGGCCGAAATGAGGATGAGAATGATTATATTAAATTATCAGAAACGTATGATACAAGTAGTTCTGAAACAAAACATGTTGGACACTGAAACACAAGAATAATTATATTAAATTATTAGAAACGTATGATACAAGAAGTTCTGAAATAAAACATGTTGGACACTGAAACACAAATATTTGAGTTTGGCTAACATGCCATATCATACATTTTTTTACAAATCTCATACTGGCAATCAGAGAGAGTTGGCTAGGAACACATGTGCTATTCCCAGCCACTACATTATGTAACAGAAGGGGTAACACGAGGCTTGAACTTTTAATTTTTATTTTTGGGAAGTATGGAGCACAAGTTGTAATATGCCCGTGCTAACGCTACGGCGATAATTGATAATACCACAACGGTGATAGCTAACAAAGATATTCCTTTTGAGAATCCCTCATCTTTATATTTGAACTAAACACTATCTTACTATGCACCGAAGAAATTAATAAAAGATTTTATTTAGTCTGTAACATTCTTCTTATAATAAATTATGCAGCATTTCTTCTTTTAATAGAAGGCAAATTATCCTGACAAGTAGTAAAAGGTTAAAATGTACACAAGAAAAAATATTGTATTACAGTTTGAACTTAGTACAAATAGGTCTGAAATTTTATACAAGATACACATAATATGCACAACATGCATCTGTAGAACAATTATATATTTTTATTTTTTATCCCTCCACAACACATGAAAAAGCCAAAAGGAAAAGAAAGTAAAAGTAAACCTAGAACAACCGATATGCAGATGGTGACCCGGCTTGCCACATAGAACTGAAAGCTCACAGTACAACATCATTCAACTGTTTGTCTCACAATAATGTCGGGTAAAGGGAGAAGGGGAAGAATTATAAAAGAATTAGAAAACCAAGTGTAGATTACTGAGCATGAATTTCCAGGAAAGCAGTAGATTACCCTAAACAACAAAAAAAAAACATTTCTATGCATGGTTGAATCAGCATGGCTTCAGGCCTCAACTCAGGATCTGTGAGCAAAATGTTCAGTCCCCAGTTTCTTATCAGGATGGGAATGGCTCAATGGTGAGTGGAATCTTGTCTTCAGGCCTAGATCAAAATGATGGTATGGAATCATCTGTGTAGTCTTCACATAATACTTTTCCCTTTTGAAAACCCTGTGCTGGTCAGGAAAATTACGTAATCAGAACTGAAGGAATAAAGAATGAATACACATCTACCTTTCGTAAAGACTTTCGGCATCTTCTTCATCCTCTTCTTACTTGAGAGTCGAAGCTATTGTTGTAGTTGATTGAACTGCAGCACCAAATATTGGACAAAGTACCTTGATGTCATGGTGCATTATTTGTTTTTTATATGTACATTGCTTCACACCATCCAACACAAATTCATTGGTTGCTTCCTACAAATATAGCTGTAGAGTTCACAGTGCATAAAAATAAATAAAGCAATGGCTAAGTTACTATCCCTGAAAAAGGTACACACAAAAGAAAAAATATTAAATCAACAAAACAAAAGAAGTATAGCAATTTTTCATCTTACCTCAAAATAACAACATTAAGATTTCCTTTTCTCCATGCCTTTTCCTTTTCCAGCATTAACCGGTCATTCAATTAAAAAAATCAGCATGCAGACAATATCTACTTGAATTTCCTATAAATTCACGAAGAAGCATAGAACTCATTTGAAAAAATAAGGATATTCATACAAACAATTGTTGGGAAAGGGGCGCAGATGTAATTCTTCTTCTCAGCATTAAAACCTATAGGTTATGTGGATTTCTCAATCTTGTGGACATTTGTTTGGTGCATATTTTGATGTGAACGTTGTTTGTCTTTTTTATTACTGGGAATAAAGTGTGAGAAAAATTAAAGTACAGAGTAATAATTTAAAAACTATAACAAAATATGGACATGATTATGAGGCGAAAAAAGCACAAAACATTCTGACTCATGATTAGCCTAACCATATTAAATGAGTAAATAGACCAGGTGCAAGTAGGTGATCATTTTAAATGTTTCCATCCTAATTTATTAGGGATGTAGAAGTGGACAAAAAACAATGTCACTTCACTTTGTGACTAAAAAAAATTACAGGGAGAATTGATATGTTTTGTTTCCATCCTGCTTTCTTGAGGCTGTTTTGTTTTGAAACTTTCTTAAAGTTGTCCCAAAGTTTAGAAGTTCTAGCTGGCCTGAATCATGAGGCAAACTAAAGATTATGATTCAATTATTTTGCAGGAAGAGTGAACTGAAAGCACAACTGCAGGAAATAATCAAGGTTCAGATGCCTGGTGAGCTGTAAGCAGAATTGCACGAAACATATGTGTTTCAGTTTCAGAGACTCGTCAGGTTCTATTTGTGACTTGTCAAGTGCAACAGTTGGTATATTATGAAGGCAAAAGTTGCTAGCTTTTATATTATGAAGGCAAAAGTTGTTAGCTTTTGAAATTTATCCATAAGGCTGTGAGCAAAAATATCTTGTTATTGCTTTTCTGGCTGTCCCTGAAATCTGAATGGCTAAATGCCTAAACACATATGAGTAGGAATTTCGCTAGATCGAGGAACATATGAAATAGCAAAGCACGTAGAAGGCAGAAAAAAAAAACAAAAGAGAACGGGACAGGTCTCGAGATGTGCTCGAGGTACAGCGAAGAGAGAGTTCTGAGCTCATGAGTCATGATTCACCGTGAAGAAGCTCCTTAAAAAAAAACTCACCGTGATGATGATTCGATGTCGAGGTCATGAGTCATGATTCGATGTTGAAGAGCACATTTGACGAATTGGTGGTGACGCAGGACTGAGCAGTGCCCGCCGATGGAGATCCCTTGATGGCCCTTCCGCTGCACCTACACAGTATTCCTCCTCCATCGCCCAGTCAAGCAGCAGCAGCCCACCCGATCCACGGTGACACCGGAGAAGGCTGGGGATGGGGATCCGGCGACGGAGGTGGCGGGTTACAGGTTATGCGTCCAGCGATGGAGTCGGTGGCGGCGCCCCAGGGCTTGGACGGCAGAGGGGTCCAACGAGAGCTGAGAGGCGGCAGCGGCTTTGCTGGAGAGGATGATTTGCGGCGGCTGAGAGGAAGGGATGCGGTGCGCGGAAGCGGATCCTATCGGCGATCGAACGGCTGACAGAAGACGATGGATGCGTCTAGCATTGGTGAGGGATGATGAACTGGTCCTTTTTACCCTTGGTTTAGATGGTGATCAGATTCTGCAGTTTGATCAATTCAGGAATGACGCTACGAAGCAGCTCATTATGTTTTTGCACAAAAAATCTACTTAACCGTTAATCAATTCAATCAGAATTGACACTGAACTGAAAAGGAAACGTAGAACTACCGAGAACAGCCTGTTACCCCCTTAATTACCCTGCATAGATTCTGAAAATTTAATCACGTTTTGAAGAAATAAACAAAAGCATCACAATTACTACCCAAAATTATTTATGTGCAAGTTCTGTAAAACTCCCATGGCAGTGCCAAACCTCAGCATTCATCTCTACTTGTAGGAAACAGGGCAGTGAGTACATAAACAGCCCTGGAAAAACATGAACATCTCTTGGAAAATGCATTAGTTTGTTCAAGAAAGCAAAACCCTGTTCAGCAAACAACACACTTGCCATATATGCTAAAAGTTCGCACTTCTTTAGCAGATCATACCATCTCTGTAGCAGATCACCGAAATGGGTTTTACACATCACTGGCAATAGAAATAATCGAAAAGGGTTTTACTGTGATTCTGTATACATACTAAATGCATAGATGAAAAACACACCATATGTACTGACAAACGTTGAATACATAAGAGCAGATCATGTAAAACATATAAAGATATTAAGAGGGCAGCAACACATGTCAAAAAATCAGCCCTGATTTCTTAACTATACAAAACTGGTCGGTGAGGTCACCTGCACTTGCATATGACAGAATGAAGAACTTTTAGTTCAGTCGAACGAATTATAAAATTATGAATTTCTAACTCAGGTTTCGTAAGTGTATAAAGCATTATTCCACATGCTTTACTGCTAACCACTATCCACTGGTAAGAATCAGATTTGGCCATTCGGGCACCTGGACTGAGATTGATGGGAAAAAAAATTGGAGAGATATGAATCAAAAAGAAAAAAAAAATTTGTTTTGCGGGCGGAAGAATGAAACCAAGATAGCCCAAGAACACCATTTTTAATTGGCGGCTGGGAAGCAAATGCAGTGAGGAAAAAAAAACCAGAGAAACAGAAGAGGCGAGATTGATGCTCGCCGTCTGGACTGGAGAGGACGGAAACGACGGCGTCCACGGAGCTCGGCCGAGCAAGCAGCGGTGCTCGTGGGGTCGCGCCTTTCTCCATTCCTCCTCCCAGATCCAGCGACGCCGGGCGTGTTGTTGACCCAAATGTGACGCCAAAGAGAGGCAAGAAGAGGAGGAATAAAGATCAAGCAATACTGCTTCTGCGCAGGCGACGGGATGCGGCAACTCTTCGATGACGGGGGATCGGTGCGGATGGAGCGGAAGACGGCGGCACACAGGAGATGGCAGCGGCGAGGGGAGAGGAGGGGTGGCGGCTAGGAGCCCGCGTCACGGGAGGGGATTGCGTGGGAGGAACGCGGGGTAGGGTGAGGGAGACGCGTGGACGGAGTAGACGCAATCCCGGCCGTTGATTGTTTTGGTGCTGGGAAGATTCTGTACGTCGGATATGTCACACAGCGTGACAGTTCGGTACTCCTATTTGTTCAACTATAGGGTAGATTTGTATTTGGATATGTCACGTATCGTGACAGTTTGGTATCCTTATTTATTCACCTATATCTACTACATCCAGTTATTTATATATGTCACTAATGTAATGAAATTGGCTGGAACGTACTAACATCATATATATTCTTAACCAGAGGAAGTAAACTACAAGGTTTACCAAGAAAACTCATAATCTAATTTGCAAACTTCAGAGAAATAGGCAATAGATGTGAAGAAAATTCTATACAGAAATTTAATAAATGAATTCAATCTTATTGGAAAGCAGAAGCCTGAGAGACAATCTAATAAACGAAATTACTTCTTGAAGATACATTGTAAAGGAAAAGTTCCTTTATAAAATTCTCTAATAAATAAGTTCATAAGACAGGTTTTATAGTTTCCAAAAAACTATGAAAAAATTCAGTTGAAAATCCATTTGAACCTGGAGCTTTACTGTATTCCATTCTAAAAAATTGCTTCCATGGCCTCATTTTCAGTCAAAGGTGTCGTTAAAGCCTCCTTTTCCAATTGACTTACTTTTATGGCCTATTCTATTCTCGTGCAAAGGAAAGTGAGAATCATCTGATAGCCCAAAAAGACTTTTGTAATAAGTTGTGATATGCTTTTAGCCCGTACTCTTAGACACTGCGTGTATGAAATTTCTCTTGCCACCTCTCCATGGAAGTTTCCCCGGAATCCACACCAGATCAAATCTCCTTAACCATATCGAGAAAGCCATTTCTTAATAGACAATCAAGTTGAAATTTGAAATTTTGTTGACTATAACTAGATAACTAGATGAAGCACTGTGAGAGTTTAATAATAAAGGAGTATGGTCAGACTTTTCCCTACATAGATTAATCATAGTAGAAAGAGGATTTTTTTGTGCCCATCTATAGACATAAGTAATCTATCTATCAAGCTTTTGATAAGTTGGTACACAAAGATTATTTGCCCAAGTAAAATTTCTACCAGACATTTGAAGATCCCTCAAACAAAGACCATCTATAATTGCATTAATAAAAAGTCATCTATCAAGTTAGGAAAGCTCAACTAAAAACCGTTCTTCAAAATCACTGTGCATGACCATAAATCCTTATAAGAGCCCATTTGAAATTATCATCCTTATAACGTAAATGAAAAATTAACATAAAAATTTATCGTATCAATAGCACCAATATCAAAAACTTGTAAAGTCGGTTCCCATTGTTTCGATGTTGACTTATAAGCCACAGCGAAAATTTGAATTTTCAAATGTAATTTTGAATTTTTTTTATCCTTGGATTTCAAATCACGAATAATAAAAATGTAAAAGTTTTTACCCATAAACTATTTTTGTTACTTATTTCGTTCATGGTTACAGACTATTTGAATAAGACTCTAGGAGCTCTACAGTGCCATAAGAGTCTTTACCACCAAATAGGTTTTTATGTAAACAAGAGAAGTCTTCCCTAATAGTTTCTGATATAGTGATGAAGTTGAGGTTACATTCCTTTGTAGAATCTGAAATGGATCGATGCTTTTTGGTCTATAAACCCTCCATTACTCCAAAAGATTCCATTCATTAAGAACTGCTTTTATAGAACTTCGTTCAACTTTGTATCCCTTGTCTTTTTAAGAAAATGTTCATTATTTTGCGGTCTGGCTTCAAAATCACACAAGGCATCACCACCCATATCCATTACCTCCTCTATAATACTGATACAAAGTTTAATAAAAAATAAATGATCTATGTTATATTCATTACCACATCATCTTTCTCCTTACTACACCCCACATCTATCTTCTCATGTAACAAAACTTCCTTTGAACTTAAATTTTCAAATTATCATAACTCGTGTAAATTTCACCTACAAACCTATCATCAGAACCCAATAAAATTCAAATTGTTCTAAAAAAATAACTATATGACCATAATGAGATTGGATAAAAGAATTGCTAACATAGGAATCACCTTTTGAAGGTATAGTCTCCAAATTGCGGATCACCTTAAGCTTCTCCATCCTTTTCTCTTGCTTAGCCTAACTGGAGAGTTAGTCACATAAGCCTCATGCACCGCAACTAACTTATGCAACACTAGCGCATGCATCTCCATCAAAGGAAAAAAAGTTCACTTGATATCCCTTATCTTGTCATCGAGTTTCAAAATCATCCCTAAAACTAGAATACTAGATATAATGCCTCCTTGAACTTTTAAAGCTGGGTCACATTGGGTCCCAAGGCGGTATTAAGAGTGGTTTGGGCTTATGTGGCGGCGGATCAGCGTGGGACCCACATGTCATACACACAAAAAAATCATCATGGCCCATCCCTTCCCTCCACTCCAGATGTGATTGTGCCGTCGTAGTGCCCGTAGTTGCGCCCATCTCCACGACCATGTCCACTCTTGCTGTTGTCCGTGACGAAGGAGTCGGATGCACCAAAACCAGATAAAATACCCCTCTATGGGCAATAAAACCTGGTTTCAATGGTGGTTTTGATGATTTTAAAATTTGGATAGCATAAGATTTTTACATATGTGATACCTAATTAGTAAGAGATGCAAAAATAGCTTGATATAAGTAAAAAATCATATAATTGGATATTACTAATGAAAACCACCATCAAATAGGGTTGTATTACCATTAGGGGGGTATTTTTGTCCAGTTTTAATAGTTGAGAGGTGTAAAATATTCGGTTTCATAGTTAATGTGTCTTTGTTAAACCAACATAATAGTTGATGATTGCAATATTGACTTATCCCAACTAACAATGGGCAAGCAGCAAAAAAAATGACATAGGTGTGTCTCCAGGTGAGGGAAGGGGGAATGGGAGGGCAGACGGTGAGGCGGCTCCCAACGGTGGGAGCAGTGAGGCATGGGCGGGGTGGTTTAGTGCTGCTGCTGCGTCCTCTCGTCGATCTCCTCCCCACAGACTTCTCTGGCCGCCGCTAGCTCCGGCCATCAGGCGGCATCGGCAGCCAACCTTGGTGGCGGTGGTGCACGCAAGGGAGAGTGAGAGAGAGAGCACTGAGAGGGGAAAGGATAAGAGAAGAAGAGAAGGATATAACCTCTGATATGTGGGGCCACCACCGTTGATCTGAGTCAATACGCCACATTGAACAAAATCGGGAGCCGTACTGCTGAGACACCAACATGGACACGGTTTTGTCAGTTGGAGAATAGGCTATACCCAGTATTTCAGTTTGGAGATGAATTTCGCATTTGATGACAAATTAAGAGACCTAAAATGAACTTATTCCCATCAAAATGTCTCCTGCTGGAGATGCTCTAGCACTGATTCCACCACCGGCCCATCAAATGTAATATCAGGCCTACTAATCTCCATGTCAAAATAAGCCCACCAACAAAACCAACCAGAAATTTTACGCCTACACCCTCCCAACAACTGTGAATTGGAAACATAAAACTCTCCATTTGTGTTTCCGCCGTCCTCTCCGCCACCGCCAACGCCTAAACCCTCCCCATCCCTCCTCTTGACCCCCGAACCTTCTCGAACCTTCGTCTTCGGGGCCCCTTCCCTTCCCCTTTCTCCCATGGCGGCCGCCGCCGATAGAGCGACGCGGACGAGGTACCCGAGGGGCGAGCTCGAGGCGCTGAGGGCCGCCCCGTCGGAGGAGGCGCAGGCGCGGGTGTGGGCCGAGGTTTCCGCCGCCCTCGCCGCCGCCGGCTTCTCCGGCGAGTATGACGGGCTGATGGCCGCTGAGGATCCGTCGAGTAGGAAGGCGGGGAGGAAGGGGAAGAGGGCTGCCGGCGGGGGAATCGCCGGGGGCGGGTGGAAGAGGCCCGACGCGGCGGCGACCCAGTTCTTCGGTACGGCTTTTTTTTTTTAAATTTTGCCCCTGTTGTCAATTTAGCCGCAATGTTCTGGCTTATGTGAGTTCAATTACATATGTGTCATGTATTACTGTCTTATGATTTCTTTTTTGTTTACTCGTGCGATGTTGTAGAAACGGAAGAGATTAGTGGTTGGAGGAATGGGGATTTGGGGGTTTGCGTGGATGAGCCTAGTGGGGTGCTTCAAGCGATTGGGGAGCCATTTGATCAGGGTGAGTACGAAGAGGATGACAGCGATGATGATTACGGCGGAATTCTGAAGCCTGCGTTTGCGGTTGATGGGGAGCCCGATTTTGAGTCGGGTGAGCCTCTCGATGGTTTTGAGTACCTTCGGCGTGTCAGGTATGCTTTGCTTATCTACTTACCGTTGTGAGGGCCTCATTCTCTGTGAGATTTATTAGAAGCATGTTTAATGCTTATTATTCCTGCATTCTTTAGTGTTAACAGTTAGCTGATTCTTAGCCATGCTATTAGTTTCTCCAGTGTTCTTGAAACGTAAAGTCCTTTGTATCAACTTGGTGTATCACTACGTGTTCATGCGGATCTGATGGAGAAATTCACAAAAAATTGTCTAAGGATTTAACCAATATGTATATGTGTACTACTTAGTAGTCTAATTTGGCCATGTGCTGCTTATGTAGAGTTTTTTTTTATATGGAGAAAGAGGTCCTTGGGTTCCTTTTATATCATGGAACAGAAGAGAGTAGGAAAGACTGGGATAGGCTGGCTTTGGCCCAGGAATGGAAAAGAGGATTTGTAAAGGTTTTCTTTTTTGGAAATTGTAGAAATGAACTTCAGTTTATTAAAACTAGTTATTGTGCTCTAAAAATTCAAGTAAAACCTTGTGATATTTAAAAACATGATAATATCAATTAAATATCTCTAGCTATGTGAAACTACATTAAAATACAGAATAGTGGTTACACTATTGTGTTGCTAAACAGTTGTATATATTTAGCCTAGTTGGTGAAAGCTTACAATGTTGAAATCCTGAAGGGCAATCGTACTTTATAAATTTCTTCAATGGGATACTAGTGTTTGATACTAAGTAACATTAAATCTTAAACGTTGAACATTGGCACTAGGAAAAAGAAACAATCTCTAGGTACTAGTATTATTGTTGTGTTGCCCATTGTTTTGCCTAAGAGTGGACATATCGAAATTTTAGGCAAATTTGAATTTACCAAATTATAAAGCACTGCCTGCTTAATTTGTACTGAGCTACAGATGCACATCTTGCTCTTGTGGAGTATTCTGCTAAATAAAAAAAAACTTCTATATTGAAAACTATATAAGCTAAAGCAATAATCCATTGCTTTTAAAAACACTACCTGGCATGTCAACAGAAGGCCAGCAATTATGTGTTATTCATATAGTATGTGCTATCTGACATTATCATTTCCATGAACTAGAATATATTTGTGTCCATGGCTTGACCTAGGCATCAGATAAGTTGTGATTACACATGTGTAAGACCAACTAGAAAAACGACGGGGGAGGTTTAAGTTTGTGTCGAGAACACATGATCTTCTGATAACTGCCGCGACGATGCTTCCATGCTCTGGGACTGCCATGCTGTAGGCTCCAAGATCATGTCATAGGCTTCTTGCCAACCACATGTCTTACTGTCTGCTGCAACGACAGAGGGTTCTGCTTTTATACTGATGAAGTGTTCAATACTGAAGGGGTTCTCCATTCTCCAATAGTTGTCTTTATTACCACTAGTAATTTGCTCGTGCTAACGCTACGACAATATTTGATTTCATCTTGTACATAACTATCATGTATAATCAATTAAGAATACATGAATCTAAATTTATATAATAAACATGAGATCTTATTCCTAAAATTTACTCTTCATCTTTATAAAATTATAACTTGGCTGAGAGCATATATTTTACATATAGTACACATAATTTTCTCAACACAATATGCATGGTGTATGACTAACGTGCTAAGTGATTACACTGAATTTATATGTAGATTAGTTATCATGGTTTGCAAGAGTGATGCCCCAATTAGATGATACAAACCATAATTTTCTCCAGGCTTCTTTCTAACGAGCCATTTTCTTTACAAAGTTTTCCAAGTAGTTCATGTCAAAAGATTGTATATGATATTACCATGTATTGTAAGTATTTAGTAACAGTAAATGAGCTCAAGACATAAGTTCACCACATTGCAGAAAAAAAAATGTTTGTAATAAAACATGGCATGCCAATCAGATGTAGAGAAGGGAGAAAGTAAACCTTTCAAGTATGCATAGTTCATTTTCTTTCAACATGGCAGCACAATTGAAGGACAATGCCTTTCTAACAACCTCTGAAGCTTGATGATTATGAATATCTTCCATGAGTTTGGATCACACCTTGTATAAAAAAGGGCTCACTTCTGACTACTTGCAAGTTGCAATAAGTCATCACTCATCAGCCTGACCATTGGATTATCCTTTACAGCATTTCCAGCGAAGCAGTGCGATAACAATCTAAAATTTTGGTATTGTGCCAAATTATAACAGTTGAGAGAAACCTATTATCACCATCAAACAAACCACCCATGTAGACCCAATTAACAACAAAAGCATTTGCCCACACAGAGACCAATCGAACAAAAGCATTACAAGCCAAAAAGATTTATGTCCTACCCTCATGGAAAACTACTTTTTTCAATAACCAAGCGGTCATATACTTTGATTCTTCATAATGGATAACTAACATTAAAAAATTAGCAGTACTTCCCAAAAGATAAGGGAAGAATAACTGAACAGAAAACTATACAGAAAAATAACTTGATTTTCACTGGAAAATTGAATTTCTTTGATAGCATTTGCTACTTATTCGGATAAAATTAAACTTCTGGTCTTTAATTACATCCAGCAAGACTTCATGGTGTCGTAATGAAGCACTTTTTTCCAAAAAAGAAAACTTAGAAGTAATTATTACATATTATGTTCCATAACCCATATTGACCATGGCTTAGCTTGATTGATCCTCTCTGTTCCAAGAATAAAAAAAAAATTACAGCACCTCAAATCACATGGTTCGACACACAAACGTTGATGTGGAATTGTGGATAGACCCATGGCTATTGTGTTGCTCCTGTTCAGGGATAACAGAGACAACAAAAAAAGGGAACCGAAGAATTCATCTCACATTAGAAGGATGAATGTGCAGTAGAGCTCGCCATACTCTTGTTCTTGTCGTTGTCGGGGACTCGTGGATCGCGAAGCTTACAGTGAGGCCGTCAAGTTAGTATTAAGCATGCGTCGCCGCCGGCGGCGACTACGTTACCATCGACGACGATCCAGGACATCGTCCCATCGCTGCTACCGTGGCAGCGTGTCATGGACGTGGCGCAGCAGCTATGCCATATCCGCCACTGCTCCCTTGCTGGAGATCGTGACCTCCGGCCACTCGGCCACCTGATCCCTTCTCACTTGCTGGCTTCCCAGCGCTACAGCAGCCTTGAGAAGAAGAAGGGGAATGAAGAGGAGTTAATTTCAAAGAAGAGCTCGGCAAGGACCTCCAGATCTGATGGAGCACTGCCTTCGCATCACCAAGAACGCGGCATTGTCTTCTCTTCTCCACATTGGAGTCATCGCCATCTCTCGTTGCATGAGCGCTGCCTCCACCTCTCCGTCGCGCCAGATCGTCGTCATAATCATCGCCGCTAGATCCAGCGAGAGCATCTCCACTGGAAAATGTGTGTTTTGCTCGGGATGGATGCGTTCGAGACAACCGTGGCTGGCGGAGATGGGCGACCGAGTGAGTAGACGAGGGCGGCCAGCGCGACCGAGGGCTGAGAGGCGCCGTCCATGACAGGAGACGTCGAGTGATGGATGCGGGATGGATGGGGACTGGGGAGGAGACAGCGGTGATTGAGGGCCACGAGACGAGCATTGGGGAGGGTGAGAGAAGAACGCGATCCAGATCATTGGATATAACCGGATGTATCTTAGTCGTCGGATTTGATGAATGAGTAATGTGGAATGTAGAGTGAGGACTGTATTTGTTGCATTATAGGGTAGATATGAAAGAAACAAAATGGTGTTAGACATGATCGTACATCTCTCATGATAGACGCCTACTTATTTCAGCTTAAAACAAGCTCATAGCATCACTCACTGAAAGCATAATAATGGTAAAAACAAAGGAACTAGTTTGATTTGAGTTAGCATTTAGCTGTAAGGTGGAAAGTCTTATATATTCTCTGCATCGACATGGTGATAAACCACCTAGTTGTTTGGTTGCTGACTTGGTCTCAACAAATAAAAGGCCCGCACTAAGATTAGCTGTTTTCAGACTTATACATGAAAGTGTCCTGGCAAGCTAGTATTTGGGCCTTTCTCGACCTAGTTACAATGACTTAGGGAATGCCTCTCTGCAACAGTCGAGTTCTCTTGTCTGTGTTATGTATTCTTCAGTTGGCTACTTGGCTAATCATCTTTGTTTTGGTTTCCCTAGGATGTTTTCCTTTTATTTTTCACTTAACCTCCACCACCAACTCAATTAAGTAGGGAAAAAGTGAGAGATGGGAAGAGGAAACTAATATAAAACCAAACATCTTCACAACAATTCAAGTATTTAGACAAAAAAAAAAACAGGCATATGCATGTATAAGAAGGCATATGTTGCATTGTTGCAAGGGGTTAAGGGCTTGGTACACAGAAAATATTTTATTTGCAATTTGTTGTTGCCACCAGAAACAGGCTATACATTTATAGATTATGAAACTGAAAAAATTATGGCGGCTTCCTCTCCTCTTCGACTCTCCCCCCTTCCTTTCCACTTCCAAACATGGGACTGAATTTGGAATGCCTCACTGTCAAATATGTAAAACTTTGCCTCTCAGTGAGAGAAAGCATGTCGATAGTTCCCTTCCAATATGCCTGTACTGTCTATGGAAACTCTCATGCCATAATGCTTCTCAAGACTTCAGAATTCAAAATAGACAGATACCTAACGTTAGTGTTGCATCATGGATGACATTTTGGAGGATATAATTTGTTTTATGGGTGTGGATAAGAATGCCTAAAACTTTGTTTTGATGCGTTTGGGATGGTAGGATTTCAACATACCCAAGATGAATTCTAGGTTCGTACTGTGTCGCTCATTGTGGGCTCATCCAACCAAAACTTAGATGGCAGAAGCAAGTAGCAAACATATATATGATCCATATTTTTTCATTTTACGACCTATAAAACTAAACCATTGTTTGTTAAACCTATCTACAAAAAACATTTGTTTGTGATGTAGTCTTTTGCCTATTTACAATTTTACATGCTAATGATTATTTGCCATCGATGCCGGTAACACCCTAACCCGACCACCATCCTAGAATGCTACTAGTTACATGAAGATGTTTCAGTACTACCAAAATAAAACCTCTTGGAGTTTTGGTATCATAAGAACTCTGATACTAGCTTAATATCTGTGTAAAAACCTTCTCACCTTTCCTCCAAATTATCTTACCTATTAAGTGGATATTCATGTATTTGCATGACGCCTGCATCTACAGACAAAAGGTAGGCTATGCAGTATGATAGAAAAATACAATTATGTGTCTCTTGTTTATTTGTTGAGCAGGTGGCAGCAAAAAATTAAATTCCATTTTGGTTCTCTTATGAATTTCTACGGCTGAAAAGTTGGCCTTGTATCTTTCTGTGACAAACTACATTTACTTTGTTAATCACCCAATTAACTTCATTTTACAGGTGGGAAGCTAATCAGATTCCTAGAGTGAAGGTAGCGAAAATAGACTTGAGTATGGCTAGAAATGAACAGACGCCTTACATGCCAGAAATTCCTGATATATCAAAGTGTTCTACTGATTTGTGTGCATCAAAGCACTGGGAAGATATATTTATTACATATTTTTCTGAGACAAGACTGGTAAGTCATATTTAACAACTTATGTAATTACATAAATCAACGCTGTCATTTCAAATATGAAACCATGCCTTACCATATATATTAGTTTTTTCATAATAAAAACACATTCTATACATTTTGCAGCTATTTTAAGAAGAAAATTGACACAATACTTACTTGCATTTGGTGTCTTTTACATGTTTTATTCCTTCTGTTCTTTTTTACTTGATATACCTAGGAATCCTTGCTGTCAACCTTTCTAAAGTTTGCCCATTAATACGCTTGAAACAAATTGTTAGATTTATCATTAACAACACCTTCATACTATTATAAATTTATTTCTATAGCTTATTCAAAGTAATAGAATGTGATAGTCAAAGTTGCATCTTGAAGACCACAAAATTCAATAACTTAAAAGTAAAAGAACAGACGCCTGAGACGTGTATATTTTACTGCTCAGTCAAAGCCCCTTACCAAAATGAGCATTTTCAGGAGAGCTCTATACATATTCTTATTTTCCTTTTTGCTCCATCCGTTTTCTTGTGTGATGAACTTAGTCATTGGTGTCATTTGTTCTTATTTTAACTTGTATTTTGTGTCCAGGGGTGGCATGAATGCCCATCCTTGAATGTGAATCCTCAATTCTAAGGAGAATTGCTTAAACAAGATTTAACTGTGAATTATACAAATCTGCACGTGTTGGTCTGATATACTTTCTGAACTAGCCATATATTTAGATTTGTTTTTAATTCTGTCTTCAGGTGTGGCTGCAATCATGTTTTTAGCAGCCAGTGGTTGGTCTGATCAGACTTAATAGCCTGAAACTTGTATGTACTATAGAGGCACAAAGTGGAGCACAACTCCTCAGTGATTTTAGTATGTAATGTTAGATGCACCGATTAATAAACTTGAAATAAGTACTCATTGCGTGTATGGAGGGCACAAGCAGTGTCACCTGTCGAAAAATAGTACGCCAAAATTTTCATTGCTTGCTTGCAACAGGTTAAGCAATAATACCGTCATTTTTGAGCATCTTGACACCTTCAAAGTTCATAGAAATTGTTTTGCATTGACAAAAACATGAAGCTGATACATGCATAATGGTTTTGTATATCATCCTTCTGATAATTTGCTGCTTGTTCAAAACCTTAACTTGTGATGTAAATTCTGTGTGTATCTTTAGGCATTCTCGGAGATTGACAGCTCCGGTGAACCATCGGTTTCTGGCGGAATGAAAAACTCTCTGAAACCATGCAACAAATCTGAGCCACAGACTGACCCTACAGTGACCTTGATTCGCAATATGGATGCCGTTTCAAGGGCTGCAACGCTAAGGAACTACATCGATATGATTCAAAGCATGGATACTCTATCAAGGAATAACTGCCTGTGGCTGTTTGCACTGTGTGTCGCAGTGGACACTCCCTTGGATGGAGAGACATGTGCTTCGCTGAGGTCTCTGCTGCGCAAGTGCACAAACATCCTTGCCACCAAGCCAGAGATGGACGATGAAGTCGCCATGCTGAATATATTGATCGCAATTTCAGGAAGGTTCTTTGGACAGTATGACAAACATTAGATTTACCTGCATCGATAGCAGAGTTGCACATCTACATGTACAGTATGTCTTAGGCAAAGTTTTGTATGCCCTTGAGCAGTATGCAGAGGTGGAATGTACACAAAATCAGTCTTCTCTGAATGCTTTCATCACTCCAATGGCTAGGAAAATACAGCAAAGCAACTTTAAGATTGATGTCGTAAATTCAAGCTCGCGTATGCCGTACACTGATTAAATTAGTATATTTTCGCCACATCTTTGATACGAACTATGGCTTTTGAAATTAAATGGCTGACTTCTTGAAAATTTATACTCTCGGTACTGTAACTCATTTATAGCCACTTGATATTATTATTTTTGCATCGAGTAATTTTACAAAAACTGCAGTTAGTTTATCAAAATGGTCAATTTGCTAGAACTTGAGTAAAACTTGAACAATAAAAAGTAACTTCTGTCCGTTGTAACTTTATTATCAATATGAGGTTGATAGGCTGATTACTAGTAAATCATCAACTATTTTTTATAGTTTTGTAAAGTTCCCAGCTAAGAATTGCAACAAACCGATGGTCATGACAAAATATGCCTTGTTTTATTTATATTTATGCTTTTACATATATGGTAAAAAAACACTATATATGACAGCGATAGTTCAAATATGATGTCTTTTTCACCTTGCTTTGCGGGCTTCCAGGACTCCAGAAGATTACGCTGGTATCCCCCAAACTTGTCACAAAATTTCAAGAATGATTTGTCATGCCAAATTAAAACTAACAGACCATGGTTGAACTCTAAAACCGTCTACTTTTAAACTTGAACGTTCCAAACGGGCAAAAAGTCATCCTAGTTAAAGGCTTCAGCATGCCAGTCTTCTTCTGGAGTTCATGTTGCTCATGCCATCTTAAAAAGTAGACGGACATCTCTACTTTGAAGTCATAAAACATTCTACAAATCAATGTCTCTCCAAACTAGGAGGCATTTTTAATTTCGGAAGGAATGTAGGTATGAGTCAAATCAGCACTTCAAAGAATCAAAATCCAAGAAAGTACAGCACTTAACAAACACATAAATCCCTGCACTGCATTTGCTTGCTGTTGGACCATCCTCTTGTTGTACAAGAGAGAAAAGGACGAACGTCCATTCGTTCGTTCATGCATTTGTGATGAAAGTGATGGTGCTCTTCTTTTCTCCTTTTCCCCCCTCGATCATATCAATCGAAAGGCAACTTGATTGTGCGGAGAGAGATTTAATATTGGTTATTGGTCAAATGATTTGATGTGTTGGAATTGAGAATTGGACGACCCTGAAGAGTTGACCTAAATGTTGGGCCAAATTGTTTATGGAGGCTGCTGGAAGAGCAAAGATCGAGCTGACAAAAGGCATGTCTCTAAGAATGCGAGCCCATTGGACCCCCTGGTTTACTTTTGTACTACTTTGTATATATTTTTAATTTTTGCTTTGTGCTTTGTAAGTGCAATCAGCCACTTAATGTTGTTGGCGAAGAGTGCACAATCAACTCAAACTAGAAAATCACGGGGGCTATTGTGCCTTCTAGATGACCGCTAATTAATATGTGCCGATTTATAGGTGTCGGCTTGCTTAAAACTATCACCTATACTTCTATAGTGCATAGATGCTTCCCAGTGCGTTCCGAATAATAAACCAATACTTATTGAAAAACCTGGCATCAATAAGAGAAATTTTAGTTTTATTTAAAAAATCCAGCACTTATAAGTTGAATATAGGAATGGCTTGATTAATTAACCGGTACCGGTAATTTATCGAGCTAAGCCGAGCAAAAGAAGTATATTTTTATAGTGTCATACTCATTCACTTCGCAGATCCTATCCTTTCATCTCTCTCTCCCCACCGGCGAATCTATTCTCTCCTCACTTCCTCTCTCCCACCAAAGATGGCGGTGACTCATCACAGCGACAGTGATGACTCGACACAGTGAGGGCGGCACTCCCTCAATACATGACCCTTATTGTTCTTATGGGGTGGATATGGGGTAACATTGGGCATCATTTTGGGGGCTCGCTGAAGCGGCTAGATTTGAACCGGTGGAGGGCACTAGTACAAAAGCTATTTTTACGGGCGGGTATATTAGTTTTTGTAGGCCGACCGAGGCATCGCCCAAATCAAATCGCCTGAAAAAAACATGGATTTTTCTGGTCCGATCGGCGTCCGCCCGCAAAGAAACATTTTTTGCAGGCGGAGAAACCACCCGCCTACAAAAAAGAACCAAAAAAAGATAAAAAAATCGGCGGGCAGCCGGCGGCGGCCGTGCCACCGCCGCCCGTCTCGTCGCGCCACCGTTGTCGT